>CM066050.1:84709463-85909463 GCA_033557465.1 Ichthyophis bannanicus | reverse complement strand
AAAGCAATGACTTAAGTTTTTCCTTGTAAGCTTCCGTTTCGTTTATATCCATCCTAAACACTGGATTTTTAAATTTCTCAAAACACAGAGTCAGTGGCTTGCTGCACTTTTCAGCCTTAAACTGCCACAAAACCATTCATGACTGGTATGAAATTTGCTTAAAATCTAATCATATTTCATACTGTAATCAACTCAATTTGTCCCACTGAAATGTTCCAAGGGGAACGGCAAACTGTGGTTACTGGCAGTCATCACATAAGGGCGCTTCACCAAAATTTGCGCCTCATTTCACAATTAGGGCTTCCTTTCTCTTGCCCCATCTCACTTCACTTATCTAACTGAGATCTCTAATTAACTTTACCGACTTTACATTATAATCACAATATGCACACAGATATCTGTCAATTCTTGAGTATACTCACGGCAACCACTGCCTGTGTCCTTGAGACTTGTCTGCTTGTTTCCAACTGCTGAAGGAACACAGAGATCCGAGTCATGGCACAAACTGAAGAAAACTCCATTCATGACTTGACCACAATACCTCGGCTCTTTAGGTCTCTGGTCCATCAGTAGTGAGAGACAGGCAGAGAGTAATACAGAACACAATCACATACATACAAAGTGCTATTTTCTTTGAGCTCAGAGGGAAGACGGCAAGCGGTATATGGACGGGCATAATTCCACACCTGCCGAATTCAAAGTCCTCCTCCTAAAAGCTCCCCTTTTATTAGAGAAAAAGAGGAAGTTACAATCATTTATTATAACCATGAAATAACACAAGGTGTCGCCAAAGTTCTTTTTACAAAGTAAGATCTGATTACAGTATATTAGATGAAATTTATAATTGCAAAAGCTGCAAAAATTATGTTGTGTCAGCAGGGACTTCCAGCTGACTGTACCATGAACTATGGTTACACAGTTCATAGGCTATGTTTTATGCTTGCGTTAACACTGTTCCATCTATTTTAAAGACGGTTACACAGAACCCATGACCATGACATCCTATTCTATTTAGAAGGAAGTAGGTGAAAAGTCAAACTTCTAAACACATTTTGTATCAAGAAATTCATCCATCTTCAATTACATATTGGGGATTCTGGTATCCCTTTATCTGTCCATCCCTTCACTTAACACTGGATATTCAATGCTGCAGCAATGGCTTTGAATATCTGTTGTCGCCACACATGCCCTGGAGCTGCCGAGGCTAACCGGGTAGCAGCGATATTGCACCACTACACAGTTAGCATCCACGGCTAAAACTAGGCAAGCCAAAAGCTGACCTAGGTTTAGTCACAGATCGCTAACTGGGTAGTAGTGCAATATCGCCACTACCCAGTTAGCAGCAGTCTCTGCCTCTGCTGCACCCCGGAACACCCTCAACACGCCCCGATGCTAACTGCAGAGCATTGGGACAAGTAACAGGCTTTGAAGGGGTTATTCAATGCTACTAGCGGTGTAAGTGCCGCTGAATATCCTGATTTAGGGAATTTGCATGGTTTAATGGGCTGTAAACCGTGTAAATGCTCTTTGAATATCGGACCCTATCTGCAGGATTTAGTATTACTTCACATGCTATCTGTCATGGAGGGAGTTTGTATTGCTGTTGCTGATGTGATACCATAATTTGAATAGAATATTTTTGGATATTGAGTTGTAAAGTGAAATGTCTGCATCTGTTGCTGGGGGGTGGGGAGCATTTCTATTGTTTGGTCTGGGAATGTTTCATGTGAATGAAAATTATACTTTATGGGGGATCATTTTGAATGTCTAAAGCACAGAGACATCTCCAGAGCCATTTTGGAAGCCAGCTCTGGGGATGTCCTCAGCGTGAGGATGTCCAAGTCTGAATGGGGCCATGGTTGAGCTATGTCTAGGGCATTCCCAGGAACCTGGACATCCCTGCCTGTTCTCAGAAATGTCATGGACGTCTGGTATTGCATCTAAGTTTAGACCTGCTCCAGGCACAAACAGGCATCTGAAAATTGCTTGTTTTGGCTGAAAAACATCCAGACAGTGTAGAGAAGATAGAACTTTATCAGTCCCAATGCAATGTCAAGGATAGAAGCATGGGATTTGAACCCTAGCTACCCTGGTCCTAGCCCACTACTCTAACTATTTGATTATCCTAGATATGTAGGGGCTAGAATCCAGTTCTGGGGATGTCAATGCAGACGTCGCCACAGATGTCCATATCGGGCACATCCACGTTTGTGAAATCGTTTCTGCACTTGGGCATGCCTGCTTTTTTTTTAGATGTTCTGGCTTAGATGTCCCAAATTGCACTTGGAAGTCCCATCTAAAATTCCCCTCCACATGATTAAAAAAATATATGTAAGAATGAAATTAAGGGGGCTAGTTACTAAGCTGTGGTAAAATTTCACATTTTACATCAGCTTAATTTACCGTGGGAGTCACTAGCCTTGGACAACTCAATACTGCATGTAACTCCCTTGGTAAAAGAATATGCACCTCACAATCAACCTTGCAAACTGCGTTATTCTTCTCCTTTGCAGCATCGAGCTACTGTACTAATGTGCAGCTCACTGCTCCTGGGGAATCTTTTTAAAAAGGGATCGGCAAACACATGTAAGAAGGGTGGGCTGAGGGTCGCATCTCCCCAGCTTGAGCACAGTCAGCACTGCCCCCTTAAGATATTCCCCTTCCCTCACTGACCTGGCTCCACCAAACCACATTAGAACCCTCACCTCCTGAGACCCCCAATCACAACCTCAACCCCTTCAAAGGCCATCTGAACCTACCTTTTACAATTAGTGGTGATCTAATGGGAGCTGGACAAGAGCGATTCCTACCAGGGGCGGCCCAAGGGGGGTGCGGGGCCATGTGCGGAGACTCAGTGCGGGGCCTCATTTGCATAAGGGGCCTCATTTACATAAATATTTGCATAATGTTACCATACACTAACTTTTAGTAGACATGCCTCTTAATGAGTGTATGGATAAAGAAAGACTAAAAGATTTCTACATTACTATAATCCAGTGCCAACCGCCAGGCACATTAGGAACTACTACAAACACTGCCCATTTAGAACCCATAGCAAACCCACCGTATCCTAACAGCACTACCAGGACTCACAAAGCACCATACCCTACCTATCAAAAGGCAACACTGCAAATATTAAACCAATACACTTCAAAGAATAACAATACATGACCTACTGGGGAAAGGGAACAAGTGGTAATGTCAAATAGGAATTACATAAACAGAATACCTTAGCTCAGTTACACATGCAGAACACAGACCATCACCAAACAAGGAATCACAATTTAGAAACAGGAAGACAATTAAACTGGGAATCCCAAAAGCCAAACTTGGAATGTACAACAACACTGTAGAAATAAAACTATAAATTAATTTCCTCTTGTACTAAACAAAGCGCAGACGTTAATGATGCACATTTCCCAGAGCTGACATATTCCAGTTAATAAATTCAAAATAAAGAGATATCTTTCTACCTTTTGTGCATTTTTTTTCAGTTGCAATTGCTCCAACCACTTTCTTCTGGTTTCTTTGTGTCTTCTGCTAACTCTCCATCGTCTGCTGTCCATTTGTCCTTTCTTCTCTCTTCTAATTTTTTTCCATTCTCTCTCTACATCTGCTTTAACATACTAATCTTTCTCCTTTTGCTCTTTCCTCATTCCTATTTCATCTACTCAAATTTTACTCCTCCATCCTCAATCCCCACTTACTCTCCCAATACCCAGCCAATTGTAGATTTTTCTTCTGTCCCACACAAAATATTTTTCCCCTCTCCATTTCACTCTCCCAGCTCCATCCCATTCTAATCTCCCCCAACATTAGCTCCTTTCTAGTTCCAGCCCCACCCAGTATCCGCTCCCTTCTAGCCCCCCATCAGCCCATTTCCAGTCCTATCCAAGTCCCTCCGTCAGCTCATTTCCAATACCAGCCTCCCATCAGCCCATTTCTAGTCCTTTCCTAGCCCCACCATCAGCCCATGTCAAATCCTAGCTCCCCTCCACTCAGCCCATTTCCAATCCAAGCCCCCCATGAGCCTACTTCCAGTTCTAGCCCCTCCATGAGTCCATTTCAATCCAAACCCCCACCACAGCCCATTTCCAATCTTAGCTCCTCCCAACACCCAATTCCCAGTCCTATCCTAGCCCCCTCCATCAGCCCATTTCCTGTCCTAGCTCCGTCCCCTCACAACCCATTTCCATTCCAAGCCCCCGTCCCCATCAGCTATTTGCAGTTCAAGCCTTCCCTTCCACTCAGCCCATTTCCAGTCCTAGGAACCCCCCCAACCCATTACCAGTCCTAGCCCCCCCAAAGCCTATTATCAGTCCTAAATCCCCATCAGCCCACTCTCAGTCCTAATCCCATCAGCCCATTTCCAGTCCTAACCCCCATCACCCAATTTTCAGTTTAAGCCCCCCATAGCCCATTACCAGTCCTAACCCCCCCATCAGCCCACTCCCAGTCCTAACCCCATCAGCCATTTCCAGTCCTGACCCCATCACCCAATTTTCAGTTTAAGCCCCCCCATAGCCCATTACCAGTCCTAACCCCCCATCATCTCACTTCCAGTCCTAACCTCATCAGCCCATTTGCAGTCTTTGCCCCCTCCATAGCCCATTACCAGTCCTAACTCCCCATCACCCCATTTCCAGACTTAGCTCCCCATAGCCCATTACCAGTCCTAACCCCCTATCAGCCCTCTTCCAGTCCTAACCCCTAGCCCATTTCCAGTCCTAACTCCCAACCCAACAGCCCAGGGAAAATTTAAAATTAAAAAAAAAAAAGCTGTCTGCTGCCGCTGCCACCGCCGCTACAGCAGCAACGGCAGAATCGAATATCCTGCGGGGCCTCCCACTGCCCGACAGAGCCCGCCCTCCCTGCATCAGCTCTGTCTCCGCAGTCGCACCGGCTTTCAGAGCGCGAAAGGAGAGTTTCTCCCTCGCGGCTCTGTTAAGCTCGCGGGGGCTGATGGGAATGTCCCATCAGCCCCTGCGGCCTTAACAGAGCCACGAAAGGGAAACTAGTCTCCCTTCTCGCTCTGAAAGCCGGTGCGACTGCGGAGATGGAGCTGATGCAGGGAGGGCAGGTTCTGTCAGGCAGGGGGGGGGGGCCCGCGGAATATTCGATTCTGCCGTTGCTGCCACGGTGGCGGCGGCAGCAGCAGACAGCTTTTTTTTAAAAATTTAAAAATTTACTTTTAAAGCAGAATGTTCTTTGCGGGGGGCCCCCTGAAACGCGGGGCCCTGTGCAAAAAACATTCTTGCTCAATGGACGGGCCGGCCCTGATTCCTACTCACTCCTGCCAGGTTCAAAATGGTGTATGAGTAGTTGTTGTTATGGAAGGACAGACTAGATGGGCATTGTGGTCTTTTTCTGTCATCATGTTTCTATGTTTCTAAATCCATGTTGGCTTCTTGCCATTAAGCCATGACTATCCACATGTTCAGTTATTTTGTTTTTTATAATGGTTTTTACATTTTGCCTGGTACAGAAGTCAAGCTCACTGGTCTGTAGTATCCCAGATCACTCCTGGGACCTTTTTTAAAAATTGGCATTTCATTGGCCACTCTCCAATCCTCAGGTACTGCAGATGATTTTAAGGATAGTTCACAGGTCACTAAAAGTAGGTCTGCAATCTCATATTTCAGTTCTTTCAGCACCCTGGGATGTATGCCATCTGGTCCAGGTGATTTGCTGCTCTATGAAATAGCTGTAATACATCTTCTCCATTTATCAAGATTTTTTTCAGTTCCTCTGATACATTACCTTTAAATTTCATTTATAGCATGTGTAAGTTTCCTACATCTTCTTTAGTAAAGATGGAAGTAAAGAATTGATTCATTCTCTCTGCAATGGTCTTGTCCTTTCTTAGTGTCCCTTTTACCCCTCTGTCACCTAATGGTCAGGGCTGGCCCATCCACTAAGCAGGCTAGGCATCTGCCTAGGGCATCAGATCTCTGTGCGTGGCAGGCCATGTGCTTCAGAGTGGAGTGGAGGAGTGCCTAGTGGTTGGGGCAAGGTACTTCAGGCCGGAAGGTCGGGGGTTCAAATCCCACTAGAGGACAGCAACCTTGGGCCGGAAGGACTGGGGTTTCTAGTCCCACAGGTGCTCCTTGTGGTCTTGGGCAA
Organism: Ichthyophis bannanicus; assembly: GCA_033557465.1. Taxonomy (NCBI): domain Eukaryota; kingdom Metazoa; phylum Chordata; class Amphibia; order Gymnophiona; family Ichthyophiidae; genus Ichthyophis; species Ichthyophis bannanicus. Next base: position 85,903,340 of record CM066050.1, on the reverse strand, counting down.
GCCACTTAACCCTCCATAGCCCATGTTCCCTGTAAAATAGTTATCTTCAAGTTATAATGCCCTGTTCAATGTAATTTCAGTTTGTTCAATGTAAACCGCACTGATGCAGAATAGCACGGTATATAAGAGAATGTAAATAAATAAATAAATAAAGCGTGGCAACTTGCATCAGGGTGTTTATTATTTTTATGTGGTTATTGTAATCCACTTTGTATTAACATAGAAGAGCAGAATAAAAATGCATATCAATAAATACTTAAAGAAACATATAACTAAGATACCATTTACTACATTATTATGCAATATGGTGCTGCAACCCAAGATAAAATATTATTCTATGAACGGAAAATTCCTTTGAAGTTACTAGTTGCAGGTATCTCAACAGGTCTTCATATCAATGCATAGTAACATAATAATATATATTGAAACTAGTCTAAATATCCACAGATTACTATCTCACATAAAATAATCAGCAGTTATTAATTTGAAGGTTTTTAAACCAATGACATTCTCAAAACAAAATAAAAATAGCTGTCATTTATTTTACAGGTTTTTTATACCACTTTATCATTTCAGTCAAAGTGATTTACATTGCAACTTAAACTTGGTAATGTACATTAAACAGGGACATTGATAACTTGGATCCTTCTGAGGCAGTGGAGGGTTAAGTGACTTGCCCAAGGTTACAAGGAGTGCTAGTGGGAATTGAACACTGGTCTTTTGGTTCCCAAGCCAGTGCTATAATCATTAGGCTGCTCCTCCATGCTGCATATATGTGATGATCATGTTTTCAAAACTGAAGTACTTCAGGATTTGGTTTTCCTAAGAATCCACACACTTTGGGACATGTTTACTACACCACAGCAATAGTTAGAATAGGGTTTACCACAGGCCAAGCCACCACAGTAACCGTTAGTGTGAGCTAAAAGTTTTGCCATGCTAAAGATCCCATGCAATCACTTGGCATGGGTTGCGACAGAGACTAGATGGGTTAGGAGCAGAGTGTGGATGGTGACTGTGCATTGTGGTTAGCGTGGGCATCAATGGTGTGTGCTCAGTCATCAATATTGCAGTTAGCACAGATGCAGTTAAGATGTGTACTAACTGCATGGGGACATGCCATGCAAAGCCCCGTTTATTAGTGTGGATCCAGCACCACACTCATGCTAAGCTTTGGGGCTGAATGCATGGTAAACTATGAAAATAAATTTATTTTTTATTTGTAATTAAATGTTATCACCTGGGAAAAAAAGCACTTAGGGAATAGTTCAATCTATTCATCTGTAAGCATGATGACCTCCACAAAGATTCATTGATTGAGTTTAGACTTAGACATGATGGGGGTAATTAAAATGCTTCTTATAAAATGACCCCAGGGATTAGCAATAAAATGGGCCCTGCAGCAGATAGTGCACAATAAGTAGTATGTTTACTAAACAGCTGTAGCAGCTTCTGTGCAATATCGGAAGTGCGGCCCCATTGAATTCAGTGGGGTTGTGGCTCTGATATCGCACGGAAGCCGCTACCACTGTTTAGTAAACATACCTCTAAGTGTTAGCACAAAGGGCCCATTGATTTTAAAATATATGTATACTCATGGACTTTAAGTTTGAATATTTATGCTGGAGCAGGAGTAAAAGTCTGCTGCTTCAATCTAGGCATGATTTCTGCCACAACAGCACATGTGTGTCTTTACAAAATAGGCTTAAGATTGGCATCTACTTCATATATAGGCAGCCTGTTATAAAATTACTTTTAATATGGGCAGGGCTAACCATAGAGATGTGAGAGGCCTAAGAAGATTCAATTGGGACAGGCTACCATACCATGATGAGGGCAACACAACTCTTAGCCTGCCTGAGGAAGTCAGGAGCAGACTACTATTTCAGCAGGTTGTCGAAACGTGGAGTCTGGGGCAGCCATCCCAATTCACCCTCCTAAAGGTTTGGGGTAGAGAAGATGGGCCCTGGATATGTTCTATTACAAAAGGAAAAAAGCAAAAACGGACAAAATGGATGACCGAAGAAACTCTGAAAATTGCCCAGAAATGCAGAAAAGCTAAAGCCAGAGGAGAAAGAAAGAGAGGCAATCACAGAACTCAGAGATTTCCAACGTGCAGCAAGACAAGACAAGGAGAAGTACTACAATGACTCATGCAAGGAAATAGAAGCAGAAACTATTAGGGGAGGAACAAGATCGGCTTTCCTAAAGCTATGAGACATAAAGAAAAAATTCTAGCCTTGAATTGGAATGTAACAAGATGCTCAAGGATCCATGTTGAATGATGCTGAGATCAAGAAAAGGTTGAAAGAATATACAGAGTCATTATACGATAAAGATCAAGTAGACCGACAGCTGTTTCAACCTGTACCTTATGATCAGGAACCATTGGTGATGAAAGAAGAAGTCAAAGAAGCATTGAAAGCCTTATCAAAGCCCAAAGCACCAGGCATTACAGCAATCAGATGCAGCTGTTACCATACTTACAAGCTCTGCTAGGAAATTTGGAAGACAACATCATGGCCAACTGACTGGAAAGATCTGTGTTTATACCATACTAAAGAAAAGTGATACAACTGACTGTGGAAATTATCGCATAATCGCTCTGATCCCACATGCCAGCAAGATTCTACTCAAGATTATTCAGCAGAGACTTCAACTATACCTGGAACGAGAACTGCCTGAAGTGCAAGCAGGGTTCAGGAAAGGGCAAGGAACGAGAGACATCATCGCGGATGTGAGATGGATTCTTGAAAAGACTAAAGAATACTAAAAGGATATCTATATGTGTTTTATTGACTACAGCAAGGCTTTTGACTGTGTAAACCATGAGAAACTCTGGACCACATTAAGAAGCATGAGTATACCAGAACATCTGATAGTTTTCTTGCACAACCTTTACATTGATCAAGAAGCAACAGTTCAAACGGAACAAGGAGAAGCAGAATGGTTTAAAATCAGCAAAGGTGTATGACAAGGCTGCATACTTTCCTCCTACCTGTTTAATTTATATGCAGAACAAATTTTCAGAGAAGCAGGACTGTATGAAGACAACCGAGGTGTAAAGATTGGCGGAAGACTCTTCAACAACCTTCACAATGCTGATGATATCCCTTTACTGGCTGAAAGTGAAGGCGATCTGAAACATTTGCTTCTCAAGATCAAGGAACATAGCCTTAAAATGGGCCTGCACGTTAAAATGTAAAGAAGACAAAGATCCTACAACTGGCAAAATCAATAAGTTCATTGTTAATGGAGAAGAAATTGAAATAGTGGATAACTTTAACCTACTTGGATCAATTATTAATAAAGAAACAACAAGCAGTCAAGAAATCTGACAATGCATTGCTCTTGGCAGAATGGCTAGGAAGGACCTAGACAAGATTCTCAAGAGCAGAGATGTCTCTTTCCATACAAAGATTTAACTTGTTCAAGCCATTGTATTTTCAATAACGTCATATGGATGTGAAAGTTGGACAGTGAAAAAGATAGACAGGAAGAAAATTGATGACTTTTAACGTGCCCCGTGCCCAGGCGGTCGCCTATAAGCCGGGACGTGCCTTTGTATTGTCCTTAAATAAGGAAATCCAGAGCCGAGGCTTGGGAGTTGTAGTTGTGAGGTCTCAAACAATAAAGTTGTGACTCGAGGGTTTTAGGCAAACACAGGAATTTTATTTTTTTTTCTTTCCAAAAGAGTATTTAAAAGCTCAATGCATGGCAAAATAAATGGGATTCTTCTCCACACAAAATTCTAACAAAAAAAAGACCCTCTTTACCGAAACAGAACACTACAACTGCTTCTATCAGCTTTAAGCACAAATAGCTGTTTCCTTTTAAACTTTCAGCATTCAAAAATAAAGTTTTAATTGCTTCTGCCAGCTTTAAGCACATGTAGTTATTTATTTCAAACTTTCAGTCTGTTTCTCCTATATGCCTGGAAGTGAAATGGAAACTTAATGGACATTTTGAAGCTGTTTGTATGTGAGGAAGCTGTGAGAGAAACAGTCTTCCTGTGAAAGAAACTTGGTTTTAAAGAAAGTTTACAGCCTGAGCTTTGGAAGCCAATTCCGGTGTCAAAGTTAACTGCTTAATCTGACCTACCTGTGAATACAACTTGTGAGCTTTATTCTTTGTTTTTGGAGAAGAATCCATTTTTGAGTTCAGCACTGTTAAATTTGATGCGAGGGGAAAAATCCCAAGAAAATAAAATATTCTCTGTTTTCGCCTAACCACTTGTGGTCACACTACTTTGCCATAGAGAATAAGTAAACTACAGTACCCAGCAGCCCTAGCTGGTATACATATTGGTGAACCTTATTCAAAGGGCAACAAGGCGACACTCTCCTGCTGACTGGCTATACGCCCGGCCAGGAGGTGGCGACAAAATCTAGGCAGGGTTTCTGACCCCTTTCGGGCGTAGTCAAAAGCCCATACAAGAGCGGGATCCTCCTGCTGCTCCTTAGGAAAAGAGGGAAATTTCTCCACTAATTCAGCTGGGACCCAAGGCATCTTTTGTCCGGCTTCTAGTTCGGCTCTATTCTGAGACCTACTCTGCCTCTCCCGTCGTTTTTCCGCTCTTCCCTTCTTATGGTTGCCTACAGAGGGAGTTATCAGGCCCTCATGAGAGGGCAACCCCTGTAATGGGTCATCTGGTGGATCATCTTCCCCCTCCAGGGCCCTGGACCGCGCTCGGGTAGATACCATTCCTGCCTTTTGATGTAATTCTTCTTCCAGCCCTCGCCTGAATTGGGGCCAATCCCTTCCCAATACCAGGGCGTGTGGTAACATAGGAACGATGGCTACAGGTATTTTCCTCTTTATCCCTAGACCCTTTACTAGCACATTGTGAATAGGATAAAGTGATGCTGCCCCATGAATGCACCTGATCTTCACGTTCCCCTCAGGTTGCTTTGGGACCTGACTAGAATGAGATTCAATCTCTTGCCAGAGTTTTCTGGAGATCATGGATTGATCCGCTCCGGAATCTAGCAAGGCTTCTGTAGCGACACCTTCTACCTCCACAGCTAAAAGAAAACCTTCCCTACTCTCCTTGGAATGGGCTGTTATCAATGCTGTCCTTGCTCTACAAATTCTTTTTAGATGTCCCTCACTACCACATGAAAAACATTTCTTTCGTGTATAGTAGCTTTTATCCATGGGCATACACAATTTCATTTCAGACATCATTGGCCTTACCTTCCTTTCTGATGATACTACCTCTGCCCTTTTGGAAACACCACCCTTCTCCTGGCCTGCCAATTCCGCTTCCATAAAGCGTTCTGCCAGTGAGGTAGCGTCATTGGTGTTCCGGCAGTTTTGTAGGATCAGAAAGGTTTGTACATTTTTCAGAACCGCGGCCATAAATTGTTCCAATATAATGCAATCTAGAATAGAATCTATAGTTCTAGCCTCTGGTGTCAACCATTTCAATGCTAAACCCTTAATTCGTTGGCATAGAGCTCTCGGTGTATCACCAGGCTTTAACTTACAGCTTCTAAAGAGGCGGTGATAAACCATGGCTGTCAGACCTAGGCGGTCTCTTATAGCGCTTTTAAGCTCATCGTAATCGGAGGCTAAGGCCGCGGGCATGGCCCTGTATGCTGCCAAGGCTTCCCCGGTAAGAGAAGTGGCTAAGCGCACGGCCCACTGGTCCTTAGGCCATCCAGTTATGAGAGCCACCCTCTCGATGGCCTCTAAAAAATCATCAATATCATCATCTTTAGATAACTGACCAAATGAGTGTCCCATTGTAATGTGTCCCCAGCCCATGCAAAGCTCCCATGGGACCTGGAACTGTCCGTGCTGGCTCCGCTGTTTTTTCCTGCGCTCCCAGCCACGCTCCCATCATATCTAGAAGCGGCTTCTGCTGCGCCTGCATCATCGCTGCAGTTTTCTCCTGCGTTTGTGCGGACATCTCTCGCTGCTTTTCAAATTGTCCTGCCATCTCTGGATCTGTGCTGCAACAAGAAGAAAGAGAAGACACCACCAAGTGCGGCACCAAAAATATACCAACTCTTTCTTTTTATCAACCACTGCTGCACCCCTGTACCAGTATCCTTAATAACCCCCTTTATTCACGGGTTACCTGACACAGGTGTAGACTCAAGCTTGTCAGGAATGAAGGTCACGGCTTGTTCTCTCAACTCTAGCTCTGACCTCCGCTGCAATTCTGCTTTTAAATCCTCAGCAGGGCTTTGGTGTTTTTCCACAGGTCTTCCGTGAGAGTTCTTGCGTGGTTGCAAATCATGCGCAAGCATATGAAAAGGTAGAATCCTTAAAACTATGCCACCTGTCGCGCCCCGTGCCCAGGCGGTCACCTATAGGCCAGGACGTGCCTTTGTATTGTCCTTAAATAAGGAAATCCAGAGCCGAGGCTTCTGGGAGTGGTAGTTGTGAGGTCTCAAACAATAAAGTTGTGACTCGAGGGTTTTAGGCAAACACAGGAATTTTATTTTTTTTTCTTTCCAAAAGAGCATTTAAAAACTCAACGCATTGCAAAATAAATGGGATTCTTCTCCACACAAAATTCTAACAAAAAAAGACCCTCTTTACCGGAACAGAACACTACAGCTGCTTCTATCAGCTTTAAGCACAAATAGCTGTTTCCTTTTAAACTTTCAGCATTCAAAAATAAAGTTTTAACTGCTTCTGCCAGCTTTAAGCACATGTAGTTATTTATTTCAAACTTTCAGTCTTCAAAAATAAAGCTTTAAGTGCTTCTGTCAGCTTTAAGCATTTGTAGCTGTTTCTTTCAAAGCTTCCAGTATTCAAAATAAAACTTTAACTGCTTTTGTCAGTTTTACTCAGACAATTTGTTTCTAGGTTTTTCTCCTTTCAAAACCTAGAACTTTTATGCTGTTTTCTTGCATAGAGAGCTGTCCATTAATGATTCTACAGAGTCCTTATCAGAATCATAACACTCTGTTTGCATTTGTTCATAACCTGTGTCTGTTATGGGTTTAAATCAGCTTGCACAATCTCAGGCTTAATCTCTTCTAACAGCTCTAGGACCTTTCTCCAGTGAGACTTCTCTTTATGCTCAGGGTTCTTAGCAGGCACATGGAGATTCTTTTCTTTCATCAACCAGCACAGAGCCTCTAACTGGCTCACATTACTTTTATTTACAGTTCTATTCACACACCTTTTGGGAGTTGGCAGTTTTCCAGCAGGTTCATGAGCAGCTGCTATCGTACCTTGCTCCTTGTCAGTAGCTCTCCCAGGCAAAACCCTCCTGCCTCCAGAATCAGCTGCAGTTCCCCTGCAGTACTGACTTCCTTCTGGAACGTGGCTCCCTGTGTGTTGGTTTCCTTTGGAATCCTCTCTGGTGCTGACCCTGGTAACTCTTTGTCCTTCAGCTCCCCTGAAGTGTTTTTCTTCTTCTGCACCCCTGGTGGTCCTCTCTCCTTCCATTTCCCTGGTGGTCTCCTCCCACTCTTCTAGTCCCCTGGGCTTATATGAGTGTGCCTGAACTATCGGGCCATGCTCCTCCCCCAGGTGCCTCTCATTAACTTCACAGCTTGCCTCAGAGCTTGGGTGTGGTCTGTACCCAGCAACTACGTGTGTTTTTTTCTCTTTGCCCGCAGTCTGAAAACCACTGCTTTCTGGCCTGTCTCTTTCCTTAAAGGTAAAAGCCTGTTTTTCTTTCAGTTCCATAGGCTCAGATACACTTTTCCCATCACACTTTGAATTATGGTGCTGGTGACAAAAACTGTGTATACCATGGTTTGCCAAAGAACAAATCAGTCAGTACTAGAGGTGATTAAACCTAAGCTTTTTTTAGAAGCTCGGATGACAAGACTTTGATTTTCATACTCTGGACACATCATGTTAGAAGGTCAATGCAAAAGAGGCCAGCAATGAGATGGAGCAGTACAATAACAGTAGCTATGGGTGCCACTCTGTCAACAATGACTCGCCTGACTGAAGACTGAACACATGTGATTTAGGACAACTATCCAGAGGGTCGACCCCGACACGATGGCACTTAACAACAACATGTTCTATTAAGGATGACCTCAGACTGATAAGTATGGGGTCATTCTCTATAAAGTTGAATTTGACAGTCACTAGAGAATTCATATGGAGGGGAGAAGCCTAGTGGTTAGAGCAGTAGCTTGGTGATCAAGAGACAGGGTTCTGTTCCCACTGGCACTCCTTGTAGCCTTAGGCAAGTTACTTAATCCTCTATTGTCTCAGAAGAAAGGCTTGGCAATCTACATTTGGTCAAACCTTATCCCCCTGACCTCAGGCTTGAGTTATCTTTTCACAAATTCAAGCCAAGCTGAAGACTCATCTGGTCCTGCTCACTTTTGACCTCCCTCCACCCACTGCATAGTCTCTCCTCCCTCTCTACCCCCTTCCATGCCTCCCTTTCTATCCTTTTTCCCTAACTCTCACTCTCATTGTGTGATTGAAGCACTTCTGTCCTGTCAAACATTTGGCTTCCTTTCCTCCTTTTTGGTTTCAACAACTGCTTTTATATATTATAAATTACCCTATTGCCTGTGTAAAGGTGCGGTATATCCAGGGGCTGTTATCTTGCTAGGAGTGAACATTGACTCAATGGAACACAGTGCAAAGAATTCAAACATAGGCATGGTTTTCACTTTCTTCCTTCTTTTATATAAAATGCTTCAAAATGGGACTAGTTCAAGGGAAGTGGTGTGCATTGCCATATTGAGGATCAAAACGTTTGCTCCCAGGGTCAGTCAGAAGTGGGGATACCATGGAGGCAGGATTCGTAGGGAATCAGATGAATTCATGGTTTATGAATTTCAACTAAAGAATATATATATATGTAAGGCTCCTCCCCGAAAGCCCATGCATACATCCCCTCCCACCCTTTCCTGGCATCTAGTGGATAAGCAGGAGTTCTCCTCATTTGCTCCTGTCAGAATCAAGCCCTGGGTCAGAATGGCACTGGTTGACTCTTAGTGGTAGTCTCATGGTTCTGCCACTAGGGTCACGTTGTCAAATAACTACTACTACTACTAGGGTGTTCGAGGGGTCGGTGTAAGAGAGGATGTATGATTGGGGTGTTGGGTGGGTTGGGGAATGGGATTGCATCAGGATTTCTTTCCCATGGCCCCTTTAAGAAACTCGTTGGGAGCATCAGGCCATGCGTTAGCTGTCTGATGCTCTTGGAGCGCAAAGATAATGTCTGCTCAAAGCTGGCATTATTTTTCAATGAACAGCACAGCTTATGAGGTTAAATGCAAGTTATGTTGTTCAATTTGCATAATAATGAGGCACTTTGCATGCATTTACATGCTTTGTATTTCATTATTGTGTTTCTCACATTCTGCTGCCATTCCCTCTAGCACTCCTTGTGGCCTTGGGCAAGTCACTTAACCCTCGAATGCCTCAGAAAAATCCAAGTTATCATTGTCCCTGTTTAATTTACATGACCAGGTTTGTCACAATGTAAACCACTTTGACTGAAATGATAAAGTGGCATAAAAAGCCTGGTAAATTAACTAACTAACTAACTTGCATTAATAGACAAATAGCCAATGTTTTTGTCATTTAACATGCATTGTTTGGCCAAAAACGAGTTTTATTCTCTTAACACACATTAGTAACTACCCCTCTGAGCCCAAAGGAGTAGGAGGAAACTGCCAGACCCTCCCTCCATAAAAATGCTTGAAAATGGGCTTTTAAAGGAAGATTTGACAATTTAATAGGTGTTGGCTATGGGCAAATATTCTCAGCATAGTTATGCTAATACACAATCTTAGCTTTCAAAATTGCCACTCTGGCAGTCCTGGTCCCCACATTGTTCTGCTAATACACTTGACCTATAACACTCACTACAGGGCAAGGTCATGAAGGTCTCTCCTAATACACTTCAATCTTATTTCACACTTGCTATTCTGGGATTCTACACACATTTGGCTCTGCGAATACAGCTTTCTGTTGACCTGCTCTTTCAAATATTGATTTTTAGCCCTGTTCTTCTCCGGAATGAAGGCTGTCAAGCAAAATAAAAAAAACATAGTGGATAGGTGGCCTTTCAAGATTGAGCTGAAATTGCTGAACATATTTGTTCTGTTCTCAAAGATGCAATCCTATGTTACCATTTATAGACTAAAGTATTTCATCTGCTTCCACATCTATAAAATTTTCCCTTTTAACTATCTGCAACATCTCTGCAAAACAAACAGAATGGTCAAAATGAATCCAATATCCAGTTTCAATTTGCTGGTTTTGAAAGTATTGTGATATTTAATCAGTAAAAGCAGGAAGTAAGAAATGGGATACTGACAAATCATACAGACAAAATGAGCATGATTATAATAATAAGTGTGCAGAAAATCTTAAATGGGTAAACACGAAGGGCTCAAGCAGTTTATTGGTTCAGTTTTTAAATATGTTTGATTGGACCAAGTCCATCATTAAAATAAATTATTCAAAACTGTTGCTGTGCACAAGATTCACAGGTGAAAACCCAAGTGGTCTAGAAGACTTGTGTATAAGAACATCTTTGGATTATTCTTACTGTGATCAAATAGAAGTTATCACATATAAAGATTAAAGGTTTATGAAAATATTTGAAGGGAGCCTTTTCAAATGCAATAAAGCTTTTATTTCAGGTCAGCAATTAAAAAATATAAAACCCTATCACATAAAAGGTTTTGCAGAGGGAATTAGAAGGGTTGGATATGATGCTCCAAGGATGGGGCAGGAATAACTCAGGCAGATTACTGACACCTGAGTCTTATTCATAGGAAGTCACTGAAGCGAGTTACCTTGGGGAGGCAGTTTTTCAATGGTTTTAATGTAAGCAATGAATTTCCAGGTTCACGGGTGAGACATGAAAGGAAAAGCTCCTGTATTTAAAGGCTGTGTAGAAATCTAACCTGCAAATACAAGCTTTGTTCCTCTGCTTTACAAAGGAATGAATTAAATAGTCTAATCTTCCTGAGTTTCTATAGCAAACTGACAATGTAAGTTTCCAAGAAAATAATAGATCCATATCTTTTATCCTAAAGGGAAATGAGCATATTAATGTTGAAGAGAAGCCTGAGGGGATAAATAATAGAGGTCTATAAAATAACGATTGGAGTGGAATGAGTAAACATGAATCAGTTGTTTTCTTCTTCAAAAAATACAAAAGCTAGGATACACACAATAAAGCTACAGAGAAGTAAATTAATACTAATAGGAGAAAATAAATGTTCCCTCAACCCATAAGTAAGCTTTATGAATTCGTTGCCAGAGGATGTTCTAAAAGCTTTTAGTGTAACTGAGTTTAAACAAGTTTTGGACAATTTCCTGGAGGAAAAGTCCACAAAGCATTATTAAGGTGAACTTGGGGAAACCCACCTCTTATCCCTAGGATAAGCAGCATGGAATCTGTCCACCTTTTGGCAGGTACTTGTGATCTGGATTGGCCACTGTTGGAAACAGGTGTTGGAGTCACACAGGCCCTAGCCCCATCAAAACGTCACTGCTGCATTCACTAACCTTCCCCTCCTGTTTGCCCATGAGGATCTGATCTTCCATTTGCAGACAGGAGGGGAAGACCGTGATCGCGACCCAGCAAGCAGCAGGCTGCCTGTGAGGATCCTATCCCCTGCAGGCCTAAGAGTACCCCGAACATGGTAAAGTCTCTTTCTGTTTCCGGTGGGAGAGTGGATCCCATGGCTAGGCAGGAGGGGAAGGCTGGCAAATGCATTCTCATGCAGTTTGGCTGGCCGAGGGGCAGAGCTTGGCCCCCCCTCAAAGAAAACGGTGTTCCGCTATCCCTGGTTGGAAAAGGATACTGTGCTTGATGGACCTTTGAGCTGACTCAATGTGGCAAATACTATGCTCTTATGTTCAGAGTGCAGCATCATATTGAGTTTTACTCTGATATACTTTACATTCACTTGTGTATTCTTATTTTGTTGTGACCATAAAACCCGAATGACAAGGTCTCTGCTGCATCTATATATCTAAAGGGCATGTTTACTAAAACGCGCTATCTGGACACCGTGGAGGTAATGTGCATTTTTGGTGCTGTGCTATGAAGTAGCGCAGGGCTCTGTGCTAAAATACCCACACTCCCCAGGCAGTGTGAATCCGGGTGGGGCATGGATGTTCTCACCACGGGGCTGCTAGTGCAGCCCTTGTAAGCCCTCACTGCTGGGACTTGGCAGGGAGCCACTACCACCAACATAATGGGTGGCAATAGTTGGTCCCTGTTGCAAGATGTGCAAAATTCAGGCGGATGAATGTCCCTGCCCCCTGCATCTAGTACAGTGCCCCTCACTAATAATGCAACCCAAACCTGTGTTGCTAGCGTGGGCTTCATAAACATGCCCCTAAGTAATTTATTTTGTTGACATCCAGATCAGGACATGCACCATTCCCCCCTGTATTTTACTAATGGCTCTACCAAATCCAGAGCCTTTTGTAAAATACATAGAAAAGAGGTGTGGGAGTGTATGCCCATTTCCTGGCACATACAGCAGGACACTGATCTAACAAAAACAACACAAAAAAGAGTGCGCCCCATACTCTGTCATTTGCTTTGCTGCAATCAGGAAAATTGCAGATTCCTGACTGTAGCAACAGGATAGTGAGTCCCAAGTAGGACCCAATATCTGTAAGGGCCTAGTAGGGGTATTAAGTGCCCCTCCAACCTGCAGACATAATCAACGTGTCCCCATAGATATCCCTTCAGAGACAAATACAGACCCAGACAGCCTCCTAGCATAAGAACAGCCCCATCCCTCAACATCATCAAAAACCCCACCCCTGATGCCATCAAACACAATCAAACACCCCCCTACCTTCTGATGCCCTCTGGACTTTACTGGGGGATCCCCTGGTGGTCTACTGGGGAGCAGGAATGAACCCCATCGCTCCCACTCTCTCAGGTGCCTGGGTTCAAAATGGCACCTTGGTTCCCTTGTGGCTGTCTCGCTGTGCCACTGCTAGAGATCCATCTGCCAAATAAGGAGCGCACACTGCTTATTTGGGAGCTTTAAAAGCACAAAGCAAAGCACATTGGCATACAGTATTAAAAATAGTAGATGAGGGAACTTTGCTTCAGTTCCACCATCTGAGATAAAAGGACTAGATTGATTAGGGGGGAATAGGTGGGGCATATTTTACATATGTTTTCCCCACCATTCCAAACAAAGCCTCTAATTGGGGAGATGGGATATGAAAAATAAATGAAAATAAATCAATTTTTTTGAGTCCTGGATTTACACAACTTCATATTTTACAGCTTCTATAGAGAAAAAGTAAAAGTATCCAGATCCTCAAATTATTACATGCATTATTTATAGAAAACCTAGAGTGGATTTAGCATAATGATAGCCGAGCATAATGAAAACACTTGTATGTGAAATGTTTATGTTTTTTTACAGATTAAACAACCTAATACTGAATGTCTACCACGCAAGACTCGGAAAGCAGGCTTCAAAAGGTATATTAGTTGCATCATATGGGCAGGATGGGGACGCCACCGATTTTTCTCAGACAGACTACTAATTATGTGCTTTTTCCCCCTTGATCTGAGTCTCTAGTTCACAGAGCCTAGAAGATATTGCACTTGGAAAAATTGTTCATCGAAATCCTGAATGCCTGCGGACTTTGGTCTCTCCTGTATCTGGTTAGTAATAGAGAATACAAAATGACCACTTGTTACTTAATTAAATCATTTTCCACTTAACTCTTGTCAAAAGATATATTTTTCTCTTATAATGTAGGTTGAAGATCTGGGTTCAAGTGTTAAAGAACAGTAATACACATTTGAGTTTGTGCTATATTTACAGAACCAAGCAAAGGGTTTTGTACCAATGTTATACGTTGGGGTGGGGGGGGGGGGTGGAGGCATATTCAGCAGTGGTAATTAGGCTATTTAAAGTGCTTAGCCACCACTACTTTAATAAAACCCAAATATTTAGCTGCGGAACATATCCACTTTTCACTGCTGAGTATCTGGGCTCACCAGACAGTAGTGCCATTGACCGGTTAATGGCAATATTCAGTCATGAACTGGATAGTGCTGACCGGTTAAAGTTAGAGAAGCCATTCACCTGTCCTAACCTTAACCAGTTAAGCTACTTGGTTAGTGGCAGACTATTGCCACCAACTGGACAGCCACCATCACCGCCCATAATCCACCAACAGGGGTAGTGTTGCTGAACACATTTTGGTCCATTAGCAGGTCTGATAACTGACTAGAACACTGAATATTCCTCACCTGTTTTTTTTTTGGATCATGTAGAATCCATTATCTGTTTTCAGACGTTTCCTGAATTTTTTATTTTTCCAATGCATTCTGGTTCAAATATTTGCTGTATTCCATTGAAGGCTATAGTTTTGGTCAGTGGATAATAAATGCTTTCAAATAAATAAATACTTCTGAACAGGAAATTGAGGTTAATAGCATAGGACTCTACTTTTCAAAATGAGTGAAGATGCTAAACTCAACACAAACTATTCCTCCTTGGGACAAGTGAAGGCATTTGCTCAATATTGGGAGAACTGAAGCATCTACAGCATCCACATAGCTGTCACCTATGGAACAGGGTAAGAAAGCAATGAGAGAATGTTCATTTTTACCTACTTAGAGCAAATTGGTCATTCAAGGTAACAAGGATGGTAGCAGGAGAACAAAAGAATAATTTAATGTGCAAGTAGCTTTTTGGTCAGAAAATAAAACTGTTTTAATGATGTGTAAGGGGTAGTGCATGTATATTTGTAGCCAGATTTAATAGTTCAATACTTTTCTCATCTGTTGACATTCCTGTTCCCTCTAGATTTTACAAAGGCATCAAGGACACCCAACAGTATCTGGACCCCAAGGTATGGACCCCTGTGGCCACCACACATTCCACCACAGGATTATCAACACAACGTTTATATTCCAGGGACCCCCACCATGCTAGTCAGCAAACAAGAGCTCTTTTGTGATCAACAAGAAAAAAATAGTTTCTCTACCTTTGGCAAGAAAAGAAAAATGACATCTTGCTGTGACATGCGTAATGACGTGATTATCAATAAAGATCTCAAATAAGAATCAGCCATTTACAGCAACAGCTGTAGGAGCCATGTTGGCTATATGGTGGGCTTGAGTCCGTGCAATTGTAGGGGCTGGTATAGCACTTGACTGATTCTATTTCAGTGCATGTGCCACAGAAAATCTCAGCTCTCCTTTCTGACAAGCATGTGAATGGCGTGTAATGAGAACTCCTTTTAATTACATCACTTGGACTCAGAGAGAGAAACTGAGCTTTTGAATGCAGTCAGCTCATCAAGGATACAATATATTGGCGAAATATAGAATCCAAAATGAATTCTTGCTAATCAAAGGGATGAGGGTGGGGAGGGGAAGCTTAGTATAGAAACAATAAAAAGGATCTAATTTTGTATGTTGAATTCATTTTGGTGTGAGAGAAGCTGTGCTGCAGGTCCATTTAATGGAATGTTGACTGCAAGATGGAAATGATCCTACATGTAAAAGTAATTTTCTCTAATCAACAGAATAATTCTTCCTGGAGGACTGAAGCAAATTAATTGACAGCCGTTATGAAATGTCCTTTTCAGTTCAAGCCTCTGGCAATCTCTCCTTTGTAATTGTTCTGTTTCACTGCTAGGCGGGATGAATGTACAGTATCAAGTGAACAAATGCTTTTCCCCTTATTAGTATGTGTGTTGTGTTTAGCACAAGGGAAAATAGCAGAAAATATCTGCAAAATATGAGAGCAAAATGAAGAGACCTAAAAACACAGTTGTATTTATAGAGAAATAGCCAAACCATATGGGCCAATTCTATCAAAATCACTGTTAAACATGAAATATTTCTGTCGCTGAAATGATTAAGTGTTCCTCGTGTTCTTAAACCAGTGGTAAAATTATTTCTGTTTTTTTTAAATTTATTTATAAGATTTCAAACAAAATTATAGAAGAAATCATACTTGATACAGAAAAAAGACTTGAGCAAGTAATAAGCAAGGAAAAATACACTCAGATGGAATATAATTATAACCCAATCTTACAAGTCCTCGCACTGAAGAGACCCAATACTAGGAAAACAAAGGGGTATGTTTACTAAACCATCTTAACGTCGCAGCGGTGGTATTATCCACGATAAGTGATGTTATCGCGTGATAACGCGGCGGCGGCATTAAGGCACATTAACGCTGTGAAATCCGGGTCTGAAGGGTGGAATAAGGCTTCCCAGAGGGTGGAGAGAAGGGGTCAATGGGTGGAGAGTGGGCGGGGAGAGGCTCCAGGCAAACTAATGCTGTGAAATACAGGTCTGAACACTAACGCCAGTGAAACCGTCACGTTAGGCACATTTGCAGGAAAGAGAAACCATTTAAGTCAGCAATGTGCAGCAAAGGCAGGGAAACCCAGAAAAGTGATAGTTGTGATATATGTGCAGGAACCAAAAAGGCAAATAAACATATAAAATGACCAGAACCACATTTAAAATCCCAATAACCAAGCTGGCCAATAGTGATATTAATGAGAAAAATAAAGCAACACTACTGACAAAGCGTAAAAATTTAGATATCATGTTTGGAAGGGTCTATACTCTATCCCCCTACAAAGTGAATGATCCCACATTGAAATAGCGGTGATCAGGGTTTTTGTCGTTTAGATTGGGCAGGTTTGTTATGGCGTGCACATGTGCAGCAACAGCAGAGTGGGCACGTAGGAAAGGGCAACTGTACTGATGCTGTAAATGGGATACAGGGGGCTGCAGGCGGCACATGCTGTGGTCCAGCTGGGGCACAGTGCGGACTAGGCAGATGCCTAAGTGGCACATAGGAATGCCAAAACTGTAAAGCAGCAAGACAGCAACTGACGAGGGTCCAACATAGGCACAAGTGTGTGTCCCACAGTGTCATAGGGGATATTACATAGCAGGTACCCTCACGGGCACATAACATTGGCAGGCGGTGCCGGCGGAAAGCGCGCATGTACATGTAGGCACCCCTATCCGAGAACCCACACCATAGGTAGCTGCCTACCAGCACACTGGATGGCCTGGGACTGCGCACCACCAGCACCACTGGCATAATGGCATGTCAGCATGGTGGTGGAGGGGTGCTGGTGGCGGAGAGGGCAGTGGCATCTGCCCACAGCAGACCATGGCCAAGCCCCGTTTAGGTGGGTGCCGTTCACTGCAACAGACAGGGTCTGTCTGACGAACAGTCATGGTATCCCCAGGGAATAATCTATCCCTGTGGTAACAGGGTGGTGCAGTACACACAGCAGTGTGTTCAGGAGCAGAAGGTCACAAGTTCAAGTCCCAACTGTGGCTCCTGCCAACCCTGTCCCCATATTTTAGCCAGTAGTAAACCGTGGTAATAAAGACGGAACCTTTATTGCAGATAAAATAAACATGCCTGAAATGCCTATATTTTACCCTACAGAACACAGTCACCATAAACATGTGTAATCCCTAGAGCAGAGTTTCCCAACTGCAGTCCTGGAGGGCCAAACACCATTCAGGTTTCATGATGTCCCTAATAAATATGCCTGTGCTGCATTTGTATGCACCACCCCCATTGTATGCAAATGTATCTCATGCATATTTATTAGGGACAGCATGAAAACCTGAACAGTGTTTGGCCCACCAGGACCGGAGTTGGGAACCTCTGCCCTAGAGCAGCGGCCAACAGGGGCATAAACACCCACACCCACAGGCTCCACTATCCAAAGCCTCATGGTGAGTCAGGCTGTTGGGCCCTGTGTGGAGCAGCATCTCCCAATACTGGTACCTGCATACCTTAGCAATGCCGTCCTAAACTTGGGAACATGTTCCACATATATCAAAAGGTTGCTATAATTAATGTCATCTAACAAATCCTAAGTTAAACACAATTTGTTGATAGAGATTCATCATAGCAACCTTTCTGATATCTGTGGAGTGTGTTTCAGTTATTGATTCTGACAGTGTTTACCACCCCGGGGAGTGACCCTAACAGTATTGAGTACCATAGCAATGCCCGCACTGTGCCCAGGACTGGTGTGGCAGCCAGGGCTGCCACAAACCTCTATATTTGCACAATGCTGGCATAGGTGTGGGAGTGTGTGTCTGTCTATCCAGTGTGTTGTGGCTGCCTACACCTTACTCAGCCCACATTGCTTGCACTCTTTGTAGTGTTAGCCTGCCAATGTGCATAATGAGGAGCAAGGTACTGTGGGTATGGCCCGGACAGGGTGGCATGGGCAGGATGCCTCTGCACAGGGTATAGGGCAATGGCTGGGACATTGTAGTGCCCGACCACCACCTGCACGGACAGGGTGGCCACAGCATGTCATGCTGGGAGGTCGCTCTCACCCTGACTGAGCAGTGACCATGGCATGGCTAGGTTCCCCCATAGTGCTATACAGTATTTCTTTCAAGTGATATTTATGGATTCTTTTTTCTGGGGCCCAATCACTGATATACCTGTGTGGTGTGTGTGCTGACATCCCATTTTTGGGTGCACACAGTTCTTCCAGGAACATGTACTAGCTAGCAGACTGTCTGCAGTTAGCATCTGTATGGCCGCACCACCTTGCAGGGTGCAGCAGGTGCACACTGACTGCTCTCTGCTGGTTAATGTCAGATTGTAGTGGGGGGCAACTGAGCTAACTGGGCCCACTACCTATCTGCCAGTGGCCCTGTCCCAAGTGCAGATCTTCAGCAGCTGTCCGTTCGCCACCAGGACTGGGGATGCTGGTCCCACAGCCTGTCCTCATGTACCTCCACTGCCCCCCCTTGCAAAGGGTGAGAGTGAGGGTCTGTTGGGGGCAGATCATGTCCCCCACCCTGACCCAGAAAGTGTGGTTTGCTAAGTACATTGTCGCCATGTGATCCCTGACACACCCCTGCTCCCTAAACAGGTGGCCATAGCAAGCACAGTGGATATTCACTGTGTTGTGTGCATAATGGTCCACAAGGACCAGACATGACTGGCAATTACAAATGGACACAGCGACCTCCTAAAGGTGTCTACAGCAAATACCTATCACACACTGGCGCTGATGGAGACCTGCAGCACAGCCCATCTCACCCAACCTGGTACTGCGGACCTGGTGCTGGCCACTCCACCTCACCCTCAGGGTGAGCACAGAACACGCACATTGGCATGGCCTGTGGGTACTCTGTGCCAGTAACACGCACGGTCATTCCCCCCTACCAAGCTGACGTGCTATACAGGTGCATACCCCATCTGGTGAGCAGATGTAGACTGCTGTTCTGCATGTGAATTGCATTATGGGTACTGTTGGTTCTATCCTATCCTGGTAGCCACAGCAGACAGTTTTATGGTGACGTGCACTCTTTCTGTAGCCAGCCATTGGTGTGATAACTCCCATAGTGATGTAGCACAATGGTTAATGCAATGATTTCAGTAGCAGCGGTCATGGGTTTAATTCCTCTCTGTTCCCCTTTTTTTATGGCTGTCCTACACAACTATGTTTCATTTGTGTAACAGTCATATCTGTGCAGATCTATGCTGCCGCCACATTATACCCTCATCACTGTTGCCATCCATCCTTCTGTCCGTCTATGTGAGTGTGCCAGCTGTGTGGCGTCCTGCCCTAATGTGCAGGCTGCTACCCCATGTCCTGCACTTGCACACTTTTCTGCATTGCGGCTATTCATGCTTGCCTCTCCTGTGTCTGCTCTGCATGGCACTGCTCTCCTCTGTCCTCCTGTCATTGCACTTATCCTGCCACCTCTACCTCCTCTGGTGGACATGTATCCCCATCCTCTACCACACACTGTCATTGTTGCACTGTACATTACCATCACCCTGTACATTGGTACAGCTGCCCCCGATATGTTTGTCCACTTTACCTGCTGCCACATGGGCTGCACACAGATTTGGTCGGTCCATGAGCTCTGTCATCTACTTCCTTCCATCACTTGTTCATTGCCTTTCCTTGGTGCTCTGTGAAGTGTTATGGTTACATCTGTGTTTGAGCCATACATTTCATGCTTTTGACCTTGGGGTACCTTTGTACCCCTGGGCACCATCTCCTGTGTCACCTTGGCATTCCTGGGGCATATTTCACGGCACCTTAGGTTTGGCCAGCTTATGGGGCACCTTATATGCTGCCTTGGAGGGTGCCAACCTTTCCTGCCACCCTCTGGGGCACATTATGATCTGCCTTGGATGACGTGGTGCTTTATGATGTGCCTTATGGTGCGCCCTAAAAGGTACATTAGGTTGCGGCACTGGGGTGAGGCTTTTTTGGCTGGCAGTGCAAATTGTTGGGATGCGTCTGACTGTTACAAGCAGGAAAAGGGATTGCCTCAGACAGTCTTTTAACTGAGCCCACTGGGGGATCAAACTCATGACCATTGTATCAGCAGTCAATGTATTAACCTGTGTGTTACACCTCTATTGCTGTAATTGCAGGTCAGCGCACCTAACTAAGGCTAACGTGCGTTAAAGTACCATGGCTCCCTCTATCATGCGATAACAGACTTTATCGTGCGATAACCCGAAATGCTACCTTAAGACCAGAACGCCCACTACCTTATATGGCATTCGTCACAGTAAGACTGCAATTAATGCCGGTAACATTAAGATGGTTTAGTAAACATACCCCAAAGAGTTATAAACTCATTAGGAACAGCTAGATCCACAGGGACCGGTATACCCATATAGCAAAAATACCCACCCACCTAAGGGCCAGCAGACAAGAGAGCACTAATAAAGGAGACTAATTTAGTAGGTTCAAAAAAATATAAGATACAGATTGCAATTTAACCAAACATTTGCAAGGAAATTTGAGAAAAAATAAGCCACCCATCTGAATCACCCCCGCCTTATGCAGCAAAAACTGTCTTCTCCTTTTTTGCGTATCACGCGATAAGTCAGGAAACATTCGGATAGCAAGCCCTTTAAACAGAATGGAACGTTTTTTGAAATACATTTTCAATAACAACTCACGATCAGACACTAACGCCAATGAAATTAACAAAGTTGCTGGAACCACAGTATCAAATACAGAAGTGTCTAAAATCTCTGAAATATTCAATACATCTAAAGCTTCTTCATTAATAGGGGAATCCCCGGCTGGACTTTATTTTTTTCCCAGTGGGAAGATAATAAATTTTGGAAATTGGGGGATGCGAATCTTCAGGAACATTCACTACTTCACTCAGATATATCTTAAACATATCATGGGGGGTAACCATAGAAGAACGAGGAAAATTCAATATCCTAATATTCATAGCTCTGTTCTGATTTTCCAGCATTTCTATTTTAAATTTAACTCCCAACATATCTTTACAAACATCATTAAACTTTTCCTCCAGCTGTGTAACCTTACTGTCCATCACAGAAGCTTGAGACTGCAAAAGAGTCACAGAGTCCTGACAATTCTGTATGTTCATCTTATTTTCTTGTATCAACTTCAAGGTGGCGTTAGTTTGAGATAATAAACACTCACCAAACTTAGTCAGTGCTATCCAGATGGAGTCCAAGGTAATGCGTTCAAGATGCCCCAAAGAGAAAGGCATCAACAGAGGTAATTCAGGCGGGGCCTCAGGGGAAAATGTCGCACTTCTCCTCTCCCCTGGTAAATCTTTTAAATCCTGGGGGACTTGTAACTTCTCTGCTGTGTCCACCTCTGCTCCCTCAGACGCTGACCCCGGATCCACTGAATCTGTGACCGCAGCTTTCCCTCCCATTGAAGGAACAGCACCGACCTCAACAGGTCGCACCACTTCAGAAATGCTGAGGTCCAGGAAGTCTGCAGGGAGTGCGGGCGGTTTTTGCAAATCTGGAGTGAGATCACACCCGGAGGAAGACGCCGGACTCTCCGGTCTCGGTGTCAACTCAATCGGGATTACTCCGGAGACTGACCGGGCCTGTCCATGTTGCTGCACAAAAGTATCCATCAGTCCAACTTTAGAGGAAATCGCGGTAGAGGTCTGCTTAGGCTGGGGAGGGTCCATCCCGTAGTTTCCCCTTACGCTTCGGCATGAAGAAGCAGCTCACAGACGTGCGGATCGAGCGACCATCTTGGATCTCCTAAATTATTTCTGTTTGAAGAGTAAGTGATAAATCACTGGTCAGCTTTCACTTTTTTATGAATGCTAGCATATCAACATAGATAAAGCAAAGAAGAAATGCATGCCTTCTGTACCAGTACGAAAAGAAATGAGAGCTGCTAATACTATGAAGATCAGAGGGTGAGATAAGGTCAAGGCAAGCAAGGCACTCATCTTGGACCTAACTTAGACAGTATGGAAATCAGTGGCAATTTGAACTAAAGATGGCCTTGGAACTGCAGCAGTGAAACAGCTGGCTCCTGGAAAAAGAGCACTCCAGTGGCAGTGGGCTGCAGGTATAAAAGTGCCAGCTCCGTTAGGGTGCCGGGTTAAACTGTGGGAGTCAGCTAAAGACTGAAGCACTGTGGCAGTGGCAGCTGAAAAGTAGCCAACCTCAGTGCAGGAATGTCCAGCACTTTGACAACTGGCCCTGTGGTAGGACCCAACACTCTGTTGGGATGAGTGGCAGCTTTTAAAAATCTGGCACATGTATGGAGCTGGCTAACACTTTGATAGCTGGTCCTATAGGGCTAGGATCCAGGCAGCCAGCAGAAGAAAAGAGATTTGCAGTGGGATGGGTGGCAGCTATGAAGAAATTGACTTTGGTGCAGAGTTGATCAGAACTTTGACCTCTGGCTCCATGATGGGAGCCAGCACAAGTGAAGAGCACTCCAGTGGCTTGGATGCCAACTGTAAAAGGAGCTGGATGTCTTACGAGGTGGGTAGAAAAACGACAAACTCTTGATATTACTGTCTCCCCACTCCCCCATTCATTGAAGGAAATATTTGAATAAAACAGACAGTGTAACCTGTTTAAGACTAATAAGAGAAAATATTTTATCACTCAATGCATAATCAAACTCTGGAATTCGTTACTGGAGGATGTAGTAAAAGCTTTTAGTGTAGCTGGGTTTAGGGAAATCCACTGCTTGCCCCAATACAAGCATTGTGGAACCTGTGTCTTTTTGGGAACCTGCTAGGCACTTGTGACCTGGATTTGCCACTGTTTGAAACAGGATACTGGGCTTGATGGACCTTGGTCTGACTCAGTATGGCATATCTTATGTTCTTAAAAAAAACAGCAAGGGGATGCTTGCCTGCCCCAGGAACTAAAATGCCTAGTTACAGCTCCACAGACCCTATTTAGGAATGTCAGGTTAAAAGTGAAATCTGATTTGCTCTTAATTGACAGATGGAGATTCTGCTGTTGAGAATTTCTTCCTATTTTCTTTATTCTTCTTTCCTAAATCCCAGCTTTTCTTCAGTATCTCCAGGGGAAAACCTTGACGGAGTGAAATCTATCACCCTTTGAGATGTTTGATTGTAGAGGAGGATCCATTTATGTGAACCCTCTAGGAATACTATCAGGAAATTTCTGGGAGGGGCCATTCCCCTTTCCATAACCCCCATCTTCAATAGCTGGCTGGGCACCATGAAAGGAGGAAAGTTCTCGCCCCTCTGAATGGTTAATATATAGCAGAATGCCCAGTTCAGCCATCAATATCCCCTTTCAGCCACTCAATCAAAAAAAAAAGAATGCACCTGAACATGGCACAGGGTAGTACTGGAGAGGTAAAGAGTAAAAAAGGTGCTTTAAGAAGTGCAAATGAAAAGTGTGGACTTTTCTGGTGGCTGACTCTTATACCATTTAGAAGAACTGCTTACTTCTACTACCCAGGTCTTTAAGAAAGTGCATCTTTTCGGAACTTTGATTACAGTGATACATATGTTGATGGAATGTACAAATTACCTGTAAAAATAGTTGTCTTTTAGACTTTTTAAAATCTTGTTGTGTATTGGAGATTACACATATGAGAAAAGGGAAATACAGTTGTGGTCAACATTATTGGCACCTTTGCATTTTAGGTATGTTGTATGTGATATCTTGAGAAATAATTGGAAATAATTCAGCTGTATTTCATTATAATATTGTAATACTATGTTCAAAGGTATACAACAAAAAAAAAAAATGTTTGTGCAACTTTGTCGTAGTAATTTCTGAGAAAAAATGAAATATGACCTGGACAGGGTTAATGTCACCCTTCACTAATATTTGGTTGCACAACCCTTGCAGTGATGACGCCCTCCAAACGTTTCTTGTAGTCATCTATCAGTTTCGTACATCTGTCTGCTGGTAGTTTCTCCCACTCTTCAACTGTGATTTGTTCCAACTCATGAATGTTTCCAGAATTCATTTACCAATGGCAGATTACAGCTCTTTCCAAAGGTTCTCATTTGGACTGAAATCAGGAATCATTGCTGGCTACTTTAAAACAGTCCATTTTTTTCCTTTTTAATCTTTTTTGTGTACTTTTAGATGTATGTTTTGGGTCATTGTCCTGCTGGAGGACCTATGACCTTTGACCCAGACCTAGCTTTCTGACACTACGAAGCACATTTCGCTCCAAACTACCTTGGTAGTCCTCTGACTTCATGATTCCCTTAATATGTTCCAGGCCTACAGCAAAACAGCACCACAACATTATGGAACTTCCACCATATTTAACTGTAGGAAGGGTGTTTTGTTCCTTATAAGCTTCATTTCTTTGCCTGTAAATGTATCGTTGGTCTGCATTGCCAAAGAGCTCAAGTTTGGCTTCATCTGTCTACAGAACATTTTCCCAGAAGGATCGTAGTTTCTCAAGGTGGGTATGAGCAAAGATCAGGCATGCCTTGTTATGTCTTTGAGCAGTTGGGTCCTCCTTAACCTTTGCCCATGAAGTCCTTCTTTGTTTATTCTGTGGCATATAGTGCGGGTTGAAACCACCATGCCAGATTGCTCCATGTCAGCCTTAAGCTCTTTGGACATTAAAATAGCATTCGCCTGAGGAAGAGCTGCAGAGCTAAGCGGCTTGAAACACTAATTGGTGTCGCATATGAGCTATACTTGTTGAAACATTTGATGAAGAAATCTCGAACAGAGACCCTTTATTGAGTGGTACGAAGAACGGCACATATTCAGTAGCTCCACTGATGCGGTCTTCTTTGAAGATATCAGCAGCGTTTTTTGGCTTTCTTTCTGATAAGTACTTCTGGAGACTATTAATGTTTGGGGAGTGCCACTTGTGAGGACTAATTATCGACAGAGATTTCTGTATAGAGATATAGGTACAACAGCTTGGTAGTGCTGTAGCACCTGGTTTTTGACCTGTAACGGGTCATTTAACTTGATCTGTAATGGGTCATTTAACATTTAATTAAAAAGGAGGGCCCACTTCGAGAGTAGGAAGGTTCCTGCTCATGGTGGGTTATCCGACAAAAAACATATTATTTAATTTCAGTTACAACTGAGTTTGGTGTGAAATCAAGTATTGGGGGAATAATGATGTCCTGGCAATGTCCCAATTTGTATACTATTTCCTTTTTAATTGGTCTTGTTGTATTTGATTCTTTTATATGTCAAATATGTGTGCATATGTAGTCCAAAGTCACTGGTCACATTTTTTGGACATTAAGGGATTGAACTACAAGGGTGCTAATAATGTTGACCACAACTGTATATGATGATTAGAACTCTTTAGACTGCTGGCTACAGCCAATGGGTTTTTGGCTTGAGGTGCTTATATGTAGTCTTGTATTCTAACATTCTTAGATCTTTCCCTTTCATCTATATTGTTGTTTGTGAGCACCAAACCTTCTTTCCTGGATTAGCTGATACCACATTTGGGTGTTCATTTTCCATAGTTTTTCTTAAACGAAGACATGACATATGTTCATAATTATATATTGATGTAACTAATAAAACAATCTCTTTTAGCTGTTTTGTTTCCAGCTGTTCATGAAAACAGTGTTATAGGCTAGGGACCCTCCTAATGTTGTATGAAATCTTTGATTAGAGCCACTGGAAAAGGGGAGATCCTTAAATGTGCAGGAAATTGTTAGCCCATGTGTGATTGGGTCTATAGAATGTTACCTATCCCTTTCCAGAGGGATTATCAACAGTCCTCTTTAAGAGAGTCTGCAGCTCAGAGTTCAGGGCTGGGAGTCCGTGGCTCACAGAGAGAGGTTAATAACCCAGCAGGCTGCAGGAGGGAGAGAGGCACATGGAAACAGAAGTCCTTCCAAGGCAAGCCATGCAAAAGAGTTCTGAGGTAGGAGCTTTACCTGGGGCTGGAGGAAGGGCCGGGAGAACCAGCTTCTGGAGATTTAACAAGCTGGGACAGAATAAAATCTACTTTTGTTTTCCATGAACTGCTGCTAAGGGCTTTTTGGTTGTAACAAAAAAACAAACAAAAAAAACCCTCCAATGAAATACCATCTGAATGGGTATTTGGGGTTTTCATTCATAACTGAAAAATCCTGAAAAATTGCCTTTTCCTCAGTGCTTCAATGACATCACCAGGCAGTTGTCACTGCAGCCGGGTGACATCATTGGAGCTGTTGCTGATGCAGAGTGCTGGAAGAGGGCAGCTGTTGCTGATGTAGGGGTTCTGGGGGGAGGGCTGGGAGAGGGAGGGTGTTCTTGTTGTAGAGGCTGGAGGGGTTTGTTACTGAGGATTAGAAAATGGGGGTTGATACTGTTTCTAGGGCTGTTAGAAAGGTGGGGGCAATGTTTGGGCAAAAAAATGATGCTGGCACTAGCAAATTGTGTTTTGGATCATTAAATTAAATCCACCTGGAATTCACATAAAATTTTTTGTAACACCAATAAACTCATAATTTTCTGACCCTGGGAACACACCGAATTGCCTCAAAAATAGAGATCTAAATTCCAAATGGTTACTACCTAGGGGCCTGTCTACTAAAGGGATTTAACATGCGTTAATAAAGTTAATGCACATAAAGTGCCAGAATCATTTTATTTGTATGGGTGCAGTGGCACTTAATGCGTGTTAACTTTATTAATGCACTTTAACATTTAGTAAACATGCCCCCTAGAATCAAAAGCCCTACCTATAATGTTCTCTGACACAATAATGCCTATCAAAAAATGTGAGGGGAAAGGGGGAAAAACTCATCTGATTGCCTGTCACATTGCTGAGTTGTATTCCTATGGTTTGAACCTTGTTTTTGTAAACACTGATATGTGGCCTTATTTTGTCCTATAATTATTATTATTCAGGAGGTATTCACCAGTTTAGTACCTGTAATAGCAGAAAAAAATTATTAATGGTGGGGTCTTTTGAGGAATATTTCATATTCCAAATAGGCTCATATTTATCCTTTATAGTACATTCCCATATTTGCATTACACATTTTATTTTAATAATATCATAACCTCTGCTCCATGCTCCATTTGGACACAGGGGCACATCTGGGAGTTGAGAGGCCACTAAACAACCATGAGCTTCTGCGTCCTTTTCTGAAGAAAAAAAAGATGATCTTCCAAGGCTTGTAGATGCTTCAGGTACTTTTTAGCACAAGAATCACACAATCACATAGGACGGGGCCATTCTAAAAGAAAGGTTTACTGAGGTACTGGAAAAATGTGAATAACTTGACAGACAATGCACTTTATTTTTGTGCAATCCATTCAGAAAATTAAAATCCCAGAGCAGTCCAATTGTTACAGCTACACAAGGGAAAGCTTTGCTCTCAACTTCTTTCCGGTCTTCTGCCTATACTGGTACCCAGTCAATAGAATGAAAAAAAATAATGCAGAGCTTCTTCTCGAATGGAATGTATCTCAGACATAGGCAAGCAGGGCCATTGCTACCTTTTTTGCTGCACTGTGCAAGTGATTACTGTGCCTCCCCCTGCCCCCCTCCCCCGCACCAATGAATGCCAATGGAGCCCTTTACAATACTCTCTTTTGTCCCAACATTATGAAAATTCTTTGAGATAGTCATGTTAATCTGAAGCAGAGGTTCTCAACTCAATCCCTTGGACACAACGAGCTAGTCAGACTTGCAGATCAACCATAATGAATATACATTTCAGAGACCTGCATACACTGCCTCTATTGTATGCAAATCTCTCATTGTGGTTATTCTGAAAACCCGACTGACCAGGTCTGTCCCAAGGAGTGGCAAAATTGACAGAGGCCTCATTAAATTGGGAAGTCTATAAGGTATCACCTGCCTCTATGATTTTTGGCCAGCAAAAACTTAATAAGTATACTGAATATCATTTACTTGTGCAGTGGGATGAAATAAATGCTGCCAGATTTCTACATGACTTCCCTCCAGTGTACATAAAATCCTGCAAAAGGACCACTCAGAGCCCAAAGCATACCTGCTGTAACAATACCTTATTTATTTGTATTTAGCTTACACCTTTCCAGTAGATGTTCAAGGTGAGTTATATTCAGGTACAGTAATTATTTCCCTGTCCCCAGAGGATTTACAATCTAAGTTTGTACCTGAGGCAATGGAGGGTTTAGTGGCTTGCCCAAGGCCACAAGGAGTGTCAGTGGGATTTGAACCCTTGTCTTTCTGTTCTAGATTGTTTCCTTAACTACTAGGTCACTCCTCCAACAACAGCAAGACCAGGATGAACACAGTACCAACCGAACCTACGAAATGGCAGCAATATAAATATGAAACCAATACATCTTATACAACATTAATAACTCTCCTACTGGAAAAACATAACAAAGAGCTACATAGCTCTGCACAGAAACTATGGGTCCGATATCAGCTCTGGCGGCTAGTACTGCTAATGCTGCTAGCCGCTGGCGCTGAACAGTAAACCTGAATTAGCCACATAACTGATTGGTAAATGGGCAGCGGTGATATTGAGCCGCTGCCTGATATGCAACATGCAGTGGAAGTTAGGCCAGGGTTACCTGCACATGGCTTTCACTGCATATCACTAACCAGGCAATATCGCCGCTGATCGATTACCGCTGCCTTGGAACACCCTAGACATGCCCTGATGTTAAGCAGTTAGCTATGGGGCATGTAGAGCTGGCAGCCATCAATATTCAGCAGCATAATCATGTTAATGACACTGAATATCCCAATCACTGCGATTATTCCATCAATCGCTTTGAATATTGGGCCCTATACTGTATGCTTATAATATGTCACACCTCAGTCACACATGCAAAACACAGACAGATCCTCACCAGAGAACAAGGGTCCACAAATGAGAACTAGAAATATAAGGACAATGCTTGAACTTAAAATCCCAAGAAGCCAAATTCTGCATTTATATCAACTCTAGAGAAATAAAAATAGAAATGCATTTCCTCTTCTACTAAAGAAAACACATTTCCAAAAACGAATACATTTCTAGACAGTCTGCATTGCAAACAAGATAATACTATGGGGCTCTGAATGAAAACTCACTGCCTGAGAGCTCTTAAAGGGGGCTTTTTTTGTCATTTTTAATTGCTAAATCTTTTTCTTCTGCATTGCAAGAGGGGAATTATTTTTGTGTTCTTGGGCAAAGCTTTTTTTCTATAGTTAGAGTTTTTCCCCTCTCCTCTAGCCTTTAAGTTCAAAGGGGTAGGCAAGCTCTTTAAAGTCACTGACTTCCTTAGGTGTTAGTGGTCATAATTAGCTTGCTTAAGTGCTAGACAGATGAATGTTGTATAAAGATCTACATTGTCCTGCAGGTCCTGCCATTCCTAGATGGTCTGCTTTGCAAGTAAGGTAATACTATGGGGCTCTTGAATGCAAACTCTCTGCCTGAGAGCTCTTAAAGGGGGCTTTTTTGTCATTTTTTAATAGCTAAATTTTTTCTGCTGTATTGCAAAAGGGGAATTTTTGTGTTCTTGTGCAATTTCTTTTTCTACAGTTAGAGTTTTGTCCTCTCCTCTAGCCTTCAGGTTCAAAGGGGTAGGTAAGCTCCTTAAAGTCACTGACCTCCTCAGGTGTTAGATCCCCCCCTTCCCACCCCAGCTCTCACCCACCCCATGCAAGAATTCTTGCTATCTAGGGCAACTCCCCAAATAGCTTGTTGACTTAGACAACAGATTTTTATTGGTTGGTAGGGAAAATCTAGGAAGCAAATAGTTCCACATCTGGATATCTACTAAAAGTAAACAATTTGCCATTCTTCAAGGAGTTTTGATTAGGTAATTTTACAAAGGAAACAGATTAATCTATATACTTCAGACACATAATATCAAAATTTACTAGTGTAAAGAAATAACTGTTTAGCAAGGAAGTAGGGCTACTTACAGGGACATAGAACAGTTCCATAGAACACAGCTGTTAGAACACACATAAAAGAGGTTAGCTGCTTTTTTTCTTAAAGGACAGCTGAGGAAAAGTTAGAGAGTTTGGTAGGTGTCTCTCATTTATTTCAACAGGTACCAAAGCCCCACCAACTGAACGATTGCTAGGAAAAATTGTATTGCCAAAGCTGTCACCCCTGTTACAGATTCTGCCTCTGTCCAGACAGACAGCCCAATGACATCCGAGGGACTGGTTCCATGTGCAAGATGCCTTCAAGCTGAAGCTCTCATGAACAAGTGGAGGAGTTCAGAGAAAAGGTGGCGAGGCTGAGAAGCATTTTGAGACAGTAAGAAGTACTTTGATGAGATGCTTCTTGAAGCATCCAAGCTTTTCGAAAGAGGTGAAGATGGGATGCAACACAATGAAGAGAGTTGGACACAAGTCATCAGAGCTTGCAGAATTGACAATCCAACTCCTCCAGCCTTCAAATTGAAGAACCAACATGTAGCCCTGGAAGTGGAGGAGGTGAAAATATCCCAGGAAAGGGAGTAACTAGAGTTCAAGCACCCCGAAGTTGTAGAATCAGTGACCATAAGAAAGCAAAGGATAGTGGTGGTTGGTGACTCTTTTCTGAGGGGTACTGAAGCATCCATCTGCTTAATATCCAGATAGATGTGCTTTCTGCCAGGTGCCAAAATCCAAGATGTTATGGAGAGTTTGCTGAGACTCATCAAGCCTACTGACTATTATCTGATGTTGCTCATCCACATCAGCACAAATGCTACTGCTAGGTATCCCTCCAAGCATATCAAAAGTGACTTCATGGACCTGTGACAGAGGGTGAAACAGATAGATGCGCAGGTGGTGTTCTCTTCAATCTTACCTGTTGAGAGTAAAGGATGGGGCAGAAAATCTTGCATCCAGGAGATGAATGCATGGCTGCATGCATGGTGTCATCAAGAGCATTTTGGATTGCTGGACCATGGGATGCTTTTCCAAGGGCTGCAGAGCAGAGATAGTGTCCACCTGTCCAAGAAGGATTGAAGTGTCTTCCTCAGCAGACTGGCTAACCTACTGAAGAGGGCTTTAAACTAGATTAACTGGAGATGGGTGAAGAAAGCCACCAGCTAAGTGAAAGTAAAACATTAAATACCTCTGTAGAAATGGAACATCTGGAAAGCATTGTGCATAAATGCCCGTAGCATGGGAGATAAGATCCTAGATGTTGAGGCTTTAATGGAAGAAGCTGACTTGGATTTAGTGGCGGTTATGGAAACATGGTTCATGGACAACCATGACTGGGATGTAATTATACCGGGCTATACTTTATTCAGGAAGGACAGGGTAGGAAGACGGGGAGGAGGAGTGGGACTATATGTAAAAAATAATATTAAAGCTATAGAATTACAGGGCTTAAAAGGGAGCGAGGAGGCACTGTGGGTTAAACTAGAAAGAGGGAAAGGGAAATCCATTTGCATTGGTGTGATATACAGATCTCCTTCACAGGGAGAAGTGGATGGAGATTTAATAGAAGACATATGCTGTATTGTCATGAAAGGAGAACTGCTACTGATAGGTGATTTCAATATGCCAGATGTTGATTGGCACATTCCTGCTGCAGAATCATCTAGAAGAAAGGAGATCCTAGATTCTTTACAGGGAGAACTATTCAGGCAACTGGTAACAGAACCCACCCATGAAGGGGCCATACTGGACTTGGTGTATACCAATGGGGAAAATGTTTCTGATGTTATAGTGGGAGATCAACTTTGTGTGGTTCAGTATTAGGATTAGGGCTACTAAACTCCATTCAAAAGCAAGGGTCTTAAACTTTAGGAAAATTAACTTTGCCAAGATGGGATAATACCTCAAGGAGTCATTAGAAAGATGAGAACAGCTGTGAGATGTAATAAAGCAATGGGCAGGGGATATTTTAAGGGCAACATCCTTTTTATTAGAAAGGTAAATAAATGTGAAAGAAAAGGGAAGCCACTATGTTTCTCCAAAGAAGTAGCTGAAAAGTTGAAGAAAAAGGGTGGCCTTCATAAAATACAAGAGATCACAGAGAGCGGAAGACAAGCATCAATATTTGTAAAAACTTAGAGAAGCTAGGAAAGTAGCCATGAAAGCAAAGATACAAAAAGAAGAAATAGCCAATAAAATGGAGAGACAAGAATTTTTTCAGATATGTTGGCAAGAGGAGAAAGTGCAAAAGTGATATTGCCAGACTAGAGGATGAAGGGGAGGAATATGTAGAAGCTGATGAGAATACTGTAAAGCAGAATTGCTTAACAAATATTTTTGTTTTGTGTTCACAGGTGAAGGGTATGGATTAGGACATCAGAAA
This sequence comes from Ichthyophis bannanicus, assembly GCA_033557465.1. Taxonomy (NCBI): domain Eukaryota; kingdom Metazoa; phylum Chordata; class Amphibia; order Gymnophiona; family Ichthyophiidae; genus Ichthyophis; species Ichthyophis bannanicus. The sequence continues at coordinate 85,870,918 of CM066050.1, read as the reverse complement.
ACACTCACAAATAGGAACAGAAGTGAAGGTGATCTTGAATGATTTTCAGAAGACTGTGTTCATGAGGAACTAGCTAAACTAAAAGTAGACAAAGTGATGGGACTGGATGGGATACATCCAAGAATATTGAAGGAAGTTGGGGACATTCTAGTGGCTCCATGACTGACCTTTTCAATGCTTCTTTAGAGTCAGAGTGGTCCCAGAGGACTGGAGAAAGGCACATGGAGTCCCTTTACACAAAAACCGAAGGAAGGATGAGGTTGAGAACTACTGACTGGTTAGTCTGATATCTGTGGTGAGTAAATTATTGGAAATGCTGCTAAAACAGAGGATAGTGAGGTTTCTGGAGTCCAATGGATTGTGGGATCTGAGGCAGCATGGGTTTACCAGAGGCAGGTCTTGTCAGACAAATCTGATTGATTTCTTTGACTGGGTGATCAGAGAATTGGATCGAGGGAGAGCCCTAGTTGTGGTGTACTTAGATTTCAGTTAAGTCTTTGACACTGTTTCGCACAGGTGACTTATAAATAAATCGAGCACCCTAGGGATGGACCCTAAAGTGACTGACTAGGTTAGAAATTGGTTAAGTGGGAGGCGACAAAGTGTACAGGCAAATGGACCTCACTCTGAGGAGAAGGATGTTACCAGTGGTGTGCCACAGGGATCTGTCCTTGGTTCTATTCTTTTTAACATCTTTGTTAGCAATAGTGCAGAAGGGCTGTCAGGTAAGGTTTGCCTCTTTGTGGATGATACCAAAATCTGCAGTAAAGTAGGCACCCAGGAAGGAGTCATAACATGAGGAGGGATTTAGCTAAACTTGAAAAATGGTCAGGAATTTGGCAGCTGAGATTTAATGCTAAAAAATGCAGGATCATGCATTTGGGCTGCAAAAATCCAAGGAAGTGATACAGTGTAGGGGGCGAAGTACTTCTGTCCATGAAAGAAGAGTGGGACCTGGGCGTGATTGTTTCTGATGATCTTAAAGTAGCTAAACAGGTAGAAAAGGTGATGGAAAGAACCAAAAGGATGGTTGGGTGCATAGGCAGAGGAATGGCCAGCAGAAAAAAGGAGGTGATAGTGACTCCGTATAAATCTCTGGTGTGAACTCATTTGGAGTATTGTGTGCAATTCTGGAGACTGCACCTTCAAAAGAATATAAACAGGATGGAGTTGGTGCAGACGGTGGCTACTTAAATGGTTAGTGGTCTTAATTATAAAGCATATGGGGATAGACTTAAGGATCTTAATATGTATACGTTAGAGGAAAGGCAGGATTGAGGAGATATGATTCAGATGTTTAAATACCTCCATGGCATAAATGCACAGGAGTAGAGCCTCTTTCAATTGAAAGCAAGCTCTGCTATGAAGAGACATGGGATAAGGGTGGAAGGGGATAGATTTGGGAGTGATATGCAGAAATATTTCTTTATGGAAAGAGTGGTGGATCCATGGAATAGTCTCCCAGTGGAGATGGTAGAGATCAGGACAGTATTTGACTTCAAAAAAGCATGGGACAAACACAGGATCTCTAATGGAAAAAACGGGATGGTTGTAGTGGTTGTTATGGAAGGACAGACTAGATAGGCCATGTGGTCTTTTTCTGTCATCATTTTTCTATGTTTCTATTTAATATGGACAAGTGCAAAGTTATGCACTTTGGGAAGAACAACCCAAAATACGGTTACATGATGCAAGGTTTCACATTAGGAATCACCACTCAGGTAAAGGATTTAGGTGTCATCATGGATAATACATTGAAGCCCTCTGCCCACGCAGCTGCAGCCAAAAAAGCAAATAGAATGCTAGGAATCATAAAGAAAGGACTGGAGAAATAAACAAAGGTTATTATAATGCCTCTGTATCTCTGCATGGTGCAACCATGCTTTGAATATTGTGTGCAATTCTGGTTACCATATCTTAAAAAGGATATGGCATAATTAGAAAAAGTACAAAGAGCGAAAAAATGGCAAAGGTGATAGAAGGCTATCCCTATGAGGAAAGGCTTAAAAGGTTAGGTCTCTTCACCTTGGAAAAGAGACAGCTGAGAGAAATATGATAGAGGTCTATAAAATAATCAATGGAGCACAATGAGTAAATGTAGATCAGTTGTTTACCCCTTCAAAAAGTAGAAAGACTAGGGGACACGCAATGAAGTTACAATGTAGCACATTTAAGACTAATCGGAGAAAATATCTTTTCACTCAATGCGTAATCAAACTCTGGAATTTGTTACCGGAGGATGTAGTAAAAGCTATTAGTGCAGCTGGAATTAAAAGAGGTTTGGACAAGTTTCTGCAGGAAAAGTCCATAAACCATTATTAAAGAGGACCGGGGAAATCCTCTGCTTACTGAGTGGACAAATAGCATGGAATCTGGATACATTTTGGGCCTGACAAATACTGGTGAGCTGTATTGGGCCACTGTTGGAAACAAGATACTAGGCTTGATGGACCCCTGGTCTGACCCAGTATAAGCTGCAAAAGGACTTGTCTCTAGGCCTGCTAGGTTTATGATAGTGTATATTCAAATCCCCCAAAACCAGTAATTGGGTGTGGAGCACCATCTGTTAAAAAAAGGGATTGTTGAAAGGCCTCCCAGGACTTAGCCAGTATGGAAGGGGAACAGCGCAGTCAGTCTCCACCCACTGAACCCTGCAATGCATTCCAGCCTTACACATGCTAACTGCAGACAGTCTGCTAGCTGCTAGGAACACATAGTGCATGTTCCTGGAGGAACTGTGTGCACCCAAAAATGGGATGTGAGCACACACACCAAGCAGGTATGTCCGTGATTGGGCCCCAGAAAAGAGAACCCACAAATATCACTTGAGAAAAATGCTGCATAGCACCATGGGGGAACCTAGCCATGCCGTGGTCACTGCTCAGTCAGGGTGAGAGTGACCTCCCAGCATGACATGCTGTAGCCACCCTGTCCGTGCAGGTGGTGGTCGGGCACTACAATGTCCCAGCCATTGCCCTATACCCTGTGCAGATGCAACCTGCCCAGGCCACCCTGTCCGGCCCATACCCACAGTACCTTGCTCCTCATTATGCACATTGGCAGGCTAACACTGGAAACAGTGCAAGCAGTGTGGGCTGAGTAAGGTGTAGGCAGCCACAACACACTGGATTATGTGATAAGGAAGCTTATCATAACTCAGGAAGGAGCTATAGAAAAGGTGAAGTGACTCTGAACAAGCAACCTGTCAGTTCTGGTAGAAATAAGAAAACAGAATTTTCCCATAAAAGACTACCAGTCCCAGAATGCACCAGGTTTCCAACAGCCATTAGAGGAGCTGAAGTGGGGAAACGTGTGTTCAATCAGGAGGGCTATGAGGTAATCCCTAAGCACTCATCTCAAAGGGCAGGGCCTAATTCAGCACAGCTGCGCTGTGTTAGGGAGGAGCACTCATCCAAGCAGAATAAGAGTAGAGTTTATTCTACAGATGACCATCTTCATGATCACCTTGGATATCCAGAGAATTGTCCTCAGTATCCTGAGAATCAGCTTGAGTTTGATCATCAGTTTCATCTGAAGGATCATCAGAAGCAGAAGCCAAACCGGACGGACAGAGAGGGAAAGAGACCCTTTGGAAGAAGGAAGAGAAAAGCCTTTGAGAGGTCTAGAAGAGTCCAAAGCAGTACGTATACTGGGAGGTATTCCAAGGGCCAGCATACACCATTGGACTGGGGAAAGCCAGAGGAATGGTGCTGCAGAGCTAGGAATCACCAGAGGCTACCTGTGAGGGAGACGGCTGCACGTGGAAGGGACCCTAAGACCTGTGCCAGAAGGTATGTGAAGAGAGATCCAGTGTCCAGGGATCTGGATTGGAAGGCTGGACATAAGAACTGGACTACATACTGGCCAGGCTATATAGAGAGGAACTCTAGCAGCAATGGAAGCTCAGGTATGAACACTGATCTATGCCCTAGCTATAACCTTGAAAGACAGCAGGGAAACAAGTATTCTCCTGAAAATGCTCCATTGATAGATTCATCTGTGCCCATCCATGATATTGAACCCATGCTTGTTGAACAAGGGGGAATAATAGCAGATGAAGATCCTATTTATATGGACTGCTCTCTATCTAAACTCCGTTGGTAACTTTCTGTTATAAAGTACAGCAACCATCACAAAGAAATACAAATTTGTTCTTTAATCTACTCAGAAAAGCTCCTGAAGCAGGATTTGACCCACACAGTGGAAGGCAAGCCAGCTAAGGGGTTTCAGCTGGTGACTGCTAGCAATTAAGCCTTACCTAATTGCTTGTGAGCTAGGGGAGTGAAAAGAACAGTTTGTTTCTTGCTTTGTAGCTTTTCATTTGTTGTTTTCCTGATTTTGACTTTGTTTTTCCAAGTTAACACTGAAAGCAAGTTACCTAATTTATGTGCTACCAAGCATATCTGTGTTGGGAGAAATAACCCCATAAATAAAAATCTTATTGGCTTTACCCAAGAGCACAACTAAATTATTGTCAGCAGCTGTGTCTGGTGTGAATGAACTACATTGCCCACAATACCTTGCAAATCATATAGAAATATGCACTTGCCAAGAGTGTGAAGATTCTCACCCAGGCAGCCGTCTGACAATAGACATACACACACTCCCACAACTATGCCAGCATTGTGCAAATATAGAGGTTTTTGGCAGCCCTGGCCGCCACACCAGTCCTGGGCACAGTGCGGGCATTGCTATGGTACGCAAAACTGTTGGTGTCACTCCCAGGGGTGGTAAACACTGTCAGAAGCAATAACTGAAACACACTCCACAGATATCAGAAAGGTTGCTATGATGAATCTCTATCAACAAATCATGTTTAACTTATGATTTGTTATCTGACATTAATCATAGCAACCTTTTGATATATGTTTATTTTATTTATTTATTTATTTAGTGTACACTTGTATCCCGCTACTTCCAGCGATCAGCAGCGGTTTTCTATACATAAAGGGAGAGGCTGTACAGGCCAGAATTAGAACATACAGTAAGATTGCAGGGATGGGTAATAGGTACATCAAACGGTTACAGATTTACATATGATTGTTTGAGAGGAGTCTTTACATATATACATTTGATTGCTTGAGAAGCGTCTTTACCTATATACATACTTTACATAAATATCGGATGCATTTCTTGCTGTTATGATTAGTTTAAGTGGGCATGTTGCTCAAATAGTATATGACATCCTGACTAGGTTAGATTGTAATGTGTCTGAAAGAGGTGAGTCTTAAGCTTTTTCCTGAAATCCTTCAAGTCCTTGTTTGCTCTCAGTTCATAGGGCAGTTGGTTCCAGAGTGTTGGAGCAATAAAGGAGAACGCTCTGTTGGTGATGTTCGCGTTGCAATTTCTCAGGCTACTCGGGACATGAAGGGTATTGCTATTTACTGTTCTTCTGCTTCTTATGGTTGGTTGTGCGGAGATTAAAGTGTTGAGGTATGAGGGTGCTATGTTATGAACGAGCTTGAATGTGGTTACTAAGAGCTTATATTGGATGCGGGCCATGATGGGGAGCCAATGAAGCTCAATTAGTACTGGAGTGCTGTGTTCAGTTAGACCTTTTTTCATGATGAATCTGACTGCTACGTTTTGTGCTAGTTGAAGTATGTTAAGGGTTTTTTTAGGCAGACCTTGTAATATAGCGTTGCAGTAGTCCAGGTGGGGAATGATGAGGGCTTGTGCCACTGTCCTGAAGTCGGAGTGATCAATGATATTCCGTAGCGGTTGCAGGACTCTTAATTTGTGGAAGATGGCCCGATTGGTAATTCGGAGGTGCTTTTCCATATTTAGGTTGCTGTCCAGCATTACACCTAGGTATTTTATTTCAGGCTTTGTGGTATAAACGTTATTGTTCATGGTAACCGTTGATGGTGGGTTAAAGTCAGGTTTTCTGGAAATGCACATCACTTCTGTTTTTTTATGGTTTATTGACATATTATTCCATTGCAGTCAATTTTGTAGTTCGCTTAGGCATTTTTCAAGTTGGTTGAGGTTGGGGTTGTTTATGTCGAGATGAGTGTAAAGCATCAAGTCGTCTGCATAGATATGGTAACTGATCTTGTGGTCCTGTAGGATTTCACAAATAGGTCGTATATATAGGTTGAACAAGAGTGAGGATAGGGCAGAGCCTTGTGGTATGCCTTGGGTTTGAGGGAAGGCGGAGGCATTTGCGTTGTTGAATTGGACCTGCTGCATTCTGTTACTTATGTACGATGAGAACCATTTCAGGGGGGTCCCTGATATGCCTATGGAAGCAAGTCTGTCCAGGAGCGTGGAATGATGCACCGAATCAAAGGCAGCTGATATGTCTATGAAAATGAGCATATACATTTTGCTTCTGTTTTCAAGACCCTTGAGTAGTATGTGGAATGTGTTCCCAAGTTTAGGACGGCATTGCTAAGGTATGCAGGTGCCAGTATTGGAAGATGCTGCTCCGCACAGGGCCCAACAGCCTGACACTCCATGAGGCGTTGGATAGTGGAGCCTGTGGGTGTGGGTGTTTGTACCCCTGTTGGCCTCTGCTCTAGGGCTGAGTTTCCCAACTCCGGTCCTGGTGGGCCAAACACTGTTCAGGTTTTCATACTATCCCTAATGAATATTGTAAAAAGGGGGTGCTTGTTATGAAGGTACCACCATCTTGGCAAGTATGTAAATTAACTGTCTTGCAAAGGATTGTGGTTATTGAAGTCCATTCACACAAAGCTTGCCTTTTTAAAATAATGAAGACTCTTGTAGCTGGTCGAGTGTAAGGCAAAATTAGAGTTTATTTATGGGGTGAATATTCCACACACAGATATGCATGGTAACACCATCCAGATAACTTCTCCAGGGTTTATTCATTAAATAAGGCAACTGAAAAAAACTTATGCAAAATAAGTATCAAAGTCCTTTATAGAACAGAAAGGCCTTCTTATAGCCACTGCTAATAAACTCCTTAGCAGTGCTGAGGTAGAAATAAATCAAAGAGGAAAACTTCTTTACACAAAAACATAGCTCACTTTCTCCATACAGAAAAGAACTTTTAAACCCCACGTGTGCATGGCTTGTGCTGGGCTCTCCTCCACCAACAGGTGACAATTAACTGCAATCAGTAGCTTGATTTCAGCACACGTGCAAACTTTCCAACAAAGCTTTTTCTTTTCAAACAAAACTTTATGGGAAGCCAATATTTAGAATGTTTCCTTTTGATGTTTTCTCTTATATTTAGGATTTTCCTAAAATAACAACCTACTCAAAGAACAGTCCATATAATTATCCTCTGCATCAGATATTAAACCTTGCTCTTGAACTTGCATAGATTCAGTTTCTCCGTCTGGCTCAGAGGGCTTTAGGAACAGACCTCTATACAGAGAGAAACTGTTTCCCTGCTGTTTGCACTGCTCAAAGCTAGAGAAAAGTTCACAGTTCCTACCTGAATCCAGGCAAGCGTCAGGCTGCTTCTTCTGGTATTCTGGCCAGTATGCAATAGAGCTTCTGTGTCCTGTCCTCCAGTTGGTATCTCTGGACCTCAGGATCTTTTCTCCAGGCATCCTCCAAGAGGTATTTGGGCTCCTTTCCTCCTTAGCTGCAACAGACCTCTTCCTAGGGGTTGCTTGAGGGTCCCTGGCTGTGGATCTACAGACCTCTGGCTTTCTCCAGTCCTCTGAAGGTTCTTTCCCCCAGGTATCTCTCCAGGCATAGGTATTTCTCTGAACTCCTCTCTTGGACCGTCTGCTTCCTTGTCCTTGTTCCTTCAGGTTCCGGTTGTTCTTCCTTCTGTTCTCATTCTCCTTCTGATTCCCCTTCTCCGACTCTGTCTCCGTCTCTCTTCCTGAAGATTCCCCTCTAGTTTTAAAGGGCTTAGATTGCAACTCCTCCCTTGCACTCTTCAGGTGTTTTGGATTAAGCACTCTCCTAGGGGCTGTTTGATTAGGGATGACATAATGCTCTCTCTGATTAGACTCATGCTTTTCCACTCTAGCTCCCCTAGGGACTTCCTGCAAACTGGTGCATTCTGGAACATGTAGTCTTTTAGGGAAACAAGCTGTCTTATTTCTATAACCTGCCAGCACAGGTCCTTTAATCAGAGTAAATTCTCCTCTTTTGTCATTACTCCCTGAGCTTTGATAAGCTTCCTTATCACATACCCCCCTGCTTAAGTTATTACAGACTGGTTTTTGTTGTGAAACCTCTTTTTCTGTCATCATGTTTCTATGTTTCTATTGGACTGTTGTAGTTGTTGTTATGGAAGGACAGACTAGATAGGCCATGTGGTCTTTTTCTGTCATCATGTTTCTATGTTTCTATTGTTTCTATGTTTCTTCTTCACAGTCCGTAATACGTGAAAGGGCGTCAGTGTTCTTGTGCAATTTTCCAGCACGATGTTCCACTTTAAAATCAAACGCCTGTAAGGCCATGTACCAGCGCGTCAACCTTGCGTTATGGTTCTTCATCTGTTGTAACCATTTTAATGGAGCATGGTCGGTAACCAGCAGGAACTTCTTTCCTGTTAGGTAAAAGCGTAATGCTTCCACTGCCCACTTTATGGCTAAGCATTCTTTCTCTATAGTGGAATACCTCTGTTCAGCCAGTGACAACTTTCTGCTTAGGTACATCATGGGATGTTCATCCTCTCCATGGCTTTGGGATAACACGGCTCCCAGCCCTACATCCGAGGCACCTGTCCGAGGCATCTGTCTGAACTAGGAAAGGCTTTCCAAAATCCACGCCTCTCAGCACTGGACCAGTGCACAACTTCCCCTTCAGTACTGAAAATGCCTTCTCAGCTTCAGGAGTCCATTTCAGCTGATTTGGACAATTCTTTTGCAGCATATCAGTGAATATTGCACTTTCCTCTGCAAACTGGTATAAAACGGCGATAGTAACCAATAAGTCCTAAGAAACTCCTTAACTGTTTCTTAGTGGTTGGGGGAGGAAAATTCCTGATACTATCTACTTTACTGATCAGGGGTTTAATTTTCCCTTTCCCCACCAAGTGACCCAGGTATTTTACCTCTCTCTTCGCGAAGGCACACTTCTTTGGATTTAAAGTGATTCCCGCTTGCTTCATGGAACACAAAACCGCTCTAACTCTCTTGAGATGTTCCACCCAGTTATTGCTATGGATTATAACATCATCCATGTAGGCAAAAGCATAGTTTTGATGGGGTTGAAGTACCTGGTCTACTAACCTTTGGCAGGTAGCTGCCGCTCCATGCAGTCCGAAAGGCATCCTTTTGAATTGAAAGAGCCCGATGGGGGTGCTGAAAGCAGTCTTTGGCTTCGATTCCTTTGTTAAAGGGATTTGCCAATAGCCCTTCATCATATCAAGGGTGGTTAAGTATTGGGCCCATCCCAGCTGGTCTAATAGCTCTTCAATTCTGGGCATTGGATATGCATCAAAAACAGATATTGCATTAACTTGCCGGAAATCAATACAAAATCTCAGAGAGCCATCAGGTTTTGGCACCAAGACTATGGGGCTATTCCACGGACTCTTCGATTCTTCTATAACCCCCATATCCAATATTTCTTGGACTTGTGCCACTACCTCCTGTCTCTTTGCTTCAGGCAATCTGTATGGCCTCTGTCTAGTTAACTTCCCTGGTGGAGTTATTATTTCATGTGCGACTAAGTGTGTCTCTCCAGGTACTGGAGTCAACACATCTGGAAATTCTTTTAGTAATCTTAATAATTCCTCCCGTTGTATTCCTGACAGGTCCTCACCTATTTGTGGTTCTGAGTTTTCTTTACACTCAGACACTTGAGGTCCCAAATCTTCCTCTTCATGCACTTCCCTTTGACGCTCACAGGTAGCAGTCAGGCTCTTCACCTTCTTGTCATCCGTGGAACCAAAACCCTTGGTTCCGCGTTCAATTTTGGATAGAGTTGTGACTTCTTGCAGGGGTGGAAAACCCAGCCTCTCACATATCAATTGAGCGATCTGATCTCCAGTCCTTACGTGATAATCTTCCTGTCCAAAATTAAACAACAGAACTTTGACATTTCCCCTGTAATCAGGATCGATCACTCCGGCACCCACATCAGTGAAATACTTCAGAGCCAACCCTGATTTGGGGGCTATTCTCCCATAGCACCCAATGGGAATTTCAACATGGAGTCCAGTGTCAACAAGGGCTTTCCCGTGGCTAGGTATTGTCACATTTTCCACACTGCAGAGGTCAAACCCAGCAGCTTGAGGGGATGCACGCTTAGGAGCTTGGGCCTTCTCTGTGACTTTACAATATTTCAAAGTAAAAATTTGCTTATTAGAAGACTGGGCTTCTGGGAGGTTTTTACCTATCTTTTTACTCGAGGTCTGAGGACTTTCAAACAAGGGACTGGGAGCTACCACCATCATTCCATCTCCCTCCTTCTTTGGCCCTAGTCCTTTCACTAACCCTTGTTTAAATTGTGGCCAGTCTCTTCCCAGGACTAAATCAAATGGAAGCCTGGGAACCACTGCTAAAGGAATTTCCTTCTGTACTCCCAAGCCCTTAACCATTAGCTTGTATGTGGGGTATGATGAAGCAGCTCCATGAATGCATCTAATATAAACATTGCTTTCAGGGGTTCTAGGCTCAAATTTTTCTTGGGCCTCTATCCTCTTCCAAAGCCTTTTAGACAGCATACTCTGGTCTGCCCCAGAGTCTAACAGAGCATTTGTGGTAATTCCCTGCACATCAACCACCAAAAGGAAACCTTCTTCAGGCTGTCTTAAACCTGTACCGATTAAACTAGTGTGAAACTGACATGCCTTTTCCAAATGTCCCCATCTTCCACATTGGTAACATTTTTTATTACCCCACTTCTTAACCTGGTTAGGTACAATATTATTTTCAGGAACATCATTCCTTATCATTTTCTTTTCTGATACAGCACAGCTTGCCCCAGCACCAACCTTCAGAGGGCCACCCATTCTATGGCAAGCCTGCGTGGCTTCCATGAACTGTTCTGGTAACATGGTTGCCTCTCCTAGGTTTTGGCAATTTTGCTGTATTAGGAAAGTTTGCAAGTCTTTTGGCACAGCTAACATGAATTGTTCAAGCATTATAGTGTCCAAAACCATTTCCATATTCTTCCCTTCAGGATTTAACCATTTTAGAGCTAGTCCTCTGATCCTTTGACTCAGAGCTCTGGGTGTTTCACCCACTCTCAACATAGTAGCCCTAAACATCCGCCTATATTCAGAAACAGTCAATCCTAGGCGATCCCTTATAGCAGCTTTAACATCTCTATAATTTAAGCTTGAGCTGCTGGCATGGCTCTATAGGTGGCAAGCGCCTCCCCAGTTAATGAGGTTGCCAGCCTTACTGCCCACTGGTTCTCTGGCCACGCTAGTGCCTGAGCCACTCTAAAGGTTTCCAGGAAATCATCAACATTGTCCTCAGGTGTAAGTTTTCCCAGACTGAATGCCCCAATATCCTGCCTGAGTCCCACATTGTCCACCTGGGGAGTACCCGGTGTCACTGATGATGTTGAATCAGCTCCTCCTTGGGTGCGTAGTGCAATTAATGCTTCAACAAGGTCAAGCACTGGCTTCTGCTGCTCCCTCAGGGCTGTGATTGCAGCGTTCTGAGCCTGCTGTGCGACCTCTTATTGCCGGGCAAACTGACCTGCCATCCAGCTGACCAGTTCCTTGGGATCCATTCTGTATAACCCTGTAAGAAAACAAAAGAAAAAAACACAAAGGGCGACACCCTACAAACAGGCGGTTTATTTATTTATTTTTTAACTGCCCCTGTATCTAGACTTTTTATCCACCACTGGTTATGCCCAGGTACCTTTTACCTTATACCAGTGATGAATCAGGCTCTCACAGGATCGTTTCCCTCTTAGAACTGCTCTTGGATGAGCTTCTTTATTCTCCCAGGCGTTGTCAAGGAAAAAACCACTTTCCACCTTCTGGCTTGAAACTTTTTCTTTCACTTTTTCAGCTGTAAATCCTTATAATTCCTGGTATCCTTAGTGTAAAAGCAATCCGAAAAACTACGCCACTGTAAAAGGGGGTGCTTGTTATGAAGGTACCACCATCTTGGCAAGTATGTAAATTAACTGTCTTGCAAAGGATTGTGGTTATTGAAGTCCATTCACACAAAGCTTGCCTTTTTAAAATAATGAAGACTCTTGTAGTTGGTCGAGTGTAAGGCAAAATTAGAGTTTATTTATGGGGTGAATATTCCACACACAGATATGCATGGTAACACCATCCAGATAACTTCTCCAGGGTTTATTCATTAAATAAGGCAACTGAAAAAAACTTATGCAAAATAAGTATCAAAGTCCTTTATGAAACAGAAAGGCTTTCTTACAGCCACTGCTAATAAACTCCTTAGCAGTGCTGAGGTAGAAATAAATCAAAGAGGAAAACTTCTTTACACAAAAACATAGCTCACTTTCTCCATACAGAAAAGAACTTTTAAACCCCACGTGTGCATGGCTTGTGCTGGGCTCTCCTCCACCAACAGGTGACAATTAACTGCAATCAGTAGCTTGATTTCAGCACACGTGCAAACTTTCCAACAAAGCTTTTTCTTTTCAACAAAACTTTAAGGGAAGCCAATATTTAGAATGTTTCCTTTTGATGTTTTCTCTTATATTTGGGATTTTCCTAAAATAACAACCTACTCAAAGAACAGTCCATATAATTATCCTCTGCATCAGATATTAAACCTTGCTCTTGAAATTGCATAGATTCAGTTTTTCCTCTGGCTCAGAGGGCTTTAGGAACTGACCTCTATACGGAGAGAAACTGTTTCCCTGCTGTTTGCATTGCTCAAAGCTAGAGAAATGTTCACAGTTCCTACCTGAATCCAGGCAAGCGTCAGGCTGCTGCTTCTGGTATTCTGGCCAGTATGCAATAGAGCTTCTGTGTCCTGTCCTCCAGTTGGTATCTCTGGACCTCAGGATCTTTTCTCCAGATGGCCTCCAAGAGATATTTGGGCTCCTTTCCTCAGCTGCAACAGACCTCTTCCTAGGGGTTGCTTGAGGGTCCCTGGCTGTGGATCTACAGACCTCTGGCTTTCTCCAGTCCTCTGAAGATTCTTTCCCCCAGGTATCTCTCCAGGCATAGGTATTTCTCTGAACTCCTCTCTTGGACCGTCTGCTTCCTTGTCCTTGTTCCTTCAGGTTCCGGTTGTTCTTCCTTCTGTTCTCATTCTCCTTCTGATTCCCCTTCTCCGACTCTGTCTCCATCTCTCTTCCTGAAGATTCCCCTCTAATTTTAAAGGGCTTAGATTGCAACTCCTCCCTTGCACTCTTCAGGTGTTTTGGATTAAGCACTCTCCTAGGGGCTGTTTGATTAGGGATGACATAATGCTTTCTTCGATTAGACTCATGCTTTTCCACTCTAGCTCCCCTAGTGACTTCCTGCAAACTGGTGCATTCTGGAACATGTAGTCTTTTAGGGAAACAAGCTGTCTTATTTCTATAACCTGCCAGCACCGGTCCTTTAATCAGAGTAAATTCTCCTCTTTTGTCATTATTCCCTGAGCTTTGATAAGCTTCCTTATCACATAATGCATGAGATACATTTGCATACAATGGGGGCGGCGCATACAAATGCAGTACAGGCATAATTATTGGGGACAGCATGAATCCTGAATGGTGTTTGGCCCTTCAGGACTGCAGTTGGGAAACTCTGCTCTAGGGATTGCACATGTTTATGGTGTCTGTGCTCTGTAGGGTAAAATATAGGCGTTTCAGGCATGTTTATTTTATCTGCAATAAAAGTTCTGTCTTTATTACCACGGTTTAGTACTGGGTAAAATATGGGGACAAGGTTGGCAGGAGCCACAGCTGGGACTTGAACTTGTGACCTTCTGATCCTGGACACACTGGCTGGGTGTACTGCACTAAACTGTTGCCACAGGGGCAGATCATTCCCTGGGGATACCATGACTATTCGTCAGACAGACCTTGTCTGTTGCAGTGCATGGCACCCACCTAAATGGGGCTTGGCCGTGGTCTGCTGTGGGCAGATGCCACTGCCCCCTCCGCCACCCAGCACCCCTCCGCCACCATGCTGACATGCCCTTATACCAGTGGTGCTGGTGGTGCGCAGTCCCAGGCCATCCAGTGTGCCGGTAGGCAGCTGCCTATGGTGTGGGTTCTCAGGTAGGGGTGCCTACATGGACTTGCGCGCTTCCCCCCCGCACCGCCTGCCAATGTTATGTGCCCTTGAGGGCACTTGCTGGGTAATATCCCCTGTGACACTGTGGGACACACACTCGTGCCCATGTTGGACCCTCGTCAGTTGCTGTCTTGCTGCTTTACAGTTTCGGCATTCCTATGTGCCACCTAGGCATCTGCCTAGTCCGCACTGTGCCCCAGCTGGACCACAGCATGTGCCACCTGCATCCCCCTGTATCCCATTTACAGCATCAGTACAGTTGCCCTTTCCTACGTGCCCACTCTGCTGTTGCTGCACATGTGCACGCCATAACAAACCTGCCCATTCTAAACGACAGAAACCCTGATCAGCGCTATTTCAATGTGGGATCATTCACTTTGTAGGGGAACAGAGCATAGACCCTTCCAAACATGATATCTTCCTTTTTACTCTTTGTCAGTAGTGTTGCTTTATGTTTATCATTAATAGCACTATTGGCCAGCTTGGTTATTGGGATTTCAAATGTGGTTTTGGTCATTTTATATGTTTATTTGCCTTTTTGGTTCCTGCGCATGTATCACTACTATCACTTTTCTGGGTTTCCCTGCCTTTGCTGTACATTGCTGACTGAAATGGTTTCTCTGCCTGCAAATGTACCTATAGCGCGAGGTTTTCACTGGCGCTAATTTCAGACCTTCATTTCACAGCATTAGTGTGCATGGAGCCTCTCCCCGCCCACTCTCCGCCCATTGACCCCTATCTCCGCCCTCTGGGGAGCCTTACTCCACCCTTCAGACCTGGCTTTCACAGCGTTAGTGTGCTTTAACGCTGCTGCCGACGTTATCACATGATACATGATGTTATCGCGCGATAATGTTACATTATTGCACGATAATGTTACGTATCACGCGATAATGTCGGCGCTGCTATGTTAAGACGGTTTAGTAAGCATATCCCTATGTTTCTATCCTAGATGCGCAAGGTCTGAAACATGGTTCTGGGGATGTCTAGGTAGGTGCCCCTGCAGATGTCCATTTCAGGCACATCCATGTTTGTGAAATTGTGTCTATCCCTGGACATGCCTGTATTTTTTTCAGATGCTCTGGCTTAGATGTCCCAGATTGCACTTGGACGTCCCTTCTAAAATTCTTCTCCATGCTACTATTTGCTCATTATGCCAGCAAGGAATGAAGATATTGCAGAGGTAGTACTGACAGGGTGCAGGGGGAGGGAATCCAAGTCATTACACAACAGTAGCACCTACTGGTAGATGCTGCAAAGAGATTTCCAAGAACAGTCATAACACTGACTGGATTGTACAGAGAAAACCCTCTAATAGTCATGGATGATGCTTATGGTGCCTATGTCTTGGATACTTCTTTCAAAAAATAGTAATGGGCGCAGCTGGAGTAAGTTTTGACTGTGGTGGAAGCTCAGATATGGAGAAATTGCACAGTTCTCCTGTTCGTAGTTAAGATGTTTGTATTCTGCTCTACTTTGCTCTCTTTTTAGACTGTGTGAAATTAAATTACCCCTGTAATTTTGGGGTGACTACTAAAAATGGCTAGATGATATGCACTGTATTTATCTTTACTGTAGCTATACATTGGCAACCTACACTATTCCTTACAGGATTTGCAGCCTGTATAGCACTTCGTCAAGAAAAACAAAGTTTGAGAATTTAGAAAATATTTAGGCCTATATATCTTTGTAAAGATTTTCTATGGGGGAGAATGAGCAAGAAAGGAAAGGAGGAGGTGGGGGGGGGGGGAATGTTCAGCAGTGGCTGCTAGTACCACTGCTGAACTGTAAAGGAGATATTCCATGATGGGATTGTATCCCTGCCTAGCACTGAATATCTGGGTTGGCCGGATTACCGGAAAGCTAAATGGGCAGTGGCGATATTCAGCTGCTGTCTGGTTAGTATCTGCAGTGAAAGTTATGCTAGCCTTTACATTCACTGACTTTTGCCGTGTGTCATAAGCAAACAATGGCTCAATATTGCTGCTGCCCAGATATTCAGTGGCACTAACTATGTCCTGGTGACCTTAATAAATGCGGTTAGCAAATCTACTAACTGCGTTAATCACGCTGAATTTCTGAAATAACAGGGAAAAAACCCTGAATCATTCCATTACCTTGGAAACCTAGTAGCTTCACAAGCCCTGAATTTGAGCCCTGAGTGCAAGAAAGTGTTTTTCCCCCTGAATGATGAGTGCATGAAACAGTACTAATTAGAATGGTCTGCATTGTTATGTCACTAGTTAAGAGTGTGAGAGGGATGAATGAGAATCCCTGGGGAGGGGACTGCAAAGTACTGAGGAAGAAGTACTGACTTATTTGTAGACCAGAAAAATTTATTCTACTGGAAAACTGATTCTGATTTAAGGTTCTTTAAATTAGGACAAGCTTGAGAAGGATGGTTGGACTGGTTAAGCCAACTGAACTCCAGTTATACTTAAGCAACAACTGGCTGCCAAAGAAACAACACTTTTCCTGAGACAGTGATAGAGTTGAGAGAGTGAGAGCAAGAGAGAGTTCAGAGAGTTGAGAGAGAAAGCTGAGAGAAAATGGGCCTCCTGCCAGCCAATGGTCTCTTTAGTCAGGGAAGCATTATCATTGTTTTACTAAGCAGTCAGGGACATTTTAGGGAAAAGACCTGATACTCAGGTTTTGGAAAAGATAAAAGGAGAAATAGGATGCTTAAAATTAAAAATAACAATTAATACACCCTACGTTAAATTAGTTAAGTTTTTATTTGCTTAGTCCGGCAGGAGCCAAAACCCAGATGCTTGTGGAAGGTTGGAGTCTGAACTGCACCAGAGACAACTGCCTTGAGAGACACAGAAACCACGGAGACTAATAGAATCCAATTTACATAAAGACACTCTGGCCAGAGAACAGTCAGGACTTTTTTTTTTGTTAGAGAAGACAATCCATTTCTAACACAAACGGGCATGTTTACTAAACTGTGGTAATGTTACAGACCACGTGTTAGGTAACATTAACGATCGTTAGGTAACGTTAATGTGCGGTATGTAACGTTAACGCGCGTTAACGTTACCTAACGATCGCTAACGTTCCCGGCCGTGGTAAACACCGCAGAGGGTGGAGAAAGGGCGGGGGGAAGGGGTCAGTGGGAGGGGAGTGGACGGGGAGAGGCTCCCTGCACACTAACGCGCTGAACTGAAGGACTGAATCCTATTGCGAATGAAAACCTGCCATTAGATGCACATTTACAGGAGAGAGAAACCATTTATGTGTCAGCAATGTACAGCTTAGACAGGGAGCCCAAGAAACGTGATAGTAGTGCTCCATTTCCAGCAACAGCATAGTGCCCAAGCACCGACAGCATATGGTCATGTCAGCATGGTGGGGGTGGGGGGGGGGTGTGCCTGTGCTGGAGGGGACAGTGGCACCTACCTGCAGTGGACCTAGGCCATGCCCTGTACCAGTACATGGTGTGCAGTGCAACATAAAAGGTCCGGCTGAGGAAAAGTACAGGTAGCCCCAGGGACCACCATGCATCTGTGGCAACAGTGTGGTGTTGTACACCCAGCCAGTGTGTCCAGAAACAGAGGGTCATAGGTTCAAGCCCCAGCTGTGGTTCCTGCAGAGCATGTCTCTATGTTTTACCCTACAATACAGATACAACAACAACATGTGCAAAGCCCAAAGCAGCAGCGAATAGAGGTACAAACACCCACTCACACAAGCTCCACAATCCAAAGATGCAAGGAGAGTCAGGCTGTTGGCCCCAGCATTGAGCTGCAGTTATCACCAGAGCACCACTAATACCTCCTGCACAGTTTAGCAATGTCGGCACTGTGATCAGGACCAGTGTGGCGGGCAGAGTTGCCAACCATCCCTATCTTTGCACAATGCTGCAATAGGAGTGTGTGTGGGTATGTCTATCCATTGTTTTGTGGCTGCCCACACCTCACCAGCCCCACAATGTCCCACTGTTACCAGCGTTAGCCTGAATATGTGCCTAATGAGGAGCAAGGTGCGGTGGGTATGTCCCGGACAGGGCGGATTGGCCAGGATGCATCTTCACAGGGTGTGGGGCAATGGCTGGGACACTGTAGTGCCCAACCACCACCTGCATGGACAGGGTGGCCACAGCATGGCATGCTGGGAGGGCACTCACTCTGATCGAGGAGTGACCATGGCATGTCTAGGTTCCCACATAGCGCTCCACACTATCTGCCTCTAGTGATACTTTTGTGTTCCCAGTGCTGGGGCCCCATCACTGAGATGCTTGCTTGGTGCACATAGTTCCTCTGTGAGCATGCACTGTGGACTGTCTGCAGTTAGACTGTGCATAGTTGGAACACCTATAAGGTGCAGTCTGGCTGTGCTGTCTGCTGGTGACTGGAAGACAGTGGTGTGAGGCAGTTGGGGTTTTCCAGAGCTAACCCCATCATTGCTGCTGGTCTGCCACTGCCACAGCCACAGGTATGACTCTGGCCCACCAATTCTGGAGGGCTGTCATATACCAGCAGGATAGCAGTTGCTTCACAGGGGCTGGGGCACCTGTCCCTTACTTACAAAAAGGGTGATGTGAGCCCTTTGGGGTATGTAGTGTATACCACTTTGACCTATAAAGGCACTGCTACACAAACCTCATGCAAGTCTGGAAACCCCTCTGCCTCGATAACAGGTGTCCATGTCAGCCAGACCCTAACACAGGGTACACACTAATCTGGGTGGTGTCTGGTCCCAGAGGGCCACATGTGACTGCAGGATAAAGATGGACACCGAATTACCTTCAGCTGCACTGCAAGGAACACCTGTCACACACTGGCAGTGATGGGGATGTAGAGCAGGGCCTATCTCTAGCACCACATGTACTGCGGACCTAGTGCTGGGCACCGATCCTATCCCTCAGGGAGAACACAGAACCTGCACAATGGCATGGTCTGTAGCTACTCTGTGCCAGTATCAGTTCGTCTTTCCAAGCTGAAGTATCGGAGAGGTGCAGACCCCATTTGCTGATCAGCTATAGACAGCTATTCAGCATGTGCATTGCATCATGGGTACTGGTGGGGTTACCCTATTCTGGCACTCAGAGCAGACAGTTTGTGCGGTGACCTGCAGTCCTTCTGTACTCAGCCATTGCTGTGACATACACTACGGAGGTATAGTCTACTGGTTAATACAATGCCATTCTTGGTAGTGTTCATGGGTTCAATTCCTCATTGTTCCCTCCTCTCATGCCTGTCCTACTCAAATAGTGTGCATGCCTGTAACGGGCAGATTTGTGCTGCCAGCCCATAATACCCTCGCCACAATTGCCAACATTCCCTTGGTCTGTCTATCTGCGTCTGTCAGCTGTGTAGAGTCCTGTCTGCCTGTGCAGGCTGTCACCCCATGTCCTGCACTGCTACCCTTTCCTGCATTGCGCCTCTTCATGCTTGCCTCGCCTGTGCCTGATCTGCATGGCACCACCACTCCTCTGTCCACCCATCATTGTAACTATCCTGCCACCTCCGCCTCCACTGGGGGACACGTATTCCCATTGTCTGCCACCAACTGTCTTTCCAGTACTTTACATTGCCAACACCCTGTGCTGTGGTACAGTTGCCCCCACCATGTTTGTCATCAGTACTGGCAGCCACATGGGATGCCCGCAGATATGGCAGGTCCAGTGGCTCTCAGCTCTTCCTCCTTCACTCACCTGTTCATTGCCTTTCCTGAGTACCCTATCTAGTGTTAGGACTACATCTGTCTCTGTTCCTCACAGGTCATGCATGTCATTCTGAAGCACCTTGCAGCCCTTAGGCCACACTAACCTAGGGCACCATAACCTTGTTAGGCCACCTTAACCTATGGTTCCGTAACCCAGGGTGCCTTCTAAGGTGCCTTGTGCAGGTGTGCCTAATATGGCATGTAGCCTAAGGAGCACTACTGTATAGGGCACCTTACAAAGCGCCTTATGAGGCACCTTACAAGGCACCTTATAGGGCACCTGACAAGGCACCTTATAGGGCACCTAACAAGGCACCTTATAAGGCACCTTACTTATAAGGCACCTTACAAGGCACCTTATAAGGCACCTTATAGGGCACCTAACAATGCACCTTATAAGGCACCTTACTTATAAGGCACCTAACAAGGCACCTTATAAGGCACCTTACTTATATGGCACCTTACAAGGCCCCTAACAAGGCACCTTATAAGGCACCTTACTTATATGGCACCTTACAAGGCGCCTTGTAATGTGCCTTATAAGTAAGGTGCCTTGTTAGGTGCCTTGTAGGGTGCCTTGTAATGCGCGTTATTCGAAGGCGCCTTGTAACATGCGTTAGCTGATACGGATTGCTGTAACAATGCACCGCCCACGCCTTTATATGGGCATCTGTACCTTTACCGTGGAACCTAATGTGAATGACATTACCGCAGTTTAGTAAACATACCCCAAAGACATTTTTTGTTCAGAGACTAAATACACCAAACACAGAGCCTGTACTTACCTAAGGTTGGAATGCTAATGACCTTTGAAAGGAGAGGTTTTAATAAAATATCAGTAATTTAAAAAATACATTTTGGAGTAACAAAGTAATTTGGAAACCACAATTCAGAAAACACACAAACATGTATCTGATGTTATTGCTGTTCATGAGTAGAGTTTGATAATGCCTTAATACTCTGAAAAGAAAGACAAAGTAATGAATTATAAACATTGTGAAAATACTAAAGAGTTAGTTTAGATAAACATTTGTTTATACAATAAAAGATACTTACCTGAGGAAAATTCTTGGAACACGACACTTAGGGGAAAAAGAATTGCTTTAATCTAAGACATAACTTTGATTGAATGTTACAAAAGAAAATAATATACTTATCTGAAAGCAGTTGCATAACATTACAGATATTATTGTTCAAACTGAATGGGTAATCCTTAAAAATTGAAAAGTGTAAATATCTTTTTTTACTGTGTTTATCAGAATAAAGCTGACTTCCCTTTTGAAAATTAACTTGCTTATATGTATGTATGTATTTTACTTTATGTCTGTGAAATTTCTGTCCCAAAACATTTTTATTTCCTGGGGGTGGCTGAGTGAGATTTTCTGGGTGGTTTTATAGGTGTATCTGCTGCTGCTGCTGCTGCGAATTTGTTACTATGCTAGCATGCTAGCATGCTAATATGTCAATATTATGGTATGATATAAATGTATGGTTTATGTATCTTTTTATATATCCTGCCTTGGGCTTTTTATAAGGGCAGACAAAATAGCTAATAGCTGAAATGAAATAAAAAATGTCTTTTCTCAAGATGAAAATTGCTAACTAGAAATCAAAAATATATTTGTCCACCCTAGAATTTTTTGCATTGTAGGAGTGTGATGGGTATCTCTTCAAATTTCCCCCAGCTCTTTCTCTCTCTCTGATCGTAAAGCTTCTCAGGATTCTATTCATGTAAACCCTATTATTCTATTTATTTCTATAAATTAAAAAGAGACCTACTATTCTATTGTTTATAAATTAAAAAGAGAAACTAATTACACTTTTACTGCCCAATCTTCCACAGGACAGACTCCAAATAAACCTCATTTGCAGGAACACTAAAACTGATTTATGTCATTATCTACTTAAAATAAAAATAAACACAAGTATAGCTGTATGTATTCATTTAACTTTTCTACATCAGCTCTGTGGGTATGTATAAAATCATTAATGGATTGTGCCCTTAGCAGAACTCATGTTTGAATTCACACATTCATTTAGTCACTTTTATGATTCCCTTCATGAATTCACAGTTACTTTAGAGGTCTTCACTTAAAATTTTCCTATAGCAACATCTCAATTTTTGTTTTAAAAGCATATCATGTTTTTTTTCCTCCTTGGAATTCTCCAGAGCTGCCAGTAAAATGACCTGCTTTTTGCAATCGTAGCCAGTCAAACATTTACCATTTCTAAAAACAATCAATTTCTAGACAGGGACCTGTCACATATCTTTTTTTAAAAATTAGAGATTCAATTTTCTGACAGGTGACAGCCTCTAATATACCTAATACATCGGCCCTTTTCATCTTTATTTTAATATGAAGACTCCGTCAAATTTTAATTCCTGACTGTTTCTGCATGCTCAGTCCCTTTGCTATTACACCAACAGCAGCAGATTGTTGCGGTCTGCTCTTCAATAAAGATTTACATACTCATTTCCCTTTTTTCTTATGTGCTTTGACCTTTGCAAAAATAAAATTCCAGTCAGGCTCTCACACTCCCTGTAACAGTGCTTTTCAAACTTTTATCCCATATGACCCCATTTTAAGAACTGAATATTCACATGATCCCAGATGATGATGAAATAAAAATAGCAGGTCTCCAGCCTCCTTCCCCTTCATCCACTCATCTAAAGCAGGAAGGCAGCAGCAACAATAGTGGCAACAGCAGCAGCAGCACAGGATCCCTTGTGTCAGTGTGCAGTGTGTGCTTACAGACCCCAGTACTCGGCATGGGTCTCTGGTCTTTTTTTTTTTTAACTTTTATTTTCATTTTACAACAAACAAAAGTAACAACACACCAAAAGAAACAAATACTCACATACAATAAAGAAAGCAACCCTAATTACCCCCCACCCCAATGCTTCTTCTCTAAGCTGATAAGAATCATCATATAAGCGCTTACATACAACAATTATTGTACATCAAGCAAACAGAAGTAGAATCTATGATACCGGATAAGTGTGGGACAGAGATTAATACAGATTCAAACAGTCAACTGAGAGCATTGAATAGTTTGAACATAATCATTGAGCATCTTCTAGCCAGACCAATAGTGAATAGTTTGAACGGAAGAGGCTGACATACAAAGTATTTGCGCATATTTATAATAAAGACAGATATGAATCACCAGTCATTAAAGCTCAAAGAAGAGCTACTTTCCCAATATTTCGTGATTAAGGAAATAAAAAATAGCAATGCCCAATATAAAGGCTAAAAGGAAGTAAGCCAATTTAGGAAGAGAGGGGAGCCCCGCAACCAAGCGGAGCCCCACAATCTTCCAAGAGAGGGATTCCGGATAATAGAAAATAGAATGAAGACGACCCCAAACCCGACTCCAGTAATACTGTAATGCGGGACAATCAAACTTAACAGGAGTTTAGTGAACCAAAGGCCACATGGCATGTCCAGCATCAAGTGCTCTGGATGGCATTCCAATTGGCTAACCTATCAGGATTATATGTCCACTTGGGATAGCAGTACTGAGGAGATAAGGAAAAATCTGATCAAGATTGTGAGTGATAGGGGGGGCTGAGAAAAGGTGAGCTCTAAGTCAGAGGGGTGAGACAGCTTCATATATCTACTCACACAAAATCTGTCATCAGAGCTGGCAGAGTATAAAGACTCTTGGGCGGACCACTCATTCTAGGCGACAGTCTAGCTACCAAAGGATCAAACACTGGATGGAAGTCACCGCCAAGTAACAGTAACAGGGTCATCCACAGTCGGAGCATATATACAAATACACGTAAATTCACTATCTCCAACCTTAAAATATACACAGGCCCAGCTACCCTCCCCATCAGAGCTAGTATCCATTACAATAGTTGGCAAAGATTTCTCAACCAAGATGGCTACCCCACACCGCTTAGGAACGGCGGGAAAGTAGGCAGCCACCATATAAGGTTTAGCAGTAAGTTTCAGTGATTCAACGGAGGTGAAATGGGTTTCCTAAAGAAACACTAAATCAATATGGTCATGATTAGAATAACTAAGGATGGTCATTCTTTTGCTTGGACTATTAATGCCTCTTACGTTCAGTGACAAGAGCTTACATAAGGCCATACAACAAAGTCAAACATTCTGAGAAAGAAACATGATGGCGCACCGAGTTGCGCAATGTCCCTCATATCAACTATAAATGACTGTATACACGATGTGACAGATAATAAGCCAATGATAAATCATGAAGCGCCCTATATAACAGTAGAAGCACCGAAGTGCCTTAGAGAAGAAGCAAAACCCCAGAAATTACTGGCGACCTGATGTCTGCGGGGTGAAACCCCAGAGAAGGCCTAAATTGAAACATAGAACCGGTGTAGCTGTGCGTGCTCCGAATCCAACCGCGGTGCACCTCATGGAGGAGAAGGAGACCAAGAGAGGTAGATATAAAAGAAAGAAAAGTCCAGGCAGTCTCTATTCCAGGCAGTGATCACCGCATCGGGCCATTCAAAATGGCGGGCAGTGCCAGCGGAGTCCATCCGAGTTGTTGACTTAGCGCATCTGGTCAGCCTCTTTGGAGTCCAAAAATGTTGCTAGCAGAGCAGGATCTTCGAAGGTTCTAGTTTGGTTATGGAGAGTCACTCTGAGCTTCGCTGGATACAAAAGGCCAAAGCGAGCCTGTAACTGTTGTAATCTAGGTCGAAAAGCAAGGAGTCCCTTCCGCCGATCAACTGTAGGCTTTGCCAAGTCAGGGAAAAAAGAAACTTTATGATCTTTAAACTGCAGATGTGGTATCACCCGGGCAGCTTTGAAAATTTGCTCAACTTGCTGATACCTCAGTAAACTAAAGATAATGGGCCGGGGGGTCGTCCGATTGAGTGCGATGTTAGTAGGAGCACGATATGCTCGGTCAATTTCCAGATCTCTGCAAAAGGTAATCTTCAGCAAGGAGGGGAGAGTTTTGACCAGAAATTCTCTGATATCTCCTGCTTCCGCCCCCTCTGGTACTCCTATGAGCCTTACATTGTTGCGACGGGCTCGATTATTGCTATCCTCTAACTCTTTTTGAAGATTCTGTATCAGACGCTCAGCCTTGTCCAGATTCACCAAGCGCACCGCGTGCGAATCAAGGACCCCCGCCATGTTGTCCAGCCGTAGTGAAAGACCTTCAAGCCGGTCCTGAAGCATACCGAAATCTTCTCGCATGGCTCGGAGCGCTTCTCCGTTGGACTGTACCAGTTCCTTCACACCACGTATTTCCTCTAAGATCTCCTGTTGCATCTCGGGGCTTACCCGAAGTGGAACCATCTTTGGTGGGGAAGACAACTCTGTTTTGGAGCGTTTTCCATGTGAAGAAGAGGGAGACCCGAAGTCCAAGTGCACTGGCTTGTGGGCCGCCATTCCCCCCAAGGCACCCCGGTAAGTTCGGAGTAAAATATTAAGTTTATGCAGATATTAAGTCAGGATTCTGAGTAGGCCCCTCGGGAGCTTCAGCGCGCAGCGTCTAACCCGCTGGACATCAGGCTCCGCCCCCCATGGGTCTCTGGTCTAACAGAAGCTTATCCAGCAGGGATAAGAGCCAATAAATGTTCACTGGCTCATAGGCCAAATGCTGACTGGTGACTGCCACTACTTGGCATAGGTCACAGTGAAAAGTCAGACAGAAGGGGAAATGGCCATGTTTCTGTGAAACCATCCACTGATGATGTGACCCCATTTGGGGTCCCGACCACAGGTTTAGGAACCACTGCCCTATAATAAAGTTCTCCCTCTTTAGCACTATGGACAGCTCCAGGGTAAGCCAGGTGTTACCCACACCAGTTCTAATATGCATTTAAATTTTTTTAAAACTTTAATTTTAAAAATTTCTTTCCTCTTGCGCTCCTATTGCCCAGAAATCAACTACCAAGCTGTCACTTTAACTCCTCTAGTCCGGCTTCTTGCAGTTACTGTGAGCCTCTGCTCGGCTGCCTCACCTTGAGAGAGGGAGCGCCAGTACAAGACTAGCCTCAGTCTGCAGCAGAGTTTCCTACGTTTACCCACTGCACAGGGCATTACCAGGGCTTCTCTTATGCTTCCGCTGCTTATTGTTGCTGCAGAACTTGGCCTATGGGTGTGCGCTCTCAGTGCCAATCACTTTACCCTCCTCTACAGCCTGCCTAACCCTAGATCTGCAGCGCTGCAGCTCTTTCTGTTACCATGTCTCCCTCCTGTGGCTGCAGACTGTGACTCCAACAGCACTTTGGCCTCTGCCCCACTGGGCTGCAACTTCTCTTTATCCCATGGTCCTGACAGCTACTGTACTGCACCTCTCCATCTAGCACCCGCATCTCATCATGAGCTTACTGTGACACCTGGCCTCTGCTCCTCGGGTAATGTTTTAAATTTTATTGCATATTTATGAACAATTCAAAAGTAACAGTAGAAGCACTTAAACCCTCTTATGTTTCTCTACACCACTAGCTGAAAACTCCACTCATTAGGAAAATACCTTCTATCTGTGCCCTTCTCTTCCAATGCCAGTTCCAGACTTTGTTCCATCTTGCTGCACCATACTTCTGGAACAGACTACCTGAGCCAATACAATATGCTCCATTTCTGGTCCTTTTCAAATCTAGGCTAAAAATCTACCTCTTTGAGGCTATTTTTGGATCCTCATCCCCCTTATTCTGTTTACAACCCAAGTGTGTTATAACTATTTATCCTAGTTTCTACCCTACTCTCCTGTTGTATTTGTTTCTCTGGCATAGATTGTGAATTCTGTTGAGCAGGGACTTTATCTTACATGCATGTGTATAGCACTTTGTATGCCTTCTAGCATTATGCAATTGATAAGTAGTAGTAGTAGTAAGAGGAGATATGAAGAAAAGAGAAAAGAAAGAATTCAAAACTAAGCATATGGAGGCCAATTCAGATCTGTGTGCCTCTGGCCTGTCCAGACATCCAGAATCTGAATGTGCTGGAATTGCACCTGATTCTGATCATGCATGGGCTACATGTCCCCGCAGGATCAGAATTGGGTGTACCCAGCCTGGATGGGCCAGCCGTGCCCTGATTCTGGGCTCCCAGACATCCAGACACTTACCCGGCTAGCCCAGCCTGGCTCATGCATGGAGTCATGGTGTCATAGTGTCATAGTGTCCTGTTGCCATGGCACCACAGCTCCATGCAGGAGCTACAATCCTTGGCAGATCCCAAAATGATCCTTTCTCCACCGCCTGACCCCCAATCAGGCCTGCAGTGGCCAGAGTTGGGCTGTGGGAACCCCCTGCACCCCCTTACATCCTTTACCCAGCCCAGAATGAGTATTGGCTGCCATCTAGGGGGACTTATTCCACCTCCAAGGTGGAATACGTTCCTTGGACAAATGGCTGACCCTGGACATACAGGGCTGACCTTGGCCTGCCTTTGCTCCTCCTTTGGCCCACCCCCTCCCGCCCACATACATAGCTCCCCACACATCTCTGCTGCATGTGTGGGGAACTTTGTGGGTGGAATCAGCACCTTGGTGTCTAGCGGGGATATACATACAACCTGAACATATCCCCGCTAAAGACAGATAAGAATCTACCCTTTAGAGAGCTCAAAACAATTTTGCAAGGAATTGAGGAAGAGTATTAGTGCAGTTAAAATACCATCACTAAAGCTAAAACCAAAAATTTATGGAAAAATTTATACAAGACCCTGTTGAACACAACATAGAAGAATGGCTACCTAGCATATAGGAGACTATCAAAATTATGGAAGGACTTGAAATAATAATACAAGATCTGGAAAACATATTAAAAAGAGCTCCAAATTAAAAGATCCATGTTCCTGATGGTATGGCCAACTTTTAACTCAAACATTTAATATTCCACCATGAAGACCTGGCGAACTGCCAAAATCAATTGATTAGAGAACCAGAATTAATACCACAATGCTTAAAACCCCCCAGAAAGAACCCTTCTTCTAAAGGGAAATTCAAGTATTGTCCCTATAAACCATCTATCTACAATCTACAAGCTATTCACTGCAATAGATGAAAATGGAATATTTGATTATATTGACTTACTCTACCAAAATAATCTCCCAAAGACTCCCCGATGAAACCTTAATATATCTTTTTGTCGGGCCGCAGTGAGGGAGGTTTAGATAGATTTCAAAACCACACCAGACAACTGCGGACCATTTTAATCACCAGACAGTTCTTTAGTGAATCATGTAAGAAAGGTGAAAACTTATCTTAAAACGTGAAGAGAAGAAGCGCAAGTCATTGTGTAGAATGTCCAAATTCAAAATCACGACGTGCACGTTTCGGGACGAAAAAAGCCCCTGTATCAAGTGCTCTCACGCAAGTCGTAGAAGTTTGATTCTTCTCTTGTATATATCCGAAATGGCGTTCTCGCTCCATTTAAAAACCCCCGGTTCACACTGGACAACCAATCACAGAAAGGAATCAGTCCTATAACCATTGGTCGGCCACATTGTCATTCTTCAAGGGAACCAAAGAAGGATAAGGGATTCCCTGCAGCTATCCCTTAGCCAGTTGGATGAAAGCAGTAAAGAGCATGTCATCACATCACACATCACCCAGTTCTGCAAATACCAAAGAACAGCCCAGGATAAAGGGGATTCCCACCACATCAAGGAAACCCTTGTCCCTTGGGCTTTAATTAAAGAACACTCAACCATTCGATTTCTCGATTAAGGCCACCAGGATACACACTGGCCAAATCGTAAATCCACCATTGCTCACAGCGTTGGAGTCGAAGTGTCCTACCACCCCCTCTGGAGGCCCTTGGGCAGCTCGGAAGTTGAGTGGGGGTGGAGCTCGGTCGAGGGGGGGCAGGGCATGGGCTAGTCCCGTGCTGAGTAATAGGAGGGTCACAGAGGTGCGGCGCAGGGGTGCGGCTTTAGTAGAGGGGGAGAATATGGTGGGCGGGGGGGAGTGGAGGTTCACGATAGAGGGGTGGCAGTTGGCTCGGTAGAGGAGCGGGCAGATCAGGGGCGGGGGGGGGTTGGCAGGTGGGTGGGGCACTAGGTGGGCAGGGGACTCCCTCCCCTGCTGGGTGGCCACCGGTGCACGGTGGTTATGGGTCGGTGGGGTGGCCTTCACCTTGGGAGCACTGGCTTGGGGGGGGCAGGGTATGTCGAGTTCGGATTGGGGGGGTTGTGGCCCCCTTTCTGGTACCCGATGGTTCCTTCCCCTGGTTTTTCTATTTTGTCTCCGCAGGGGCAGACGAGGATGCAGCCTTCGTGGAGTCATGGCGGTGGAAGACTGGAGTTGATGCCAGAGCGGGATGGTGGGACGGCTGCTCGACAGAGTGCTGTGGCTGAAGCGACTGGTGAGAGGCCTGAGGTGACGGGTTGGTGCAGCGCCGAAATCTGCCCAGTGGAGGCTGGGGCATCTGGGGATGCTGCATCGGAAGGTCAAGCGACGGGTGAATTGGCAGTTGACCAGGAGGAGGGGGCGGCTGGGCAGACTGCGCGGGGCAAGGCGGGGGGCAGAGCGTGGCGGAAGAGGCATCGTTCGGGTAGGAGGCGGCATAGTTCCGAGTCGTCCTCCTCCTTGGGCACTTCGTCTTCATCTGGGGGGAGGTGCCGCGGCCGGGGGTCAGTGGTGGGAGTGGGGTGGGGGCTGTTGGTGGGGCAGGTGCCCCTTCGGTGGTGGCGTTTTCGTAGCTGTGGGAGGGGGTGCCGAAAAAGCTTCGTCGGAAAATCCGTAAACGGCGCTATATAGATATTTTTAGGCTGTTGGAGGGCAGGAAGCGTTCGGGGGAGAGCCGGAAAAAGAGGAAGGAGGATGAGAAAGCGGGTCAGATTAAGAAAGTTGCACGCAATGTAGTGAATTGGATGCGGTCCTTTCTGCGCCTAGAGAATGTTTGGGGTTACCATTACCCGGAACATTACGGTATGTTGTTATCCTATGCGGATTCTATTTTGGAGGCATCTCAGACGCATGATGGCTGGGTGTGGTTGAATTATGATGAGAAGTTTAGGGACAAAATGGAGGAGAACAGATTGTTGTCCTGGGGCATGCAGGATATCAACCTGTGGCTGACGCAGATGTCCACGAGGGTGGGCTTAGGTGGGGGGGGGGAGGGGTTGCTCGGGGAGTGCGGTGGGGGCAGGTCGTTCCTTTCGGTCGGCGGCGGTCTGTGTGCAGCAGAAAGCAGGGGCGGGGGGGGGGGTCGGGGATGTGTGTTGGAGGTTCAATAGGTCCTCCTGCCCATTTCCAGATTGTAAATTTAAGCACTTCTGCTCAATCTGTGGAGGTGGGCACTCGGCCACGAAGTGCGCTAAGAAGGGACCCCTGCCCGCTCCCGGGTCAGCCCCTAAGCCTCAATGAGGTGGGTGGCTGGGCCCCGTCCCCAATACGGTTGGATGCCCTGCGGCATTGGCTCCATTGATACCCACGGCGAGGGGACGGGGATGTTCTATTGTATGGTTTTCAATTTGGGTTTGTGATTCCAGTTCGGGGAAAGGTGTTGGCGTCGGGTGCTCGGAACTCACCTTCGGTGCTGCGTTTTGCGTTGGTCGTGCAGGACAAGTTGTTGGTCGAGCTGGGTTTGGGCAGGATCGCGGGCCCGTTTAAGGTTCCGCCTTTCCCAGATATGGTGATTTCACCTCTGGGGATCGTTCCTAAAAAAGAGCCTTGGAAGTTCAGGCTAATTCATAATTTGTCATGCCCGCTGGGAGCGTCTGTAAATGACCACATACCGTGAGAGTTGTGTACGGTGCGGTACACGTCGTTTGACCGGGCGGCTGTGATGGTGAGGAAGGTGGGTCATGCGGCGTTGATGGCTAAAGTGGATATTCAATCCACCTTTCGCCTATTGCCGGTACACCCATCGGCTTTTCGTTTGCTGGGGTTCCATTTTCAAGAGGAATATTACTTTGACAAATGTATGCCTATGGGCTGTTCCATGTCCTGTGCATACTTTGAGAAGTTTAGCACATTCCTCGAATGAGTGCTGCTCATTCGGCAGAGTGTCAGCAGATGTTAACTGAGTTCGTGGAGTTATCCTGTGAATTGGGTGTGCCTTTGGCGGGGAAAAAAAGTAGGGCCCGACGATGAGACTAACCTTTTTGGGAGTGGAATTGGATTCAGTGGATATGGTGAATCGCTTACCGCGTGAAAAGGTAGCCAGTTTGAGGGTGTTGCTGGCTAATGTGTTGGCGTCTTCTAAGTTAACCTTGTGGGAGATGCAGGCGCTGGTAGGCTCTTTGAACTTCGCGTACAGAGTGATTCCGATGGGCAGGGTATTTTCGCGGCGCTTGGCAGCGGCAATGGCGGGGGTGTGAAAACAGCATCATTGGATTAGAGCCACAGAGGTGATGAGGGTGGATTTATGGATTTGGAGTCTATTTTTGGAGGACTTTAATGGGACCTCGGTTTTGATGGAGCCGGAGGTTTCCAGTGAGGAGTTGCAGCTCTATACGGATGCTGCGGGGGGAGTGGGTTTGGGAGTTTATTTCAACGGGGCCTGGTGTGCGGACAGATGGCCGCGGGCCTGGCATGAGTTGGGTTTGACTGCCAATATAATCTTTCTGGAGTTGTTTCCGATTCGGGTAGCGCTGGAACTATAGCCAGATCGATTTCGCAACTGTAAGGTGGTGTGGTGGTGCGATAACGAAGCCGTTGTCAGCGTGGTCAATCGTTATTCTCCCAGATGCCTACGGGTGGCGGGTCTGATGAGGGAGGTAGTGTTAGCATGTTTGCGGTTGAATGTGGTGGTAAGGGCTCGCCATATCCCTGGTTGCACTAATGAGATTGCTGATGCTCTTTCTCGTTTCCAGTGGAAGCGATTCCGGGCGTTGGCTCCAGAAGTGGACGCAGAAAGATCTGGAGTCCCAGAGAAATTGTGGAGCATTGGCCTGGGGAGATTTTGAAGCTGCTGAGGAGTTCAGTGTCAACAGGGACCTGGTCAGCCTACCAGCGAGGCTGTGACAGAGTGGTCGAATATTTGATTGCTCATGGGTGGCAGTCTGGTACGGTGCCTGATTGGCTGATCGGGGGTTATATAGTGGAGGCTAAGGGTGGTGGGTTCTCCAGATTGGTGGTGCATTCACACTTGGCAGGGTTTAGCTTTTTTGCAAAAGAAGTGGGTTGGGGTGCGCCGGCTGAGGGATTTTTAGCTCATCGGCTCCTTCAGGGGTGGGAGCAGGCAAGTCCGGTGCGGCAGGACCCGCATCGGCTGATAACGCACAAACTATTGGTGAGACTCATTGCGGCCCTGCTGAGTGTGGCATCATCGCAGTATGAGGTTATCCTGTTTCGGGCGTTTTTTTTGTCTTGCCTTTTTTGGAGCATTTCGAATAGGGGAGCTAGTGGTGAACTCCGGCATGTTCGGGTGGAGGTGGGGCAGTTGAGGATATTGATGGCCAGATCCAAGACGGATCAGCGTGGGAGAGGTTTGTGGGTGGTTCTGAAGGAGGATAGGGGCCTGGTGTCGTGCCCGGTGGCAGTGATATGGAGGTACCTGGGCGTGCGTCCCAGACGGGCTGGTGGTCTTTTTATCCATGAGAACGAACGGGCATTGACCCATTTTCAAGTGACAGCGGTGTTGCGGTTGGTTCTGCGGCACGTAGGCGAAGACCCGAGGCTCTTTGCCCCTCACTCATTCCGCATCGGTGCGGCCACAAGTGCGGCGGCGGCTGGGTTGCCCGATAAGGACATAAAGAGCATTGGCAGATGGCGTTCCCGGGCGTTCAAGGGATATGTCCACCTTTGAAAGGGGGGGGTCGATGGTTGGGGTTTCTAATTGTTCATTTATTTTACAGATGGGGGATTGGAGCCCGTGCGATGTTGGGTGATTGGTCACTCCTTCGTCCACTGGGTGGGATGGCGAGTGGAGACAAGGCCGGTGGGCCCTAATCTGGGGATTGATCCGGCTTTGGTGTCCGTGTCATGGCTGGGTGAGTGCGGACTTCGTTGGTCGCAGCTGCTGCCTTTGCTACGGCACCATGGGGGAATATCAAAGCGGCCGGCGGTGCTGATTGTTCATCTGGGGGGCAACGACCTTGTTTCATGGTCTTGCCGGCAACTGATAAGAGTGGTGCAAGAAGACTTGGCAGAGGTTTTGCGAATGTTTCAGGGTGTGATTCTGTTGTGGTCTGACATTATTCCAAGGCCTGCGTGCTGGAGCCAACGGTGTTGGTCGCGTGGTCTGACGAAAATCAATCGTCAGATTGGTTGTTGGGTAACTGAGCAAGGGGGTTACCAGATAATGCATGACTGGGTGGAGGTGGGTTGTGTGGGGCTTCACAGAGGTGACGGGGTGCATGTGTCCCCAGTGGGAGTTGATTTGCTTCTCAATGACTGGCAGGAGGCCTTGGAGTATTTATTTATTTATGTATTTTCTTCTATACCGCCCCTTCCAGCGATCAAGGGCGGTTTACATGAAACTTAACAATTGTACACAGTTGTATACATTTATATTAAACAATCGGAGTCAACTATTTACATTGAACGGTTAGGTACAACTATTTACATTGAACAATAAACTTCAACTTTATGAGGTGTTGATAATACAAACAACTATTAATTATTATTATTAATTATTAATTATTAATTATTATTAGTATGTGCTTGTTCATGATGCTCGCTGGTCGCAGCTTGGGTTTTGGGGGGGCGGCGCAGGGACAAGGATGTCGCCTGTGCCAGTGGCGGGATCCCGGAAGTTTCCAGGGTCCAGAGCCTCAGGTTACAATTGGGCGGGGCTGGGGCGCCCCTGACCCGGACAAACCCTGGCTGACTTTTGCTAATAGCATGGCGAAGTCGGGGAAGGGGTAGGAAGCTTGCAGGGGGCAAGCTTATGGCAGTAGCGGTGGCAAGGCACTTTGCTAAGGTATGGCTGATGCGGCATTGCTCCGCTAATCGGATTGTTTTGGTTTATGATGTTGACCTTTTGTAAACTGTTAAAGATTAATAAAGCTGCGACCAGTTGTGTTCCACGAGCATTTGTCACGTTGTGTTTGTTGGGGTTTGGGAAGGGGGGTGGGGAAGGGGGAGGGGGAGGAGGATGGGTGGGGCCCAGAGCACTGGGTCCGCCTGCCTCGGTTATGCATCTGGTTTGAAAAACCAAGCCCCAGAATCAAGCTATATTTAAAGAAACAACCTGAGAATAAAAAAATTAAAATAAAAATAAAATAAAAAGTACATATAATATTGGGAAAAGAAGGCAGCACAGACAAGCGGTATAAGGATTTGACCAATAAAAACAACACCTTAAGTTAAAAATCTATCTAACATCCCACATTTAAAAAAAACTGAACTTCAAGCTGTCAAAGAAAGTGAAACAAAAAAACCAATTGTGCTATGTGAATCTATCAAAAAAATCAAAGAAAAACAGACAAATTAGATTCCTGATTCAAGCCACAAGGATCCAGTGCCTGTAGCTCGTAGATGTATCGCTGTTCCAATCTAAGTAGTGTTTTTTTCAATGTCTCCCCCTCTCCAATGAGGGTGTACCACCTTAATAACAAAAAAACTTAAGATCAGAGACTTTATGACCCTTATCAACCCAATGGCTAACCAAAGGTTTGTCTGCAACGCACCTTTTTAAACAACTCTTGTGCTCAATGATCCTTATCTTTATTGAAAGTTTTGTTTTACCGACATATATCTGATTGCATGGACACACAATTACATAGATGACATTTTCAGAGTTACAATTAGAATAGTGATTCAAGAAGAACCTTCTCTTAGTTATAGGGTTCGTGAAGGTCTCTTTCACAATCAGAGCATTAAGGCAAACAGAGCACTTCCCACATTGGAAATGACCTTTAATTTTATACAAAGATTTGGGTTTGGAAAGAGCGGATGGAACCAAAAGGTTTTTCAGATTTTTATTCCTCTTAAGAGCTATTGCTAGAGTTTTTTTTAGCAAAAAAAGGAAGGGATGTTAACAGATGCCATTCTTCACGAAGAATACTAGAAATATTCTTTGAAAGAGATGAAAAAGTAAGGGCACATACTATTTGATTTTTATTTGATGGTACTTTTTATTTGATGGGATTTTAACACTGTTTGTTCCCCGATGTAATTCATCGAGTAGCTCAAATAAGAATAGATGCAATTCTTGCCCTTAAAAGGGGTATGTATGTTCACTTGGATTTAGATTATGATATGTTTTATTTTTGGTTCTGGTTTCATTTTTATTCTTTTAGATCTGGCTGTCTTTCAGCTGTACGCAGCACTGGCATTTAAACAATATTACTTTTCTACGTCTGCTAAGGAACTCATATAGTTTTCCTATTGTGGATATAAGGTCAGCCTTCGTCTTGACTATTAATAATATAAACTTTAAATGCACTTTCATGTATCTTTGATGCTTGGTCCGTTTTTAGCCCTTTGAACCATATAACTAGGGCTCAATTTCATCTTTTTGAGCCCCAGAGGGCTTCTATAAGTCTTGGCAATAATTCAATATCTATTGTGCAATACACATTCAGTCTAAGTAAAACTTTTATTGTCCTCGTGAAGTACCTCTTTTATATGTTGCTCTAAGGTTATATTATAAGCCGTGATACCAATCCACAAGCTGACCTTCTTTTAGTCATTCTTTTTATTTGTACCCCACAAACAGTTCTTTTACTCTCCAGATAAGTTTCATTTCTGCCCTCATAAGTCTCCTTTTTGCCCCTTGGTCCTGGTTTCTCGCTGTTGTCTCATACTTGGTTAATTTTGTAATATACATTATTTTACATTAAATTATGTTGTTTATGATATGATTCCAGCTTTTACTTTAGGTATTGGTTCACATCGGTTGCTGTGCAATTTATAGTGGTTGTTGACCAATTCTATCTGTATAAGTATTGCCTTATTTATTGCATATAAGTTTTACTATTTATTTTTTAGTCCTTGTTGTATATTTATATTATAAATCACATTAGATTTATATATATATATATATATATATATATATATTCTTTATTGTTATTTTTTGAAGTTGTTTATACATGTTGTTAGACATATTAATAATTATGTTTTATTCTTCTATTCTTTTATTATTATCTTTATGATTTATGTTATATTTTTCATATCCTATATATGTTTATGTATTATTATTATCTATTTGTTGGTTTTGCAGTTCTCAGCTCCCTGATGAAGGCTTTGCCGAAACGCGTTGGGGCCTTTTAATTAATAAAGCATTGGTGACCACCTAATTCCCCTCGCTATTTGTGAGCTTTAGAACTAGACATGAACTAGAAACCATGGAGCAGGATTGCAAAGCAGGGCATAGATCAGGAACCAAGGAAACAGGGCTGAAAAACCAAGTATGGGTCAGGAACCAAAAAGTAAGGTTGCAGAGCCAAACCTGGAATGGGAAGAGAGCTAGGTGAGAAGCACTTCCAGAGGAGATATTCCAGGAGTTTGTTGTACCAAAAAGGTATTGTTTATGTTGCTCTCCTCAAGTATACACTGTACTAGACCAATGGGGTCTTTTGAGGAGGCTCTCAAGCTCCCTCGAAACCAGAGATAAATATCTTGGTGCGGAGAGGGTGGAGTAAGGCTCCCCAGAGGGAAGAGTAAGGCTCCGCAGGGGCAGAGAGAAGGGGTCAATAGGCGAAAAGTGGGCGGGGAGAGGTTTCATGCACACTAACGCCGTGAAATGAAGGTCTGAAAATTAGCGCCAGTGAAAACCTCGCGCTAGAGGCACATTTGCAGGAGAGAGAAACCATTTCAGTCAGCAATGTACAGCAAAGGCAGGGAAACCAAGAAAAGTGATAGTAGTGATACATGTGCAGCAGCAGCATAGTGGCAAAGTACGAGAGGGCACGACGATGAGGCTACAAATGGGGCACAAGGGGCTGAAGGCAAGACATGCAGTGGGGCAGCTGGGGCACAGGGTGGACCAGGCAGATGCCTAGGTGGCACATAGGAACACAGAAACATGAAAACAGCAAGCCAGCAACTGATCAAGGGCAAACATGTCCACGAGTGTGTGACCCACAGTGTCCCAGCGGACATCACCCAGCAGGTACCCCAAAGGGCACATAACATTGACAGGCGGTGTCGGGGGGAAGCACGGATGTCAATGTAGGCACCCCTACCCCAGACCCCACACCATAGGCAGCCGTTTACAGGCACACTGGATGGCCTGGGACTGTGCACCACCAGCACCACCGGCATAAGAGCATGTCAGCATGGTGGAGGAGGGGTACTGGTGGTGGAGTGGGCAGTGGCATCTGCCCACAGCACCCCAAGGCCAAGCCCTGTTCAGGTGGGTGGCATGCAGTGCAACAGACAAGGGCTGTCTGATGAACAATAATGCTATCCCCAGGAAATAACTTGCCTCTGTGGCAACAGTTTGGTGCAGTATACACAGCTAGTATATTCAGGGGCAGAAGGTCACAGGTTCAAGTCCCAGCTGTGGCTCCTGCAGACCATGTCCCCTGATTTTACCCTTTCTTTTTTTTAATATTATTTATTTATGCATTTTACAATAAATCAAGGGACTCTTGTACAGAACAATAATACTTGCAGGTAATATGAAATAACAGGAAAGAAAATATACAAGAAATACACTAAATGCAAGAATTATAGGTAGTCCCCAGTCTAAGGGGAGAGGCTAACACACAGTTAATGTATCAAGTGCAAAACTAAAGAAAGTAAGTGAAGACAGTGTTCCAAGGATTCCTAACACAGGATGGCATCATATTTCAGGAGAAGAAGAACCCGGCAAATGAGAGCTCAAAAAGGCGGAGAGATCTGCAGGGGAAAAAAAAAAACATACTTCTGCGCTTTATAAGTAATCAAACATTTACAAGGAAAGCAAAGGATAAACGTAGCACCAAGACAGCCCACCCCTGGTTTTAAAAGTAGAAAAGCTCTCCGCCGCTTCTGTGCTTCCCGTGCCACATCAGGGAAAAGAAGAACTTTTTTTACCATAAAACAAAACAGCATGTTTTTTATAAAACAATTTCAACAACCATTCCCTGTCGGAAGAGAGAGCCAACGTAACTAACAAAGTTGAGGCAGCTATGTCCTCTTCTTTAGGAGTAGAGAGTAATTCAGAAACATTAAGGAGGTCTATTTCCAGAGCCCCAGTAGAAAGTTTCCCTTCCCTTTTCCCTAAAGGAAGATAGTAAATTTTTGAAACCGGAGGCATCAAATCCGCTGGTACCGAAAGCACTTCTTGAAGATATTTCTTAAATATATCTAAAGGCGCAATCCCAGGCACAATTGGAAAATTCAGCAAACAAATATTTGATGCACGAGCTGCGTTCTCTAATGACTCAATCTTGGCATGAAGAGCAGTATTATCTTTGACCAGAGAGTCAGTTAAGTCTGCAACTTTTACAAGCTGCCGATCCAAACTATCTTGTTTAAGATTGATATCCACAAAAGCAGACTGTATAGGACAAATAGCCTCTTCGGGGACTGCAACCCGGTCAGAGAGTGTTGAAAATTGAGTAGCCACCATTGTGTACAAATGAGAGATGGCATCCCAGATGTTTTCAAGGGTAACAGATGCGGGACAAACCAAAGCAAAGGAAACGACCAAAGGTCGAGGTAGAGCTGAGTCCACATTACCCCTCGACAAATCAGGAACTTCTACAACCTGAATACCCCCGGAACGAGGAGAAGATGGCAACTCTGAAACATCAAGAGCCTGCAAATCCCCCAGTCGATCTCTAGCACTCACCAGGAGCGAGTCCCGCACGGAGGATGTAGCCGCATCCCCAACCGTCAACGGCACGTCGTCACTCAGTAACTGGACAGCCAGAGATCTGGGAGGAGCCGGGGGAGAACGTCCATCCGGGGAGAGCGAGATATCCAGGGCGGAGGATGCCGAACCAGAATCCATCGGTGCCACCAAGCCCGCTCGAATTCCCTGAACCTGCTCCTTGGATAACCGGACAAAGCGGTCCATAGGCCCCTCAGCAGAAGGTAAAGGCTCCGCGGGAAGAGCTTTCACTTTACCCTTTCTCTTAGGCATAGTCGGTTAGTTCTCCACTGCCGCCATCTTAGACAAGCCATGCCCCCAATCTCGATTTTACCCTTTCTAAACTATGATAATAAAGATGGAATCTTTATTGCAGATAAAAGTAACACGCCATAAACGCCTATATTGTACCCTACAGAGCACATACACCATAAACATGTGCAATCCCTAGAGCAGAGTTTCCCAACTCCAGTCCTGGAGGGCCAATCACCATTCAGGTTGTCAGGATGTCCCTAATAAATATGCATGAGATGCATTTACATGCACCGCCCCATTGTATGCAAATGTATCTCATGCATATTCATTAGGGACAGCATGAAAACCTGAACCGTGTTTGGCCCACCAGGACCGGAGTTGGGAACCTCTGCCCTAGAGCAGCGGCCTACAGGGGCACAAACACCCACACCCACAGGCCCCATGCAGCAGCTCATGGAGAGTCAGGCTGTTGGGCTCTGCGTGCAGCAGCATCTACCAATACTATCACCTGAATACCTTAGCAATGCCGTCTTAAACATGGAAACACGTTCCACATATATCAAAAGGTTGCTATGGGGGCGGAGCCTGATGTCCAGCGGGATGGTCGCATAACGCTGAGGCTCCCGAGAGGCCTACTCAGAATCCTGAATTAACACCGTACATACTTGGAACTTCTACTCTGCTCTTGCCGGGGCACATTGGTGAGATGGCGGGGACCAAACCTACGCGTCTGGAATTTGGATCTCCAGCGGCTTCTCACGGCAAACGTTCCAAAACTGAACCTCCGTCCCCGCAGAAGGGGCTGGCCTTGCGCGAGGGCCCCGAAATGCAGCAGGAAATCCTCGCAGAGATTAGAGGGGTCAAAGACCTCGTGCAGTCAAACGCTGAAGCACTCCGAGCGCTGCGGGAAGATTTGGGTGTGCTGCAAAGCAAGCTAGAAAGGCTTTCTTCGCGTCAGGACAAAATGGAGAGCATATTGGACTCCCATGCGGCCCGGTTGTCCAAACTCGACAAAGTTGAACGTCAGGTGCGGGCCTTGCAGAAAGAAGTGGAAGATGGCAATAATAGAGCGCGCCGCAACAATATACGACTCGTGGGCATACCGGAGGGAGCGGAATCGGGAGACATGAAAGAGTTTTTATGCAAAATCCTCCCTTCCCTGCTCCAAATCACCTTTGCCAAAGATTTGGAGATTGATCGCGCTCATCGTGTACCCACAAGCATAACGCTCAACAGGAAGACCCCGCGGCCTATCATTTTTCGACTTTTGAGATATCAACACGTTGAGCAAATTCTAAATGCCTCTCGGGCAAAGGGCCATATGGAGTTTGAGAGCCACAAGATCTCCTTCTATCCCGACTTGGCTAAACCCACGGTCGACCGCCGAAAGCGCTTTCTGGAATTCCGGCCGAGGCTTCAACAATTACAAGCACGCTATGGCCTGATGTACCCGGCCAAGCTCCGAGTCACGCTTCACAATCAGACAAGAACATTTGAGGACCCTGATCTACTAGCGGAGTTTTTGGATTCCAAAGAAGCCGACTTGATGCGCTGACTTCCAGAATATTCCTGCAAATGTTCTCAAATCCGCTGTACCTGCCATTTCGGATCTGCCGCAGCCCAGCAATGAGTCTGGCGAGGACAGTTTGTTGCCTTACTTTTGATGATATCTGTGCCCCGTCTCCATCTACCCACAGTAGCCTCGATGAGTATCAGAGACAGTGTTAATTATGGACTCTGGTGTTTCTTTTCTTTTTTTCATGTCTTTCATTCCTCTCTAGGGCCTCCTCCCGCAGACATATGGTCGCCATATTCTTTGGGGGTTTTGCTTCTTCTCTAAGATACTTTGGTACATACTTTTCAATATGGGGTGTATTAGCCAGAATACTCGGTGATTATGTCATTGTTGCACAGATTCTGATTATGTTGTTTGTTTTCAAGCGCCCTTACCTAAAATGTCTCTTACTGATTGATGGCACCATGTAAGATTTTCTCATTGAACGTAAAAGGAATCAATAATCCGATAAAACGGAAGAAAATCCTAAGCTACCTAAGTCAGGAAGCTGCGGATCTGATTTTTCTCCAAGAAACGCATTTAAATTCGAAGGAAACTCTTAAACTCAATATTAAACCTTACATGGTGGCCGCCTATTCCCCAGCCGTTTCTAAGAAATGTGGGGTTGCCATACTGGTTAGGAAATCTTTGCATGCTACTATTATTGCGACTAGCTCAGATACAGAAGGTAGATGGTCCAGAGTTCACCTCAAGATAGGTAGCCTTGAAGTTACATGTATATGCCTTTACGCTCCTAATGTGGATGACCCTGCCTTTTTTGCTACCATTGCTCAGGTTGCGCAGGCCTCTGCTAATACTTCATTGATAATTGGGGGGGGATTTCAATCTAGTCCTTGATCCCCTGATTGACAAACAGCCGCCTAGGACAAGTGGTCCCCCCAAGAGTCACACACCACGCTTACCTCCCTGATCAAAGATCTTGCTTTAGTTGATCTATGGAGGTTATTACACCCCAATGAGCTTGACTTCACCTTCTTCTCTTCCCCTCATAAATCCCAGTCTCGCATAGACTTCTTTCTAATATCAAAACTGTTAGTTCCTCAGGCGGACACTGCAAGGATTCACTCCCAACATATTTCAGATCATGCTGCCATTTCCTTTCAATTACACACTACTGCACCCCAGGGGAAGTCGGGGGCCTGGTTCTTTGATAGAGCCCTGTTAACTCAGCCAGAGTTCCAGTTAGAAATTCGAGCAGCCATACAGGATTACTTCCATTTTAACTCACCCCAGGATACTGCGAATTGGGCTTGGTGGGAGGGCTTCAAAGCGGCCATTCGAGCAACGATCACTAGCTATCAAATCCGCCTGCGGAAACAACGCAAACAGCAGCTACTCATACTAGACCAACAAATAAAAGCAGGCGAACGAGTTCTCACTTCACGTACTGATCCATGTGTATTAATTCGATTACAGCGTCTTCGTTTTCAATATAATTCACTCCTCTCAACTGCAGCTTCTAAGAGTATAGAGCTTCAGCGAGGGACATATTATCGTGAAAATAACCGAGCCGGTCGACTCTTAGCCAACGCCTTGAAAGGTCAAAAAGAAGCCAAACGCGTAGCGGCCCTTCGAGCTCCACAGGGAGGGGGCATAGTGACCACAGACTCTGACATTGTAGAGCTCTTTCGGGATTTCTATACCCGCCTATATCAATCTGAATGTGAGTTCTCGTCAGAGACATTCGAGCGATTGCTTTCTGGCATTCAGCGGCCGACCCTCTCTGACGATGATAGGGATGCGATGGATGAACCCTTTTCTACTTCAGAGATCCAATCTGCCCTAAAACGAACAGCCTCGGGCCGTGCCGCAGGGCCCGATGGTCTCCCGACCGAATTCTACAGAACGTTCAGTGCAGATTTAGTTCCTTATTTAAAACTCTATTTTACTGCCCTTGCGGTAGATACATCCTCTTTGGGATCCTTTTCTGCAGCTAATGTGGTAGTATTTGAGAAAGAAGGCAGAGACCCGCTACTAACCGCCAACTACCGTCCAATCTCCCTACTTAATGCCGATTATAAGATCTTCGCAACGATCTTGGCCACCCGGCTATCTGACAGGATGGCTACCCTAATTCACCCCGACCAATGCGGTTTTATACCCGGCAGATCAACTGCTGACAATGCTCGGACCTTGTGCCATGTGCTATCCAGTGCTGCCAATCTAGATCATCCATGGGTGGGTCTTTCCCTGGATGCCGAAAAAGCCTTTGACCGCCTAGAATGGCCCTTCTTATTTGCAGTTCTCCGATGGTATGGCTTTGGGGAGGGCTTCCTCCGATATCTCCAAGTCATGTATACTCAACCTGTTGCCAGTATTTGTGTAAATGCCATCAAGTCTCAGCCATTTAATCTCCAAAGAGGCACGCGTCAAGGTTGCCCCCTATCACCAATGCTCTTTGATCTAGCTCTTGAACCTCTAGCCCTCCTTATTAGACAGTCCGCACGTATTCGAGGTGTCCCCTTCAGTCATAGGGAGATTAAACTCTCTGCATATGCAGATGACCTTATGCTTTTCGTATCCCTCGATTCGGTTCCAGCTGTCTTGGATCTGATTGACGGATACTCACAATTATCGGGCTATAAAATTAACTGGACCAAATCTGTAGCATTCCCACTGAACCGCTGGGTACATGAGGCTGACATGCGGGCCTTTCCCTTCCTTTGGCAATCCCGCATGGTGAAGTATCTCGGGGTCCATTATTGTTCTCCTTTAGAAGACACTATCAGTTTTAATGCCAAAGAGGTAGTCTCCAAAGTCCGTGAGCTCACGAATCGTTGGTCTCCCTTATCTCTTACATGGTGGGGCAGCTTAGAAACTGTGAAAATGATGATAGTCCCCAAAGTGAACTACATTTTAGAAATGCTGCCATGCTTACTCCCGCTACATACTTATAAAGATATTGAGGGCCTTCTCGTCCGTTATCTCTGGCAGGGCAAGCCACCAAGGATAGC
Organism: Ichthyophis bannanicus; assembly: GCA_033557465.1. Taxonomy (NCBI): domain Eukaryota; kingdom Metazoa; phylum Chordata; class Amphibia; order Gymnophiona; family Ichthyophiidae; genus Ichthyophis; species Ichthyophis bannanicus. The sequence goes on along the minus strand of CM066050.1, from coordinate 85,827,719 downwards.
TAAACAAAAACTACAGTCTGCAAAGGAAAGAGGGGGTACCAGATTTCCTGATTTTCTTAGATATCATCAAGCCTTCCTACTTAAGCAAGGTGCCCGATGGCTAGATGCCTCAACAGACAGCAGACCAGTTTGGCTAGACATAGAAGAGGAGCTTAGTAGTCCAATTCCGTTGACCCATCTCCCCGGTATGTCCTATCAAGTAGACACCCGCCATCCACCAATGATTGTTGATACTCTTGCGGCCTTTAACACTCTCATTCTATCACTGGGCCCGAACGTATGTCCTCAGGACGGACTCCCGCTATGGAATAACCCCAGAATTCAAGTCCTAAATAGAACGATAGCATGGAAACCCTGGTACTCAAGGGGGATCTGGACACCCCAACAGCTTTTCTCTGCAGCTCGTTGGAAAACCTTTTCTGATTTACAAAAGGAATTTGCGTTACCAGCGAAACACTACTTTCAATTGATGCAGCTTCAACACTGCCTCAAAAGTGCTCGAATCATGCCGCCCTCTGCCCCTACTGAGGATGGGCTATTAGAGATAGTTCACTCTATTAGTAGTACACATGGGGTAGCCTCCAACTTTTATAAAATATTATGTCAGGGTACAGACATGGCCACTTTTAGAGCCCAACAAGCCTGGGAGCGCGAATTGCAAACCACTTTAACCCCTGTGCAATGGAGCGTTTTCTGGAGCAAAGTAGTGCGGGTTTCCCGGTCTGCCTCTGTTACCCAAACTCTCTTCTTTTTTGCACACAGATGCTTTTATACCCCAGAAAAAATAGCCAAATGGCACACAAATGCTAGGGACCAGTGTTGGTCTTGCCATACTGCTGTGGGAACCTTCGCTCATGTTATTTATGAATGTCCTCAACTACAGGTTTATTGGGGGCGGGTCTGGGGTCGTATTCAATTTATCTTACACCTTCACGAACCTCTCTCTTGGAAGATCGTGGGACTCCGCTCTGTGGCGGAGGTCCCCTCTCTTCCTAAGAAGGGTCGCTTTCTCCTTGATTTCATGCTGGGAATAGCCATATGCTTAATCACGAGGAATTGGAAGGATAGCTCTCGCCTTACTGTCAATGAATGGTGGAACCTCGTCTGCTTATATAGTAAATATGAGCAGATACCTCGGAGAGCTATTCCCCATGCCCAATCTCACTCTCACTTGTCTAAATGGCAGATGCTTAATGATTATGTACAATCTGCTCATTGCTCCAACATGCCTGTATAATGTGCACCCATCATGTTTCAGATCACCGTTAGGTTTTGTAACACAATAATGTAAGTACACGCCCGTTTCGGGAATGATTAGTTTTCTAGAGAAGAAGCAGGGGGGAGGGGGGTGGCAGGGGTTTACTTTGGTGTATGTATTACACTATATGTATCTGTCTTTTAGCTGTATGTCTTCCTTTTCCTTTGTTGTTATAAAATGAAAATAAAGAATTTAAAAAAAAACAAAAGGTTGCTATGAATAATGTCAGATAAAAAATCCTAAGTTGAACACAATTTGTTGACAGGGATTCATCATATCAACCTTTCTGATATCTGTGGAGTGTGTTTCAGGTTTTGTTTCTGACAGTGTTCAACTGCCCCGGGGAGTGACCCTAACAGTATTGAGTACCATAGCAATGCCTGCACTGTGCCCAGGACTGGTGTGGCGGCCAGGGCTGCCAACCACCTTCATATTTGCACAATGCTGAAATAGGTGTGGTAGTGTGTGTATGTCTATCCAGTGTTATGTGGCTGCCTACACCTTACTGAGCCCACGATGCTTGCACTGTTTCCAGTGTTAGCCTGCCAATGTGCATAATGAGGAGCAAGGTACTGTGGGTATAGCCCGGACAGGGCGGCCTGGGTAGGTAGCATCTGCACAGGGCATAGGGCAATGGCTGGGACATTGTAGTGCTCGGCCACCACCTGCACAGACAGGGTGGCCACAGCATGTCATGCTGGGAGGTCACTCTCACCCTGACTGAGCAGTGACCACGGCATGGCTAGGTTACCCCATAGTGCTATATAGTGTTTCTCTCATGTGATATCTCTGGGTTCCCTTTTCTGGGGCCCAATCACTGACATACCTGCTTGGTGTGTGTGCGCGCTCACATCCCATTTTTGGGTGCACATGGTTCCTCCAGGAACATACACTATGTACTAGCTAGCGGACTGTCTGCAGTTAGCATGTGTTTGGCTGGAACACCTTGCAGGGTGGAGACTGACCATGCCCTCTGCTGGTGAATGTCAGATAGGGGTGGGGGGCAGCTGAACCTTTCCAGACCTACTGCCCTATGTGATGCGTACAGATCTGCATTGACCTCACTGTAGGGTGCCCATTCCCCTCTACTGCCACCATTGCAGAGATGTAGAATGTGGATCTGTTGGTGAGAGATCCTGTCCCCCACCCTGACCCACAGGGGCTGGTTGGGTGGTGCTACATAATCCGCTTTGGAGTCTGAACACCACCCTTCACTTAATAACATGTGACCATGGCACCCACACAGGACAATCACTATTCTGGGTGCATCATAGTCCACAAGGCCTAGAGATGACTGGAAAATACAGATGGATACAGGTGTACCCTAGGTGTGTCTGCAGGGACTACCCATCACACACTGGCACTGATGGGGACTTGCAGCGCAGCCTATCTCAGCCATGCCATGTGCTGCGGACCTGGTGCTGGGCCCCCCCACTTCACCCTCATGGTGAGCACAGGAACCGCACGATGTCACGGTCTGTAGCTACTGTGTGCCAGTAACACACATGGTCAGTTCCTCCTACCAGGCCGGGGTGCTCTAGAGGTGCATACCCCATCTTGTGATCAGATGTAGGCTGCTGAGCTGCATGTGCAGTGCATCATGGGTACGTGTGGGTTTACCCTATCCTGATAACCACAGCAGATAGTTTGTGTGGTGACCTGCAATCTTTCTGTAGCCAGCCAGTGGTGTGCTAGATGCTATAGAGATGTGGCCCACTGGTTACACCAATGACTATAGAGGCAGAGGTCATGGGTTTGATCCCACAGTGGTGTTATTTAAGAATACCATCTGAGGCTTTTCCTTTTCATTTCAATCAGTGCTGCCCGCAGAAACACCCTCACAGTGCTGTAGCCTAAGGTGCCTCATAGGTGCCCTATAGGGCACCCTTTAAAGCGCCCTATAAGGTGCCCTATACAGTGCCCTATAGGGCACATTATAGAGTGCCTTGGCGGACAGGGCACTTTATAATGTGACCTATGGGGCTCCTTATAGGGCACCTTATGAGGCACCTTAGGTTACGGCACTGTGAGGGTGTTTTTGCTGGCAGCACTGATTTAAATTAAAAGAAAATGCCTCCGACAGCCTTTTTAGATTACACCACTGCAGGATCAAACCCATGACCTCTGCCTCCACTGTCATTGCAGTAACCAGTGGGCTACATCTTTACAGCTTCTAACACTGCGCTGGCATGTACTTAGGGTTAACGCGCGTTAACGTGCCACGGCACCCACTATCGTGCTACTTGCTACTTGCTACATATTGCTACATATTCTTGCTACTTTAGGACTGGAATGCCCACTCCTTATATGGCATTCTTCACATTGCTGCAACTAGCACTGGTAACATTATGATGGTTTAGTAAACATACCCCTAAGTAATGCAGTTGTCCTTGGACGTATCTAGAATCTGCTTGACAACGAACTTCTGTTTCCCTCTTCACCATTACTAGCTGTGTGAGAGGTGTCTGTTCTCCTTGTAAGGCTTTAAAGGGGCCATATGAAAGGCTTAATGGACTTGGAGGCTTGCTGGCATTTTAATCCTGAAGGTTACTGAATTTATCTCATTTTGCATGATGAAAGGTCCCATGAAACTCTGTTTAAGCTTGGGATTAGTATTCTCATCCATCTATTCTCACTCACACCTTATCTTCCACTGCGAACTGGGGGTTATCTTGCTGCTGTCTCTCTACATGTTTTTATGACTTGTTGCATGCTAGCATGATTTCTCTTTCAGATTCTTGGTGCATTCTACTGCCTCTGGGACCCTCAGATGTCATACTTCTGTGCGGAACCTTGGGTGAAACTCATCATCGGCAAAGAAGGGCAAGGTCTTGATTGAAAAATATTCCATGTACTCTGCTGTCAGGAACAAAGGGATCTAACCATTTTGGTAGTTGCAAAAATACAGAAGTTACTGCTCCAATGTTTGATTTACTCAGACTGTCTACTGAACTGTGGGTAATAAGCTGACAAGAGAGAGACCTGAATGCCCTTGGTTATCTCTCACCAGAATTGTGCCATAAACTAGGTACCTCAGTCCGAGAGGTGATGGTGGTAATCCATGGAGACAGCCCACTTCTCTTATCAACTCTATTGTGATTTCCTGTTCTGAAAGGAGACCTGTTAGTGTAAAAAAGTGGGGCATTTTTGCAAATGAGTAAGATTGTGGATTTAGTTTCAAAGTGAATTCTGGGTACACCCTAGTTTTCCCAGCAATTGGAGAACTCAAAGCCCAAACTCTTGCAGAACTGATGAAGATCCATGAATTCTTAAAGCCTATGGGCTAAATGTCAAGAAATAATAAATTATTTAAATCTTGTCCAGTGTTGTAATGAAGTATTATATAAGCATTTGCTGCATCTGCTGTGAAGAACAGAAATTTAAAGGATAATTTTATAACTACATGCATACATAAATAATAAACACATTCTTTTCCCAGTGAGGAACAGGCAAATTCTTCTTTTTTGAAAATTACTCCAGGGAATTCATTTGCTTTCATTTACAACTGCTGTTTGGCATGTACAATTCTTTGAGTGTTATTTTACATGCATATGCATGCACAGAAATGCAGATTCCTCCCTGTTCTCATTGCTGAGAGTGCGGTTGCTAAGTTTGGGTAAAGTAATGTGCATTCAGGCTGCACATGCATAACTTTATTCACGTGATTGAACATGCAGTTTTATAAGCATCCATTTTTTTGGGATGCAGGAGTAGCTTAGTGATTAAAGAAGTAGACGGTGACTTAACAAAGTCACAGTTCAAATCTCACTGACGCTTTTTATGGCCTTGGGCAAGTCATTTCATCTTCCATTGTCTCAGGTACAAAACTTAGATTGTAAGTCCATTTGAGGCAGGGAAATAACTCACATAACTGAATCTAACTCACCTTGAGCACAAATTTGGAAAAGACAAATAACAAATCTTTAAAATTCAAATTCAAATAAAATACTACTTTGAAGGAAGATGGCGGCAGGGCATGAAGATGCTCTTTGAGGAGCTCCATGGCGGCATCGCTTACCTTGAATGTTATTACCCCATGCCTCATACCGCTTGTAAATGGAAGGCGCTGCTGAAGCTGGAGTCCCCAGGGAGCACCGGGTCGATGGATGTGTTCCTGGTGCCAGGTGAAGGAGTGAATGCTTTGGGTGGCTCGTTGGCAGATGCAGGAGTGGAAGGAGGACTCCTGTAAAGCCCTGGGCCTGAGGTTTCTCTAAGCCTGGAGTGCTGATTTTCTCCAACTCAGCCGTCAAGTAAGAATATGGAGGCTGCTGTGAGTGGGGCACCGCTGGTGAGCATGGTGGGCTCTTCTTCACAGGTCGAGCAGCAGTTGCTGGAGAGGTGGGGGCTGGTAGGGGACAGCTGGATCTGCTGTCTGGAGTCAGTGTTTGCAGACTCTGATGCAGCAATCTGGGACAGTGGGAGAGCAGATTTCAGCATTGCAGCATTGGGCAGTACTAGTGAGATTTGATGCTTTTTCATTCGAGACTGAATGGGAAGCACTTGAACAGTCATTGTCTGGGCAATTATAGGCTATCTACAGCTAGTTTGTTAGTTTTGGACATAAGGATGAAGCACATGATCTACTTTTGAGAGAATGGCCGATGAAAGTTTCCACATTGGAACAAAGGGTGGACTGTATCCAGGACTCAGTAACTACTGTTATGCATGACTCTGAAAATTTACAAAGGAAAGCTAAAGCTCTGGAAAACATATCTAGAGGCAGAAACTTGAGGATATTGAATTTCCCTAAAGTCCCGTCTGTTTCACCATTGGAACTTTTCAAGAAATTCTTGACTAATGTTTTGAAGATTCCATCGGAATCTGTTCCGCCAGTTTCTCGTGCTTACTATTTGCCTGTAGCTAAGGTTAAGATGGTTGAGGGAGGGGGTCAGGTTTTAAGTTCATCTCCGGCCCTCTCCTCTGATAGCCTGAAAACTGGGTTTTTGGAGCAGTCAGGGCCTGATTCTGGGGTGATTGCTGCTTTGTTGCTCACACCGGCACTAGATGTTGAACGAGATTGGTTATTAAAAATGTTTTTCTGGTCTCCAGTCAAAGAGTTTATCAGTTCCACTATTAGGATTTTCCCAGATGTTTCCAGGGCTACACAAAAGAGGAGGAAACGATTTTTGATGCTTAAATCTGGGGTGCTTCAGCTGGGGGGATTGTTTTTTTTCTTTGTTTCCCTTATAAATGCCTGGTCAATTTGGCTGGGATTAATTATGTTTTCCTAAATCCCCAGCAGTTGTCCACCTTAACCTCCTCTAAGTTGGAGTTTCCCATTCTGACTCAGTTAAGCCCTCCTAGAACAAGCCCTTTTATTTGGTAGGGTGAGCCAATTGTCTTTAATTTGTAACTCCTACTTATTTTTCATATGTATGCTTTGTTTTCCTTTTATACATTTCTTTGGAATTGTGAGTCCTTCTCCTTTATTTTGGGGACTGGTGGGTGCATACGATAATATTATTTTTTCCTTATTATAATCAGTTTGGATTTTTTCTCTTTGTATTATTCTTCGATGGTGCTCTTTTCTTGCAAGATTATTCTTGAATAATTGTTGAAAATTGCATAAATAAAAAATTAAAAAAATAAATAAACTACTACTTTATGTGCAAGAATGGCTTTGACAATTGTCCTCCCTCATTATAACTAGACCCTGGCCTGGACTTATTGAATGCATAAAGCTTTGCCTTAAGCATTGAGGGATTGTAACTAAGGACTGAGTTGTAGCCATACACATCTGCAGTGAGTAAGTCAAATCCTGTAAATAAACCATAATGAGATGTTGCCATTGAGGAGTTATCTCTCTAGAATAGGGGTTCCCAAACTATGGCTAGCAAGTCACATCTGGTCCACTAGGTCATTTTTCTGGCCCATCCACCTTCAAAAAATAAAGCACAGCATAAAAGTGCATTCAAAAAATACATTTTCTGCTGCTGGATCAAGAGCAGCTTGTGGAGAGATGTCTGGCTGGTGGTGACAATTTATAGACAGAAGGACAAGCACTGGTGGAAGCAAGAGGAGTCCAGGTATCAGTAGCAGCGTGTGAAGAGCAGCTCAAGCCCATAGGCATAGTTTGGGGGGCAGTAGCCCCTCCCCCCAATTGTTGTAGGCACTAATGGTGATCTGGGACTTCCTTATTCTTTACCCCTCCCAACCCCAAAATAAGAAGGCAAACTACACAGATGTTCAATCCACCACTGTATAAAGAGAAAGAAGGGGGTGGGGGTAAGAGAATTGGAGATGCTGAGGGAACATAAGAATATAAGATATGCCATACTGGGTCAGACTGTAGGGCTGGTACCCCTGCAATTCTACATGCAAATCTCCGGCCTGCTCAGCAACTCAGGCCTGAACCAAACTGAACAGACAAGATGGATTCTTCACTACACTTTTGCTGTGTTCAGCTATAAGCCTGCCCTCCAAGCAACTGCTTGCGCAGCGTTTCTAAGTGTGCATACATACAGAAGCTATTTTCCGTGGCTAATTTACTGCCCGCATGCAAGGACATCTGCTGCTTCACTGTCCTTGGACACTTGTACATATGCCCAGAAGTTACTTCTTACTATGGATCCTTTGTTTGCAAGAAGATGCCCATCATCTACCTTCTGATTCGCTGAGAACACCTCAGACTGCCTGGTGCCAACCAATCATCGGACCTATGACGGAGGATTCTTACAGAGAATAATGCAGTCTGCACTGGAACTTTAGTAAGAAGGGTTGGGGGTTTTTTCCCACCTGTTCATACAGACTTCTGCACCGGTTCCTTCCTGCTGTGCACTGCGTACCTGATTCCTGCGCCCTGAGCCTTCCGCCAGACGGCCACTACGTGTGGGCTAGGCCGTCCTCCAAAGGTCTGAGATAAGACTTTCACAGATACCTCCGGTTCGGACTTACTGCGGCTCGCCTGACGGGGCTGGAGCCTGCATTAGCTAGGAGCTGCCTCCTTGGACTGTGCTGTTCCTGAGTGCCCGACGGAGCTAAGGTACTGGCTTATCTCTCCTCTCCTGGATGGGCAAGGGGTTAGCAATATATTTCTTACTTTTCCTATGGCACATCTGGAACAGAACTTAGCCACCATCAAGGGTGCAAGGTACTTTACAAGCCTGGATCTGGCCTCAGGATTTTGGATTATACCTGTCCCTCCAGAAGATCAGCATAAGCTGGCTTTTACCTTTGGTAGGCGACAATATACTTGGAATCAGACACCGTTTGGTTATTTGAATGCCCCAGCAGACTTCAATATTTTCCTGCATAAGGTTTTGCCTGATGCTGAGACTAGAGGCACCCTTGTCTATGTAGACGACATTCTGGTGAAGAGCGCCAGTTTCACTGACCATTTGCAAGAAATAGAGCATGTTTTCCAGCAACTGAAAGCTGCGGGAGCAAAGCTGTCCTTGTCAAAGGGCCAATGGTGCCGGAAATCCCTCAATTATTTGGGTTACGAAGTTTCTGCTGAGGGACTGCGGCCTCAAAGAAAGAGAATTGTGGCCTTGCAACAACTCAAATGTCCGACCAACGTGAGTGAGCTGCGCTCATTCTTGGGCATTTGTAATTATTCACGCCAATTTGTGGATCAATATGCAGAGATTTCCCGACCCCTGGTCAAACTCCTCAAAAGAGATGAACCTTGGGCATGGAATCCCGACCAAGAGGCAGCTCTAGAAGAACTGAAGGCGGCTTTGAGTCGAGCTCCCTGTCTTGCCTATCCAGAGAGTGGCAGAGAATTCTTCGTGGAACTAGGTTTCACTGATCACTCTATGAGTGTTGTTCTGTACCAGATGCATGACACAGATAGGAAAGTTATTGCCTATGCCAGCAAAGCTTTAACGGAAGTGGAGAGGAAATACTCTGACTGTGAGAAATCCTTGTTGTCCACAGTCTGGGCCCTCCAATATTTCCGCAGTTATATCCAAGGTGAGAGGCTGGTTGTTGAGACTCATCACCAACCCATCAAGTTCCTAGGCAGTGATCGGATTAAATCGGGACAAGTGTCAAACAATCGCATTGTCTCCTGGACCTTAGCACTTCAGGGCTGGCCCCTAGAGGTAAGGTATACTCAAAACCGCAAGGATACCGCCGCACAGGGCCTGGCTGAATTGCACGATTGCACTGCCAGAGAACCTTTAGTGGGTAATTTAGACACCGAAATGGAGTCATGTACGCCTGAGCCTTCTCGTCATCGTCCTTATGATGAGAACCTCTGTAAAGGCTACCCCAAGGTGTATGTGGACGGTTGTGCTTACCGTTGAGAGCCTGACCATGAACTGGTAGCAGGTATAGGTGTAGTTTGGAACCAGAACCACCCTTGTGAACCCTTCAAGTACCGTCTGAGTACCAAGACTAATCAGTATGCAGAGCTAGCTACAGCCCTGGCAGCTCTCCAGTCCGCTGCTCAGGGAGGGGTTCACACCCTAACCATCTGTACTGATTCAGACTACGTCCGACAGAATTTTGTTTCCCACTTACCCATTTGGAAATCTAACAATATGCTGAATTCCAAAGGGAAACCTGTCAAACATGCCGGATTGATTCTGGCCTTGGACAAGGTAGCTCATGAAAATGACATGACCATCTACTGGAAGAAAGTGAAAGGTCATTCCCGTATTGATAATCCTGACAAGATTGGAAATGATCTAGCTGATCAGCTTGCCAAAGCGGGTGCTGTCTCTGGAGACCTCTGGCAGTTGGAGGCCCCTGAGACTAATGGGCTTCGAATTGTGACGGTGGTTACCCGGCGACAAGCTCAAATATCCACCATGCCCCCTGTGGTTCAATGGTGTGGCGAGAGCACAGATCTCGACCTCGTGCAAGCCCAGAAACAAGATCCTACTCTTGGACATTTCTACCTTTTCCTGCAGAACCCCCAGGAACACCCATTAACTCTGGAGGATTGTCAGGACGATGAGGAACTGAGGATCCTCTACATCTCCAAGGACATGTTCCATCTCCAGAAAGATCTGTTGATATGGACGAGTAAGCATGGTATTGCGCAATGGGTGGTACCTCGGACCTTCCGAGGAGTTATGTTACAGCACGCTCATGATGAACCTTGTGCCGGTCATAGAGGTGACCGAATAACCTATGAATCGTTGAAACAAGTGGCCTACTGGCCCCACATGTACCAAGATGTCCAATTGTATACTAAAGGTTGTCTGACCTGTTGCAGATTTCAACGTGCAGCTCCTTCTCATAGAGCCCCTTTGAGAAACAGAGGTCTGACCATGCCTTGGTCTGATCTCCAGATTGATTGGATCGGCCTCGTGCACCGATCCTCTCGAGGCAACAAATATATGTTGACAGTTACCTGCTTATTTACTAAATGGGTCGAGTGCATCCCAGCACCCAACTGTACCTCCGAGACCACGGCCACCTTGTTATTAAACCATGTTTTCAGCAGGTGGGGCCTCCCCATGCGAGTGGAATCTGACCAGGGTTCCCACTTCACGGAACAAGTCATTAAGCATCTGTGGAAGGTACTAGGTGTGAAGGCCAAAGTCCACATTGCTTATCGTCCACAATCCTCTGGACAAGTGGGGAGAGCAAACAAAACTATCATCAGTATCTTGAAAAGGTATGTTTCTTCCTCTGGGAAGGACTGGGACATCAAACTGCCCTTGGTCCTGATGGCTATCAGAGCCACGCGTCATCGTGCTACTGGTGTGTCCTCTTTTGAGATGATGACAGGTAGGGACATGGTTTTACCCCTTCATCTTCTTTACAGGACTAATGATGTGAATCTCGCTGCTGCTACAACTGCTCATGAATATGTTGCCCATTTAAGACAACACTTGCAAAGTGCCTTTGCCTTTGCCCACAAGAATTTGGACACTGCTGCTAGGGGTAGGAAGGCCTACTATGATTTGAGGACTACCTCTAACGAATACCAGATTGGCGATAAGGTATTCTACTACAATTTTGGTAAGAATAAGGTCAAAGACTGTAAATTTCTACCTAGTTGGAACGGTCCTTTTCCTATTGTGGATAAAGCCTCCCCTGTTGCTTATCAAATTCGAATGAAGTCAGGTACTGAGGGGGAAGGCTCCCTTAAATGGGTCCACATTAATCAGCTTAGACCGTGTCATCCCAGTAAGCTCCTTCCTGAAGAACCTCTTGATGAAGTGAGTGATACTAACCTTGAGGCAGGATAGCCTGTTTGGTTTTTTTTACAGATGGAGTCCCGGACTTTGAAGGTCCTGTTCCTGATCTTGATGCTAGAGGGATCCGAGGTTGCCAGATTGCTTGAGCCTGGACCACTTTCTGGTGTCGTGCTAAAGGATGCGCCTGGTTTCCTGATTACACAGTCCCAGACTGTCACACAGAAAGTTTTTGTGTCCCTAGATCCCCGACATGTTTTACAGCAGCATTTTGAGTGAACTCCTGGTCACCATGAATAAACATGACATTCATAATAGAGTTCCTCTACCCTGCAATGTTTGCTTGATTGATGTTCCCAAGAACTCCATTGTTAATATTGGTGGAGTTTCCTTGTTTTATCTAGATGCTGACCCTGTTTCGACAGAGCTCCAGATATTGGATGTGTTTCACGGTCATGAGATTGACTTCACTGCAGCCTTGACCTATCTTTTGGACTATAAGGACTCTCACACAGTTGAACTGTCTATTGACCAGGACAACCTTGCCATTGCTGATTATAACTTTGATTCACGTGCTGTGGACATTTTACAAACTGATTTTATGTCACATGTCATTGTGCCTGGTCTTTTCTTTCTGTTGGTGCTCCAGTTTCTTATCTCTTTGTATCAACAGAGACAGATTCATACCCTTCGTCGCTCTATGCATCCTGCACCTCTGTTGCCTGCCATGTGTCTGCAGGATTTGCTGGAACGTCACACTTTTGAATAAGTGTCACCGTTTTCTTTGAAAGTTATCCATTACTCTTACTTGAGTTGTTTTTTTTATAGATAGCATGTGTTTCTTTTACTAACACTGTTACACATGGCTTCTCATTACTTTTGAGTATTCACCTTGGTGTTACACTAGCACATTATATTGCATTACTGATATGCATTTTTGGTTTGGATACTATATATATACTCTTGTGTTTGAAGCTAACATGCATTATTTTGCTTGAATTGACTTGACTGTTTCAATGTCATTCTATTTTGACTTCTTTTATTGCTTGAGTGTATTCACTGTATTATTCCTCATGCAGTATTGCTTTTGTGCTTGATGTATTATCCACTTATCATGCATTAGTCAATCATTTGTCATTTGGTTCTGACCTGCACGGTAGTACTGCTAGTTAGGCTTTGTACGATGGAGTGTACTCCCTTGTAGCATCCTCCATCTTACAAGGGGGGGGGGGGGAGATGTAGGGCTGGTACCCCTGCAATTCTACATGCAAATCTCCGGCCTGCTCAGCAACTCAGGCCTGAACCAAACTGAACAGACAAGATGGATTCTTCACTACACTTTTGCTGTGTTCAGCTATAAGCCTGCCCTCCAAGCAACTACTTGCGCAGCGTTTCTAAGTGTGCATACATACAGAAGCTATTGTCCGTGGCTAATTTACTGCCCGCATGCAAGGACATCTGCTGCTTCACTGTCCTTGGACACTTGTACATATGCCCAGAAGTTACTTCTTACTATGGATCCTTTGTTTGCAAGAAGATGCCCATCATCTACCTCCTGATTCGCTGAGAACACCTCAGACTGCCTGGTGCCAACCAATCATCGGACCTATGACGGAGGATTCTTACAGAGAATAATGCAGTCTGCACTGGAACTTTAGTAAGAAGGGTTGGGGTTTTTTTCCCACCTGTTCATACAGACTTCTGCACCGGTTCCTTCCTGCTGTGCACTGCGTACCTGATTCCTGCGCCCTGAGCCTTCCGCCAGACGGCCACTACGTGTGGGCTAGGCCGTCCTCCAAAGTCTGAGATAAGACTTTCACAGATACCTCCGGTTCGGACTTACTGCGGCTCGCCTAACGGGGCTGGAGCCTGCATTAGCTAGGAGCTGCCTCCTTGGACTGTGCTGTTCCTGAGTGCCCGACGAAGCTAAGGTACTGGCTTATCTTTCCTCTCCTGGATGGGCCAGGGGTTAGCAATATATTTCTTACTTTTCCTCAGTGCAGAGCGAATCAGTGACATCTGGTTACTAATTAGTGATTTATTACATTGTCCAATTGTACATCTGTACTATAACAAATTTCTACCTCATGTTTCTAATTAGTTATATGTGTGTTTGTATATTTTTCTACCTGGTTGCCTATAATAAAGTCTAATATATATCTGCAGACCAGACTTCTTTCGTGGCTCATTGCCAGAATAACTCACCGAACTTTGGGACGGGTATTAGTAGCTATTTCCCCTGGACAACAGAGAGTCTAACTTATATTTGTGCTACTAATAATCCCTACAAGACCAAGGTCCATCAAGCCCAGTATCCTGTTTCCAACAGTGGCCAATCTAGGTCATACGTACCTAGCAGTTTCCCCAAAAGACACAGGTTCCTCAATGCCTGTATTGGGTCAAGCAGTGATATCCTGGGTCCCTTTTAATAATTGTTTATGGACCTTTCCTCCAGGAACTTATCCAAATCTTTTTAAAACCCAGCTACACTAACAGCTTTTACTACATCCTCCAGTAACAAATTCCAGAGTTTGATTACACGTTGAGTGAAAAAAATATTTTCTCTTATAAGTCTTAAATAGTTTACTCTGTAGCTTCATTGCATGTCCCCTAGTCTTTCTATATTCTGATGATGTAAACAATCGATCTATGTTTACCCACTCCACTCCATTCATTAATTTATAGACCTCTATCATATATCCCCTCAGCCATCTCTTTTCCAGGTTGAAGAGTCCTAACCTATTTAGCCTCTCTTCATAGGGGTATCCTTCCATCCCCTTTACTATTTTGGTGGCTCTTCTCTGTACCTTTTCTAATAATGCTATATCCTTTTTAAGATATGGTTACCAGAATTGTACACAATACTTAAGGTACGGTCGCACCATGGAACGATACAGAGGCATTATAATATCCTTTGTTTTATTTTCCATTCCTTTCCTAATGATACCTAGCATTCTATTTGCTCTCTTGGCTGCTGCTGCACACTGGACGGAGGGTTTTAAGATGTTATCCACGATGACACCTAAATCTTTTTCTTGGGTGGCGGATCCTAATGTGTAACCTTGCATCGTGCAACCATAGTTTGAGTTTTCCTTTCCTAGGTGCATAACTTTGCACTTGTCCACATTAAATTTCATCTGCCATTTGGATGCCCAAACTTCCAATTTATCAAGATCCTCTTGCAATTTTCCACAATCCTCATGGGTTTTAACATCTTTAAATAGTTTTGTGTCATCTGCAAATCTGATAACCTCACTCATTATTCCCTTTTCCAGGCCATTTATGAATATGTCAAAAAGCAGCGGACCCAGCACAGATCCCTGGGGAACTCCACTATTCACCTTTTTCCATTGGGAAAATTGGCCATTTTGGGAGATGGGGGAAGAGGGAAGAAGGGAATAGAGCAGGGCAGATACTGGAAGAAAGGGGGATGGAGAGAGAGAGAGAAGAGGAACTCCTGGGGGAAGAGTGAAAGTGAAAATCTATTGGAGGGAGATGTGAAGACAAAAGAGTAAATGTTGGAAAGGCAGAGGTCAAGGTTCCTTAGAGGAGCAGTAGGGTTATGGATGTCCAAGAAATATAAAAATATTGCTGACATTCTCTGCTATGCCCCCAGGATCCTTCATCTCCAATATTTCGAATCACCCAAACAACCAGACTATCATGCAGCATACTCTGACAGAAGCCCCCCCCCCCCCCCCCTGCACACCGCTTTGGTTTCAAGGTTTTCAAATATTCTGTTTGGCCTCTGTCATGAACGTTTTGTGGATCCCTGCTCTAGGGGTTCCAACCTGACACATAAAAATGTGACTGCCTTCAAGGTATCTCATCTTACCTTAGGTTTGTTTTGTTCCCTGTTTGGTTCATTTTGAATAAATGAGTATACAAGTTCCGAAACTAATTCTAACACTCAGAGCAACCCTCTGACCTGCCTTTTCTCAGCCTTTCAACCTTGTTCTCTCATTGCTCCTTTACATCTGCATGGTGTTAGCATTCACAACCATGGACTAAGTAGAATTTTGATTAATGCTATTCACATAAGAACATAACATATGCCATACTGGGTCAGACCAAGGTCCATCAAGCCCAGTATCCTGTTTCCAACAGTGGCCAATCTAGGTCATACATACCTAGCAGTTTCCACAAAAGACACAGGTTCCACAATGCTTGTATTGGGTCAGGCATTGATATCCTGGGTCTCTTTTTAATAATGGTTTATGGACCTTTCCTCCAGGAACTTGTCCAAACATTTTTTAAACCCAACTACACTAACAGCCTTTACTACATCCTCTGGTAACAAATTCCAGAGTTTGATTACACGTTGAGTGAAAATTATTTTCTCTTATTTGTCTTAAATAGCTTACCTGTAGCTTCATTGCATGTCCCCTAGTCTTTCTATATTCTGATAATGTAAACAATTGATCTACGGTGACATGTTATCCACAATGACACCTAAATCTTTTTCCTGGGTGGTGGTTCCTAATGTGGAACTTGCATCATGTAACCATAGTTTGGGTTGTTCTTCCCTAGGTGCATAACTTTGCACTTGTCCACATTAAATTTCATCTGCCATTTGGATGCCCAGTCTTCCAATTTATTAAGATCCTCTTGCAATTTTCCACAATCCTCATGGGTTTTAACAACTTTAAATAGTTTTGTGTCATCTGCAAATTTGATAACCTCACTCATTATTCCCTTTTCCAGGTCATTTATGAATATGTCAAAAAGCAGTGGACCCAGCACAGAACCCTGGGATACACAACTATTCACCTTTCTCCATTGGGAAAATTGGCCATTTAGCTCTACCCTCTGCTTTTTATCTTTTAACCAGTTCCTGATCCACAATAGTACACTGCCTCCTATCCCATGACTCTTTAGTTTTGCCAAAAGTCTCTGATGAGGGACCTTGTCAAAGGCTTTCTGAAAGTCCAAATACACTATATTAACCAACTCACCTTTGTCCACCTGTTTATTCACACTTTCAAAAAAACATAACAGATTAGTAAGACAAGATCTTCCTTGTCTAAAGCCATGTTGGCTGTCTCCCATTAAGCCATGACTATCTACATGCTCAGCAATTTTGTTCTTTATGATGGTTTCTACCATTTTTCCCGGTACTGATGTCAGGCTCACTGGTCTGTAGTTGCCCGGATCACCCCTGGAACCCTTTGTAAAAATTGGTGTTATGTTGGCCATCCTCCAATATTCAGGTACTACAGATGATTTTAATGATAGTTCACAGATTACTAATAGCATGTCAATTGAGGAAAAAAACCTCTAAAACCTGGAAAAGATATGTGCCTTCGGACATAGCAAGGTTTCCAGGCTGAGAAGCAGGGCCTCCCCAACACCCTTCTATTCAATATACAAATTAAAAACAATATATTAAACTACTAAGATATGCATAAGAAGAAAAGAAGTTACAGTATTCAAT
The DNA here is from genome assembly GCA_033557465.1 of Ichthyophis bannanicus. Classification (NCBI taxonomy): domain Eukaryota; kingdom Metazoa; phylum Chordata; class Amphibia; order Gymnophiona; family Ichthyophiidae; genus Ichthyophis; species Ichthyophis bannanicus. The sequence continues at coordinate 85,810,933 of CM066050.1, read as the reverse complement.
TCAAGTATTTGATTTTTTTCTGAAGAATCATTCAGTATTTATTTATTTAACAGGTTTTTATACCGCTTTATCATTTCCGTCAAAGTGGTTTACATTATAACTTAAACTTGGTAATGCACATTAAACAGGGACATTGATAACTTAGATTTTTCTAAGGCAATGGAGGGTTAAGTGACTTGCCAAAGGCCACGTCATTCAGCATGTATTTAGGTGTAAAGGATTTGGGTTATTGTAGATGCGAAAGAAGCCATGGGGCTTATTGTGAGCACTTATTCTTAAATCATACCTTATTTGCTATTTTTTCCCAGATGCAGGGACAATATGAACCTCAATTCAGATAAGCTCCTAAAGCAGGTAGGATAGTGAAAGTCTGATGCCAGCACTATTGAAATGTGCACTTTTGGTATCAAATTTACAATTTATTTTTGATAAGCTATTGGTTTAAATTTGTATATATTTGAGCAGTTTCATGGGATTTTTACTTACTTTTCCAAACGGAAAAATCTACAAATTAAAATAACAATTTAGGACGATAGGTTGCAATATTTTTCTTAGACTCACGATGTCGCTGTTGCCCACATAAAATATACAATTTAGACCTCAATATCCTTTGAAACGTTGAACAGTGCAGCCAAGAAGATCTTCAATTTATCTACTCAGTCAAGCCAAGAGAGAGGGATTATCACGTAAGGTAAATTGTTTTCAGTAGAAATTGTTTCTAAGGCGCTAATGGTCGTTTAGAATTATTATTCATGTGTTCAGGAGGCCCTGGAACAGAGAGCTTTAATTTAAAGCTTTCTTCTGTTGAATTGCGTGAAGAAAGCAAGATGTCGGACGTGGGATTGCGTTTTCACCCTCTTTATTCTGTTACCTTTGTTTGCTTCACTTTCTGGACCTATTGACTAGTCTGTTTCCGAAGAATTAGATCACGGAACTGTTATTGGAAATACCATTGAGAATTTGAGATTAGAATTGAGAAAATAACTCGCAGGTTACAGATTATTTGGGAAGCTAAAAGATGTGTACAGTGGAGTTTACAAAGCGGCACATCATTAATAAATGAAAATCGACAGAGATCTCTGGACAAAGATAACTATCATGCTAAAATGTACTGAAAAATCCCTTTGAGACATCTGAGGATCAGAATGAAATCCTGGAGAGCAATGAGAGTTTTATCATTCCTTGCAGGTAATGAAGTGAGTTTGTTTGGAGAGCGAGAATCACCTTTAGGTGGGACTGAATTCGCTTCAGATCAGACTTTGGAACCAGTTCCGCGGTCAGGCTTATGTCAAGTCAGTTCGGTATCACCTCTGAAAAACAGAGAACCGTGGAGAATACCTTGAGCTCGAGAAATGGAAACCCTCTTGGATTCGGCATTCTTTCAATATTTGCAACTGTGCCGGACCTCAACGATCATCTCTGTTCGTATTAATCCAAATATATTAACATATAAAGTGCAAAAGAAACAACTTGCGTTATGTGGCTAATAAGAGGGAAGGTGAAACGCATTATTTTCGAAGCAACATCCCGATAACGTTCAGGACCTGTTTTCAGGAGCTATATTGGAAGGAGAAAAGTTGAAGTCCAAGTATCTCTAGATTTCGAAAAGAAAAGAAAAGAAAAGAACAATAAAGAAAGAAGATAGTGATATTAGGTGACACCTCGGGAGAGTAGTCAGCTTCCGGCCACGTTACTGGAGTTTTCATTTTTCAACTATGTAGTTGCTTAACCGTCGGCAAAGGGAAATATCCACCAGTGATGACAAGTGATTATTAAGAAGCATAATGAATCTACGTTCAGCAAAAAATGGCAAAGCTCCCAAATACTTCAAAATGTTCGACTTCTGTTTCAGGTTATAATAACACTTCTGGGAACCAGTAGCACTTCTTAGTACCTTAGCTAAAGAACCATGGGCTGAATGGAAAGTGCAGAGAGGTCATTGGGACCTCTGGAACTGTAGCGTGCCGGTAGCTTTGTGTTTCTTTACAAGGCCAGAGATTTATCACCCCCCGACTGTCTGAATTATCTTCTGATGGAGAGGACTTCTCTAATTTCATTGGAGGTCATAGATATCATTGTGGAGGTTCATCATCACTAAAAGTGAAGGTATAGCAGTTAATTTAGCAATGGAGAAGGTTACCGGAGAAGAGAGGGAGTCATTTATCTTGAAAAGATGTACAAACTTCTCAAAAAATATATCATTTTCTACAATCGCTCTAGAGAGCAAATTTTCCGACTTTGATGCCCATCGTCTTTACAGTGTAAAACACTTTCAGAAAATAAAATAATTTCGTTAACTTCCATGTTTCTGGATTACCTTTGTTATCACTTTCACTAGCGTCGCCTCCAGTAGCACCATTATTTGTCTTTCTCACGTTGGCTTTCTGTCTCTTGTCCTGCTTTACGTGATTTTTTTTCGTGGCTGCGCCAACTAATTAATACTAACAGGTTCATCCAAGGCAGTTCCTCGGTCTCAGCGTTGCAGGGATCTGAGTTCTGATTACTGTCCTACTTAGGGTCAATAACGCCAAACGTCTATGCAGAAGCGGAAGTAGATGGTGAGGGGCTGGGTAACAGGAGAAGCAACGCCTCCTTCCCCAGCACAGTAACTGTAATTACTGGGAGCTCAGGACAGAGTCCACAAAAAAATAAAGGGAAACTTCCAAACCAGGGATTTGAACTGGGTTTTTTTTTTAAAGCAAAGTAAAATAGCTTGTGATGGCTCTATCGGCATGTTTCTATCTTCTAAGGAAAAAAGTAAAGCATACAACCAGGATATTACAGGGTTGCCAGTTCCAGAAGTGAGATTTTTTGCTAATTCTGGTTATAATTTGCATTGCCATGCAGTATGGTATTTGTAGTTCCATTGGGATCGGTGCTGCAGGTCCTATGTTGTATTTGCATGCAATTTTCACAAATCCAGGACTGGGTTAACAACTCACCTCTGGAAGTGGGTAACTTGCCAGCTTTGATATCATCATTAGTGAATCATTTCTTAAGCAGCCCTTATTATCTACTGGAGAACTAGGGATATTGGATTAACAGTGGAAGAGAGATAAAGACAAAAGTAGGAGATTGGTAGAAGAATATTTTCAGTGCCATGGTAACTCACTTAAAATGTTTAAGTCCATTCAATTGTCTCACTGTTCTCAAGCCGGTGTAACTAGGATACTGGGGGTTCACTGAAACATTTTTGTTGCTACCTTGAGATGGATTCCACGGACCGAAAAGTTTATATATTTTGGTCAAGTGAACATAAGAACATAAGAAATGCCGCACTGGGTCAGATGAAGGCCATCGAGCCCAGTATTCTGTTCCAACAGTGTCCAATCTAGGTCACAAGTACTTGGCAGGTTCCCAAAAAGGTACATAGGTTCCACAATGCTTGTACTGGGGTAAGCAGTACATTTCCTGGATCCTCTTTAATAACAGTTTATGGATCTTTCCTGCAGGAACTTGACCAAACCTTTTTTAAACTCAGTTTCACTAACAGCTTTTACTACATCCTCCGGTAACAAATTCTAGAGTTTGATTACATGTTGAGTGAAAAACTTTTTTTCTCTTATTAGTCTTAAATGGGTTACATTGTAGTTTCATTGCATGTCCCCTAGTCTTTCTACTTTTTGATGGAGTAAACAACCAATCTATGTTTACCCGTTCTGCTCCATTTATGATTTTATAGACCTCTATCATACCTCCCTTCAGCCATCTCTTTTCCAAGTTGAAGAGCTCTAACCTTTTAAGTCTTTCCTCACAGGGGTATCCTTCTATCCCCTTTACCATTTTGGTGGCTCTTCTCTGTACCTTTTCTAATTCTGCTATATCCTTTTAAGATATGGCAACCAGAATTGCACACAATATTCAAGGTGAGATCGTACCATGGAACAATACTGAGGCATTATAATATCCTTTGTTTTGTTCTCCATTCCTTTTCTTATGATTCCTAGTATTATATTTGCTTTCTTGGCCACTGCTGCACACTGGGCAGAGGGTTTCAATGTATTATTCATGATGCCGCCTAAATCTTTTTTCCTGGGTGGTGATTCCTAATATGGAACCTTGCATCGCTGGGTTTTCTTTCCTAGGTGCATAACTTTGCACTTGTCCACAATAAATTTAATCTGCCATTTGGACGTCCAGTCTTCCAAATTATGAAGGTCCTAATGCAATTTTTTAAAACCTCTTGTATTTTAACAACTTTGAATATTTTTATGTCATCTGCAGATTTGATCACCTCACTCATTCTTATTTCCAGGTCATGAATATGTTAAAAAGCAGCGGGCCTAGCACAGATCCCTGGGGTACTCCATTATTTACCTTTCTCCGTTGAGAAAATTGCCCATTTAGTCCCACTCTCTGCTTTCTATCTTTAGCTAGTTCCTGATTCACAATAGTACACTGCCTCCTATCCCATGACTTTTTAATTTTGCCAAGAGTATCTCATGAGGAACCTTGTCAAAGCTTTCTGAAGATCCAGACATACCATGTTTGTGTTTATGTTCAACCAGCTCACCTTTTTCCACCTGCTTATTCACACCTTCAAACAAAATATAACAGATATAAGACAAGACTTTCCTTGGCTAAATCCGTGTTGGCTTTCTCCCATTAAACCATGACTATTTACACGTTCAGTAATTGTATTCTTCTAGCATGAAAACGTTTAGGTTTTTTCTTAACTATTTTTCTCATTTTATCATAGTCTCCCTTTTGAAAGTTAAAAGGAAGTACTGTGGATTTCCTTACTGTCCTCCCTCCATTTATTACATCAAATGCAATCATGCTGTGATCACTATTGTCAAGTGGCCCCAACAGTCTTATCTCTTGCATCATATCCTGTGTTCCATTAAGGACTAGGTTGAAAATAGCTTCCTCTTTTGTTGGTTCATGAACCAGCTGCTCCAAGAAGCAATCATTTATTTCATCTAGAAACTTTATCTCCCTAGCATGTCCTGCTGCGCACTGACCCATTCAATATCGAGATAATCGAAATCACCCATTATTACTGTGCTATATAACTTTTGTTAGTTTCTCTAATTTCTTTTAGCATTTCATCATCCATCTGTTCATTCTGGTTAGGCAGTTGGTAGTACACCCCCACTACCATCGTCTTCCCCTTTTTACATGGAATGTCTAGTAGTAGAAATTCTACAGTGTATTTTGTTTCCTGTAAAAATTTAATCCTGTGTGACTCAGTGTCCTCTCTAACATAGAGCGCAACCCCTCTACCAAGTTGATCTACCCTGTCATTGTGATGTAGTTTATACCCAGCTGTCACAGTGTCCAGGTCTCTGAGATGCCAATCTAACCTTTCATTTAGTGCTATATATTCTAACTCACCACTCTTCATTTAATTGCTTTAATGAAACAAAAACATCCATTCTTCAATGCAGCATTTTGTTGAATTTGATTTAATATCTAATGTTAAAGATAGCAGTAAGTTCAGATATTAACCTAAGCTAAGCATACCTCAGTAAAATGCCTTCAAAGTAGTGTTAAAATAATTCTTTCCATTTTAAATTTGTGCAAATCAAATGTGTGCCAGTCCTAAAATACTGTAGTCAACGAAGACCACATTAAAAACTTTTGGAAGCAATTATAAATCTGTAGATGTCGCTGCTGTCCACGTTAACTATACACAGTTTGATTTGTCATTTCTACAAATGAAGGAGATGTCATAAAGGACATTCACCTGGACAACCAGATACAGTGAGTGCTGCAAGTATCGTATGAACAAAATGATTTCAAATGACAACTAATGGAGACCTATGATTTGAACTGTTTTCTTCACTGTTAAGCTGAGAAAGGAAGAGGATATCATGATTTTTGTTTAGAAGAACAAGTAGTGCTAATGCGGCAAAGATGCGTAACAAGATGTCTGAAGCAGGGACGGTATTTTCTCTGGTTTTTTTCTGTATATTTTGTGCCAGTGTTTTGGACAATCTAAATAATCCGTTCCATGTGAATAGGTGCAATACTTTTCTAAAAATGCTGCTTTTGATATGTAGAGCGGGAAGCATCTTGTGAGGACGTAGACTGCATTGACACAGGAAAAGATGCTCACTTAGCTGGCATAACATGAAGCACTTGAACTTAGATTTCATTGACCATGTTTCGAATAGTGAGGAAAATCCTATTATGTTAAACAGAGATCCAACACAAAGATAATCTAAAAAGCTTAGGTTTAAGGAATTTTCAGAACACGTGTAGTTCTAACTTCTGGTAAGTTGCAGCCTTTTTCATGGCCAAAGTGTCTACTATATCGATCATTATAATTATTCTGATTGGTACTGTTGTGGAAGGAGATGGCCCACCAACACCTTTGGAAGCCACATCCTCATCAGGAACAGAGAACACCACTCATTTAGCTCTGGGTTGCTGACGATATGGAACTAACACATCAGTAGTTTGCATCAGTTCATAAGGAAGTCATTTTCTACTATTCTTATATATTCCACTTTTTTTTAAACAAGCTACCAAAATTAGCAGATGGAAAGCACCTTCCCCTAGCATGAAGATTCATTTTTTTGCATGGCCCATGGAATACAAAATCTGGGAAGTGGTATTTTTTAACTTAATTGTATAAATGGTCAACCCATCTTTAAACAAAAACATGGTAAACCTAGAAAAAGAAACACAGAAAAAAGTAACACAAATGGTGAGTGTAAGGAACAGCTTATATATGAGCAAAAGACTCAAAGATGAAGGCTCTTCAGCTTAGAAAAGAGAAGACCTAAGCTAAGTCTGATAGAATAGAGATACATTGAAACACGAAAGGCAGAGGGAAAGTAAACAGATAAATATTATTCATATGGGACTGATCTATAAAGAGTAAATTCTAGAAGTTGCTGTGAGCATCAAAGCAGCAGTCTCGGTTCAATTAGCATCATCGCATGCAGGAAGAACAGAAAATTATCCTGTACCTTCGTAATAAAATGTGATGGAGGTAAAGATACTGTTAATTGCATGTAAATTAACCTAACGGGGCAGAGAGGCTGTAAAGTCATGCATGATGGTAGAGAGGAAAGTGTAATAATTTTGGTAGGTACTGCAAGCAACTTAGGATAATTTTTGTGTGAAAAAAATAAACTGATATTGTGCTATGTGCTAAGTTAATGATATGCAAATTATGCTGTTCAAAAGTCTGTTTGCCAGGTAGAAACATACAGTAGTTGGACTATTTGACAGTGACAACATCACCAGCATGGGCATGAACTAAACAGAAAAACAAATCAGAAATCCCACAGGACAAGAATGAAAACCTAGTCATCAAAGACACTTGTAAAAAGTGTTACAAGAAGGCTGTGAAGAAGAAGAAGAAGGAGAAGGAGAACAAGAAGGATGTAAAAAAGCGATGGAAATAAAAACCTAAAGAGGAGATAGGAAAGGAGGAGATGATAGGAAGGAGTCACAAATAGAAGTAATAGTTAAAAAGGATTTGGTTAACTGAAGTTGGCAAATCAGTTCAGGCCTTATTTAAGAGCTCAGGATTTTTGATCAGTGGTCTAGTGGACAATTTTAAGTCAATTGGACTACTGTAATGCAATCTATGTCAGTCTCCTGAAAAAGCAGATTAGGTACTGGTGACCTGGATTGGCCATTGTTGGAAACAGGAAATTGGATCTGAAAGGACCCTTGGTCAGACCCAATGTGGCTTACCTTATATTCTTAGATAAAATTACTAGGCTTGCAGAATTTGGCTGCAAAATCGATAACACATAGTAAGAGTCAAGATAGGATTGCCCCTCTTTTGAATTAATTAAAGAGAGAATTTGAGAAGAAGCTTGCTGTGGAAGCAAAAACATATAATAAAGACTTTTTCAAGTACATTCATAGCAAAAAACCTGTGAGAGAGTCAGTTGGACCATTGAATGAAAGAAGGGTAAAAGGGGCACTAAGAGGGGACAAGGCCATAGTGGAGAGACTGAATGAATTCTTTGCTTCGGTCTTTACTGAGGCAGATGTAGAAATGTTATCCATGACTGAAATGGTATTTAAAGGAGATGCTGCGGAAGAATTTAAAGAAATATCGCTGCTTTTTGACATATTTATAAATTACCTGGAAAAGAGAATAACGAGTGAGGTTATCAAATTTGCAGATGACACAAAACTATTTAAAGTTGTTAAAACCCATGAGGATTGTGGAAAATTGCAAGAGGATATTGATAAATTGGAAGACTGGGCATCCAAATGGCAGATGAAATTTAATGTGGACAAGTGCAGAGTCATGCACCCAGGAAAGAATAAACCAAACTATGGTTACATGATGCAAGGTTCCACATTAGGAAGCACCACTCAGGAAAAAAGATTTAGGTGTCATCGTGGATAACATATTAAAACCCTCCGCCCAGTGTGCTGTCGCGGCCAAGAGAGCAAATAGAATGCTAAGGATCATAAGGAAAGGAATGGAAAATAAAACAAAGGATATTATAATGCCTCTGCATCATTCCATGGTGTGACCACATCTTGAATACTGTGTGCAATTCTGGTCGCCGTATCTTAAAAAGGATATAGTGTTATTAGGAAAGGTACAGAGAAGAGCCACCAAAATGGTAAAGGGGATGGAAGGATACTCCTATGAAGAGAGGCTAAAAAGGTTAGGGTTCTTCAACCTGGAAAAGAGACAGCTGAGGGGAGATATGATAGAGATCTATACATTAATGAATGGAGTTTACATCATTAGAATATAGAAAGACTAGGGGACATGCAATGAAGCTACAGGGTAACCTATTTAAGACTAATAAGAGAAAATATGTTTTTCACTCAACATGTAATCAAACTCTGGAATTTGTTACTGGAGGACTGTAAAAACTGTTAGTGTAGCTGGATTTAAAAAAGGTTTGGACAAGTTCCTGGAGGAAAGGTCCATAAACCATTATTAAAGAGGACCCGGGATATCACTGCTTGACCCAATACAAGCATTGTGGAGCCTGTGTCTTTTGGGGAAACTGTTAGGTACTTATGTCCTAGATTGGCCACTGTTGGAAACAGGATACTGGGCTTGATGGACCTTGGTCTGACCCAGTATGACATATCCTATGTTCTTATGTTCTTACATGGGCTACCTGTTGAGATTATGGCCAGGTAATGCATGAATTTTTGTTTTCACATGAAACTCCATAATATGTTAGTCAATACCAAACTAATAACACCTCAAGTGATAATTTTGGTTAAAACAAATATTTTGACTGCTATTTTGCGCAATATTTCATGAAAGGGCGGGTGAAGTGGCTGTTGTATAAAACAACTGTAAATAATGTCAAACAACTGCAAATAATTTCCAAAACTTATTATTAATGAAATGTAATTAGTATGATGTGGAAATGATCTTTATGTATCAAAATTGTGTTGCCAGCCACATCGCATATGACAGTGGTGCGTGACATGTACAGGGGGCAGGATATGGAGAAGGGAATGGCCCAGAGTAGGCCATGGATGCGGCAGACTCAAGTCAAGTGGGTGGCCCAGATGTGTGGCTATGTCCAAGAAGGGATGTGGAGGGACCCATGGCAGGGTGGGTGTGCTGGAGGAAGGGGCCACATGCTGCCACAGACACCTGTCCTATATATGGGGCCACCTGTGCGGCAGCCTTACCACCCCATGGTGACAGAAACAGGCCTGGGACCACATCCGCAGTGCCCGATGGCTGACATGCATGCCCTGTGCAGCTAGATGGTGATGTGCTGGGGGTACCATGTATATGCAACACACCATGCACATGTCCCGCCCCCCCATGACAGCCACCATGTGTGTGGCACTGGCATTGTGCAATGGGCAGGAGACACTGCACCCTTGGCTTATCTCAGCAAAAATATTGGCAGAGAGGCCCTCGAACCCCCGGACCCAGAGGCCGTCCCCATACCAGCAACCCACAATGGAACACTGCTGTGACCAATGTCCCAGGCAGGCAGTGTGCATGATGCACAGAGGTATGAGCCAGCCACACATGGTGTGGACATGCACAGGCCCATGACAGCTGCTGCACATACCGCAGCCCCTCCCCAGGTGCTGACATGTGCATTGAGTGGTATGGGCATATGGTTCAGGCAGTCATGCAAAGTAATGTATATGTCGGCTGCTATCCATTCATCATCATCCTCCAGCATTGAAATAACTTCATGTAATTTGTAATGCCTTGACATTCTAAAGTTGAAAAATGTGAAAAATCATAAATAGACAACACAAAAACACCAAATAGCACAGTTTGTAGAATAATTGCATACTGCGCATGCTCTGTTACACTTAATTGCTCATATTATCGCTCATCGCAAACGCCCTACCCATTCATGCATAGCATCCACATAATGGGGACGGCAGAAATACATATCGTACTCAGAAAGGAATCACTGTAAATTCTCTTGTTGTTGTTAAGTGCCGTCGAGTCAGAGTCGACTCATGGCGACCCTCTGGATAGCTATCCTAAATTGTGTTCAGTCTTCATTCAGGCGGCTCATTGTTGACAGACATCTCATTGCTGGCCTTCCTCTTTTGCGTTGACCTTCTATCTTGCCAAGCATGATGTCTTTCTCTAATGATCTCTCTCTTCGCATGATGTGTCCAAAGTATGAAAGTCGAAGTCTTGTCATCTGAGCTTCTAAAGAAAGCTTAGGTTTGATCTCCTCTAGTACCGACTGTTTTGTTCTTTGGGCAGTCCATGGTAAACACAGTATTCACCGCCAGCACAATAATTCAAAGGCATCAATTTTCTTCCTGTCTGTCTTTTTCACTGTCCAGCTTTCACATCCATATGATGTTATTGAAAATACCATGGCTTGAACAAGTTGAATCTTTGTATGGAGAGAGACATCTCTGCTCTTGAGAATCTTATCTAGGTCTTTCATAGCCATTCTGCCAAGAGCAATGCATCGTCTGATTTCTTGACTGCTTGTTGCTTCTTTATTGATAGTTGATCCAAGTAGGTTAAAGTTGTTCACAATTTCAATTTCTTCTCCTTCAACGATGATCCTGTTGATTATGCCAGTTGTCATGATCTTTGTCTTCTTTACATCAAGGTGCAGGCCCATTTTGAGACTATGATTGTGAGAAGCAAATGTTTCAGATCATCTTCACTTTCAGCCAGTAATGTAGTATCATCAGCATAGCGAAGGTTGTTGATGAGTCTTCCACCAATCTTCACACCTCTGTTGTCTTCATACAATGCTGCTTCTCTGATGATTTGTTCTGCATATAAATTAAACAGGTAGGGGGAAAGTGTGCAGCCTTGTCTTACACCTTTGCTTATTTTAAACCATTCTGTTTCTCCTTGTTCCGATCAAACTGTTGCTTCTTGATCAATGTACAGATTGCGCAAGAGAACGATCAGGTGTTCTGGTATACCCATGCTTCTTAACGTGGCCCAGAGTTTCTCATGGTTTACACAGTCAAAAGCCTTGCTATAGTCGATAAAGCACAAATAAATATCCTTTTGGTATTCTTTAGTCTTTTCAAGGATCCATCTCACATCCGCAGTGATGTCTCTCGTTCCTTGCCCTTTCCTGAACTCTGCTTGCACTTCAGGTAGTTCTTGTTCCAGGTATGGTTGTAGTCTCTTTTGAATAATCTTCAGTAGAATCTTGCTGGCATGTGGAATCAGAGCGATTGTGCGATAATTTCCACAGTCAGTTGGATCACCTTTCTTTAGTATTGGTATAAACATAGTCATTCAGTCAGTTGGCCATGATGTTGTCTTCCATATTTCTTGGCAGAGCCTTGTAAGTATGGTAAATTCTACATACAAATATATTTGATTAAAAACAATATATTAAACTAAAATCAAGCTTACTTGAGAGAATGACTGATTGCGTTCTTGTAAAAAAAAATGCTACTTTTCAAGCGTACGTTTAGTTTAGCAAATTTCACTAAACTCTTATTAAAGTTCTTTTATTGGTTCTGCGGGTGAACATATCACAGAACTTTCTGTAATGCATTCATTCTACATTTGTTCCTAATAAAATATTGCATGATGTCATGAAGAAGTCCCTTCTGAGCCTATGGAGGTAGGGCAAGAGGAGGATTTGCTTTCAGAAACTGACAGGCAGTCTGAGCACATGGCTCAGTGTTTGCAAAGAAGAAGTAAACAAAGAGAGTCACGAGCTAGAAAGACACGCCCCTGCTGTGACGTATTCCCTAGCTCAGGAGGTAATGAGTTTCACCTGTTTCAGGGCAGGGCACAGCTAAGCCCTGAGAGTTACAATGATAAAAAGTGGTCATTAGCTTGGACCAGGCAGAACAAGAGCAAGAAGGAGAACAAGAGCAGGAAGGAGAACAGCAAGCAGAACGGGAACAGGGAGCAGAACGAGAACCGGGAGAACCAGGAAGGAAGCCAGCAAAGGAGCCCGCTGACTAGAAGGAGTCAAAGAGGAGTGAGAACCAAGGGAGCCACATTCCTGAGGCCAGAAGGAAGCAACCCAGGACAGGTGTTGTCTGGTAAAGGCAGGAGAGAAAGGAATCTTCCTGAGAGGCAGGCTTGGCCAAGCTCACACACTCTGAGGAGAGAGACAGGCTGGCTGAAGAATACCGGTACATCTGAGGGGAAAGTTAATAGGCTGAGAGGCAAGCAAACACAAGCCGTGTTTGAGAACCAGTCTGACCCTGCAGAGTGGAGAGTTCCTTCCCTTTCAAAGCCAAAAGGTAGGCTTAATAATTCATATAAGTTTGAACACAGCTATAAAGCAGTTCCCTATAGTTACCAGAAAGTAGCAAACTCCCTGGACAAAAACTACAGCATATATGGTAGTTTGCAACCCTGCTCAGGAGAGTATTACAGAGAGAAACCACGTGAGGTTAGAGAAACCGTTTGTTTCAGAGATCAGGATAGCAGCTTACTGCCATGCCCTGCTATACCTGAGGCTGAAGAAATGCAGATAGACTCTGACCATAATGAAATAGTGGATGATCGGATGGACTGTACATCATCTTTGGCTGACCATGTGAATTCCTTATGCTGAACAGTGTCTGAGAGAGAGATGGTAAAAGCAGCAGAAGAAAAGGGGACATTTTCTTTGCTAATTGAAGCTGTTGTGATTTTGTTTTGTATCAAGCCCTGCATGTTTAAAGTCTGAAGCTGACAAGGCTAATTTACCTAAATTCATATATAATTTCCTCAAGCCAATTGTATGGCAAGTTTTGTCCTGAGTTATTCACTTGCATTTAATCCGTTGGGAAGGGGAAAATAAATTCTTGTCATTGCCTGAAACCACTCGACTGCAACTCGTCTGTGCTCAAAGGGTGAAGATTTGTTCCTGTCCCCTGCCTCCTCTTCTTTCACTTTATCAGTTCCGTCCGCCACGTCCCTCCCTTGGACAGATCACTTCTATCTTACCTTGTCCTGCTCCCTCCCAGGAGTCTCTTCCTCTATTACCCCAGCTTCCCCTATGTCATCATCCCCAGCGCCTCTATCCCGGGCTCTTACCCCTCTCACTTTACAAAGATTCCCACCCGCCTCTGAGCTTTTGCCCAGTGATTTCTCACTCCTCTCACCAAACTCTCAAGCCGCTTGCTGGTTCTCTTCCCTTTCTGCTACGCTTGATCTATTAGCCCCTCTCCGTCCTCGTCCTCCCCTCAGCGTCCTTCTCATCCCTGGTTCCATGGTGGCCTTCGACTTCTGCGCACTCACCTTCGAAGGGCCGAGCGCCTTTGGCGCAAGGACCCTTCCCCTGCTAATTTATCTGCTTTCAAATCCCACCACTCCTTCTACCGCACTCAACTCCACTCCGCTAAGCGTGACTTCTTCTCTAATGCCATTTCTCAGGCACCCAATCAAACCCGGCACCTGTATTCCACCCTTCGCTCTCTCACTTCCCTACACACCCCTTCATCAACCACTACTATCCAGTCTTCCCCCTCCCCATCACAACTGGCTTCCTTCTTTACCTCGAAGGTTGTTTCCTTGAGGGATTCCCTTCCCTCATGTCCTGCTCCTATCTCCTCCCCCCCTTCTCTTCCTTCGCCTCTGCCTGTTTCTCAGCTTTCTCATTTCTGGGCTACCTTCTCACCCATCACTGCACCCGAACTCCACCATCTCATCTCCTCATCCCGAAAGACCTCTTGCTCATCTGATCCTATTCCCTCTTCTTGGCTTCTTACCCCTTCCCTGGGTGTTCTCCCCTATATCCTCACTATTTTCAATTCTAGTCTTTCCACTGGGATTTTTCCTTCTCCCTGGAAGCATGCACTAGTCCGTACCATCTTGAAGAATCCCTCTCTTGATCCCTCTCTTCCGTCCAACTATTGACCTGTTTCTAACCTCCCCTTTTTGTCTAAGCTCTTGGAGAAATTTGTCTTTGCACAACTTTCCCATCACCTTGATTCTATTAATTTCCTTCACCCCCGTCAATCAGGTTTCCGTTCTGGGCATAGTGTTGACACTGTTCTTCTGGCTTTCACTAATGCGCTTCTTGTAGCTCACAATCGAGGTGATATATCGGTGGCGGTTGCTCTGGACCTCTCAGCAGCGTTTGATTTAGTTGATCACTCCCTTCTTCTTCACCGACTTTGTGAAGCTGGACTTTGTAGCACTGTTTATCACTGGTTCCATTCTTTTCTTTCTTCTCGCTCCTGCACGATCCTTCCTTCTTCATCTACTCTCCCCCCTTCTGATCCACAGCACACTCTTTGTGGGGTCCCGCAGGGTTCCGTTCTTGCCCCCCTTCTTTTTAACCTTTTTCTCGCTCCCCTTGCACTCCTTATCCAGCAGTCAGGTATCTCAGCTTTTCTCTACGCGGATGATATTCTCTTACTCCACCACACCTCTTCCTCCTGCCCCGATCTCACTCCTCTGAATTCCTGCCTTTCCTCTGTTGCTGACTGGCTCACTACCAATTGTCTCCATCTTAACCTCACAAAGACTCTTGCTATCTGGTTTACTTATGGTGCTCCCTCCCCCACTCTAGCCCCTTCCTTCTCCAATTCCCCAGTCCCACTGGTTTCTACATTCCGGTATTTAGGCGTCCACTTTGACTCGGATCTTTCCTTTCACTCTCACATCTCCCATATCACTAAAACCTCTTTCTTTTTTCTCCGACAAATCCGCTCAATCCGTCCTTTCCTCTCCCCTTCTGCTCTGACCACACTAGTACTGTCCTTAGTCATGTCACGGGTGGACTTCTCTAACGCACTGTTCCTTGGCCTCCCCAAAAACCAGGTGACCCGGCTCCAAAGAATACAAAATACTGCTGCACGTCTTATCACTTCTTCCGCTCTTCGAGATCATGTCACTCCCTTACTTTTCCATCTTCATTGGTTGCCGGTCCCATTCCGTTCCCAGTTTAAATTGCTAACTTTACTTCACAAAGTCTATCACACTGGTACCCCATCCTATCTGTCTGACCTTCTATCTTTTCACTCCTCACGTTACACTCCCCATTCTTTCCATCTTAACCGTCTCGCTCTCCCCCCCCTTCCCGTGCCCACCTTCAATTCACACGTCTATCTGCATTCTACTTTGCTGGTCCCGCACACTGGAATTCTCTCCCCCCTTCCCTCCGCCTGGAACCACAATTCGCAATTTTCAAACAAAACCTTAAAACCCATCTCTTTTCACTGGCATTCAATATCCCCTCTCCTTTTGTATGAATCTGTTCCTGCTGTACCTACCCACCTGTTGTATCCTGTCCCGTACTTGCTGCATATTAGTCCCTATCCTTTTAAAAAATTGTACATTTCCTTTCCTTTCTGGCCATGGCCAAAGTTTTTATGTATTATGTTTTTATGTTTTGTATAATTTATCTATTTTATGTATTTTATGAATTTTTATGTATTTTACTACCTGTACACCGCTTTGATTACCCCAGAAAGGCGGTTATATCAAATGAATAAACCTAAACCTAAGGGACTTACATTCCCAGAAGGCCTTGCAGAGTTAAAGCAAGCCCATGCTCTCTGAGGCAGGAACACCACAGGCAGACCAAGTCTCAGCGCCTTAGGCGTTGGGCTGGCCACCATGAGGGTGGCAATGATTGAATTGTTTTATGGATGATCATCTCTCATTGACTGATCACCGAATGGTGTGGCTTGGAATTAGGACAAGAGCTGAGATAGTTCATTCAGAAAATGAGAGTCCTAGATGTTAGGAAAGCTAACTTGGTCAAGATGGGAAAAAACTCAAGGAGTTGTTAACTAGATGGAAATAGCTGTGGGATATGGAAAAGTAGTGAGAAAAATTGAAAGAGAATATTTTAAGGGCAACAAACATTTTTGTTAGGAAAATAAAAAAAAAAAGTAAAAGGAAATGGAGGCCACTATGGTTCTCAAAAAAAGTAGCTGTAAAGATGAGGGAAAAGAGGGTGGCCTTCATAAAATACAATAGATTACAGAAAGTGAAAGACAAGCATCATTATATGGAAAAGCTAAGAATGTAGGCACGAAAGCAACAATACATATGAAAGAAAATAGCCAATGCAGTAAAATGGGGGGGGGGGGGGAGGGGGGACAAAACATTTTTCAGATATTTTAGTGACAGGGAGAAGTGCAAAGGTGGTATTCTCAGACTCAGGGCTGAAGGGGAAGAATATGTAGTTGATAAGGATAAAGCAGAATTACTTAATAAATATTTCTGTTCTGTGTTCACAGATGAAGAGCCGGAACTAGGACCTTATAAAGCACAAATAGGAATAGAATGATGTGGATTCTGAATTATTTTCAGAAGATTATGTTTGTGAGGAGCTAGCTAAATAAAAGTAGACATAGCGATGAGGCCAGATGGGATACATCCAAGAGTCCTGAAGGGACTTAGGGAAGTTCTAGTGGCCCCACTATCTGACCTTTTCACTGCTTCTTTAGAGTTGGAAATAATCCCAGAGGGCTGGAGAAGGGCATGTGTGGTCTCTCTACACAAAAACAGAAGTAAGGACGAGGATGGGAACTTCATGCTGGTTGGTGTGATGCCTGTGGTGAGTAAATTAATGGAAATGGTGCTAATACAGAAGATAGTGAGATTTCTGGAAGTCAATGGATTGCAGGATCTGAGGCAGCTTGGTTTTACTAGAAGTAGGTCTTGTCAGACAAATCAGATTTCTTTGGGTGACCAGAGCTGGTCCAAAGGAGTGTGCTAGATGTAATATACTTAGATTTCAGTAAAGCCGTTGACACTATTCTTCACAGGTGACTTAAAAATAAATTCGGTGCACTAGGGCTAAAGTGACTGACTGGATAGAAACTAGTTCAGTGGGAGATAACAAAGGATACAGCTAAATAGAGGTCACTCTGAGGAGAAGGATGTTACTAGTGGTATGCCACAAGTATCTGTCCTTAGTCCAATTTTTTAAAACATTTTTGTAAGTGATATTGTAGAAGGGCTGACAGGTAAGGTTTGCTTTTTTTGTGGATGATAACAAAATCTGCAGTAGGGTTGACATCCAAAAGGTGTAGATAATATGAGGAGGGATCTAGTGAAGCTTGAAGAATGGTTGAGAATTTGGCAGCTGAGAGCTAATGCTAGAAAGTGCAAGGTCATGCATTTGGACGGCAAACCTCCAAGAGCAGTACAGTGTGAAGTATTCCTTTCCACAAAAGAAGAGCAGGGCCTGGGGGTGATTGTTTCCAGTGATCTAAAGATGGCTAAATAGGTAGAAAAGGCAACAGAGAAAGACATAAGAATGCTTGGGTGCCTAGGAAGAGGAATGGAAGGAGGTGATAATGCTTCTGTATAAGTCTTTGGTGAGACCTTATTTGGAGTAATGTGTGCAGTTCTGGAGATCACACCTTCAAAAGGATATATGAGGTGTGATCAAAAAGTATTGAGACGTGTTGTGTAGCTATATAACAATAATTTGCACCATGATGCTATTAAGCATGCAGTGATCTAGTTATGTGCTCTGCATGTGCAGAGTGTAGTGTGGCTGCAGCACACCTGTACTTCTTAAAATCACGTTATGTTTGGTATCATGTAAAAGCAGTTTGGACGATTTACAATGAGTGAAAAAAACGGAATAGTGAATTTGCATGAAATTCTGCCAGAAACTTGAGATTCCTGATTTATGGCAAGTTACAGCAAGTGTATGGCAATTCATGAGTCATACTCGAGTTTATGACTCTAATGTTTCGAAAATATTGTTAGTTTGTTGTTACATTGTATACCGCATCTATCTCATGTTCTATGTAAAATGTTGTTAAATTGTAAACCACTTTGATACTTGTAAAAGCGGTATAGAAGAACCTTTAAATAAATAAAAAAAAATAAATACTAACGTTTTTAAGAGGGCCACCAAAGTGTTGACAG
This sequence comes from Ichthyophis bannanicus, assembly GCA_033557465.1. Lineage (NCBI taxonomy): Eukaryota > Metazoa > Chordata > Amphibia > Gymnophiona > Ichthyophiidae > Ichthyophis > Ichthyophis bannanicus. Next base: position 85,792,719 of record CM066050.1, on the reverse strand, counting down.
TGATGAATGTTCTGGAAGGCCATCCATAAGCAGCAATGAAGACAAAGTTGAAGCCATGTGTGCCTCTATATGCTCAAATCATCAAATGACAATCAAGGAGCTTGCTGAGGACATGGATATCAGTTTTAGGTTGGTAAAGTCCATTCTTACTGTTGATTTGGGAATGAGATGTGTATCTGCAAAATTGGTTCAGAAACTCCTGTCTCCTGACAAAAAAGAAGATCGACTGTCTGCAGTCAGGGAGTTGTTGGAATGCATTGAAAATTACTCAGATTTCATCAAAATGATTACTACCGGTGGTGAATCATGGGTTTATGGCTATGACCCAGAAACTAAGGCTCAGTCTTCACAATGGAAGACTCCAAACTCTCCCAGACCCAAGAAAGCCCATTAGGTGAGGAGCAATGTCAAATATGCTCCAAAAGACCAACCATCAATAAGGAATACTACATCCAAGTTCTGACTCATTTGAGATACAGTTCATCGTGGTATTTAAAGGTGCGGAAGAATTGAAGGAAATATCGATACATAGGGAAGATGTATTACAACTATTAGATAAACTGAAGAGTAGCAAATCACCTGGGCCGGATGGTATACATCCAAGGGTGTTGAAAGAACTGAAATATGAGATTGCAGACCTGCTATTAGTAATCTTTGAACTTTCATTAAAATCATCTGTAATACCTGAAGATTGGAGGATCGCCAATGTAACGCCAATTTTTAAAAAGGGTTCCAGACTGGTGAGCCTGATGTCAGTACCGGGAAAAATGGTAGAAACCATCATAAAGAATAAAATTGCTCAGCATGTAGATAGTCATGGCCTAATGGGAGACAGCCAACATGGCTTTAGACAAGGAAGATCTTGTCTTACTAATCTGTTATGTTTTTTTGAAGGTGTGAATAAACAGGTGGACAAAGGTGAGTTGGTTAATATAGTGTATTTGGACTTTCAGAAAGCCTTTGACAAGGTCCCTCATCAGAGACTTTTGGCAAAACTAAAGAGTCATGGGATAGGAGGCAGTGTACTATTGTGGATCAGGAACTGGTTAAAAGATAGAACGCAGAGGGTAGGGCTAAATGGCCAATTTTCCCAATGGAGAAAGGTGAATAGTGATGTACCCCAGGGATCTGTGCTGGGTCCGCTGCTTTTTGACATATTCATAAATGATCTGGAAAAGGGAATAACAAGTGAGGTTATGAAATTTGCAGATGACACAAAACTATTTAAAGTTGTTAAAACCCATGAGGATTGTGGAAAATTGCAAGAGGATATTGATAAATTGGAAGACTGGGCATCAAAATGGCAGATGAAATTTAATGTGGACAAGTGCAAAGTTATGCACCTAGGGAAGAACAACCCAAACTATGGTTACACAATGCAAGGTTCCACATTAGGAACCACCACCCAGGAAAAAGATTTAGGCGTCATTGTGGATAACATGTTAAAACCTTCCGCCCAGTGTGCAGTGGCAGCCAAGAGAGCAAATAGAATGCTAGGTATCTTAGGAAAGGAATGGAAAATAAAAGAAAAGATGTTATAATGCCTCTATATCGTTCCATGGTGAGACCGCACCTTGAATATTGTGTGCAATTCTGGTCGCCGTATCTTAAAAAGGATATGGCGTTATTAGAAAAGGTTCAGAGAAGAGCCACCAAAATGGTAAAGGGGATGGAAGAATACTCCTATGAAGAAAGGCTAAAAAGGTTAGGGCTCTTTAACCTGGAAAAGAGACGGTTGAGGGGAGATATGATAGACGTCTATAAATTAATGAACGGAGTGGAACGGGTAAATATAGATCGATTGTTTACGTTATCAGAATATAGAAAGACTAGGGGACATGCAATGAAGCTACAGGGTAAACTATTTAAGACTATTAAAAGAAAATATTTTTTTCACTCAGCGTGTAAGCAAACTCTGGAATTTGTTACCGGAGGATGTAGTAAAGGCTGTTAGTGTAGCTGGGTTTAAAAAAGGTTTGGACAAGTTCCTGGAGGAAAGTTCCATAAACCATTATTAAGAAGGGACCCAGGATATCAATGCTTGACCCAGTACAAGCATTGTGGAACCTGTGTCTTTTGGGGAAACTGCTAGTTACGTTTGACCTAGATTGGCCACTGTTGGAAACAGGATACTGGGCTTGATGGACCTTGGTCTGACCCAGAATGGCATACCTTATGTTCTTATGTTCTTATGAGGCCAGAGTTGCACAGGAATGGTGAACGGTTGCTTCATCACAATAATGTCCCAGCTCACGCATCACATCTTGTCTAGCAGTTCTTGGACAAACACCAAATTGAGGAAGTCCGTCAGCCTCCGTACACACCTGACCTTGCACTCTGTGACTTTTTCTTGTTTCCAGAACTGAAATTACCACTGAAAGGAATGTGTTTCAATGACTTGGAGACCATTAAACAAAATTTGACACAGCAGCTTCACAGCTTAAAGAAAGAGGCATTTAAAAATTGTTTCCAGCAGTGGCAGGAATGCTGGAGAAAGTGCTTTTTATCGAATGTGGGCTACTTTGAAGGAGATTGAGTGTAATAACTGCCAGTGTAATACTTCCTGTGTTATTGTACAAGTCTCGATACTTTTTGATCACACCTCATACAGAAGATGGTGTAGAGAGTGGCTACTAAAACGGTCAGTGGTCTTCATCATAAGGCATATGGGAAGAGACTTAAATATCTGAATATGTATACTCTGGAAGAAAGGCAGGAGAGGGGATATACGATAGAGATGTTTAAATATTTCCATAGTATAAATGCACAGGAACGAGACTGGCCCAACCATTAGGCAAACTAGGCAGTCACCTAGAGCACTAGCCCTCTGAAGAGTGCCCCCCTGAACCCATTGCTTCCACTAGCGCCCCTCTCTGGGGCTGATAGAGGTGGCAATTACCCCTGAAACTGTGTCACAGCACTTACACTCTCTGTCCAGGGCTGCTTCGTGGTTTCATTCTGTTCAATCTGCCGCTTTGGCCCCAGACGTCTGGTTTTGTAGAAACCGGATGTTTGTGGGGGAGGGGGCACTGAAGCTATCTCTTTTCACAGGCTTTATCCGGAGCTATGTAATGCTGGCATTTGTACTATGTCCTTTTTTTTTTTTTTTTGCTACCACTGTTCTAATATTATGGACTGCAGACCTCTAAACATAGCATTCAGTCCTGTGTATGTTTATTCAAATTCAATTCTCAGCCTTTGGCCAGTGAGGGATATAAACTGATCTAGAGGAGGATATTACACAAATGGGCTTAATCATGCTACCCTAACTCTATTATCTCTGCATTAGCAAACCATCTTTTTTGGTATTTTTAAGTTGGTCTAATAAAAGGTATGACACTACACAATGACACTGGCTTTCTCTAGGGAAACACAAGAACCTATACTCTCTACAATTTAATGTTCCAGTCAGAAGTTATTCTTTTTACGATAATCTAGAAATGATAATTAAACTTATCAGTGTAGTATACAACTAAGGATTGATACTGAATGTTACTGTGAGAATTTTTTGAGCAAAAGGAGAGTATATTGGCAGGCAAAAAGTGCATAGTAAGAGAAAAATGATGTTAATAAGAGCATTTGGGCAGCAGACAGTGGTTGCCATAACTATTCAAATTTCACCAGAAAGGAGTCATCTGTCTGCACCTATGGAGTCGGAGGATCAACACCACACCACCTGTTTGTTGGCTGTCACAGACTGTGTTAGAGCAGTTATCATAGGTGATGGTGGGTTGGGACCAGGTCTGCCTTTTTGTGGAAGCGTGATTATTTGGTGTTCTCACACTTGTGTGCTTGTAGCTGGATCAGGATGCATGAGAACACCAGGAGCATGAACAGGGACAATACCTGTTGGACTCTGTTCACAGTGGTTCTCACAGCAATGCATAGGGTCTGTGCAGGAACAGCACTGCAGGTGAGCAGACAGGACAGACAGATACCGTACTCCATCAATCTGTCTATGTAATAGAAGATAAATATGTCAGTGTGGAGTGAAGTGATTCCACTGCATAGCATAGGTTGACCAGTCCCACTGATACAGTCACACAATGGTGGAGTTCTACTGATTTACTGGGGATTTATACTAGTCACACATTTTAGAGAGAATGGTGGAAACAGATACTGCAGATCAGGGATCTCCAAACTCAGTCTTAGAGAGCTGCTTACAATTCCCACAATGAGGTAGTAGTAGTAATATGCACAAATACTTCTCATGCATTGTCATCTTCGAAATTTGGAAAATCAAACTGGGTTGTTGCCCTCAAGGGTCAAATTTGAGGACTCCTGCACCAGAGGGTTAAATAGATTTTACTGTATTACTGAAATATATTCATTTGGTAGAAACAGAGAAATTTAGGACATAGGATCCTAAGGGTTGCTTGTCTTGTCTGCTTATTCTTAATGCAATACCGGAAAGTCTTCCTGACCTCATTCTTTCTGTGATTAAATATTTCATTACTTCCTGGTGCAGAATTTCCTGTCACTTGGAGAATGTTTGTTTCTTGTGAATTACTTATACTTCTGAGCTATTCAAATCTCTGTCATATCCCTCTCTCCATCCTCTTTTGTACCATGTAAATTTCTCCTTATTTCTCAAGACTTATGGTGCAGATTCTGGTACTCTTTTTTAAACCAAAGGTTAAACATTTAAAGTTTTAGCACAGTGAAGGTACTGTATGTTGCCTGCCTTAGTGTAGAAAATAGTGGAATTCTTTAGACAAATCTTGAATTTCTTCTTTTTCTACAATTTATAAAGATTATAATTTTCTGGTAGTTTAAGCTGTACTTGATTTTGTTACTTAAATATAACAGAATATAAACCATGTTAAAAGTTGTGCAGGTAGATGCCATATTTAGGGTTAATACGCTTACCGATGTTAATAATCACTAATTGGACTGATATCTGAACGAACAGAAGGGACTATATTGAACATGTAATTACACTCTTAAACACACAGTGTCGCTGTTGCATCACATTCCGAGGATCAGACAGACTTTCTCTTCCGAGACAAAGGAACTCCAATTATCACTCTATTAACCAATACCAAACATAATTTTAGTATCAAAGAGAACATAGCATCCTGCAACTCCTTCCCAAGAACATGAAGAAGAGCTATATACATTTTCTTTAGAAAAATATATTTTTGTTTCCGGATATGATTGTGTGCATTGAAAAAGCTGTTAGAGGAAAATGGCCGATGGTGCGTTGCCTTTTCTTTTATTCCTTATGCCGTCTGGTTTGGGGACAGATTCGCTACTCTGTGTTAGAAGAACAGAGTCGAGGTGCTTTTATTGGAAATGTAGCCAATGATCTCGGAATGGATGCCCAGAGGCTAATTTCTCGTAGTATGAAGATGATCTCTGGATCCAAAAGGCTCTTCTTTGAGGTAAACATGAGAAATGCTGATTTGATTATCAATGAAAATATCGATAGAGAGGAGATCTGTACAGAGAGCTCTGTCTGCATTTTGACATTTGAGATAGTAATTAATAATCCACTAGAAATTCACCCGGTTGAAGTAGAAATTTTGGATGTAAATGACAACGCTCCTAGTTTTCCTTTTAAAGTGCTTACTCTTAATATCTCGGAATCAGCTATACCAGGGACTCTCTTTCCACTCCAGAAAGGACACGATGCAGATGTAGGAATTAACGCAATTCATACCTACCAGCTGAGTCAAAACGAGCACTTCGATTTGGACGTCAGAAGAAACGAGAATCAAATTAAATCTGTGGAACTGATATTAAGCAAACCTTTGGACCGGGAAAAAAACAGTTTCCATACACTCTTCCTAACAGCATTTGATGGCGGAAATCCTCAAAGATCTGGTACCCTGAATATCAGTATTGAAGTTCTGGATGTCAACGATAACGCTCCTACTTTTAATCAGACCTTTTACAAAGTGAAGTTGTTGGAAAATGCAGCTATTGGGACGCTGGTGATAAAACTCAACGCTTCAGATCCAGACGAAGGCTCCAATGGACAGATTATTTATTCCTTCAGTAGACTGGTTTCTTCTGCTGTAGAAAGAGTGTTCCACATAAGTCCTGGAACGGGAGAAATTAGAACCAAGGGGAACCTCGATTTTGAAGACCGTAGAGAATATGAGATTCCCGTGGAGGCCACGGATAACGCCCCTGTTAGCGTGGCTGGTCATTGCAAGGTGCTCGTAGAAATTATAGATGTGAATGATAATGCTCCTGAGATGATAATCACCTCCTTATTAAGTCCTGTCTCGGAAGATCTGAATATCGGCGCTGTAATAGCGCTGATTACTGTATCCGATAAAGATGTGGGCGCGTATGGGACAGTGACTTGCAGAATACCAACAGGCCTTCCTTTCAAAATGCAGAACTCTTTGAGAAACTATTGTACTTTAATATTGGACCAAGAACTGGATCGTGAGAGGATCAGTGAGTACAACATCCCCATCATAGCTACAGACGGAGGTTTGCCTCCATTATCTACCACCACAACGATTCGTCTGCAAGTATCTGATGTCAATGATAACAGACCGGAATTCTTACAATCGGCTTATGAAGTCCACTTGACGGAAAACAATATTCCAGGGTCGGTCATTACGTCGGTATCGGCTCTGGATCCGGATTGGCAGGACAATGGCTACATAACCTACTCTATTTTGGACGGTGATGCAGTCGGAGTGGTTTCCATACAGTCAGGTAGCGGTAAAATATTCACACTAAGATCGTTCGATTATGAAGAGAGCAAATACTTTAAATTTCAAGTGCAGGCCTTGGACGCAGGTGTTCCACCCCTCAGCAGCCATGTGCTCGTGGAAGTGTTTATATTAGACCAAAATGACAATTCTCCTACCATCCTACCTTCTCATCCCAGGAAAGATGCTGCCGACCCGGCACTAGTTCCTCGAGCTTCTGAAACAGGCCATTTCATTTGGAAACTTCGAGCGATGGACGCGGATAGTGGATACAATGCTTGGCTGGCTTACCATTTAATTCAAGACGCCGAGACTTCGCTTTTCAGAGTAGGGCTTTATACCGGGGAGATAAGAACCGCTCGATTGATTACAGAACACGACGAGACCTATCAAAGGCTAATCGTTCTTGTGAAGGATCACGGGCAACCAGCTCTGTCAAGCACCGTAACTCTTCCCATCACCTTGGTAGAAAATGCCAAAGACTTGCCATCCAGTAACAGGAATTTTTTAGAACAAAGCAACGATCTTTCAGAGCTAAACCTTTACTTGGTCGTCTTTACTGCTTTAATCTCAGTAATATTTCTTTCCACTGTTATTATTTTCGTTGCCATAAAAATACACAACGTTCGGAGTCACCTAATTGGATTGAATCAGTCCGGGTGTCCGAATACTGGCGGAAAGTGGCGTCAGTCGGAAAGCCAGCGGTACAGCGTCTGTCTCAGTGCAGGAACACCTAAAAGTGATTTATTGATTTTTAATTCCGAAATCTCTCAGTTTCACAACATATTGTTAAATAAAGAAGCTGAAACCCCAAGACAGAATGGGTCTCAACAAACCCAGAAGAAGAATACTGTTCTTGACTCCAATAAGGTGAGCTATTCCTATCTCATTCTCTAAAGGTGTAATTTGTTCGAATTCAGTCAATCAGTTCACCTTTATTAATGTGCCTGTGCAATGACTCAATATTAACACTAGAAGCCCCAAAAGGAATTTTACCTAGAAACCCCAAAGTGCATCAATTGACACATTATCACGACGACTGCGTTTAGCATGAAATGCAGATGTGAATTAATGTGAAGTTACTTATTTGTCAAATACGTGCAGTATGTGACATCATTACATGACGTCATCGTGTGTTAATTGTTTGCAATGTCGGAGTAAAACTATAAACAGTGATTGAGATGCGCCACCTAGTGGGAACATGAATTTATACCTAGAAGCCCCAAAGTACGTCAATTGACGCATCCAAGACAATTGAGTGCGTCAATTGACATACTTTGGGGCTTCTAGGTATAACTTCATTTTCCCGCTAGGTGGTTCATCTGTCATTAATTTTTGATGCACATATTTGAACATCTTGACCTTGCTAACAAAGTCATGGAACATGATATGGTTCTAGCAGTGGCGCTGGTATACAACTTTGAAGATGCATTTGCGTCAATTAACACATTTTGGGGCTTCTAGTGTTAAAGGTGTCCCTTAGCAAAGCTAGCCCATACGATTTATTAGTTCTTTTTTTAACCAAGCTATATTTTAATCACTATCTTATATTTAAAGATGAATACCCTTGTAAGAGACAGAAAGATTGAGCTGGTGAAATACTCTGGAACTTTCACTGATATATTTATGTATTTGCTTATTTAGTCCATTTAAGTAAAGTAGCAGGCATTTTTCATTACCTGTATGTGTTAAGCATTTCCATGACACTGTCTGTTGTTGCATTAAGTTATACAAGTTTGGCACCTCTGTATCTTAGGGTGAATTCTATACCTTTCATATGGATGGATGTGTTGATTTACACAGTGAAATGCGTGATATAGGTCCCATATCGATATAAGATATTTAAAAAAGCTAGAAAGGCTTACGTCTGAATTGTAACTGCAAAAGTCTCAATGAACTTGATTTTTCAAATTGTAGACATCCTGAAGAGGGGAATATTTCAAGTATGCATGATTGTCAAATAGTTTGGTTATACTTACTAAGAAATGTGCTGGTAGTGCACTTTGGGACCAAAAGTTAGCATGGATGCCCATGCTAACTTTTTTTGAGCGAGGGGGGCATCAGTCCTTCTTCTAGTAACATGGTGTTAACACCCCATATCTTGCTAAGCAGCACATAGATGTACCTACCACCACCCACTGAGGTAGCATTAAGTGCACCCATACTAACAGCTACCTTCATGGTTAGTGGGTGCCTAAAATGACTATACTAACCTTGAAGAGCCATCACTGCCCACATTCTGGCCCCAATCCATCCAGTCCTCACCTGATCAGACACTGATCGGTTAACATGTTGCCAACTGTTAGCACAGTGCACTTACCATGCACTAAGCCCTGTGCTAATGGTTAGTGCATTTTAGTAAACATGCCCCAAAACGTATTTAGAAACATTTTCAAAGTATTTTCAAATGCCATGGAAAATATTCATGCCCTTTAAGAGGTGCAGCAAGGTAAAGATGCCATGTATTCTCATCTATGCCCTATCTTGGAATTTTCAACTGATTCTGCCAAATTTGTGACAAGTGTTTCTGTGCCTTTATTCATATCCTCAGTTTAAATACATGTACTCCTCGGGTAGAAGTCAGTCTGACTTACTGTAGTTGATCAGTGAGTTGATCATGATATGGCCACATCTTGAATATTGTGTGCAGTTCTGGTCACCATATCTTAAAAAGGATACAGCAGAATTAGTAAAGGTACAGAGAAGAGTGACAAAAATGGTAAAGGGGATGGAAGGATATCCCTACAAGGAAAGCTTAAAAGGTTAGGGCTCTTCAACTTGGAAAAGAGACAGCTGAGGGGAGATATGATAGAGGTCTATAAAATAATGACTGCTACTACTAAACATTTATATAGCGCTACAAGACATATGCAATGCTGCACAGACACATGTAAAAGATGGTCCTTGCTCATCAGAGCTTACAATCTAGACAAGACACACAACACAGTAGCTGTAGAAATAGGATACATCTCGGGGGAATGGCAAGGAAACACGAGGGAGATCAGGTGAGTCAAGATCTGAAAGTGGCAGCAAAGAGGTAAGTTATCAGCCTGGATTTGAAAAGGTTCAGAGAAGGCACCTGACATACAGACTCAGGTGATTTGTTCCAGACGTAAGGAGCAGCAGGGTGAAAGGAGCAAAGTCTGGAGTTAGCAACAGAAGAGAAGGGCACAGATAGAAGTGATTTGCCAGAAGAGTGGAGTTCCCGAGGAGGGGTGTAGGGAGAAATAAGAGGAGCTGCAGGGTGAATGCACTTATAGGTCAGCAGGAGAAGTTTGAATTTGACGCAGAAATAGATAGGGAGCTAATGAAGTGACTTGAGAAGAGGGGTAATATGGGCACGATGAGGCTGGAGGAAGATTAGCTGTGCAGCAGAGTGTTGAACAGATCGAAATGGGGAGAGAGATGACTCAGAGGGAGACCAGCAATGTGGAGTGGAGTGGAACAGGTAAATGTAGATCAGTTGTTTACCGCTTCAAAAAGTAGAAAGACTAGGGACAAGCAATGAAGCTACACATTTAAGAAATATTTTTTACCTCTACATGTGATGAAACTCTGGAATTCATTACCAGAGGATGTAGTAAAAGTTGTTTGTGTAGCTGGATTTAAAAGAGGTTTGGACAAGTTTCTGGAGAAAAAGTCCATAAACCATTATTAAAGAGGGCCAGGAAAATCCACTGTTTATACCGGGATAAGCATCGTGGAATCTGTGAACCTTTTTGGGAACCTGACAGGTGCTTGTGCCCTGGATTGGCCACGGTTGGAAACAGGATACTGGGCTTGATGGGCCCTTGGCGTATTTATTGAGCTGCATATTTCCACTCATTCTTATGGGACATTTGCCACTAGTTTGTTTTACCGAGTTACTTCCTTTTGTTTAACTCGTCTCTTTCATCCTACTCTAAATTTCTGACTTTTGGATTTTTCAGCCTTCCCTATAATTACAGATTTCTCTTATTCTTTTGATTCTTCAGGCATTCTCTAATGAAGGGCTACCTCTTCTTCACTCCATCCTCATATGGCTGTATATCTTCTTTCCTTTTTTCATCTGTGCCTCTCTCTTTCCATCACCCATATTCACCCTACTATTATTTACCCCTCTCAAGTTCTCTCCCTTCTTTGTGAGTCCTTTCCAATTCTACTTTCAAGCTTTATTCTGCCTTCTTTGTTTTGTATTTTCCTTGTCTTCTTCTTGTTCTCTATCTTTTAAGTTGCCTCCCCATCATCTGCTCTTCTTCCTTGAATTATCCGCCAGCCAGAATTCAGGGTGTACCATTGTCCCTTGGCCTTCCTTTCTTGCACACTGGCTATCACTGACCCACCCCAGTGCCAGTGACGGTTTTCTCTTCCCTCCTCAGCTCTGAATCTCCAGTATAAGTGCTGGAATCTTTACATAGAAACAAGTCAGCAGAAAAAGACCACATGGCCTATCCAGTCTGCCCTTCCATATCAACCACTACAACAGTCCCCGTTTTCCTTTAGAGATCCTCTGTGGGTGTCCCATGCTTTCTTGAATTCAGATACTGTCTTCATCTCTACCATCTCCACTGGGAGACTATTCCATCATCTACCGCTCTTTCCATAATGAAATATTTCCACATATTACTCCTGAGTCTATCCCCTTTCACCCTCATCCTATGTCCCTTCGTAGCAGGAGTGATCTGTCTGCCCAAATGTCAGCAAGAACTCTTTTGCTCTTGGTAACTCTCTCTTGCTTCTCCTCCCTATCTTCTGTCTCTTCTTATCTTCCCCAGTTTGACTTTCCTTTCCTTTACACTGTTCCTTCATACCCTGCTTTTTTATTTTTAATTTTTACAAATGGTTGCAAAACAGACCTCAGCACTTCTGTAACATACCGAAAGAAGCAAAGGAAAAGGACACCATTACAGGTCCTTTCCATTACACTAGTTATAGACGGCATCTCTATCCCCCCTATCCTCTCCCATTCCCAGCTATTCCCATCCTACTTCATAAAATCAGTTGAGTTCAAGCAAATATATCCAGTATTTCTTCAAGCTGGCATATCATTCTTTTTGGACCATTGAATGGTCCATTTGATGTCATTTTAAAGCAGATAGCTTTGATACATATAAATATACCACGCTTTCCTATGAAAATCCTCCATTGTTGGAGGTTCCACTCATTTCCACGCCCTTGCCACCACCAACCTCGCCAATCATACACAAAATAATCAATTTTAAGAAATTGCTACTTATAGTAGAAGGCTTTCTATTAAGCAAAGCTATCTACCTTCATCTGTAGTGGCTCTAAACTTAACAAAATTAAATAGTAGGTGTCTCATTAGGTCTTAACTTTGGTTAAAGTGGTTTGCATCATACATATCCAATAGGATGCAACAAGTCCAATTCAACGACGATAAAGCCGATGCCTTCCCCCAAACCCAGGGGATTCCACAAGGGTCCGCCTTATCATCTCTCCTATTCAATTTGTATATAAAACCGGTCTGTGAGATCTTTCAGAAGTGCAACATCAACTACCACATCTGTGCTGACGATGTGATGCTGTACACGCACCTTGACATAACACAACCGGATTTCACTCCGCTAGAAGAATGCCTTGACATGCTACAAACATGGCTTCAACAAAACAACATGTCAATAAACCACAAGAAAACAGAGGTCATGTTTATCTCCAAGAAAACTATTTTCATCCCGCCCACCACAGTCACCCTCAACAAAAACATATATCACACAAAGCCTGCAATAAAATATCTAGGGGTCCTACTAGACAGCAGCCTTAAGATGGATAAACACCGCCGAACAATTAACCGAGCCATTTTTTACAAATTGAAAGTTCTTCAACCACTTCGCAATATCCTCGAGAAATCTGACTTCAGGACTGTTGCACAAGCTCTAATCATTCCTCACCTAGACTACTGCAATGCCATTCTGCAAGGGCTTCCGAAGAACACCCTAAATATCTTGCAAATGGCTCAAAATGTTGCGGCAAGAGTCATCATGGAAAAAAGAGTCACAGATCACATAACCCCAGTGCTAATGGATCTGCATTGGCTCCCGGTAACTGCTCGCATCATTTTCAAACTTCTCATAACAACGTTTAAGCTCATTCACAACATTGCACCCTCTTACCTCGACAACCTAATCACTATGCAACCACACAACAGGAACAGAAGAACCATAAATCTCAACACTCTCTGTGTTCCGATCAGCATAAGAACTGTCAAAGCAGAAACAAGCAATAGAGCATTCACATATACAGCACCAATCCACTGGAACCAACTCCCACACGAGTTGCGACTGACAAATAATTTGAGTGAATTCAGAAGGAAACTCAAAACCCACTTATTTCAGGCTCACTACAACCCGACCTGTGCGACACCTTACCTCAATGAGATGGCTTTTGCCTGCCATGATGGCATTTGGAATACCGGTATGTAATCTTCTATATATGTATATTTTAGGCCCCTCCCACGCACCTACAATCAAATGTATTTTTAGATTTGTGAGCCCCAATCCAATGTATAATGTATCTAATTGCTATTTCCTGTGTTATGTAAATCATTGCCCAATCGAAATGTGTATCTTAAAAATCACTGTATTGTACGATACATTATGATTCTGTAAAGTAAACCGCTGCTGATCGTAGGAAGCAGTGGTATACAAATGTTTACTAAATAAATAAAATAAATAAATAAATAAAATATTATGCTCCAATGGCTTTGGCCTTTACAACATCCCACCATATATGCAGAAAGGTTCCCTTCTGCCCATACTTACATCAAGAATGCCGACTCCCAGATTTGCAGATAGCCCAGAAGCTTTCCAGGGTGTAATATCATCAGAATAGTATCTTATATCCATTTTCCACAAAGTTGCTAGCTATTCCTCCCCATTGCAACCTCTTATATACCTTTTCCCACTGATTTCCCCCCGTACCATTCTCTATTTCCTCCTGCCACACTAGAAGGTGCTTTAGCATAGCCCACGTCTCTTTATGCATTTCATTGAATTTGGATATCATTCCCTTTATTTGAGCTCAGGCTTAAAAGAGATTCTATAGTTTTAGTTCTTCCAAATGTTCTCTTCTACCGTGAGACCCAAGTTAATGTCTCACTTGCTCATAGTGAAAATACTCTTTGTGCCAACTACAACTGGTTTTTCAGGCACTCTCCCTCTTCCACAAATTGCCCTAAACATTGACGTCATAGTGTTTCCCAGAACCTGTATACAGGATCTATTAGACCCAGGAGAAAGTTATTATTGCACATGAAAGAAGTATAGCTATAATGCTACTGACTCCCATGCAGCACCCACTTTTCCCAAACCTTCAAAGAGAGTGAAATGAAATGGTTAGTTATATGCCTGTGACTCTATTCTTGGGAGCCATAAACAATGATGCAAAGGTGCCTTCTTCATATCCTGCTGCTTGATCTTCATCAACAGTTTAGTACCTATTGCCTTCCAGTCTAGACTGGCACTTTGACGGCTTCAAAATATTTCTTAAAATTTGGTACTGCCCACTCTCCCTGTCCCCAAAACTGATATGGGATCTCCTTAGAAATCATTGTAAGTTTCCATTTCCATATATATTCAAAGATCCGTCTCTGAATTTGTTTGAAGAATATGTCTGGGGCTTCAACTGGTAACTTGGAGAATAGACACAAAAATCTTGGTAAATCATTATCATTCTCACCCCAACGATTCTAAACCAAGAAAGACTCAACTTTAACCACTGTTCTATATCTGTCCTACATTTCTCCATCAGGGGTTGAGAATTTAGAGTAAAAAGCTGTTCCAGACATGCCGTTAAATTAATATATAGATATCTCATTTGTTTGGTTACCCATTGAAATGGGAAACCCTCCTTAAGACACTTGGCCATTTCCTCTGCCACAGTTAGATTTCAAGTTTAAGATTTAGACATATTTGCATGAAATCCTGAGACCCTGCTAAAAACAGTCAGCTCCTTTGTAACACTACTTAGAGAGGACTTTGGTTGAGTTACATTAAATAAAATATTATCAGCAAATAGAGAAATCTGTATTTCTGATCCATTTGCATTCCTTGTATCTGAAGGTTCTGCCATATCTTTTGGGCTAGGAGCTCCATACCTAAAAGAAACAAAATAGGTGACAGAGGATACCCCTACCACATTCCCCTCTATATCTTAAAAATAGCTGTATACTCCCCATTGATCCTCAAACAGGCCGCAAGCTTCCTATAAAGAGTTTTCACCCACTGCAAAAACTTTCTCAGCGTTTCCAGAACCTGATAAATATAGAGCCAGGAGACCCTATCAAATGCTTTCTCTACATCTACAGACAAAAGTACCATTGGAACCCTACTGTTTCTTGCTTTCCATACCAGATTTAATACTTGCCAGCATCTGTTTATGCATTTCATAAACGTTTTCACTGACCTTTCACTGTGGTACAAATCTAGATATATCCACATGACTAAATTGTGAAGATATAGCAAAAGTCTATTTGCTAGAATTTTAGTAAAGATTTTGAAATCAGTTCCTAGGAATGAAATAGGTAAGCCTGCCTCATTCATGAAAGAATTATAGAGTTGTATAAGAGGGTTCACGAGCTGATGTTTAAACATTCTGTAAGATTTAACCATATACCTATCAAATCTCAGAGCTTTCCCTATGTTGTTGTTAAGTGATGTCGAGTCGCTACTGGCTCATGGCGACCCTCTGGATACTTGTCCTAAATTGTGTTCATTCTTCAGTCAACCGGCTCATTGTTGACAGACTGGTACCCATAGCTGCTGTTATTGTATAGATCCATCTCATTGCTGGCTTTCCTCTTTTGTGTTGACCTTCTATCTTGCCAAGCATATCTTTCTTTAATGATCTCTCTCTTTGCATGATGTGCCCAAAGTATGAAAGTCGAAGTCTTGTCATCTGAGCTTCTAAAGAAAGCTTAGGTTCGATCTCCTCTAGTACTGACTGGGTTGTTCTTTGGGCAGTCCATGGTATACGCAGTATTCACTGCCAACACCATAATTCAAAGGCATCAATTTTCTTCCTGTCTGTCTTTTTCATTGTCCAGCTTTCGCATCCATATGATGTTATTGAAAATACCATGGCTTGAACGAGTCAAATCTTTGTATGGAGAGAAACATCTCTGCTCTTGAGAATCTTGTCTAGGTCCTTCATAACCATTCTACCAATACGTCATTGGATTTCTTGACTGCTTTTCTTTCTTTATTGATAGTTGATTCAAGTAGGTTGCAGTTGTCCACTATTTCAATTTCTTCTCCTTCAACGATGAACTTACTGATTTTGCCAGTTGTCATGATCTTTGTCTTCTTTACATTAAGGTGCAGGCCCATTTTAAGACTATGTTCCTTGATATTGGGAAGCAAATGTTTCAGATCATCTTTACTTTCAGCCAGTAATGTGGTATCATCAGCAAAGTGAAGGTTGTTGATGAGTCTTCCACCAATCTTCACACCTCTGTTGTCTTTATACAATCCTGCTTCTCTGATTATTTGTTCTGCATGTAAATGAAACAGGTAGGGGGAAAGTATGCAGCCTTGTTGTACACCTTTGCTTATTTTAAACTATTCGGTTTCTCCTTGTTCCATTTGAACTGTTGCTTCTTGATCAATGTACAGATTGTGCAAGAGAATGATCAGGTGTTCTGGTATACTCATGCTTCTTAATGTGACCCAGAATTTTTCATGGTTTACACAATCGATAAAGCACAAATATATATCCTTGCTATAGTCGATAAAGCACAAATAGATATCCTTTTGGTATTCTGTAGTCTTTTCAAGGATCCATCTCATGTTTATTCAGGCACTTGATATACCATCTCTCATTCCTCGCCCTTTCCTGAACCCTACTTGCACTTCAGGTAGGTCTTGTTCCAGGTATGGTTGCAGTCTCTGTTGAATAATCTTCAGTAGAATCTTGCTGGCATGTGGGATCAGAGCGATAGTGCGATAATTTTCATAGTCAGTTGGAACACCTTTCTTTAGTATTGTTATAAACACAGATCTTTTCCAGTCAGTTGACCATAATGTTGTCTTCCAAATTTCCTGGCAGAGACTTGTAAGTATGATAACAGCTGCATCAGATTACTGTAGTACTTCTATGGGAATGCCATCAAAGCCTGGTGCTTTGTTCTTTGATAAGGCTTTCAATGCTGCTTTGACTTCTTTCATCACCAATGGTTCTGGATCTTAAGGTACACGTTGAAATGGCTGTTGGTCCACTTGATCTTTATCATACAAAAACTGTATATTCTTTCCACCTTTTCTTGATCATTCAACATAGAACCTAGAGTATCTTGTAACATTCCAATTCGAGGCTGGCATTTTTTCTTCAACTCTTGTAGCTTTAGGAAATCCAATCTTGTAATTCCTCTAAAGGTTTCTGCTTCTATTTCCTTGCATGTGTCATTGTAGTACTTTTCTTTGCCCTGTCTTGCTGCACTTTAGAAATCTCTGTTGAGTTCTATGATTGTCTTTCTTTCTCCTCTGGCTTTAGCTTCTCTGCATTTCTGGGCAATTTTCAGAGTTTCTTCTGTCATCCATTTTGGCCATTTTTGCTTTTTCATCTTTTGTAGAGACTTCTCGCTTTCTTCCAACACAACTTTTTGATGTCATTCCATAACTCTTCTGGAGCTCTGTCATTTGTATTTAAAGCAGCAAATTGATTTTGCAGGCAGTCTTTAAATTCCAGTGGTATATTCTCAAGGTCATATTTTGCTACATTCATGAGTGGCTTGCTCTTTTTCAACTTTAGCTTGAGTTTGCATACTAATAGTTGGTGATCTGTATGACAGTCAGCTCCAGAGTTTGTCTTTGTTGATGTTAAAGAGCATTTCCATTATTGACTTCCACAGATGTAGTCAATTTGATTTTTGTACAATCCATTGGGTGAAGTCCATGTGTATAGTCGCTGCTTGTGTTGCTGGAAGAAGGTGTTTAAGATGAATAGATCATTTGTCTTGCAGAATTCTATCAGTCTTTCTCCAGCTTCATTTCTGTTGCCAAGTCCATATTTTCCAACCAATTTGCCTTTTTCTTTGTTGCCAACCTTTGCATTCCAGTCACTCATGACTATCAGGATATCCTGTTTGCATGTTCTGTCCATTTCAGCTTGTACTTGTTCATAGAACTCATCAATTTCATCCTCTTCTGCAGCTGTTGTTGGGTCATATACTTGAATTATAGTTATGTTGATAGGCATTCCTTGTAGATGAATAAAGATTAAGCATTCACTGACTGCATTGTATTTCATTACAGTTCTTGCAAGTTTCTTCTTTATTATAAATGCAACACCATTTATTCTTTGTCTTTCATTTCCAGCATAGTAGACCATGTGATCATCTGATGCAAAGTGCCCGATGCCAGTCCATTTCAGTTTGCTGACACCTAACAGATCGAGTTGTACATGTTCCATTTCATTCTTGACCACCTCCAACTTCCCTTGTTTCATGCTTTGTATGTTCCATGTCCCAATATGTAAGACATCTTTACAGCTTCTGACTCTCATTTTATGCACAGCTACATCAGACGTCAGATGTCCCAAGGGCTTTGATCCAACCACATCATAAATTCTGGCATTATTCTGAAAAGTCTTCAGCTCCTCCCCAGTAGCTAGTTGAATGCCTTCCGACCTGGGGGTTCTCATCTTCCAAGACTATAGTGCAATTTGTTTTGTTGTGACTATCCATTAGGATTTCATGGCAAGATACAGAAGTAGATTGCTGGGCCTTTCCTCCACACAGTTTAAGTTTAGTGTTGTTGTTGTTGTCAGAGAAATGTGATCCTCTGTGGCCAACACTGTCCCATTCTGCTGCTGCCCAGATGGGTGGTTTGTCTTGGTCTGGCACCTCAGCTGAGACCTGTCCATCTTGGGAGACTGCCAGTAGTAAAACTACTGATAGTTTAGCCCTCGGCATCACTGATGCACACAAGCCTTCACAACATGACAAGCTAAAAGCCAAGTGAGGGGCTTTCCCTATTGCCCTGGGCCCCAATATGTACTGTATAACACTGACCCTGGGATCACTCCTTCTCCCACTAGCCTACCAGTGACAGTGATAAAAGCTGTGAAGGGGAGGGGGAGTGGAAAGTGAGGATGAGGGTGGTGGTCTGCCATGGGGATAACATGGGGGGGGGGTATAATTTTGTGAAGGAATGTAATCGTGGAGTTTGGATTGAAGGTTGTGGTAACTGATGTTGGGGTTATTGGGACGGGACTAGATGTTGATAGGGCTGATAGATGTCAACATGAGGGGGGTCAGATGTCAGCAGGTGATTGGGAGAGTGCTGATTTTCACCTTTACACTTTTCTCTTTAAGCAGATACTTATGCCTGCCATGGGGCAGGGGAATGCTGATGTCTAGAAGTTGTAAAATGGGGACTACATGTTGATATTTTAGGCCACCAAAACCATTCCCTCTCCAGCTGGGCTGTACCAAACCATAATTGCACCCTGTGCGACTTGGACATCTGGCACGCACCCCCCCCCCCCCCCCCATCTTCATCTCACCACCTTTATGCCCAGACAGCTGCCCAATCTTGCCCTGCTGCTGCCACTTTTTGGCCTCTCGGAGGCAGCAGCAGTGAAACAGACCTGACTTCCAGTAACAAAGCAAATCAAAACACACACAGGTCCTTCAACGCCATGCTTGTATGCAGTTCTGGCCCCTCCCTCCCTTCTCTGATGTAGATCGTGTCAGAGGAGGGAGGGACCAGAACTGCATACAAGCATGGCAATGAAGAACCCGTATGTTTTGTTTTGTTTTTTTTTTAACTGAAAGTCATTTCTGTTTCACTGCTGCCGATTGGCTGGCAGCCTGAAATGCACCATTAAGCCTGTGTGGCTGCACTGCTCACACAGGGCTAGGTATGCCACTGCTCTCTAGCCCTTACCAGGCCCCTTTGAAATCAGGAGGTGATGTGGATCTCCACATGTAAACAGCAGCTTTCTAAAATTGCTGTTTGCCCATTTAGGTGATTTACACATTGAAAAACTACTGTTTACCCTTGGAAAAGCTACTTTAAATAATACACACAATGCAATTTGGCCAAAACAAAGTAAATTTGCATTTTTATGAAATGTCACATAATGATATAATATGGAAGTGTTCTTAATAATATTTTCAAATTGATTAAAATGATTCATTTCATAAACTGATTCCTGAGTTGCTAGTACCTTGTTCTTATTAGGATGATGGCTGAAGCGGAATCTAACTTTTGCTATGGTGTCTGACACTTTTAAGAAGAAACCACATGAAATGACTAGAAATACAAATTACTGCATCAGTTCAAAGGGCAGGCTCTAAACCAGTGGTTCCTAAGCTTGGGGTCAAAACCCCCAATGGGATCACATCATCAGTAAATGGGGTCACACAAACATTGCCATTTCCCCATCTCTTTGAACTTCCACATGTGAGCCAGTGAACACTCGGAGGCCCCCTTCCCCATCTGTTAGACTGAAAACCCATGCTGAGCTCATACTGGGGTCTGTAAGCTCACAGGGCACACTGACACAAGGGTCCCTGTGCTGCCGCTACTGCAGCTGCCGCCTTCCTGCTTTTAGATGACAGGAAGGAGCCTGGAGTTCTGCTGTTTTGATTTCATCATCATCTGGGGTCACCTGAATCTTCACTTGTTAAACTGGGGTCGTACTGGATAAAAGTTTGGAAAACTCTGCTCTAAACACTCATACTGAATCGATTTTCCCTACAGTTGGATTCAGTTTTCTGTTCTGTTGTATTTACTTACAGTTCAAGACGGGCCAGTAATAAATTTGCCTGCTACAATCCTGTTTATTTCGCTTTAAGCTGTACATTTTCCTATAGGCTCCGATACTTTTTCACGTGTACTAATAGAAAGATATTTTCGGTGATAGTGTAAGCATTATTCTGTCTTAGATATATACATGGGGAAATTTACCTAATTTTATGTTAATTAATCTGCCAAATGTGCGTTAACTTTGTATGGTAATGCAATGTGTGCCTTATGGTAGGCTCTTGAAAATCAGTGAATTATGGTAGTGAAGACAAATTCCACACGGTGTCGCTGTCTATCCATCCACAGGAGAAGATAGCGCCCTGACACCAGAGCCCCCTCCCACACCTAAAGACAAAGAAATAAACGTTCGCAATTTCCTTTTAGAAACCGTTCATCGTTTTCTGCATAACATGGTGAGAAATGCACTGACAATATTTAGTGTACTGTCGATTTTAAGGGAAACAATATATATTGTTGACGACATAGTAAATAGTTGGAATCACAATGGCGATTTCACGCTGCCTGGAATCCTGGAAACAGAAATTCCTATGTTGCTTTTATTTCTTTTCGTTATCGGATACCATTTCGGGACAAATCCGCTACGCGATAGTAGAAGAACTGGATCGGGGCTCCTTTGTTGGAAATATTGCCAAAGATTTAGGAATGGAAATCAGCAAACTGAAATCTCGAGGACTGAGAATTGTCTCCGGGCCTGGGAAACAGTATTTTGCGGTAAATATGGAGAATGGTTATTTATTTGTGAATGAAAAAACCGACAGAGAGGAACTGTGTGCCCAGAACATGAGGTGTTTTTTGATGGTAGAAGCTGTTCTAGATAATCCCCTAGAAATGCATAGGATTGAAGTGGAGATTTTAGATGTAAATGACCATTCTCCTGCCTTTCCAGTAAAGGACAAGCTTTTAAATGTATCTGAGACGGCTTTGCTTGGGACTCGCTTTCCGCTTGAGAAAGCACAAGATCCTGATGTGGGTGCAAATTCCCTACAAACCTACGAGCTCACGCCAAATGAATATTTCGAACTAGAGGTTCAAGTAAACAGCGATGGCAGTAAATCTGCAGAATTAGTGCTGAATAAGGCTTTAGACCGCGAACTGCAGAGTCTACATCAGCTTGAACTAATAGCATCTGACGGCGGACACTCGAGGAAATCAAGCTCTCTTAACATTTTCATACATGTTGTGGATGCAAATGATAATGCGCCTGTATTCGATCGCTCTGTCTATACGGCTAAAATATCGGAAAATGAACCTAAAGGAAGTCTGGTAATAAGACTCAATGCAACTGATTTAGATGAGGGGCAGAATGGTGAAATAACCTACTTTTTTGGTAGCATCGTTCCCCCTAAAATAAAGAGAATGTTTCGGATCGACTCTGTCAGCGGACAGATTATCACTCAGGAAATCTTGGATTTTGAAGACACTAATCTGTATGAAATTCAAGTTTCGGCCATTGACAAAGGACCATTTGGAGTGGAAGCTCATTGTAAGCTCGTTGTGGAAATCGTGGATGTGAATGACAATGCTCCCGATATAGCGGTAACCTTCCTGACAAGCCCCCTTCCAGAAGACACGAAGCCAGGAACTGTAATAGCTTTAATCGCGATATCAGATAGAGATTCTGGAGCCAACGGCAAAATATCGGCGAATATATCCCGAGTCTTTCCATTTACGCTTCAGAACTCCTACAGCGATTACTACTCTTTGGTTTTGAAAGAACCACTGGACCGTGAAACTGTTGAACAGTATAATATGTCCATCACTGCCGCTGACCAAGGCTTTCCTCCGCTGTCCACCACCACAAGCATCACAGTGAAAGTGTCTGACGTCAACGATAACAAACCGCAATTCACTCAACCACGTTACGTAATAACTGTGACCGAAAACAATATCCCAGGAACTTCCATTTATACGATTTCTGCTGTTGATTCCGATTTAAACGAGAATGGTTCTGTAATCTATTCTGTCTTGGGGAGTGTAACTCACGCTAACTTTGTTTCCATAAACTCCAAGACTGGTGAAGTCTATGCTTTGAAATCTTTTGATTTTGAAGAAAGTCACTATTTCCAGTTTCAAGTCCTAGCAGAGGATGCCGGGGCTCAATCGCTGAAAAACAATGCATCCGTTGAAATGTTCATACTAGATGCGAATGATAATCCTCCCATCCTCCTGCCTTCGCATTATAGGAGAGAGTTTGTCTATTCTGAGTCAATCCCTCTTTCTGTCCCAGCTGGTTATTTCGTGTCAAAAATAAGAGCGGTAGATATGGATAGTGGATACAACGCCTGGTTATCTTATGTACTTCAAAATAAGACATCCCTGTTCCACGTGGGGCTGCACACAGGGGAGATCAGGACCCTTCGCTCCCCTAGAG
Source organism: Ichthyophis bannanicus (assembly GCA_033557465.1). NCBI lineage: Eukaryota > Metazoa > Chordata > Amphibia > Gymnophiona > Ichthyophiidae > Ichthyophis > Ichthyophis bannanicus. The sequence continues at coordinate 85,769,908 of CM066050.1, read as the reverse complement.
AGAATGAAGGAAATCCTCAAAGGCTGGTTATTCTTTTAAAGGACCATGGGGAACCAGCACTGTCCTGCACAGTGACTGTTAGCATTATATTTAAAGAAAATATAGACAAGGAGGTACCTGATTTCATACAATTCTCCAACCAGAAGAATTACATATCTGATCTAAATCTTTCTTTAGTTATTTCCATTGCTTTTGTCTCCATTCTGTTTTTTATAACGGTGATAATCTACTCTATACTGAGAGTGAACCGAGCTAGGAGTAGTTTCACTAGCTATACCCAACCTCCATGTTCAGGCACCGGTGGAAGCTGGTGTTACTCTCAAAACCAGCGCTATAACGTGAGGCTTAGTGCCGAAATGTCTAAAAGTGACTGCATAGTTTCTAGTAGCCACTCTCCAAACCCTTCTGGAAATGAAGTAGAAATTAAACCTACATTTACAGAAATCAAGCAAGTACTGAACAGCGGAAACGTGCTGGTCTCCATCTGCACCAAGGTAAGGTTACTTATCAATTTAGAAAATGATGATAGAATTCTTAAAATGCTACTAATGAATTTAATATGAGTGATATTTGTCCATGTATTCTCTCTTTTAATTAACTTGGGATATATACAATCTACATTGCATAGAGGAGAATAAAATATGTAAAATTAACTGAAAAAACAAGGATCAATGAACAATTATAGATATTCTTTAGACGATATCTCATAGTAGAGAAGGAATTCTTTCTAGAATGTTGTGCCCATAGAAATCATTGGAAAACGGAACCTTCCTGATGGACCAAAAATTCTGAAATCCAATATAATTTTTCTTTGGTAGAATTTTGGTGTTTCATTAATTTGCTGCCTACAGTATATGTTAAGAAAATAAGCTCAATTTATTGGATTTTCTTTACAAAGACCCTATAAGGCAGTATAACTCTGAAACCTTTGTATGTCTTTTCACAAATGTTAGAATGGACCCAGAAAAAAAAAGAGGACGGTAAGAGCAAATTCCTTCAATTTTCTGAAATCAAAGTTCTCCACGTCTGCTGTAGTGTAAATGGTAAATATACGTGTTTGAAGGAACATCCTCAAGCCATGTGTCAAAGAAAACTACGAAAAAATGCTCCATGGCAACTGATTCTTTATTACTCACCTAAAGGAATCGTTCTTATAAGAAGCTCTTCAGAGCCTCCAACAGGCAATGTTTGAACTCCAAACTGACCTTTTGAGGAAAATAGAGCTTCATAGAAAGAAACAAGCTGGATACAATGTACCTGATTTGCTAAAGTTTGCATATCTGAGACTTATCGTTAATAAAAAGGATCAAAACCAGTGACCTGATCCTTCAAGGCTACTTCAGAGAGGTCAGTACATGGTGTAAGCAGCATCCTTTTGTACTTAAGTATAGTATATTGGGTAGAGATTCGAAATTACCAGTTAAAATGATGATGCTTGGATGAGTGAGGTGTAGATATAGATGATTTTATGTTTGTTGGCTGCAGGATTCAAGCAAGGAAGATAGCAAGAAGGGATAGAAACATACCTGAAAACCCATCCAGAAAGAATTCTGCATTGATCTTTAGAATAAGATCAGGACACAGTCCATTAAACAGAGATATTGTTAGAACTGGTCAAAAAATGGCAATATTCAAGTAGAAATGACAAGCAGAATAAATGCAGGCCAGTTAAGATTCAATTTAGTTCAACAGAAAGTGGAGTCATATTGTAGCAGCAAACTGTCAAAGCTTTCAAGGAACTGAGCGGAGCTCTCCATAAAGACATAACTTTTTATACCACTTTTCTAGCTTGATACATGAAAACTTTCCATTGGTTCTAGCTCAATACATTTGATACATGCAAACATTTCATTGGCTATACATTCCCTTCAATTATCCAATTAGAAATCCCTCCGGAGCCTAGCAACTGGTCCCCCTCCCTCGGGACCGTTCTAACAATGGTCCAGTTCTTGACTTAACTTCAAGGCTAACCTTGGCTCCAGGAATGCATATTCTGAAACATTTCTGTTCTTTCACATACAAGAGAATAATAGAAGACTTATGAATTCATAAAAACTTCTGATTAAGCATTTCAAAACCAGTTTTCTTATTTCACACAAATATTTGATTATTTTCTAGCTATAGTATGGGTTAGAATCCAGGCCTAAGTAACAGGCCTTTCATAGCAACAGGCCATGCTAGGCCATGGCCTACCACATTCCCCCCTTTGATTATTCTCACCCTGAATGTTAAGATGGGTGAGAAACAAATCACTTATACTTGAGTTGTTGCCATGTTATTTGGTATAGGCCGATACCGTCTCATAGTTAGGAGCTTAGCTGTTGTCTTTCTTTCCAGAATATTCTCAATGATTGCAGATATATTACGTAGGTAGAGGGGTAAAATACATTGTCTCACTATATCTGTACAAGTATAGTAGGTATGATAAAGCAAAGTCTGTGTAATCTTTTCTTCAGTACGAGTAGTAGTTATGCATGCAGTACAGGGTGGCAAGGCAAAAATCAGTTCAAAGCACCCCAAGGCTGCTGTCAAGATGAAACAGTAGAGAATCATGATGAAAGGTCTCTGAAGAATTAGTGCAAGTCTTTGAAAAACCAGTGCAACTGTTGATAATTCTTGACCACTAAGTCTTCTTCTTCTTTACTGTATGTTGGCCTGTTTTGCTCTCAGTAGCATGCAACAGGTGTAGTGTTGATTGTAGATCCTCAAGCTTCCGCTGTACATGACCTTACCAATTTCATTGGTAGGTGTGTAGAGCTGTAGATTCCAACGTATTTCAATAGACACAGTCCTTTTAGTTTGCACTGTCCTTGATCGAAATGGCACAAAGATTTTCAAATAATATAGTCCATAATACAGTCCCTTTCTGTTGATGATAATCTCTTCAGAATAAACAAATAGTCTCTTGGGATTCAGGAGTTCTATATTAGCACAGTCTCTTTTCAAAATTTCCTGAATTTTTTTCAATTTGCTTGTCTTTGCAAAGTTAGCTGCAATGGAACTTTTGGATCATGTTCTGATGTTTACTGGTCTGGCTCTGGAGCTGCTGCTGATTTCACTCTGCTGTGATGAATCCAGGGTTCGAGTTCTGCAACTTTAACTGCTGTTGGGGGTTAACAAGATGACAACATAAGGTCCTTTCCAATGCGGTGCCAACGGTGTCTTTCTCCACTCTTTGATTCACACCGAGACTCCAGGCTTGAAAGGATGCAGTGCTTCAGTCAAGTTGATGGGTAGCTGATCTCGTATCCACGTATGAAGACTCTGCAAAACAGAACTTAAAACCAATAGTTCTTGTCTAGTAATTTCAGATACTATCTGCTTCATATCCCCTTTGATCCCTTTGACAATAGGTGAAGGTCTATCATACAAAATCTCATAGGGAGAAAGTCCTAATGACTTAGTAGGTGCTGAGCGTATTCTTAAAAGAGCTATTGGAAGTACCTGTGGCCATTTTAAATGTGTTTCCTGACAAAGTTTGGACAATTGAGATTTCAGAGTTCTATTCATACGCTCTACTTTCCCTGAACTCTGAGGTCTGTATGCTGTGTGTAACTTCCATTGTATCTGTAGAGCTTTAGCTAACTGTTGAGTTACTTGGGATATAAATGAGGGCCCATTGTCTGACCCTATGACTAATGGTATTCCAAATCTTGGAACAATTTCATGAAGTAAGACTTTAGTGACCTCTCTGGCTTTCTCAGTCCTGGTGGGAAAAGCTTCTACCCACCTAGAGTAGGTACACACTAGAACAAGCAAGTAACGATATCCATTTGCTTTTGGCATTTCAGTAAAGTCTACTTGAAAATTACTCATGGGAGTAACTCCTGTTGATTGAATTCTTATTGGTAGATTAGGACCTTGCTTGGCATTGTTCTTGGCACATGTTTTACATTGACGAGCTGAAGCTGTCAAAGGTCCCAACAAAGAAATATAAAAATGAGGTTTCAAAGCTTTTGTCATTGCAGTTTTTCCATAATGTGTTGCTTGATGAAATGCTTGAACAAAGGCTAAACTTAATGCTTCAGGAATCACTATTTGTCCAGGAGGTTGACTTCCTTCCTGTGGTGGAAGTTCTATCCATCCATTTTTGAGTACTCCCCCTTCTTGTTCACAATAATAGTCCATTTCTTTTGTAGTATATCTGGGATCCCATGAATTAAGAGGTACAGGAAATAGAACTGCTTGAATTGTAGTATTCTGAGTTAGAGTCTGTCCGGTAATGGCTGCTTTACGAGCAGAGGCATCTGCAAATCTGTTCCCTTGTGCAATTTCTCTTTTTCCTGCTTGATTTCCTTGACAGTGCATAACTGCAACTTGCTCGGGGGCCCATACAGCATCTAACAATGTCAATATCTCTGGGCCATATTTGATAGATTTTCCTCCTGAAGTTATCAATCCCCGTTCTCTGTACAAGGCTCCATGAGCATGCAATGTTGTGAATGCATACTTAGAATCTGTGTATACATTTATACAGAGTCCTTTTCCCAGTATTAGTGTTCTTGTGAGTGCTATCAATTCTGCTTTCTGTGCTGATGTTCCTGAGGCTAGGGCTGAAGATTGTGATAAGGAAGCTTATCATAGCTCAGGTAGGAGCTATAGAAAAGATGATGTGACTCTGAACAAGCAACCTGTCAGTTCTGGTAGAAGCAAGAAAACAGAGTTTTCACATAAAAGACTACCAGTCCCAGAATGCACCAGGTTTCCAGCAGCCATGAGAGGGGCTGAAGTGAGAGAATGTGTGTGCAATCAAGAGAGCTATGAGGTAATCCCTAAGCACTCATCTCAAAGGGCAGGGCCTGATTCAACACAGCTGTGCTGTGTTAGGGAGCAGCACACATTAGAACAGGATAAATAGAGCTTATTCTTCAGATAACAGCTTCAGGGAGAGCTTCAGCAAAAGCTACAGAGGGAGGAAGAGATACAGAGACAGCAACGGCTACAAGCACCAGTATCACCTGGAGAAACAGAAGCCAAGCCAAGCAGATAGAGAGAGAAGGAAACTCTCTGGAAGGAAGAGAAGAAAGGCCATTGGAAGGTCTGGGAGATTCCAAGGCAGTACTCATACTGGGAGGTATTCCAAAAGCCAGCAGAGTCCATTGGACTGGATTCAGCCAGAGGAATGGAGTGGCAGAGATAGGAATCACCAGTGGCTACCTGGAAGAGAGAAGTCTGCATGTGGAAGGGACTTTCAGACCAAGGCCAGAAGGTATGTGAGAGAAGATCCAGCGTCCAGGGATCAAGATTGGAAGGCTGGACATCAAATTGGATTACATATTGGCCAGGCTATACAGAGAGGAATAATGATAGCAGGAGAGGCTCAGGTATGAACACTGATCCAGACCCTATCTATAATAGAGAATGGCAGCAAGGGAATAAGCATTCTCATGATAGTGCCTTAATGAAAGACTCATCTGTGCCAATGTATGATATTGACCCTATGATTGTTGATGCAGGGGGAAATACAGCAGATGAAACTATTTACATGGACTGTTCTTTATCTAAATGCTATTGCTAGTTTTCTATGAGCAAACACATCAGCCATCACAAAGAAACCTAACTTTGTTCTTTATTTCCACTGCAAACAGCTCTTAAAACAGGATTTGGGCTCACACAGTAGCAGCCAGCCAGCTAAAGGCTTTCAGCTGGTCCATTGATAGTAATTAGGGCTGCACCTGATTGTGTGTGTGAGCAAGGGAGAATCACTGCTGAGATCTGCATGGAAAATAAGCAGAAGTTAACCTAACCAGCAAAGTTTATTCTTTTCTTTGTGCCTTGGTATTTGGTAATTATTTGCTAAGAAAACATTAGCTAATTGCCTGACAAGCTGAAGGTTGTTTTCTGGTTTATTTTGTGATTTTTGTTATCCATTTTAAACACTGCAAGCAAGTAACCTCATATATAGTGCTATCAAGCATACATGTGCTGGGTGAATTAAACCCCATCAATAAAAGAAGTATTTTATTGATCTTACCACTTGGTTTCACAACTCAAATTATTGTCATCAGCTGTGTTTGGGAGTGAATGAACTACAATACCCACAATACCTTGCAAGAATCATATGAATATATGCATCGTCAAGATTGTATAAGTTCTCACCCTAGGCAGCCGTCTGACAAGATTCAATTACAAGATCCAGGGTTACTACTGCATATCCAGCACAACGATGTCCATTGACTACAAGACTGCTTCCATCCACGAAGAAAGTTTGTTCTGAATGTTCAAAAGGTACATCTATCAGGTCTGTTCGACTTGAGAATACAGTATCCATGACTTCTATGCAGTCATGATCAGGAGGGTCAGTTCCAATTGGTAACAGTGTAGCTGGGTTCAAGGCTTGACTGACCATCAATTGCAATCGAGGATTTTCACACAACATGCTCTGGTACTTTAGCATTCGTGAGTTGGTGAACCAGTAATTTCCTTTGTGGTTCATGAGGGTTTGAACAGAATGTGGCACTATTACACAGAGATTTTGTCCTAGAGTGAGCTTGTCTGCTTCAGTTACTAGAAGTGCTGTAGCTGCGATGGCTCTCAGACAAGGTGGCCATCCTTTTGCAACAATGTCCAATTGCTTAGATAGATACGCTACAGGTCGCTGCCAAGATCCAAGTGGCTGAGTCAACACTCCCAAGGCATTTCCTTATGACTCATGAACATATAGACGAAATGGCTTCTGTACATCTGGTAGTCCAAGGGCTGGTGATGTCATCAGAGCTGTCTTCAGAGTCTTGAATGCTGTTTCTTGTTCAGGTCCCCATTCTAATGGAGATTGTTCCAATCCTTTGATGGCTTGATACAATGGTTTTACTAGCAGCGCAAAATTGAGGATCCATATACAACAGTACTCTATGGCACCCAAGAAGGCTCTCACTTGCCTCCTGGTGGTTGGAGCAGGAATACTGCATACAGCTTCTTTACGTTCTGGTCTCAGGCGTCTAATTCTGCTGGACAACTGGAATCCTAGGTATTTAACTTGTTTGACATAATTATGCCTTGGCTCTTGAGACTTTGTATCCAGCCTCATTAAATAGAGTGCAAGAGTTCACTGGTGGCTTGTGGACATTCACTTTCTGAGTTGGTGGTTATGAGCAAGTTGTCCACATACTGGAGAAGAACCCTTTCTCCTGGGTTCACATAGTAGCTGGAAAGATCTTGATTTAAAATAGTACTGAAGAGAGTAGGTGAATTCTTGAATCCTTGAAGTAATCTAGTACAGGTGAGTTGGCCCTCCTGTTGTGGGGTCTTGCCATTCAAAAACAAACGGTAAAGTGAGCAGCCTCAGCGGGGATCAGTCCCAAGAGAATATAAGGATTTGGTACTATAGGGTGTATAGTTTCAACTGCATCATTCACTCGCCTTAGGTCCTGTACTGGGTGATAATCCCCTGTCCCAGGCTTCTTTACTGGGAGAAGAGGGGTGTTCTAAGGTGACTGACATTGCTTGAGAAGTCCATACTTCAGCAGTTTCATCAGATGGTGGTGAATTCCTTCAATGGCTGGTCACATGCACTGGTTCCACTCCTAGCTTGAGGGTGACAATGACAGGGGCTATGTTCTTCACTAGGCAAGGTGGATTATCTTCTGCCCATACTTCAGGTGGAGCTATGAGGTTGGTGGGTATACAGGAAATAGCTGGCTTGATTGGAGATACACTATAGAACCGCTACTGTTCTTCTCGGGGAACAGTAAGCACCATTAACCCAGCAGGCTTTGGGTTCACAGTCATTTGCATTTCTCCCCCATCTGCTTTCTTGCTGGAACACTGTGCTCGGTTTATTTTTTTATAACTCTGCAATCAAGTACTCCCTCCTCCCCCCTGGGGGTGGAGTCAAGATACGGGCATTCACTTCTCTAATGTCCTTCTTCTCTGCAATGGACGCACTGATTCACACCCAATTTAGGCCTATCACTTCCGCGGCCTCTTCCACGTCCTCTGGTCCTTTGGTTAGGAAAACCTCCTCCACATCATTCAACTAAAGTATCATTCACTTTCTCCGTTACATTCATTAACTATCATGCCCACAAATCCATCCAGTTTCTGCAATTTCTGTTTTTATATCTTTCTGGGACTGACTGATAAAAACACAAATTCTCCTGGGCTGCTGGATTGCATGGGGTATATAGTGAGGGCTGCCTGCGCTATTTGGATTGGGTCTGCATAATACTGTTCATTAATTCAATCAAATCCTATGGTTTCTCAGCGTAGAAGGTATAATGCCAGAAACAAAGCTGGTCAGCTGGCTAGTGCAAAGCTGGACCTAGTGCAATGGGATTAGGATTACGTGACCCTCTCTCTTACTGGTAGTTGTACATCTGAAGGCATACGGCAATCAGGCTGAACTGGCAAATAAATCCCTACTTGTGCCGGGGCTTCTCTTCTCCTGCTGCGGAGGTGGCTAGTGACATTTGCAGGGAGGTATCCCCCCTCCCCCCTTGCTCCAGGCTCTGCCCGGGATGATGGCAGAGCTGAGGGAACTGGCCTATAAAGATAATAAATGGGCAGGATTTTTTTTTCTTTTCTCCCTCAAACATTTAACCAAGAATCCTATGCAGGGGAAATGATCAGGGAACTACGAGGCCAGGAAGCAACTAACACTGAAATCTGCATGGACTCTGACCCCCCTTCCTCCCTCCATGGTGACGTAGTTAACAACAGACAGAGGGGGCGGCTAGTCAGGCTGCATTTTCCTATGGACTACGAATCAGAACTATACAATAACATTCCTCTGGGTGCACTTATTAAAAAAACCCCAACATATTATTGCTGTAAACAAAGGGTAGGCTGAAAACATAAGCATAATAGATGTGTGTGCTCATTCTAAACAGGAACAATTTAGATAACGTCCTTAAAATATAAAACTATTATTTTGCAACATGTGATAACAACAATTCCAATAGAAAGAACCGAACATGATGACCACATATCTGTTACTTATGACTGGAATGATAATACTTGGCATGGAAGCTAACTGCCAGCCGTAATCCGCACTTAAACTGAACAGCATCTCTGCAAAAGAAAGTACTTTAAATTACAGTTTAGGAAGGAGATATTCAAAAGACATTCCGGATACTTTTTCAATAAAGTAGGTGGATATCTGGAATACATATACACTTTTTTCCTCATTTTATTTTTATTAACAATAAGCATGTCTTCTATGAGGTGCTTGCCGCAGTATATCAGGAACTAGAATTCAAGCATGATAAACTTCCTTATTCACTCAAGATTTAAATCAGTTTCAAGTACTGCTGGCTCGGAATGGCTCTTAACCTCTACTTTGTAGGACAAAGGGAAAACAAAAGCAGTTTTCTTAATTTTTCTATCATTTCTGTCTGGACCATAAGATCTGCCTATCTGATCAGAATAAAGTATTTATTTTAAAGTTATATGCCGTAACATGTAATACTAGCTTTACAAAATCATCCTCACTTGGTCCGTGACCACAGAGCAGGGCTTGAAATATTAACGAGAACAGCTAAGGAGCTGGAAAGGGGTTAATAAGAACTTAACCCTTTCCTAGGCTTAAGCCCAAAACTATCGGGATTCAAAATTCTGACTAAACATTCCTATTACATGATATTTAATACATGACCATAGCAGAAGGAACATCACTATTAAACACATTGAATAAAACAGGTACAATTTTCCTGAAATAAACACAGATCAACTCAGCTTCAGAACGCTGAAAACAAGCCCTCACAGGGTTAACTGCTACATTCTTTCCCCAGACACGCCCCGTCTTTCTCGCTTGCCAGTCTCAGCTGTTCTGAAGGGAAACTAAAATAAGTGAGACAGATCCTTGATTTTAAAGTAACGTTTTACGTCTTCTTTCTTCCTTTCTTAATACTATTTCTTAATCGATAAACTGTCACAAATTACCCAACAGAATAATCTCACATTTATACCAGAAGGGGAACTCACAGTTTCAACAGATAACAAAAATCAGACACACAGTAAGGACGGACAATACACCAAACACTTCCTCTGTTTCGCGACCTAGACGCGGTCGCATTTCCCAAAAGCCCAATCCTAACTATCTAGGCCAGTGATGGCTAACCTTTTTGAGCCCAAGTGCCCAAACTGCTGCACAAAACCAAAGAATTTCCTCAAAGTGCCAGCACGTCATTTGCATAAGTGGTCTTATTTGCATAAATATTTGCATAATGTTACCATACACTAACTTTTAGTAAACATGTCTCTTAATGAGTGTATGGATAAAGAAAGACTAAAAGATTTCTACATTACTATAATCCAGTGCCAACCGCCAGGCACATTAGGAACTACTACAAACGCTGCCCATTTAGAACCCATAGCAAACCCGCCGTATCCTGACAGCATTACCAGGACTCACAAAGCACCATACCCTACCTATCAAAAGGCAACACTGCAAATATTAAACCAATACATTTCAGAGAATACTGGGGAAAGAGAACAAGTGGCAACGTCAAATAGGAATTTCCTCTTGTACCAAACAAAGCGCAGATGTTAATGATGCACATTTCCCAGAGCTGACATATTCCAGTTAATAAATTCAAAATAAAGAGATATCTTTCTACCTTTTGTGCATTTTTTTTTCAGTTGCAATTGGTCCAGCCACCTTCTTCTGGTTTCTTCATGTTTTCTGCTAACTCTCCATCGTCTGCTGTCCATTTGTCCTTTCTTCTCTCTTCTAGTTTTTTTTCCATTCTCTCTCTCTCTACATCTGCTTTAACATACTAATCTTTCTCCTTTTGCTCTTTCCTCATTCCTATTTCATCCACACAAATTTTACCCCTCCATCCTCAATCCCCAATTACTCTCCCAATACCTGGCCAATTGTAGATTTTTCATCCCTCCTACACAAAATATTTTTCCCCTCTCCATTTTACTCTCCCAGCCCCATCCCATTCTAATCCTCCCCCAACATCAGCTCCCTTCTAGTTCCAGTCTCACCCAGCATCCATTCCCTTCTAGTCCCTGCATCAGCCCATTTCCAGTCCAAGTCCCTTCATCAGCTCATTTTCAATCCTAGCCCCCCCATCAGCCCATTTCTACTCATTTCCTAGCCCCACCATCAGCCCATGTCAAATCATAGCTCCCCTCCACTCAGCCCAATTCCAGTCCAAGCCCCCCCATGAGCCTACTTCCAGTTCTAGCCCCTCCATGAGTCCATTTCAATTCAAGCCCCCACCACAGCCCATTTCCAATCTTAGCTCCCCCCAACAGCCCATTTCCAGTCCTATCCTAGCTTTTCCATCAGCCCATTTTCAGTCCTAGCTCCCTTCCCTCACAGCCCATTTCCATTCCAAGCCCCCTCCCCATCAGCTATTTGCAGTTCAAGCCTCCCCTTCCACTCAGCCCATTTCCAGTCCTAGCAACACCCCAACCCATTACCAGTCCTAGCCCCCCGTCAATCAACTTCCAGTCCTAACCCCCATCACCCCATTTTCAGTTTAAGCCCCCCCTATAACCCTTTACCAGTCCTAACCCCCCATCAGCCCATTTCCAGTCAGCCCCCCATAGCCCATTGCCAGTCCTAAACCCCCCAATCAGCCCACAGCCCATTACCAGTCCTAACCACATCAGCCCACCTCAAGTCCTAACCCCTCCCCATCAGCCCATTTCCTGTCCTAGCCCCCCCCATAACCCATTATCAGTCCTACACCCCCATCAGCCCACTACCAGTCTTAACCCCCCCCATAGCCCATTACCAGTCCTAACCCCCCCATCACCCCATTTCCAGACAGCCCTCATCAGCTCATAGCCCATTGCCAGCCCTCATCAGCCCACAGCCCATTGCTAGTCTTAACTCCCCCCCATAGCCCACTGCATCTTAACCCCCCTCCCCAGCCCACTGCCAGTCTTAACCCCCCTCCCAACCGAGCCCCTTGCCAGTCTCAACCCCCCTCCCTCCCTCCCTCCCTCCCTAGCCCATTGCCAGTCTCAACCCCCCTCCCCCCTCCCTAGCCCATTGCCAGTCTTAACCCCCCTCCCTCCCTAGCCCATTGCCAGTCTCAACCCCCCTCCCCCCCTCCCTCCCTAGCCCATTGCCAGTCTCAACCCCCCTCCCTCCCTAGCCCATTGCCAGTCTTAACCTCCCTCCCTCCCTAGCCCATTGCCAGTCTTAACCCCCCTCCCTCCCTCCCTCCCTAGCCCATTGCCAGTCTTAACCCCCCTCTATCCCTCCCTAGCCCATTGCCATTCTTAACCCCCCTCCCTCGGCTCATGGCAATAAAAAAAAAAAAAGCTGCCCGCTGCCGCCGCGGCGGCATGGAGTGTCCCGCGGGGCTCCCTCTGCCCGGCGGGACTCTCTCCCGGCGCTGCTCAGCCCCTCTCTGCCGGCTTGCAGAGACACGAAGGGAGAGAGAGTCTCCCTCGCGTCTCTCTTAAGCCCGCAGGGGCAGATGGGAAATTTCCCATCAGCTCCTGCAGGCTTAACAGAGACGCGAGGGAGACTCTCCCTTCGCGTCTCTGCAAGCCGGCAGAGAGGGGCTGAGCAGCGCCGGGAGAGTCCCGCCGGGCAGAGGGAGCCCCGCGGGACACTCCATGCCGCCGCGGCGGCAGCGGGCAGCTTTTTTTTTTTTTTTTTAATGTGCGACCTTCCCGCGTGCCAGCTGCAAGGCCTTCGCGTGCCACAGCTGGCACGCGTGCCATAGGTTCGCCATCGCTGATCTAGGCTTACCAAAATTTTTACCATTACCGTTAATCATGATTTTTTTTACCAGAAGGAGTCAGTGGTTTCCTCTTGCGCTCTTAATAGCCCTTGCAAGAGTACTCGGACCGCTCCGGACGTGATCAGTGTCCTTTTACCATTTTTCCCATTACCATATGGTTCCAGGTTCCAGTACTGTCTGACTTAATAATACAAAAACAGTTACTCACTGGATCCGGTCCCCGATACCACACCAGCTTCTGAGTTGGACCCTGGACTCCCCCGGGTCGGAGGTGTTGGCCAGCTGGACCCAATGGCCCGCCGAGGCAGGCAGTACCCTTTCCGATACAAAGTGATCGGCGGCGCCTGAGACGTTCCCCTGCAGTCGGACAGACATGGTTCCAACCGGACCAAACCTCAAGGCGAATTACGTGGATTTATTCACTTGAATATCATTTACCACTCGCATTTCCCGACAACGCACCAAGAAATGTAGCAGCAAACTGCAGTCAATGAACAAGTCCAGGAGTCAATTTACAGGGTCCAAACCAGTTTATTTGTGCACAGGCCCAGTCAGTCAAAGCTTTCAAGGAACTGAGCGGAGCTCTCCATAAAGACATAACTTTTTATACCACTTTTCTAGCTTGATACATGAAAACTTTCCATTGGTTCTAGCTCAATACATTTGATACATGCAAACATTTCATTGGCTATACATTCCCTTCAATTATCCAATTGGAAATCCCTCCAGAGCCTAGCAACTGGTCCCCCTCCCTCGGGACCGTTCTAACAATGGTCCAGTTCTTGACTTAACTTCAAGGCTAACCTTGGCTCCAGGAATGCATATTCTGAAACATTTCTGTTCTTTCACATACAAGAGAATAATAGAAGACTTATGAATTCATAAAAACTTCTGATTAAGCATTTCAAAACCAGTTTTCTTATTTCACACAAATATTTGATTCTTTTCTAGCTATCGTATGGGTTAGAATCCAGGCCTAAGTTACAGGCCTTTCATAGCAACAGGCCATGCTAGGCCATGGCCTACCACAATATGAAATAGATACCGATAACTTCAGTGAAGTCCTAGACTGGATGGGAATGTCACATTCCAAAACTAAAAAATGTAAAGGTATTTCAGGTAAAAATGGTAAATGCAGAAGAAGGATACATTTGAGAAACAGCGGAAACATCCAAAGTAGATATTCAGAGACTGTCATGATGGTGGTGAATGCATTTGTATGTTGGTCTTTCAATTTTTCAGTTCTCAGATATGACAAAGGGTTGGGTACAGGCTTCTTGATTCAATAGGATTTCATTGATTTTGAGAAAATAAGGGATAATTCTCATTGCTAGTCATCCTCTTTTGAATCCTTCCAGCACCTGGAGTCTGGAGGAAGGAACTAGACAAGACCATAAAGCAAAATTCAGCAAGGGGGATACTAATGGATTTCAGCATGTGTCAAATGATTGAAAGTTCAATGGCAAAATAGGCATACTACATCTCTTTTACTGGGTATGAAAGAACATGTGCTTGGAATATAGATGGGAAAGCATCTAGGAAATAATGATTATTTTATGACTAGTTGAAAAAGGATACACCTTAAAATGAAAATAAATCCTACTTCTGATAATCAGATTTTGACAGATAAGAGATTTGTATTGGGTATTCTAGTCTAGATATTTTGGGAGAAAAGATGCCTAGAGTAAATGAGAAAATTAAAAGACGAGGTTTTAGATAGTTATTGTTTCACATTTTAGCATTCCTTATTTGCTATATTGCATATTGTATACATCTAAGTCTCTCACTTGGTTTGCAGCTTGTCGTGCTGTGAGGGCTTGCGTGTCTGACTGCTGATGTAGCTGCGCATGAAATGAGAGAAGCTGTAAAGATGTCTTACACATTGGAACATGGAACGTACGAAGCATGAACCAAGGGAAGTTGGAGGTGGTCAAGAATGAAATGGAACGTGTACAACTTGATCTGTTGGGTGTCAGCGAATTGAAATGGACTGGCATCGGGCACTTTGCATCAGATGATCACATGGTCTACTATGCTGGAAATGAAAGACAAAGAAGAAATGGTGTTGCATTTATAATAAAGAAGAAAGTTGCAAGAACTGTAATGAAATACAATGCAGTCAGCGAACGCTTAATCTCTATTCGTCTACGAGGATTGCCTATCAACACAACTATAATTCAAGTATATGCCCCAACAACAGCTGCAGAAGAGAATGAAATTGAAGAGTTCTATGAACAAGTACAAGCTGAAATTGACAGAACATGCAAACAGGATATCCTGATAGTCATGGGTGACTGGAACGCAAAAGTTGGCAACAAAGCAGAAGGCAAGTAGTTGGAAAATATGGACTTGGCAACAGAAATGAAGCTGGAGAAAGATTGATAGAATTCTGCAAGACCAATGATCTATTCATCTCAAACACCTTCTTCCAGCAACACAAGCGGCGACTGTACACATGGACTTCACCCAATGGATTGTATAAAAATCAAATTGACTACATCTGTGGAAGTCAACGATGGAAAAGCTCTGTAACATCAACAAAGACAAAACCTGGAGCTGACTGTGGTACAGATCATCAACTACTAGTATGCAAACTCAAGCTAAAGTTGAAAAAGAGCAAACCACTCATGAATGCAGCAAAATATGACCTTGAGAATATACCACTGGAATTTAAAGACTGCCTGCCAAAATCGATTTGCTGCTTTAGATACAAATGACAGAGCTCCGGAAGAGTTGTGGAATGACATCAAGAAGGTTGTGCTGGAAGAAAGCGAGAAGTCTCTACAAAAGGTGAAAAAGCAAAAACGGCCAAAATGGATGACGGAAGAAACTCTGAAAATTGCCCAGAAACGCAGAGAAGCTAAAGCCAAAGGAGAAAGAAAGACAATCGCAGAACTCAACAGAGATTTCCAACGTGCAGCAAGACAGGACAAGGAAAAGTACTACAATGACACTTGCAAGGAAATAGAAGCAGAAGCTATTAGAGGAAGAACAAGATCGGCTTTCTTAAAGCTGCGAGAGTTAAAGAAAAAGTTCCAGCCTCGAATTGGAATGTTACAAGATGCTCAAGGTTCTATGTTGAATGATGCTGAGAAGATCAAGAAAAGGTGGAAGGAATATACAAAGTTTTTATATGATAAAGATCAAGTGGACCAACAGCCGTTTCAACCTATACCTTATGATCAGGAACCATTGGTGATGAAAGAAGAAGTTGAAGCAGCATTGAAAGCCTTATCAAAGAACAAAGCACCAGGCATTGATAGCATTCCCATAGAAGTATTGCAGCAATCTGATGCAGCTGTTACCGTACTTACAAGGCTCTGCCAAGAAATATGGAAGACAACATCATGGCCAACTGACTGGAAAAGATCTGTGTTTATACCAATACTAAAGAAAGGTGATCCAACTGACTGTGGAAATTATCGCACAATCGCTCTGATCCCACATGCCAGCAAGATTCTACTGAAGATTATTCAAAAGAGACTACAGCCATACCTAGAACAAGAACTACCTGAAGTGCAAGCAGGGTTCAGGAAAGGGCGAGGAACGAGAGACATCATTGCGGATGTGAGATGGATCCTTGAAAAGACTAAAGAATACCAAAAGGATATCTATTTGTGCTTTATCGACTATAGCAAGGCTTTTGACTGTGTAAACCATGAGAAACTCTGGGCCACATTAAGAAGCATGGGTATACCAGAACACCTGATCGTTCTCTTGCGCAATCTGTACATTGATCAAGAAGCAACAGTTCGAACGGAACAAGGAGAAGAAACAGAATGGTTTAAAATAAGCAAAGGTGTAAGACAAGGCTGCATACTTTCCCCCTACCTGTTTAATTTATATGCAGAACAAATCATCAGAGAAGCAGGACTGTATGAAGACAACAGGGGTGTGAAGATTGGTGGAAGACTCATCAACAACCTTCGCTATGCTGATGATACCACATTACTGGCTGAAAGTGAAGATGATCTGAAACATTTGCTTCTCACAATCAAAAAACATATTCTCAAAATGGGCCTGCACCTTAATGTAAAGAAGACAAAATTCATGACAACTGGCATAATCAACAGGTTCATCGTTGAAGGAGAAGAAATTGAAATCGTGAACAACTTTAACCTACTTGGATCAACTATCAATAAAGAAGCAACAAGCAGTCAAGAAATCAGACGATGCATTGCTCTTGGCAGAACGGCTATGAAAGACCTAGATAAGATTCTCAAGAGCAGAGATGTCTCTCTCCATACAAAGATTTGACTTGTTCAAGCCATGGTATTTTCAATAACATCATATGGATGTGAAAGCTGGACAGTGAAAAAGACAGACAGGAAGAAAATTGATGCCTTTGAATTATGGTGCTGGTGGCGAATACTGTGTATACCATGGACTGCCCGAAGAACAAACCAGTCGGTACTAGAGGAGATCAAACCTAAGCTTTCTTTAGAAGCTCAGATGACAAGACTTCGACTTTCATACTTTGGACACATCATGCGAAGAGAGAGATCATTAGAGAAAGACATCATGCTTGGCAAGATAGAAGGTCAACGCAAAAGAGGAAGGCCAGCAATGAGATGGATCGCTACAATAACAGCAGCTACGGGTACCAGTCTGTCAACAATGAGCCGCCTGACTGAAGACCGAACACAATTTAGGATAGCTATCCAGAGGGTCGCCATGAGTCGACTCCGACTCGACGGCACTTAACAACAACATACATCTAAGTAGTTTACAAGTGAATATAGGTGGGTAATAGATGAGTAATAGACGAGACATACCACAACTAGCTAAAAACAAGAGCAAAGAAGTACTATATCCAGAAGATACAAGAGGAGCAAGAGAAACTGACAGAACCCCCTCCCCCCACTAAATCATATTAAAACATCCAATAACCCACAGCTGTAGTATAGCTAACAGGCAACCCAGGGATAACAAGGAAAAGCCAGTGTGAAATAATAGTTGTTATCATGTTCCTCTGAAAAAGAAATAATTGAGACATGAAATAGACCAAGGTAGGTAGCAACTTAGAGAGAAAAGGGAACTTCCCACAAAAAGTCTACCTTTAGATGTGGTTAATACAGATTATGTATCAACCATTGTAAAGATGCACTAGGGATGGAAAAGGAGATTTCAGACAGATACTGGTTTACATAATTAATATTAGCACTTACGTCTTTAAATCAGAATATAAACAAAAACAAGTAGAAGCGAAAGTGCAACATTGTATCTAGCACTGGTGCAAATCTCAGCGCATTTCCTATATCAAATATCAGAACTTTGGGCCTCACACTTTCCAACAGTGTTCTGTCTAAATACTTAAATGTCTAGTTTCCTCCCAATCACTTAGCTCCAAATTAAGCTTGATTGAGCTAGGTTCAGTCTTTTGCAAGTTATAAGAGGAATACACACACATTTACATGCAAAGAAAGAAACTACAACACGCAGATATGACTCTCTATGTATCCAGAAAGACAAAAAGGAGGTGCTTATGTGGAGATTAAGAGGTTAGGGAGGGATAAATCAAGGGCTGAAAAAGTTTCTTAATTGGCATGGTCCTTCATTTTAGACTTCTTCAGCAGCTACAGTATATAGAACAGAGGAAGAAGATGCTATGGGTATATCCCCCAGTGCCCAGTGGGTTGAAAAAAGTATTATGGGATCTTTATATTGATTAGTGGAAAGACGTTCCAGGAGTCATAAGCAGTGGTGGAGCCTAGTCCTAGGTTGGTTGCTGAAAGCAATTTTTCTTAGCCCTGTAGAGCCCACAAGATCTAGACAGGTCAGATTTTCCAGAGAGATGTATTTTCCATAGTAAGTGCTGTCATTGTCCTATTTCATGCCTGGAAATTCTGCCAAAGTAGCAACCCACACAGTTAGTTGTAAGACTGGAAGGAGATCCTAATGATGTAAAGTAGTGGTTCTCATCCAACTCCTTGGGACATACTTAGCCAGCCAGGTTTCCAGGATAAGCACAATGAATATGCACGAGATAAATTTGCATATGCTGCCTCCATTGTATGCATATTCATTGTGCTTATCCTGAAAATCTGCCTGATTAGATGTGCCTCAAGGACTGGGTTGAGAACCCCTAGTCTGAAGAGAGACTCCTTTGGCAGGGGGAGGATCCTCCCCTGAGCCAGTTGCAACTATCATGGGTTCGGCCATGAGAGCTGTGGAAACCTGAACATGATGAAGACTTCTATACCCGTGTAATCCATTGCAAATAAGGTAGGCAGGAATGTATGTTCTACTCCTAAGTTTTATATCTTAAAGAAGAACTGGAAGGCCAGTAAATGATGATTGACCTAGAAATATCTCTGCGTTGTGTATGAATGATTTAGAGACTTTTTACGAAGGAATCAAGATTGAAATATTTTCTTAGAAGCAATTATTGCACTATAATGTTAATATCTGTGATTTTATACAGAACCAGGTTGGTATCCTCAGAGTGCAAACCTAGTCCTAATACATGGTAATAGATTGTTACATGAAAAAATTAAAAGACTAGAGAATACTAGGAAGAAGAACAACTTCTGCAGGATCGACTCTCAATGCAAAACTGTCAGAATTGTGGTACATTTGGGAAATACTACAGCTACCTGAAGAAGTTACTTGAACTTTGATTGCAATCTCTCCTCGAATCCATAGTAAATATCCCTCAAGAAAACAGGAAGATACTGAGGAGCTACACTGGATGTCAGAACATAAGAACCAAAGAAATGGCAGGAGTCCAGCAAGCCCAGTTTCCTGTTTCCAACTGTGGCCATTCCAGGTGTTAAGTACCTGTCAGGTTCCCAAAGGTACACATTCCTTCTCTGATTAGTCTTAAATGTGCCACATTGTGGTTTCATTGTGTATCTCCTAGTCTTTCTATTTTTTGAAGGAGTAAACAACTGATTTACATTTGTCCATTCCATTCCACTCCATTCATTTTTTTATAGACCTCTATCATATCTCCCTCAACCATCTCTTTTCCAAGTTGAAGAGTCCTAACCTTTTAAGCCTTTCCTCATAGGGATAGCCTTCCATCCCCTTTACCATTTCAGTTGTTCTTCTCTGTACCTTTTCCAATTTTGCTATATCCTTTTTAAGATATGGTGACCAGAATTGCACACAATATTCAAGGTGTGGTCACACCATGGAGCAAAATGGAGGCATTATAATATCCTTGGTTTTATTTTCTGTTCTTTTCCTTATGATTCCTAGCATTCTATTTGCTTTCTTGGCTGCCGCTGCACACTGGGCAAAGGGTTTCAACATACTATCTATGATGATGCCCAGATCCCTTTCCTGACTGGTGGTTCCTAATGTGGAACCTTGCATCGTGTAACCATAGTTTGGGTTGTTCTTCCTTAAATGCATAACTTTGCACTTATCCACATTAAATTTCATCTGCCATTTGGTCACCCGGTCTCCCAGTCTTTCAAGATCCTCTTGCAATTTTTCACAATCCTCTTGTATTTTAACACCTTTGAATAATTTTGTGTCATCTACAAATTCGATCACCTCACTCATTATTCCCATTTCCAGGTCATTTATAAATAAGTTAAAATGCAGCGGACCCAACACAGATCCCTGGGGTGCTCCACTATTCACCTTTCTCCATTGAGAAAATTGTCTATTTAGCCCTACTTTTTGTTTTCTATCTTTTAACCAGTTCCTAATCCACTGCCTTTTTTCCCATGACTTTATAATTTCTGCATGAGTCTCTCATGAGGGCCCTTGTCAAAGGCTTTCTGAATGTCCAGATGTGTGGCCAGCTTAGACTTGATCCACTCTTTGGAGATATCTGAGAAAGGGGAACACTGAAAGCTACATTGCTGGGAAAGCAAGCAGCAAAGAGGGATAAGGAATTGATTCTGAAGCCTTTATTTTGAGCTTCTAAATTCTGGATATTCTTTGATATGTGCCTGCAACCCAGGTTAAATGGAAACAATTTCTTCCTAGGAGATATGAGGTTACTTCCTTTTGAAGTTCCCCTGGAAATTTCCCATCTGCCCCAGCGGGCTGAACAGAGTCACGAGGGAGAAGCTCTCCCTTCGCGGCTCTGAAAGCCAAAGCCGAAGCGGAGAACTGGCAGGCACGCAGGAAGGAAGGACGGAGGGGGGGGGGAACGGAGCCCGCGGGACTTGTGATATTGCTGCTATTGCCGGCCACGGCAGCGGCGGCAGCAGCAGCAGAAGCTGGTTTTTTTTTAAAGTTTAATTTTCCCGGGGGGGGGAGGGGGGGAGGGAGGGAGGGAGGGAGCAGGACTTGATGGGGGGAGCAGGACGGGGGGGGGGGCAGGACTTGATGTGGGGGGGGGGCAGGACTTGATGTGTGGCTGGGGGGGTAGTACTGAAAATGGGGTGATGGGGGTTAGGACTGGTAATGGACAGATGGGGGTTAGGACTGGAGGTGGTCTGATTGGGGGGCTAAGACTGAAATGGGGTTATGGGGGGGCTAAGAATGAAGATAGGGCGATGGAAGGGTTAGGCCTGGAAGTGGGCTGTTGGGGGGCTTAGGACCGATAATGGGCTAGGGGGGGGGGCTAGAACTGGTAATGGACTGGGGGGGGGTGCTATGACTGGAAATGGGCCGAGTAGAAGGGGGAGCTTGAACTGCAAATAGCTGATGGGGACAGGGTCTTGGAATGGTAATGGGCTGAGTGGAAGGGGGCTTGGAATGGAAATGGGCTGATGGGGAGGGGGGCTTGGAAAGGAAATGGGCTGTGAGGGGAGGGAGCTAGGACTGGAAATGGGCTGATGATGCGGGGACTAGAAGGGAGCGGATGCTGGGTGGGGCAGGAGCTAGAAGGGAGTTGATGTTGGGGGACGATTAGAATGGGATGGGGCTGGGAGAGTGAAATGGAGAGGGGAAATATATTTTGTGTGGGAGGGAAGAAAAATCTACAATTGGCCGGGTATTGGGAGAGTAAGTGGGGATTGAGGATGGAGGGGTAAAATTTGAGTGGATGAAATAGGAATGAGGAAAGAGCAAAAGGAGAATGATTAGTATGTTAAAGCAGATGTAGAGAGAATGGAAAAAAACTAGGAAAGAAGAAAGGACAAATGGACAGCAGACGATGGAGAGTTAGCAGAAGACACAAAGAAACCAGAAGAAAGTGAATGGAACAATTGCAACTGAAAAAAAAATGCACAAAAGGTAGAAAAATATCTCTTTATTTTGAATTTATTAACTGAAATATGTCAGCTCTTGGAAATGTGCATCTTTAACGTCTGCACTTTATTTAATACAAGAGGAAATCAATGTATAGTTTTATTTCTACAGTGTTGTACATTCTAAGTTTGGCTTTTGGGGTTCCCAGTTTAATTGTCTTCCTGTTTCTAAATTGTGATTCCTTGTTTGGTGATGGTGTATGTTCTGCATGTGTAACTGAGCTGAGGTATTCTGTTTATGTAATTCCTATTTGACATTGCCACTTGTTCTCTTTCCCGAGTAGGTCATGTATTGTTATTCTCTGAAATGTGTTGATTTAATATTTGCAGTGTTGCCTTTTGATAGTTAGGGTATGGTGCTTTGTGAGTCCTGGTAGTGCTGTTAGGACACAGCAGGTTTGCTATGGGTTCTAAATGAGCAGTGTTTCTAGTAGTTCCTAATGTGCCTGGCGGTTGGCACTGGTTTATAGTAATGTAGAAATCTTTTAGTCTTTCTTTATCCATACACTCATTAAGAGGCATGTTTACTAAAAGTTAGTGTATGGTAACATTATGCAAATATTTATGCAAATGATGCCCTTATGCAAATGAGGCCTGCGTCTTGTGCGGCCCCCGGGTTACTCTACAAGTCCTCATTTGGCCCTCAAAGCAATTTGAGTTTGAGACCCCTGCTCTAGATAGACCTAAGAGTTGAGTTATTTCAGAGAAGTAATTGCCATCTTTCTTAAGGGATTTTAATAGGCAGTTTGCTTTGCAAGTACCAGTTTGGTCCCACTTAGAGAAGAGGAGATATAAATCTTTCATGACTATACCCTGTGGGTTGGAGTCTGGGCTGTTGATTGCATGACATGAGTGTTTCGAACAACAGACACACAATGTGTCATGATGTATATTAGTCATTCCCGAAGCAGAAACTGAACTCTCAATTCAAGGTATTTTTAAGGAAGAGATATTAACAAGACATAACATCACAGAGAAGTACAGGGTGTTGTTTTGGGACTCTAAATACACGCAAGTTTTTGGCAATAATACAGGTCAAAACCTCTTCGAAACTCACATTTGGAAAAGACGCTGGGAGCTCTTGAAAGCTGAAGCACTGCATTACTTTTTATTGGCCTTTTTAAAGATCTAACTAAAAATCTCCAGTTATCTCCGGTACTTTGCAACTAACATTAAAACTGGCAAATTCATGCAAGTATTTCACGCTTCATGTTATGAAAACTTTGTAATGTAATTAAAGATATTAATAAAATTGTTGTATGCTAAATTAGTCTAACGTAAATCGTGTCCTCCGTTTGAAGAACGTACAGTATTTCTTCAGTGCAAAAAAAAAAGAATAGCCATGGTGGATTTTGTGATTTACCTTACGATTTGTATTGAATTTATCAAATTTGCTTAAAAGTTTATTAATATAAGTGACTATCTATATTTACATAACGAACAGAAGTATTGCATATGTGCATTTCACGGCAGTTTGCAGTCTGTCTAATCATAAAAACCACAAGGTGTCGCTCTTTGCCAGGATAAGACGTGGTGGTGAACGTGACACGCCTCTTGGATTCAAGATTCCTCCTCTTCTTCCTGCAAACCCTGCTCTGGTCTCTGCAAGTCCATAAAAAATATATATAAAACCTGCAGAACTGTAGTGAGACAGGGCTTTAAGAGAGGTGCGAATGCATATTACCTACTGCGTTATTAGTTTTATTGCAAATATAGCTTGAGTTAAGACTGTTCGGATGCAGCTTTTATGTACAACAGCAATTTCAGACAAAATGATTGGAAGGAAATGGCGACTGCAATGTCTATTGTTTGTTTCCGTATGGAATCTTATTTTTGGCCATATTCGCTATTCCATTTTAGAGGAACAGGATCGGGGCACCCTAGTTGGAAATATCATGAAGGATTTAGGAATCGACGTCAGCAATTTTCGATCCCGCAGAGTAAGGTTAGTATCTGAAGACAAAAAGCAGTACTTTCGGGTGAATATGACTAATGGTATGTTATTAATCAATGAGAAAATTGATAGAGAAGAAATATGTGCACAGAGATTTGTTTGTAATATAAATATTGAATGTGTAATTGACAGTCCCTTAGAAAAACATCGTCTTGTAGTTGAAATAGTGGATATAAATGACAACTACCCGTCATTTCCTGACAGTGAAATAACCTTTAATATCTCCGAATTAGCCTTGGCAGGGGCTCTATTTCCACTTCCGAAAGCTCACGATCCAGATATTGGCACAAATTCTCTTCAGACCTATGAACTAAGCCATAATCTCAAGTTCGAGCTAAATATTGTGACACATTCTGATCTAAGTAAATCTGCTGAGCTAATTTTAAGAAAAAATTTAGATCGAGAAGATGAGCCAACACATAAGCTTATTTTGACCGCTTTAGATGGAGGTGACACCGTCCACACTGGAACTGCTCAAATAATTATCAACGTCAGGGATGCAAATGATAACATTCCCGTGTTTGATCGATTGATTTATAGCGTTAAATTGTTGGAAAACGTACCAAAGGGATCCGTAGTATTAATTGTTAATGCAACTGACATGGACGAAGGGTCTAATGGTGAAGTAACCTATTACTTTAACAAACTTGTTTCAAGAAATGTACTTGAAGTGTTTACTATAGAACATCAAACCGGGGTCCTTACAGTGACCGGCGAGGTGGACTTTGAAGAGAATCAAGTTTATGAGCTACCGATAGAAGCCTTGGATGGAGGTATGTTCCCGGTAGCTGGCCATTGTAAAGTTCTGGTAGAAGTAATTGACGTTAATGATAATGCCCCGGAAATAACTGTACCGACCATCTCTAGTCCTATTCCGGAGGATGCTAGGCCTGGGACGGCAGTGGCTCTTATTACAGTCTGGGATAAAGATTCAGATGTTAATGGAAAGACATCTTGTAGTATGGCCACGTGGCTTCCATTTGCACTTAAAAATACTTTCGGCAATGATTATTCTCTGGTTTTAAAAGAAACTCTGGACCGTGAAGCTGCCCAGGAGTACAACATTTCCATCATTGCTGCAGATCTTGGCTCTCCATCTCTGTCCACGACTATAGTCGTTAGAGTTCAAGTGTTGGATATAAATGATAACAGACCACAATTCACCCAGCCATTTTACTTAGTGTGTCTAATGGAAAATAATCTCCCGGGAATTCCTATATTTACAATTTCTGCAATTGATTCCGATTTACACGAAAATGGACAAATATTTTATTTTCGCTCTTAGGGAGTGTGCCCCATCATAACCTTATCTCCATAAATGCTGAGACTGGTGAAGTCCATGCCTTGCAGTCATTTGATTATGAGGAAAGGAAATACCTTCAATTTCAAGTGCAAGCAAAAGATGCAGGCATCCCACCCCTCAGCAGTAATGTCTCTCTGGAACTATTTATAGGAGACAAAAACGACAACCCACCTAGTATCTTACCTTTCCAAACTAAGAAACATTTTGCTGGCTCTCACTTCCTGCCTTGAGCCGCGCAAACAGGTCACTTGGTATCAAAAATAAGAGCAATTGACGCCGATAGTGGATACAATGCGTGGTTATCTTATCTTTTGCTGCAGACATCTAAGGATGCTTCACTTTTCAGTGTGGGGTCCCATTCAGGAGAGATTAGGACAGCTCGATCTGTTCGAGAAAGTGATGGGAGTCATCAAACGCTGGTGGTTATTGTGAAGGATCACGGAGATCCAGCCCTGTCCAGTACCGTGACTCTTAGCATCTCAGTAATAGAACATGAAGAGAAAAAGCTGCCTGAACGTATGCAATTTTCCAGCAAGAAAAACGATATTTCTAATGTAAATATTTACCTGGTAATTTCAATTGCATTTATTTCAACAATATTTCTCCTGACGATTATAATTGTTGTTGCTGTGAGAGTGAGGAGGACAAGCGGTGTGTTAACCTATGCACACCCATCGCATCCAGACGCTGTTGGAAGCTGGGCTTACCCTCAGAACAAGCATTACAATGTGCGCCTGAGTACAGAAACATCTAAGACCGACTTCATGGTTTTAAATATACACTCTGCAAACCCTGCTGGAAAAGACAAAGACGCAAGAATGGAGAAGTCTATAAAATCCAAAGAGATACTAGACAGGGAAAGCAAGCTGCTGCTTTCTGTTTTTCAGACGGTAAGGCATTGATTGTTATGTTTCTATTACTTACAAAATTGCAATGATAGTATCAAGAGCGTGGACCATGTTAAACAAAGGAGAACAGATCATATATAGAGATGGATTTGGAAAACCCTTCAACATGCAACAAAGGAAGAGGGACAATTCTGCAAGTTCACCACGACAGCACACACAACAGGGACAAACCAGGCCACACACATTGAGGAGTAATTCATCAACCAATTTATTAAAGATCCGACACGGCCGAGTTTCGCCGAATGCCTGTTCAGGAGTTACAACTCACTCAATCGTGTTAAACCAAAAATGGTGGCCTTTTTATATATAGTTAACACAAATAGACACAATGGAATACTTCCAACGAAGTATTTAGAATGCAGGTTGCACTTGCACTAATCACAATCATCACTTAGAAGAGGCGGGCTACCAATTCAATGTTTACATCATTGAGTGGGTTGTGACCCGTGAGACAGGCACTATCCCAAACTGGTTGATCAGCTCACTCCTTGAGGTGTATAGCCTAGTTTGTCTTCATTCTGTGTGTTGTTGAGCCCTTCAACATAGACCATCTATAAATAATAGTACCTTGGTCTCATAAAGCGCAAGTTATTTTCAGTAGGGCTACTTATCACACTATGGGTGAGGTTGGGAGAGAGGACTACACCAAGGAAAATGGATGCGGAGAAAAGATCTGCACCAGAGTGAGTGGGTGCGAAGAAGGGAGAGGACTGTACCAGGATTGGGGTGGGGAATGGAGTAAGGTAAGACAGGGCTGCATGGGGTTGAGATGGTAACAGGGCTATATTGGGGGGGGGGGGGGGGAGAGAGTATATCATCAGGAAAGAGTCAATTCATTATGTATGCCTGCCACCCATACACCTTAAAACTTTATTGGAGAGGAGAAATGGGGAAGTACATAGTGAATGCATTTTCTTCCTGGCAAGTAGGTGTTGAAGTTAAGAATGCCTGTGGATAGTGTGTGTGCATTGCAGAGTGTACTTCTTACCTGCTATCAATTCCATAATTTCTACTTTCTAGAATGAATCACCCATATTCTATTACAATCAAGCTTATGATAATCTATTCACTTCAAAGCTAATGCATATTTGGCTGAATAACCAGTCAAGAACAGATTAAATTGTGTTTAAGCTCTGTATATAAGACTGGATCATGGGCACTGTTCCCTCTAAGCTGTGCGCGTGTGCGCGCGCACACACACCTCGCTGAGCGAGCGCACATACTTTACAACAGAGCGCACAAAAATTACGGTTCTGATTCTGATAGAAAACACCACAGATGTCTTAAAATTTAAAAGTTGTGATTGTAATTACTAGAAATTTTCCGCTTCATTTAGTAATCATCTATTTTCATTTAATTTGATTAAAATCAATGTGGTGTACATACTGTTTTCTGAAGTGTAGTCAAATTTTAAAGTATATAACTCTGAGTGTCGTTATGTGGCGCACAAAAATTTAACCTTCCTTCAAAAGCTGCACAGCTGATATTTTATGCGCACACAGCCTACAGAAAATTAGAGGGAACATTGATCATGGGATCCTTTTTTACTAAAGGCCGTTAAGGTTAAGAATATAAGAACATAAGATATGTCATACTGGGTCAGACCAAGGTCCATCAAGCCCAGTATCCTGTTTCCAACAGTGGCCAATCTAGGTCAAACATACCTAGCAGCTTCCCCAAAAGACACAGGTTCCACAATGCTTGTACTGGGTCAAGCATTGATATCCTGGGTCCCTTCTTAATAATGGTTTAGTCTTAAATGGGCTACCTTTATATCCTTTTTAAGATACGGCGACCAGAACTGCACACAATATTCAAGATACGGTCACACCATGGAACAATACGCAGACATTATAATATCCTTTGTTTTATTCTCCATTCCTTTCCTTATGATTCCTAGCAGCTCATATATTAGTCAAACCCCAACAGCTAAAGCAGAGGCTTTATGTGGATCAGGAACTTGTTAAAAGATAGAAAACAGTGGGTAGGGCCAAATGCCAATTTTCTCAATGGAGAAAGGTGAATAGTGGAATATCCAGGGATATGTGCTGAGCCCACTGCTTTTTAACATGTTCTTAAATGACCTGGAAATGGGAATGAGTGAGGTGATAAATCTGCAGATGACACAAAATTATTCAAAGTTGTTAAAACACAAGAGGATTGTGGAAAATTGCAAGAGGACCTTGATAAATAGGATGGTTGGACATTCAAATGGCAGATGAAATTTTATGTGGACAAGTGCAAAGTTATGCATGTAGGGAAGAACAATTGGAACTATGGTTACATGATGCAAAGTTCCACATTAGGAACCACCACCCAGGAAAAAGATTTAGGCATCATTGTGGATAACACATTCTCTGTCCAGTGTGCAGCGGTGGCCATAAGCTAAATAGAATGTTAGGAATCCTAAGGAAAGCAATGGAGAATAAAACAAAGGATATTATAATGCCTCTGTATCATTCCATGGTGTGACCATATCTTGAATATTTGGCACAATTAATGGATGTGGCTACTGACTTTGCACTAATGGCAATCCACTCTCCACACCCATACTCCCCGCCCATTCCCCACTCGATCACACCATAGCCGATTAGCTTTAACATGCAGTCACCGGCATGCTTCCAGGTTAGATCCTGGCTGCCAGTTGTGACACGTTAAAATGCACATTAACTGCCTATCAGACTTCAGTAAAAAGGCCTCTATTTTTTCAATTCACTTACGTTAAAACAATACATGAAAATAGCGAAAAATGTCAGACAGATAAAGTAAAGTATTGTTATATTCTTAGACTGTCTACCAAATAACAGAAGTAGTGAGGAATTTCAATGAATATTGTATTTTCCTTTGATGTACAAGATTTTGTATTTGATGACACTGAGATAAATACAATCTTTAGGGATTTCAAGGCTGGCACGTTGCAACACACTGAATATTCCTTACACCAACTCCCCTCTTCTCTCACACATGGGATGGATAACAGAAAATGTCTAACTCTGAAGTAGATAGGACCCAAGGCATCATTCATCCAGTCATCTTTAAAGACCCTGTTTTTCTCAGTAGAATTTACAAAGTTAGAGAATTATATTTCTCTGCAATAACTTCTATTTTACCTCAGGATCAAACACACACCATATCCCTAGCTTACAAAACAAAACCCCAAAACACTCTTCCATTTATTTAACTTGCCCCTTATCAAGAAGCATCAAATAGTTATGAGAATCAGGCAGACAATTTAGTCTAATCTATTCTGTTACTCCACCGACACAGTATTCCTAATATGTTCAATATATTGTGACCTGCACTCTGAGATGGCAATAAATCGATTTTTTTTCAATGTTTAGATCAGTTTAGCTTTTAACCATTGCTGGAGTTATCCTCTTTGGCCTATCTGTAGGCTTTTACTTTTTGAAGAGTCCAGTCATTGTATTTCTTCAAAGGCAGGACCATACTCCATACACAGATGTAACTTTCCTGTAACAGAAAGGTGGCTTTTTTGTTTAGATTCTAATCATGTAGGTCTAGACTTGTGGATGGTAATTTTATAACAGAGTGCTTAAGTTAAGTGGGTTGGCAGGTGCCTATTTTGAAGTCAATTTTATAAAAGCCCATTAGATGTCTATGTGTATTTATAGAATACTAGTGTATATCCTGCATCTACACTCCAGGTACAGACATTGTGCATGCTTGAGAGCAGATGTAAGTGCCTGCATCCAGATTATGTAAGTACACAAGTAAACTACAGAATTTCACAATCTACATATACTTCATGACTCCGCCCACACTCTGCCCATGGAAAAAGTCATTGTATGTACTTTTACGTCTGGCATGATTTTATAAGAGCATGGCTACATATGCACATGGTGACTTCATAAAATTACCCCCTTAGTTTCTACCCAAAGACAGAACTTTTCATAATGTTCCATAAACTAAATTTATTTTTGTTATATTAGACTAGAGGTTTCACCTTTCATTTCTGATGTTCCTTCTTTCCTTCCTTTTAATGTTAACAGCTAGCAAGACAAAAAGGCAAAAGAAAAACTAGCCATAAGAATCACAAATATTACAAAAAGTAGGATTGGAATTTATCTCTTTTTTCTTGTTTATCAGACACTTGAATACCTCAAAGGTTAAAACAAGTACTGCACAATTGGCAAACGGTTTTGAAATGGAAAGAAAGTCCTACATCGAAACATAATGATAAAAGGCTGAATGAGGGGAGGGGTGGATTGCATAAGGAAATATTCCTTGAAAGAAGGATGGGGAATTCATGGTCACTTCCTGAATAGAACCGGGTGAGTAATGAAATATTCAGCAGATCCTTGGTGGAGGGGAATGGAGGCTAAAGTCAGAGACTAAGGGGCTTGTTTACAAAGCCGCCGTAGCAGTTTCCAATCGTTATCGGAGCCACGGCCCCATTGAAATCAATGGGGCCGTCGCTCCGATAACGATCGGAAACCGCTACCACGGCTTTGTAAACAAGCCCCTAAGTTTAACCCATGGTATAGCAAAAGGAAGTGAAAATAGACAGACTAGATAGGCCTTGTGCTGTATTATGAGTGGAGGAGTAGCCTGGGACCAGAAAGACCAGGGTTTAACTCCTATTTGCACTACTTGTGGCCTCAGGCAAGTCACATAATCTTCCACTGACTCAGGTATAAACTTAGATTGTAAGTCCTCTGGGGACAGAGAAATAACTACTGTACCTGAATGTAACTCACCTTGATCTACTTCTAGAAAGGTGTGAGCTAAAGAGTACCGTAGCTAGCCCTGTGTGAGTGGTGCAGTTGCATAGGGTGCAGAAGCTTAGGGGGTGCATTTCGGCTGTCTGCTGTTGCCCTGCTTCTGCTACTAGTTCTTCTCTCAGCAGCGTCAGGGCAATAACAGGCAGCTGAAATGTGCTCCCTAAGCCTCTTCATGGAACTTAAAGCAGGTCGATCCCTCCCTGCGACATCAGAGGAGGGAGGGACAGATCTGCTTAGATTGCCGGTGACTTGCACACTGGGTGCACGCCCTCTCCCCCCCCCCCCCTCCATTCAGCCACTTTCTGCTCTTTCCCTGCCAGTGCTGCTGTGGAAAAAACAGAGGGTGGTAGCAGCAGGGCAATAGCAGGCAGCGGCTGGATGGAGGTATGGGAAGAGGAGCAGGAGGGGGGGGGGAGTGTGTGCACCTAATGGCCCTGGAGCTAAATATAAATATTATTCTATATATCTTAGATATTATGAGGCTGATTCTGTATAGCACATGCAGAGAGTTACACACTAGAAATTCACATAAGTCCCTATCCTAAAGAACTTAAGCGCGTGAATGGGCACTTACGTGTACGCTTTGGGTGGTTGCTGTTCTGTAAACCCGTGCAAATATCCTATTGTGCATATTTACAGTTAGGGTGTGCTGTCGGGATTATTAGTAGCATTTGCAAAATAAGTTAGACTCTCAGTTGTCCAGGTGAAACTGGCTACTGATACCCAGTCTGAAGTTCTGTGAGCTATTCTGGCAATGAGCCATGAAATAAGTCTGGTCTATATATATTAGATTTTATTATGGACAGCCAGGTAGAAAAATATACAAACACATATATATATAATTAGAACATGAGGTAGAAATTTGTTACGACACAGCATTACAGGTGGACAAAGTAATACATCACTAATTAGTAACCAGACGTCACTAATTCGCTCTGCACTAAGAATATTTATGGAATAAGTTTTAGCTAACCCTTGCCCATCCAGAGAAGGAGAGATAAGTCAGTACCTTTAGCTTTGCCTGTCACTCGGGCGGACGCCAGGAGACTCTGGAACAGCACCAGTCCAAGGAGGCAGCTGAGCTAGGTAACGCAGGCTACAGCCCTTCTTGGAGGCGAGCCGCAGTAGGACACAGAACCGGAGGTATCTGTGAAAGTCTTATCTCTGACCTTTGGAGGACAGCCTTGCCCACACGTAGTGTGGCTGTCTTGCAGACAGATCAGGTCGCAGGAAACAAGTCAGCGGTTTACTGACAGTAGAAAACCTGTGTAACAGTCTGTCTGAAAGTGTGGAAAAGCATGTCTGTGGCAGAAAAAGTAAGTGTCTAAGTTCTCCTGCGCAGATTGTATTATTCTTTGTGAGAATTCTCCATCATAGGTCCGATGATTGGTTGGCACAAAACAGTCAGAGGTGTTCTCAGCGAATCAGGAGGTAGATGATGGGCATCTTCTTGCAGACAAAGGATCCATAGTAAGATGTCATGCTGAGAAAACAGTATGTAGTTTTCTGGGCATAGGTACAAGTGTCCAAGGCCAGCAGAACTAGCTATAGGTAAGCACTGGAGAAGCAGATGTTCTTGCATGTGGGCAGTGAATTGGCCAGGGACAATGGCTTTTGTATGCACACACAAAAACGCTGCGCAAGCAGTTGCTTGGAGGTCAAGTTTGTAGCTGAACACAGCAAAAGTGTAGTGAGGAATCCATCTTGTCTGTTCAGCTTGGTTCAGGCCTGAGTTGCTGAGCAGGCCGGAGAACTGCAGGTGTAGAATTGCAGGAGTACCAGCCCTACAGTGCATAGGGGTGGAGCATAGGTGGGGCCTACATTTACATGTGTAAGTTATAGAATACTATGGCATATGCATGTTTCCACCCAATCTAGGCGAGAGCAGGTGTAACTGCATGACTAGGTTAAGGCATGTCTGTATGCACCTATTTATAAAGCAAAGTATGCGCTTGCTTCATTCCATAAAATAGGCCCCAAATATGCACATAGGTACGTGCATTGACGGGGTGCGAGTTTATAAAATTACCCTCCACATGTCTGTATTCATCCATAAGCAGGAACAAGCAATATCAGGGCCTTATGCATATCTGCAAATGATGTTCTATACCTACTGTACAACAGAAGCTACTGCCCTCATGCATTAGCATCCAGGTCCGTACAGAGCCAGAATCACACCCTGTGCGCATCAGTCACACGCAACTTCCTGCTCCCCATACCCCCATCCAGCTGCTGCCTGCTCTTGCCCTGCTGCTGCCACCCTCTGTTTTCTCTACAGTGATGCCGGCAGCAGGGCAAGAATAGGCAGCGGCTGGATGGAGATATGGAGAGGAGGGGGTGCACGCCCGATGTGCAAGTCGCCGGCAGCAGAGCACAGCAGAGCTAACTTTAAGCATATCTAATCCCTCCTTGCTCTGACATCGCGTCAGAGGAGGGAGGGACTAGACCTGCTGAAAGACCCACAGAAAGGCTTAGGGGGCAACAGCAAAATCCGTCCCTAAGCCTTTGCGCCCTGTGTGGCTGCACCGTTCACAGGGCTACGTATGGTACTGTTAGCATCTATCACTTTTGGTGACTTATCCACTTAAAGGAACCTTCAAACTGTTCTTTACCCCCTTGACATCACTACTACAGTAGAATCCCCCCCCCACCCCCCGTATTTTGAAATAGGGTTAATGTCTCCCAGTGGAGGTGGTAAAGATGAGGACAGTAACTGAATTCAAAAAAGCATGGGACAAACACAGAGGATCTCTAAAGGTAAAAAAGGGGGCTGTTGTAGTTGTTGATATGGAGGACAGACTAGATAGGCCATGTGGTCTTTTTCTGTTATCATATTTCTATGTTTCCCCCCCAGATTCATGCAGTAAAGAACAGTTATTGTATTTGGTCTTATGTTGTGATTATGAACAAACGACTGTAGGTTTTTTTGTTCTTAGTTCTTTTCTTAACACATTATTGTTATGAATTTATCTTGCAGAAAGTAATCTTTTAAGTGCACTGCTTAGTGGTACTGTGCCATTTGAAATAAGCTGCAATGAAATTTTAGAGCTGTGTTATGCCAGCATTAACAAATTTTTTAAAATACTTTGCAGATAATCTATTCTTGTAGTGATTTTTTATTTGTAGCAAACGCTTGTATTAGTTTTATTTAACTTTATTATGTACATGAACATTTATTTTATTGGTGTGATATTTGCAGTTATTCAGTTGGTGAGTAATAATATATACAGTACTGAAACAAAAATAGTATTTTCACTATCACTGCAATAAATTTATTCCTAATGGAATATATACATAACGTTCTGGAAATCAATCTTGGTAAAATGCTCTATAAATATTGATATTTTAGAACTAGGATTTTTATACATAAGTCTCTATATTGTACTTTGGCCTTTATATAGAACTCCTAAAATGCCTTAATCTGGGTTGCAGATAATGCTTAAGACCACCGGGTGTCGTTGTTGATTCGCAAATAGTAAAATGTTATAGTAATTCTTACACTCCTCCCAGATCCAGGACCCTGTATCTCTGACTTCATTCTCATCTGTCTCGGAAACAAGGACAATGAAGAACTCTGCGCTTGTTTTAGGAAAAAAGGGGTAATTAGAGTGAATGTTTAAATGTTTTCTATAGTAGATACCCTAGACTTTGCTGATATCTTAAATTTAGAATATTATTTGAGCTTTATTTTATATTGGACGCTATGACGAATCCAGTCAGAGCAGTTTTACTAAAATGGCGCTTGCAATGTCTTCTGTTTTGCTGTACGTGCGATCTGGTTTTAAGCCAGATTCGCTACTCCATTTTAGAAGAAATGGAGCGGGACAGACCTGTTGGAAATATTTCTAAAGATCTGGGAATTGATCTCAGACGTTTGAGTTTCCGTGGACTAAGAATAATGTCTGAAGGCAAGAAGCGCTATTTTCAGGTGAATATGAGTAATGGACTTTTGCTCATCAATGAAATAATCGATAGAGAAGAAATATGTGGACAAAGTTCTGCCTGCAATTTAAACGTAGATCTCCTGCTCGAAAATCCCTTAGAGATGTATAGTTTGGAAATAGAGATTGTGGATATCAACGACAACTCGCCCTTCTTTCTTGAACAGGAAGTAACCTATAACATCCGTGAGTCAGTTATGCTTGGAACTCGTATTGCAGTCCAAAAAGCTCAAGATAGGGATATTGGCACCAATTCTCTTCAGATGTACTCACTGAATTTAAATCCAAATTTTGAATTAAACGTCGTGACTCATTCTGACAAAAGTAAGCCCGCCGAACTGATTTTACTAAAACCTTTAGATCGGGAAGAGCGAGCCCTACATAATCTTGTTCTGACAGCTATTGATGGAGGAAATCCTAAAAGATCTGGAACCACCCAAATAATTATTAATGTCATTGATGTCAATGATAACGTTCCTGTGTTTGATCACGAAGTTTACAGGGTTAGGTTGTTGGAAAATGTGCAAAAGGGAACTAGAGTGCTACAACTTATAGCCAATGATAGAGATGAAGGATCTAATGGCGAAGTAAGCTATTACTTTGATAAACTTGTTTCTAAACGTGTACGTGAAGTATTTACTATAGAAAAGGACACCGGAGTTCTCAGAGTGCAAGGTCTAGTTGACTACGAAGATTCTACAGCCTATGAGATCACAATAGAAGCCTTAGACGGAGGTATTTTCCCTGAAGCTGGACATTGTAAAGTCATAGTAGAAATCATTGACATCAATGACAATGCTCCCGATGTAACAGTGTCCTCTCTCTCCAGTCCCATTCAGGAGGACGCGAAGGCTGGAACAGTTACAGCTTTGATAACAGTAGTGGATAAGGATTCAGGTGCCAATGGGAAGGTCTCTTGCAGCGTGCCCGCATGGCTTCCATTTACACTTCAGAATACGTTCAACAATTACTATTCCTTGGTTTTAAAAGAGACTCTGGACCGTGAAACCATGGAGGAGTACAACATTTCCATCATCGCAGAAGACGCTGGGTCTCCTCCGTTGTCCACTACCACAGTCATTACCGTTCGTGTGTCTGATGTAAATGACAATAAGCCAAAATTCACTCAACCATCATACTCGGTGTATGTAATGGAGAATAACATCCCCGGAATCGTCATATTTACTGTTTCTGCGTCTGATTCCGATTCCAACGAAAATGGACACATACTGTATTCCCTCTTCGGGAGTGAATATGATGCTAACTGTATCTCCGTCAATTCTAAAACGGGAGAAGTCTATAGTCTGAAATCATTTGACTATGAAGAAATGAAATGTTTTCAGTTTCAAGTGCAGGCTAAGGATGCTGGGACCCCGTCCCTCAGCAGTAATGTGTCTCTGGATCTATTCGTACTTGACCAGAACGACAATTCCCCCCTTATCTTCGCTTCTCAGACTGTTGGCTCTCATCTTGTTCCTCGATCTGCGCAAGCGAGTTACCTTGTATCAAAAGTAAGAGCGATTGACGCCGATAGTGGATATAACGCGTGGCTGTCTTATCACCTGTTGCAGTCGACGGATACTTCGCTTTTCAAGGTGGGACAGTACACAGGAGAAATTAGGACAGCGCGGTACATTCGAGAAGGTGATGGAAAATATCAAACCCTATCTGTTCTCGTGAGGGATCACGGAGAGCGAGCCCTGTCCAGTACTGCGACTCTTAGCATCTCACTAGTAGAAAATGAAGAAAAAGTGTTACCTGAGCGTATGCAATTCAGGAGCAGCGAAAAGGACAGTTCTAGTTTAAATCTTTATCTAGTCATATCAATTGCATTTATTTCAATCATTTTTCTCACAACACTGATCATCTCTGCGGTTGTGAGAACGAAGATAACTAGCAACCAACTGAAACATGCACAGCGTCCGTATCCAGGCACTGGCGGAAGTTGGGCTTATGCTCAGAATCGGCGCTATAATGTGTGTCTGAGCGCATAAACGTCCAAGACCGACTTCATTGTTTTTGATATTCAGTCTCCGAACCCTGGTGGAAAAGAAGAAGGAAAAGATGGCGTATCCCCTCAAAACAAGGAGTTAATGGACAGAGAGAAAATGTTAGTCTCAGTGAGTGGAAAGGTAAGACATTTACTATTTTTAGCAATATTTAAGAAGAATCTGCAATGATATGCAGGATCAGTCCAAGGATATCAGTTGCCCCGGCCTCCTACTGCCCCCTCCCCCGGCATCCATTATGTCATCTGGGGGATGTGGGCAGCATTGCAACCCCCTATGATGTTTCAAAACAGTGACTTTCTGCCAGTGCTTCAGCACCATGGCCCATCTTACACACTCACGGCCTGCTGCTCCTGCCTCCTCCGATGTAACTTTCTGTTGGAGGGGGCAGTAGTGGCAGGACGTGAGTGTGTACATGCGTGCGGGTGCTTTAAGGCCTACCTTGGCACTGAAGTAGTGGCAGAAAGCTGCCCCTTTGAAAAATTGTGGAGGGGTCACTTTGTGGTCTGCCACCCTAAACAGCCACATGTTTGCCTACTGGCCAGCAGCACCATACCTAGCCCTGTGTGAGCAATGCAGCCACACAGGGTGCAAAAGATTAGGGGCACTTTTCGGCTTGCTGGCATCGGCTCCCCCCCCCCCCCCATGCTGCCTGCCATTGCCCTGCCACCACCGCCCTTTTTGTGTTTTTTCATCGTCATCGGTGCCAGCAGCAGTGGAGCAGACCTGACCTCAAATTTAAAAAAAACACGCTGGTCTTTCCAACTCCATGCTTGTATGCAGGTTTGGTCCCTTCCTCCCTCCTCTGACGTTGGTTGTGTCACAGGAGGGAGGGACCAGACCAGCCATTCAAATGCGGAGGTGCAAAGACCCGTGTTTGAACGGCTGGCCTGGTCCCTCCCTCCTCTGATGCAAACCTACCAGAGGAGGGAGGGATCAGATGTTTATGTTTATGTAATTTTTGATATACCGCCCAGGCTGAAGGGCATCAGAGCGGTTTACAATCACTATATAAGCAGGTACTGAATACATTATCTGCCTGCAAGCAAAGAGTCGAAAGACCCATGTGTTGTTTATTTTGAATATGAAGTCAGGTCTGCTCCTTTGCTGCTGGTGCCGCCTCCGCTGATGAAAAAACACAAAAAGTGGTCGCAGCAGGGCAAAGGCGGACGTGTGGGTAAGATTGGTTGGGGGGGGGGGGGCAGATTTGCAAGTGGAATTATGGCTTGGTACGACTCTGCTGGACGGGTTCGCCCTGACGATATGATCATGAGCATTAGACTGTGTGATAGGGTTACACCGTGTTGTCAATTGAAGCAACTAACACCATGACCTTTGAAAAAGTACATGAAATAGGATTCTTTGGTTCCACCCATTGGTAGGCCAGTGTTTTGAACAGGATTTGGGACATTTGTTGAAGTTAGGATTAGTGATTTGCTTTGCGGTAAAGACTGAGCATTTTACTGACAATTTTGAATGGAAGGATTTGAAATGAACAAGTTTCTTCCCAAAATAAAGTTAGATCCAGCTGCATTTCCTGGATAAAGTAAGAGAGGCTTATTTCTTTTTCTAGCTTTTTGATTTTATAAACTGGAGGATCAATCTCCCTTTCAATAAAAGATGAATCATTGGTAATTTTAACTGCCAACAGGAAACTGGAAACACTGATATCAGTTAAAGAACTAAAATGTATTAACTAGCAGGAATCCTTTAAGGTAGGGGGTCTAAGATCATGAAGCAGTAACCAATAGTAGGACAGCTTTAATAATGCTTGATGACATCATAATGTAAACTAGCCTCTTAAGGTTTCTACTGCACTGATGAAGCAAATAATAAAACCAGGAGTAATTCAGAAATACCAGAAAAGTCTCCACCTTCAATTCTAGCTGCATTACAAAGAGGAAAGTAGTTCGATAAGGTTCCAAATTGGCATCAAGAAGTTCCAGATCAGCAATCTGGTGCAATCTGTCAAAATATTACTGCTGATTAAAAGTTCAAACTTTATTAATTTGTAATATGTATTTCTGTTCTGTTTTGTTTGTTTTTGCTATATAATATTTTGGGAATACAATAACACTCTCCAGTGTGTATGAAATTATTTTGTCCCCTTTCTAGGTAGTGAAAGGGCCCTTGGTTTTAACTGAACACAGATCCTTTCCTTACTCCTATTTGTAGTCAGTAAACCTGCTCCTAATCATGTATCTATTTGATCAGTAAGCTGCCATGGGGAAGACCGGGTAGGTAATTTGCAGTGTACGGTACATAGAAAGCTAGCCCATTTTCAGTGGCTACCCTTAAACTTTGGAAGAGACTTCCATTAGAGATATGACAGGAGACAAATTTGTTTCTGATATTTCAGAAGGAAGTGGATGCCTTTTTATTTAGCACAAATCATACTCAGGTCTGGCCCATCTTCTAGGCAGGCTAGGTGGCCACCTAGGGCAGCAGACCTCTGTGGGCATCAGGTCATGTGTGCTGAAGGACATAGTTTGCCGCTGTTACCGCCACACCAAGCTGAGCTATCCCACTGATGGAATTGATAGCAGCGGGGGGGGGGGGGGGGGGGGGGGGTGATGGAACAGGAGGGGAGGTGGCGCAGCTCAGAAGGGGGGGTTGGCCTGGCCGGGGCTTCTCTCTGGGGCAGCAGAAACCCTTGGGCCAACCGGCCCTGATCATACTATAATCACTTATCTTATGAGGGTTCAAGTGTTAACATCCTTCTTCTGAGGAGTTTGCATTTTCCTTCTGGTAACTAATAAGAAAGATGGTGGTCCCACAGCAACAAATCTGACAAACTTCCAAGCTGTTCTGTGCTCAAGTTGTTCCATGCCCGAAATCAATGTTTCTGCCAAGGAAAGGCTTGCATCAGGGGCCAAATACCAGAGGGATTTCACAGAAACCAGGCATCTAGAAGAAAAAGACATCTTTCTTTGGCTGAATCATCGATGTCAAGCATGGAGCAGCTTGGAAGTTTGTCAGATTTGTTGCTCTGTGAGACTGCCATCTTTATTATTAGTTACCAGAAGGAGGGCACTAACACCTTGGAAGGAAGATGCCAACCCTTGAACCCTCATGAGATAAGTGATTATAGTATGATTCACGCTAAAAGGTAGCAAGCTGTACATGGGTTTTTTATATCTGAAAGTTTGACATTGAGACCATTAGTATGAGAGAAGAATAATTTTAATAGTTACATAATGACAGGAAATAAGCAAAAAAAAAAAAAAAAGGATTGTTGGGCAGGATAGACAAATGAATTTATGGTGATTTTAATTACCTAGCAAGGACTGGCTTAATTGAATGCCTGTTGATGTCTCCCCTTAGCCCTATTATATGTTTTCTCTGTTCTTTATCCCTATAATGATATTGAGTGTGCACATTGAGATTAACATGGGCATCAGTAGAGTGCACTAATTGTCAATGTTGCAGTTAGTGCCAGTGCACTTAACACAATAAGGGGATTTCTATCACACTAAGGGGCATGTTTACTAATGGGTGCTACCTGAATAGCATGGGATATATGAGCTTTATCGGCATTGTGCTAAACGTTTGCATGGTACTCCATGCTAGAAAACCCATGCTGCCTGGGTAGTGTGGGGATGGTAGCAGCTGGGCAAGCGTTACTAGTACAGGCCTTGAAAGCCCGCACTGCTGGTGCTTGGTGGGGAGCAACTACTGCCAAGGCTGGCCTGAGAGTTTCTGCCATGCTAGGCAAACCTTCTGTGGCATCACCCAGCCCACCATACTGCCGCCGCCTGGCATCCAGCTTTTTGCCTAGGGGAGGGGAGGGCAGCACAACAATCCCTCCACTGCATTGGGCCTTAAAGTGCCTGCGCTGGTGCGCTCACTGCCTACTGCTCCTGCCCTCCTCTGATGCAGCTTCTTGTTGGAGGGGGCAGGAATGGCATGCCATAAGTGCATCAGCATGGGCACTTTAAGGCCTGATGCAGTGGAAGGATTGCTGTGCCACCCTCTCTCCCATAGGTGAGATGATAGATGGCTGGGGGGGGGGGGGGGTGGAGGGAGGCAGCATGATGGTGCTGGAATCCTTGTTGTAAAGCCTGCCATGGTGCTGAACTGCTGTCCACTGGAACCTGCCTCCGTAGGTAACTGCCTAGTTTGTCTAGTGGATGGGCTGGCCCTGACTACTGCCAGCACAATGGGTGGTGGTAGTTGCTTCACACAGTCTCAACCTGTGTTACTAGCATAGGGCTTAGTACACATGCCCCTAATTGCATGAGTATGTGCCAGAAACATCCCAATAGTTAGTGCTGATTGGCCAAACTTATGTTAATTTATGGCACTAAAGGCTTGCTCAGATGCCTATTCTTAGGGCCCTTTAGTAAAATGTGTTTTAATGTATCCTTCCAGCACCTAAACACAGATCACTTTACTCCTGATGATTAACAGTTATGTGGAATTTGGATTTGTTTTGATAGACACACTGGGACATTTCATTTCTTTGACTGCAGCCAAAATGACAGCGATTGTTCTCCTAATTTTCTATTTTTAAGGTATCCACAGTCAATCTAATCCTTAACTTGAATGTTTGATGATAATAGTGGATTCTGAAAAGGCATAATGGCAATTTGAAAAGCTGTGCCAATATATCTGCATGAATGAAGTTTCGAAAATATTTTCATTAATCCATTGCATTTAATAATTGAACTATAATTCTAATTAGCTGAAACATACGATTTATTTTGCATAATAGCAATACTAAAGACAAGCAACCTTAAGCTATTTAGAAAAAATATGCTTCATTTGTATTTCCATTATATATTCTATTTCAGTTCGAAAAGGATATACAAATGATTTACAGACAGATAATGAAGCCAAGTATCGTGGTTCAAACAGCAGTACATACAATATTGATAGTCTCCAACTAAGAAATCTGGATTTTATATAGAGAATCGTGATCTGCGTGGACTATAAAATGCAATTAGA
This sequence comes from Ichthyophis bannanicus, assembly GCA_033557465.1. Taxonomy (NCBI): domain Eukaryota; kingdom Metazoa; phylum Chordata; class Amphibia; order Gymnophiona; family Ichthyophiidae; genus Ichthyophis; species Ichthyophis bannanicus. The sequence goes on along the minus strand of CM066050.1, from coordinate 85,728,296 downwards.
AAAGCATTGATCTTCTTTTGTATGATTCTCTTGTAAAACCAATTTCAAATGAAAGACAAGTTTTGTATATAGTTACTGGACGGCACACAATTGGTCAAAAAACTCCATTCTGGGTTGTAGTTACTTCTTGAAACCACAAGATGCTGCTATCGGCCCATAAATAGCGAGCTACAGGATTGAGACCCATCAAGAACGGAAAGCGAAGACGACGGCTATCTTTCCAGACACAAGAGTGTGTTGTCGCCAAGTCTATCATCATCGGTTATTTGTAGCTCGCGCATCTATTTTACTTTATTAATAGAATTTAAGCCAAAATTTATTTTGGAAGGTATGGCGATTTCTGTCAAAAACGTTGCAGTAAAATGGCGACTACAATCTATTTTGCTTTGCTGCATATGGGATCTGGTTTTGAGCCAAACCCGGTACTCGATTTTAGAAGAACTGGAACCGGGCACATCTGTTGGAAATATTTCTAAGGATTTAGGAATCGGTATCAGTGGTTTGAGATCCCGTGGACTACGGATAATATCCGAAGACAAGATGAAGCGATATTTTCAGGTGAATATAAACGATGGACTTTTGATCATTAAAGAAATAATCGATAGAGAAGAAATATGCGTTCAAAGCTCTGTGTGCAACCTACATTTGGAACTAGTGCTCGAAAACCCCTTAGAGATGTATAACATAGAAGTAGAGATCGTAGATATAAATGACAATTCGCCCTCTTTTCTAGAGCATGATGTAATGTACGACATCCCGGAGTCAGCTTTGCTTGGAACGCGGATTGCAGTTCCGAAAGCTAAAGATACAGATATTGGCGTGAATTCCCTTCAAATGTACACATTGAGTCCAAATCCCAATTTTGAATTAATCGTGTTTACAAATTCGGACAACGGTAAATCCGCCGATTTAATTTTACGAAAAGTTTTAGATCGAGAAGAGCAGGCCGTTCATAAATTTATTCTCACAGCTGTTGATGGAGGAAACCCTAAAAGATCTGGAACCACTCAAATTGTTATCAACGTCAATGACGCCAATGATAACTTTCCCGTGTTTGATCAATTGGTTTATAAAGTTCATTTGTTCGAAAACGTGCAAGAAGGAACCAGAGTGTTGCAGCTTAATGCCACCGACAAAGACGAAGGATCCAATGGTGAAGTGACCTATTACTTCAATAAACTTGTTCCTACAAGTGTACGTGAAATATTCGCTATAGAACGTGACACTGGAGTTCTTACAGTGCAGGGTGACTTGGACTTTGAGAAGACCAAAGTATATGAGATCGCGATAGATGCCTTGGATAGAGGTACACTCCCCGTAGCTGGTCATTGCAAGGTTATAGTGGAGATAATGGACGTTAACGACAACGCCCCTGAAGTTATCGTCTCCTCCCTTTCCAGTCCCGTTGGAGAAGATGCGAAACCTGGAACCGTGATAGCTCTCATGATAGTACTGGATAAAGATTCGGGTGTTAATGGGAACATAGTCTGTAGCGTGCCTACGACGCTTCCCTTTCTACTTCACAATACCTTCAACAATTACTATGCTTTGGTTTTAAAAGACAGCCTGGACCGTGAAACTACAGAAGTATACCATATTCCCGTCACCGCAAAAGATGGCGGGACGCCTCCGTTGTCTGCTACCACAGTCATTACAGTGCATGTGTCAGATGTAAATGATAATAGACCAATATTTACGCAGCCATCTTTTTCGGTTTATGTCATGGAGAACAATGTTCCCGGAACTCATATGTTTACAGTGTCCGCCACTGATTCTGATCTCAATGAAAATGGATCCATACGGTATTCTCTCTTAAGTAGTGTACCTCATAACAACGTTGTCTCCATAAATCCTCAGACTGGTGAAGTTTACAATCTGAAATCATTTGACTATGAAGAAACCAAATATTTTCAGTTGCTACTGCGGGCACAGGATGCCGGTACCCCATCCCTCAACAGCAATGTGTCTGTGGATATATTTATACTGGACCAAAACGACAATCCGCCAATTATCTTATCGTCTCATGCCAAGAAATCTTTCGTTAGCTCTGATATTGTTCTTCGATCTGTGCAAGCTGGTCACCTCGTATCAAGAGTAAGAGCGATTGACGCGGATAGTGGATACAACGCGTGGATATCTTATTCCTTGCTCCAGAGCAGGGCTAACCCACTTTTCAACGTGGGGCTATACAGTGGAGAAATTAGGGCAGCTCGGTCTATTCGAGAAAGTGACGGAAGCCATGCAGTGTTGATTATTCTGGTAAAGGATCACGGAAAACCAGCGTTATCTAGCACTGTGACTTATAGTATCTCCTTAGTAGACAGGGAGGAAAATATGGCATCTGAATTTAAACAATTTCGCGACCGGACATATGACATTTCCGACTTGAATCTTTACCTGGTAATTTCAATAGGTTTTGTGTCTCTGTTATTTGTGGTCACTATGATGATTTTTGTTGCACTGAGAGTAAAGAGAGCTCGACGGAAACTCATCTATTCACAATCTCAATGTGCTGGTGAAAGGTGGGACTGCTCTCAGAACCAGCAGTACGAGGTGTGTTTGCGTGCAGACCCTTCTAGAAGTGGCTGTATTGTTTTCAACAGACACTCGACATACCGTGACGGATATTTATTGGAAATAACGGCAGGCTCGTCCCCTAAGGACCTATTGGACGGCGAGAACTTGCTACTTTCTCTTAAAGGCGAGGTGAGTTATTTCCTAGTATTTGAGATGTATTAATATATCACCACCACCCAGCGCGATTTAGGGTTGAACAATATATTCTACATTTTCTAAACTTCATCGTTGCCCCTCTTCAATGTAAGTGTTTTGTGACATAGTCTATAAGAAAGACCCATGACTTCCGGGCTGTAATCTTTTAGAAAGTAATGGTGTCAACCTGCTTCAGTTTCCCATGTACGGGACAGTTTATGGTGTTCACTGCTTCATCATTTCATTTATTTGATATTTCACCTGCCCTTTTCAAATAGCCCAGGGCAGGGTTCAATAAAACATACACAATATAAAACATAACAGCACAACAAATGATATAAAATAACAGTAGCATCATCAACAGTGTCCCCGGAGTCATCATCATGCTTACAAATAACAATGTGAAACCCCTTTCTCTAAAGCTAATAGTGCCTGCAGCAGTCTAAGGGCAAGATGCCAGGAGGTGTTCAGACTTCTCTCAGTACTGACAAAGAGGGCAGGGTTTGTACGGAGAAGTTCAGTGTAACAATAGGAAAATTATGAACCCAATGTAAGAAGAAACAGCAAAGGCTCCTGGTGGGTGCATCCCTAAACAAAGACATGGGTAGAGGTGCACCTACTCCCTAAAAGACATGGGAAGGGGTGCACCTACTCCTGCCATATTGCTGGGCAGACTAGATGGACCATACTGGTCTTTATCTGCCGTCATTTACTATGTTACTATGTATGAGCTCAGAGTAAGAAGTCCAGATTTCACAGTAAAAGGTTTGGGCTCACTGTAGAAGTTACTCTACATATCTCAGAGCTCAGATTCAAAGACTTCATAGAAGCCTTCTGTAAAAGACTTACATTTCAGTTTTTAAGATTTGTGTTTTTCTTACCAGTTCTTCTCGTATCCCTAAGTAAATGATATGATTGGCTAAACCACAGTATGTGGATAGGTGACTGACAAATCAAGTTATTGCCAGTCCCACGCCATAGAGAGGGTTCTGCTTTTAGATGATTTCTGAAAGGCTAGTATCCCATGATCAGCTGGAACTTTTTATAATGATACAAAGTTTAAATGATTGTCAAGTAGCTGTGTCAGTTTCTTCACTTGCTCAGAACAATGCACTGCTTATTGAGCCCAGGCACTATTGAATACAATGCAGGTTTCACAAGTCCTTAATGTCAACTATGCTGGCTCCTACATTTCCCCCCTTTTAAAATGGGATGTGCCACAAAGTATATTAGGCAATATTATATTTTTATGATCTAATGCAAGATAAGTTTTGCTTAATGTAAAATCTAAATGACTTTTAAACCTTGAAGCAATAACCAAGATGTTGCTAGCATAGATTAAGTGTAAGAAAGCATAAAAGCTGATTCTGTATATACATAACCTAGCCTAAAAGTGTTGAAAGGAATTACTAGTTGAATGGAATTACTAGTTACAGGTCTAGATTTCATGAGATCTTGCAAATGCAGACAACCAGGAAAGGGCGTATTTGAGTGTGCTATTTGTATGACCTTGATTCTTCTTTCAAAAGAAATACAATATTAAAACTGTCCAATCAGGTGGATGAAAAGGAGAGGGAAGACATACATCAGAAATTAGCAAAGTATCCTCATCTGGAGAATCAAAACTGTAGTCTGTGATGACCAATGTATCTTAGTTAACAGAGAGTTAAACAGTATGGAAGCCTGCATAAAAAGGCTGCTTGGCCCTGCCCTTTTGAGGCTTTCTTAACCAGGGCTCCACACATCAAACAGTAAGTGAGGTTTTGAGGGTTTCTTTGTTTGGTGTTTTTTGTTACATTGCTAGCTCGCTGACTGGGAGCTCTTAAAAGGGTTTTGTGTATATTTTTTTAAAGCAAGGTTAAATTCCTTTTTGCTGTTTTAGGGGAATCTGTACTTGAGCACAGTAGTATTGCTGAACTCTGTAACCCCCTCCAGGTTCAGGAACTGCTAACACCTAATCAGGGGTTAGTGGGCCTGTTTCCTGAGTGCAATTGAAGCCTGCATAAAAAGGCTGCTTGGCCCTGCCCTTTTGAGGCTTTCTTAACCAGGGCTCCACACATCAAACAGTAAGTGAGGTTTTGAGGGTTTCTTTGTTTGGTGTTTTTTGTTACATTGCTAGCTCTCTGACTGGGAGCTCTTAAAAGGGTTTTGTGTATATTTTTTTAAAGCAAGGTTAAATTCCTTTTTGCTGTTTTAGGGGAATCTGTACTTGAGCACAGTAGTATTGCTGAACTCTGTAGCCCCCTCCAGGTTCAGGAACTGCTAACACCTAATCAGGTGTTAGTTCCCTACCTACCCACCCCGACTCCCACCCACCCCTAGTGAGCAGTCTTGCTTTATAGGGCACCTCCCCCTTTATCAAATCACAGTGAATTGGACCAGCACATTTTGAATATAATTAAAGAGATTTAACTGCTTTTTCTCTGAAAGGACAGCTGCGAAACCAGCTGGTACTTCGTAGATCTCTCTCTTTTGCTTTAACAGATACCTAAGCTCCACAAACAGAACAATGGCTGGGAAAAATCGTATTGCTAAAGCTGTTGCCCCCATTACAGCTTCTGCCTCGGTCCAGACAGAGGCCCTATTGCCAGTTGAAGAACCAGTTCCATGTGCAGGGTGCCTGCATGCTGAAGCTCTGAGGAAACAAGTGGAGGAACTCAGAGAGGAGGTGGCGAGGCTGAGGAGCATTCAAGACAGTGAGAAGTACATTGATGAGATGCTGCTTGCAGCAACCAGGCTCTCCAGCACAGGAGAAGATGGGTGTCAACAGAATGTCGATGGTTGGACAAAAGTCACCAGAGCCTGCAAAATCACCAATCCAACTTCTCCAGCCCTTGAATTGAAGAACCATTATGCAGCCCTGGAAGTGGAGGAGGTGAAAGCATCCCTGGAAAGGGAAGAACCAGAGTTCAAGTACCCCATAGTTGCAGAATCAGTGACCAGAAGGAAACGAAGGGTAGTGGTGGTTGGAGACTCTCTTCTGAGGGGTACTGAGGCGTCCATCTGCCGACCAGACTTGATGTCCAGAGAGGTATGCTGTCTGCCTGGTGCCAAGATCCAAAATGTTACGGAGAATTTGCCGAGACTCATCAAGCCCACTGACTATTACCCAATGTTGCTAATCCATGTTGGAACAAATGATACTGCCAGGTATACCTCGGAACGTATCAAAAGTGACTTCATGGCTCTGGGACAGAGGGTGAAGCAGGTAGGTGCACAGATGGTGTTCTCTTCAATCCTCCCTGTTGAGGGTAAAGGCCAAGGCAGAGAGGCTCGCATCCTGGAGATTAATGCATGGCTGCGTGGATGGTGTCTTCGAGAGCGTTTTGGTTTCCTAGACCATGGGATGCTGTTCCAAGGGTTGCAGAGCAGAGATGGCATCCATCTGTCCAAGAAAGGTCAACACATCTTTGGTAGTAGACTGGCTAATCTACTGAAGAGGGCTTTAAACTAGATTCGTTGGGGATGGGTGAAGAAAGCCCCCAGGTAAGTGAAAGCCCCCAGGTAAGTGATACATTAAATACCTTTATGGAAATGGGTAACAGGGGTAACATATGGAAAGCAGTGTGTATTAATGCCCGTAGCATGGGAAATAAGATCTCTGAAGTTGAAGCTTTGGTGGGAGTGGCTGACTTAGATTTAGTGGCAGTTACAGAAACATGGTTCACAGAAAACCATGACTGGGATGTAACTATACCTGGCTATACTTTATTCAGAAAGGACAGGGTAGGAAGAAGGGGAGGAGGAGTAGCACTATATGTAAAAACTACTATTAAAGCTTTGGAATTACAGAGCTTAAAAGGGAGAGGAGGCATTGTGGGTTAAACTAGAAAGAGGGAAAGAGAAATCTATTTGCATTGGTGTGATATACAGACCTCCCTCACAAGAGGAAGAGGTGGACAGAGAGTTAATTGAAGACATACGCAGCATTGCTAGGAAAGGGGAAGTGCTACTGCTAGGAGATTTCAATATGCCAGATGTTGATTGGCACTTTCCTGCTGCAGTATCATCTAGGAGTAAGGAGATCCTGGATTCTCTACAGGGAGAACTATTCAGGCAATTGGTAACAGACCCCACACGTGAAGGGGCCATACTGGACTTGGTGCTTACCAATGGTGAAAGTGTTTCTGATGTTGTAGTGGGAGATCATTTTGCATCCAGTGATCACCAGATGGTGTGGTTCAGTATTAGGACTAGGGCTGTTAGAATCCATTCCAAGGTGAAGATCTTACACTTTAGGAAGACTAACTTTGCGAAGATGGGCCAATACCTCAGGGAGTCGTTAGTGGGATGGGAACAGCTGGGGGATGTAGAACAACAGTGGGCAAAACTGAAAGGGGGTATTTTAAAGGCAACCAACCTTTTTGTTAAAATGGTAAATAAAGGCAAAAGGAACAGGAGACCGCTATGGTTTTCGAAGGAAGTAGCTGAAAAAGTGAAGAAAAAGAGGGAGGCCTTCATGAAATACAAGAGATCACAGAGAAAGGAAGACAGGCATCTGTATTTGGAAAAACTTAGAGAAGCTAGCAAAGTAGTCAAGAAGGCAAAGATTCAAAAGGAGGAGGAAATAGCCAATGCAATAAAATGGGGAGATAAGACATTTTTCAGATATATTAGTGAGAAGAGGAAGGGCAAAAGTGGTATTGTCAGACTCAAGGGTACAGGGGGGGAATATGTAGAAGCTGATAAGGATAAAGCGGAATTGCTTAACAAATATTTTTGTTCTGTGTTCACAGATGAAGAACCAGGAGCAGGACCTCAGAAAACACCCACAAATAAGAACAGAAGCGAGGGACATCTTGAGCAATTTTCAGAAGACTGTGTTCGTGAGAAACTAGCTCAACTTAAAGTAGACAAAGCGATGGGACCGGATGGGATACACCCTAGAATACTGAGGGAACTTGGGGACGTTCTAGCAACTCCACTGACTGACCATTTCAATGCCTCGTTGGAGTCGGGAGTGGTGCCAAAGGACTGGAGAGAGGCTCATGTGGTGCCTTTACACAAAAGCGGAAGTAAGGATGTGGTTGAAAACTACAGGCCGGTTAGTTTAACTTCGGTGGTGAGTAAATTAATGGAAACGCTGTTGAAAGAGAAAATAGTGAGGTTTCTGGAGTCCAGCGGATTACAGGATCCGAGGCAGCATGGATTCACCAGAGGCAGGTCTTGTCAGACAAATCTGATTGATTTCTTTGACTGGGTGACCAGGGAGTTGGACCGAGGGAGAGCTCTAGATGTGGTGTATTTAGATTTCAGTAAAGCCTTTGACACAGGCGACTTATAAACAAACTGAGCACCCTAGGGATGGACCCTAAAGTTACTGTTTGGGTTAGAAATTGGTTGGGTGGGAGGCGACAAAGAGTACAAGTAAATGGAGCTCACTCTGAGGAGAAGGATGTTACCAGTGGTGTGCCCCAGGGATCTGTCCTTGGTCCGATTCTTTTTAACATCTTTGTTAGTGATATAGCGGAAGGGCTGTCTGGTAAGGTTTGCCTCTTTGCGGATGATACCAAAATCTGCAATAAAGTAGACACCCAGGAAGGTGTAGATAACATGAGGAGGGATCTAGCTAAGCTTGAAGAATGGTCTAGAATTTGGCAGCTGGGATTTAATGTTAAAAAATGTAAGGTCATGCATTTGGGCTGCAGCAATCCAAGGGAGCAATACAGCATAGGAGGTGAAGTACTTTTGTCCACTAAAGAAGAGCGGGACCTAGGCGTAGTTGTGTCCGATGATCTTAAAGTAGCTAAACAGGTAGAAAAGGCGACGGCAAAAGCTAGAAGGATGCTTGGGTGCATACGGAGAGGAATGGCTAGCAGAAAGAAGGAGGTGATAATGCCTCTGTATAAGTCTTTGGTGCGACCTCATTTGGAGTATGGTGTGCAATTCTGGAGACCGCACCTTCAAAAGGATGTGAACAGGATGGAGTCGGTGCAGAGGGTTGCTACTAAGATGATTAGTAGTCTTCATTATAAAGCATATGAGGACAGACTTAAGGATCTTAATATGTACACCTTAGAGGAAAGGCGGGATAGAGGTGATATGATTGAGATGTTTAAATACCTCCGTGGCATAAATGTTCAGGGAGAGAGCCTCTTTCATTTGAAAGCAAGTTCTGCGACGAGGGGACATGGGATGAGGGTGAAGGGAGATATATTCAGGAGTGATATGCGGAAATATTTCTTTACGGAAAGAGTAGTGGATCCGTGGAATAGTCTCCCAGTGGAGGTGGTAGAGATGAGGACAGTAACTGAATTCAAAAAAGCATGGGACCAACACAGAGGATCTCTAAAGGTAAAAAGTGGACTGTTGTAGTTGTTGTTATGGAAGGACAGACTAGATGGGCCTTGTGGTCCTTTTCTGTCATCATGTTTCTATGTTTCTATGTTTCTTTGCAATCCATGTGATAGCCCAACTCCAGGGCCAGCCCAAGGGTTTCTTCTGCCCCAGGCAGAAGCCCTGGCCATGCTGTCCCCCTGTGTGGAGCAATGCCACCCTCCCCCTCTACCAACCTAGCCATGCTGTCCCCCCTGTGCTGAGCTGTACCACCATCCTCGTTGTCCCCAATTCTGGTGGCAGGGGGGAGATGTCATGGCTTGATGTGGCAGCAGTGGTCTACAGCAGGCCATGTGCTTTGGCACACTGCTTCTGATTCCCCTCTGACACAACTTCCTGTCAGGGAGGGATCAGAAGCAGCAGACCATGTGTGCCAAAGGACATGGCTTGCCATGGGCGCTGTGCCATGCTTCCCACAGAGGACTTCTACCCTAGGCAGCCACCTAGCCCTGCCCAGCTCCTTGTCAAAGTGAATTTCATGTCATTGGAACACATCTAGTTTTTTTGTTTAAATAAGGATAGGATCTGTTTTCAGATGATTCAATGATGTTTCTCCCACATCAACTATGGAATTTTTTGGGACAGCAATTATGCAAACATTTCTTGGCAGAGGACCTCTGTTGATGACATCATGCTTACTGTAAGAGATGCCATAATCTAACCCTAGGACATTAAAACCAATGCCCAGGACAAAACCCTGGTTCACTTTGCTATTTTATAGCTACTAAAGTGGCATTTTAGAAAGGGTGTCCAAGTACAATCTGCGACATCCAGGGCAAAACGTGCACAAAAACACCAGGGACATCTACGTTTCTTCCTGATTTTAGATGCCCCTGATATGGACCCCCACACAAACATTCAGATACTGTAGATATCCCTGCTACAAAAAAGGGGTACAGGGACATGTATCACACGCTAGTTTGCACACTGGGACATTCATTAGAGTGGCAAAATGGAAAGAGCTTGTCAGTGTTCATCAACATTCTGATACCTATTCATTTCTGGAGCAGGTATAAACTTGGACATAGCTTGGAATATGCAGGGAGTTTCTGAAATTGGGTGAGGAGGGCCAGATTCTTGGGAACGCCCTGGACACACCTATACCACACCCCCATTCTGATTTAGACATTCTCATGCTGGGGCATCTTTAAAACCATTTTCTAAAATGGCTTCATGGACATTTCTATACTTTGGATGTCTGAATAACTGTTTTCAGATGTCCAAAGTATGAATAGGGTTTCTAAAATAACCCTCTTAATAAAGTGTTTAACAAATCATCCTATGTAAAAATGTTCCACTTGTATCACCCAATCCATGGTTTTAAAAATTAAGTCATATCAAGATGTTAAGTCCGATATAGCATTATGTTAATCCGGAAAGAGGGAAGGAGAAATCAATTTGCATTGGTAAGATATACAAATCCCCTTCACAGGGAAAAGAAGTAGACGGAGATTTAATTGAAGACATACGCAGCATTGCTAGGAAAGGGGATGTGCTACTGATAGGTGATTTCAATTTGCCAGATGTGGATTGGCACATCCCTGCTGTGGTGTCATCTAGGAGATCCTGGATTCTCTTCAGGCAACTGGTAACAGAACTCACACATGAAGGGGCCATACTGGATTTGGTGCTTACCAATGGTGAAAGTGTTTCTGATTTTATAGTGGAAGATCATCTCACATCCAGTGATCACCAGATGGTGTGGTTCAGTATTAGGACTAGGGCTGATAAAATCCATTCAAAAGCAAGGATCTTAGATTTTAGGAAAACTAACTTTGCCAAGATGGTCCAATACCTCAAGGAGTTGTTAGTGGGATGGGAACAACTGGGGGATGTTGAAAAAAAAGTGGCCAAAACTCAAAGGGGATATTTTAAGGGCAACCAACCTTTTTGTTAGAAAGGTAAATAAAGGTAAAAGGAAAAGGAGGCTGCTATGGTTCTCAAAAGGAGTAGGTGAAAAGGTGAAGAAGAAGAGGGAAGCCTTCATGAAATACAAGAGATCATAGATAGTGGAAGACAGGCATCTATATTTGGAAAAACTTAGAGAACCTTGCAAAGTAGTCAGGAAAGCAAAGATTCAAAAAGAGGAGGAAATAGCAAATGCAATAAAATGGGATACAACATTTTTCAGATATGTTAGTGAGAAGAGGAAGGGCAAAAGTGATATTGTCAGACTCAAGGGTGAAGGGGTAGAATATGTAGAAGCTGATGAGGATAAAGTGGAATTACTTAACAATTATTTCTGTTCTTGTTCACAGATGAAGGGCCAGGAGCAGGACCTCAGAAAACACCCACAAATAGGAACAGAAGTGATGAGGATCTCGAACAATTTTCAGAAGACTGTGTTTGGGAACTAGCTAAACTAAAAGTAGGTAAAGCGATGGGACCAGATGGGATACATCTGAGAATACTGAAGAAACTTGGGGATGTTCTAGCGGCTCCACTGACTGACCTTTTCAGTGCCTCTTTGGAGATGGTGCCAAAGGACTGGAGAGAGGTACATGTGGTCTCTCTACACAAAAGCGGAAGTAAGGATGTGGTTGAAAACTACAGGCCAGTTAGTCTAACCTCTGCAGTGAGCAAATTATTGGAAACACTGCTCAAGGAGAAAATAGTGAGGTTTCTGGAGTCCAATGGATTACAGGATCAGAAGCAGCATGGATTCACCAGAGGCAGGTCTTGTCAGACAAATCTGATTGATTTCTTTGACTGGATGATCAGGGAGTTGGATCGAGGGAGAGCCCTAGATGTGGTGCATTTGGATTTCAGTAAAGCCTTTGATACCGTTCTGCACAGGCAAACTGAGCACCCTAGGGATGGACCCTAAAGTTACTGATTGGGTTAGAAATTGGTCGAGTGGGAAGTGACAAAGGGTATAGGTAAATGGAGCTCACTCTGAGGAGAGGGAGGTTACCAGTGGTGTGCTGCAGGGATCTGTTCTTGGTGCAATTCTTTTCAACATCTTTGCTAGTGATATTGCGGAAGGGCTTTTGGGTAAGGTTTGCCTGTTTGTGCATGATACCAAGATCTGCAATAGAAGGCGTAGTTAACATGAGGAGGGATCTAGCTAAGCTTGAAGAATGGTCTAGAATTTGGCAGCTGAGATTTAATGCTAAAAAGTGTAGGGTCATGCATTCGGGCTGCAAAAATCCAAAGGAGTGGTACAGTTGAGGGAGGGGAGTACTTCTGTTTACAAAAGAAGAGCTGGATCTGGGCATGATTCTGGGCAAAAGCTAAAAGGATGCTTAGGTGCATAGAAAGAAGAATGGCCAGCAGAAAAAGGAAGTGATAGTGCCTTTGTATAGGTCTTTGGTGCAACCTCATTTGGGGTATTGTATGCAGTTCTGGAGACAACACCTTGAAAAGGATATAAACTGGTTGGAGTCAGTGCAGATGGTGACTAATAAAATGGTTAGTGGTCTTTGTTACAAAGTGTATGAGGACAGACTTAAGGATCTTAATATGTATATCTTAGAGGAAAGGCGGGGTAGAGGAGATATGATTGAGATGTTTAAATATCTTCATGGCATAAATGCACAGGGGGAGAGCCTCTTTTGATTGAAAGCAAGTTCTGCTATGAGGGGACATAGGAGGGGAGTGAAAGGGGATAGACTCAGGAGTACTATGCAGAAATATTTCTTTACGGAAAGAGTAGTGGATCCGTGGAATAGTCTCCCAGTAGAGGTGGTAGAGATGAGGACAGTAACTGAATTCAAAAAAGCATGGGAGAAACACAGAGGATCTCTAAGGGAATAGAGAGGACTACTGTAATAGTCGATATAGAAGGGCAGACTAGATAGGCCATGTGGTCTTTTTCTGCCATCATGTTTCTATAATTACTGCTTCAGGGACTAAGCAGTAATTATGAAGCATAAGCATGTATTTTCTTATCAACTTATCTTATGCAGTCGCACATGGAAAAATAGGTGAATGCACTGGGTCATCCATACTCAATTCCTGCTTTAAGAATGCCATGCCTAGATGTCATATTTAAAAGAACAGCAACAATGGTACATGCTTAAAGAGGCAACCAAAATGCTGAACAAACAGATATGTGACAGATAGTAACAGCAAGTCAGTTCATGGCATAAATTCAAATCAATGTCATCCATCCACTCAATCTCAAAACTGAGCTCAGCTGGCTGAACGGTATTCAATTTAAACATCCAGAATTACTCTAATTGAGAAGTGCCTCTCTATCACCATCTCTTCAGTGTTGATGGATTCTTCAGTATTCTGAAACTGAGGTCTTCAAAAACATAAGCCACCTTGACACAATGCTCTACCTTAAGGGCAAAGATTTAATCTTTATTCAGTGACAGTGCTCAAATGGTCTAGTTTTAAATTGACGTTTGGTACATTCTGTATAAAGAGGTGAGCAAGGACATTTTATTAAATACACCATGTGTTCAGAAGTATAACTGACACAGTCCTTAATAGTATAGGTTTGGCTGTCAGTCAGATAGCTCCATGAAGGTCCAGTCCGTGACTCACTGTAAATGTCACATTTTTTCACAGGGACAATACTCTGGTGTATTGTCTTTATTCTCTAGGCTGATCATAAATGGGAGCACTGATTTTATGATCGTGTCTGCAATAATCCTTTCTTGGATTTTAAGCGATGACTGTTCTATCAATAAAACGTGAATGCAAAGTCAATGAATGCCAATGTTGTTGAATATTAGCAGCTACCTGTGCAGCCTTAATAGAAGAAGGTAAAATACAGGTAAGTGCCGACTCAGTTTGTTCTTCCTTGGATATAAGTGATGACTGGTCTGTCAACCAAACATGAATGTAAAGTCAATAATTGCTAGTGTCACTGAATATTAGCTACCATTTGTGTAGCTGAGGTTGAGTGGATGATATTGATTTGAATTTATGCCATGAACTGATTTGCTGTTACTATCTGTCAAATGCCTGTTGGTTCAGTATTTTAATTAGCTACTTAAGCATGTACCATTGCCATTGTTTTGTAAAAGAAGGCATCCAGGCATGGTGTCCTTAAAGCAGGAACCGAGCATTGATGAGTAAGTGCCTGCTCCTATTTCTCTACATGGGACTGCATAAGTTGAAGATATTTTAGTCCCTGAAACAGTAATTACAAAACATAGTGCAATGGCAGACTTAATATCTGGACTTAATATCTTGATATGACTTAATTTTTAAAACCATGGATTTTGTGACATAAGTGGAATATTTTTACATAGTGTGACTTGGTTAAATAGGTTTCACTTTATTGATTGTTATAAAATGATAAAATGGATCATTTTTGTCCCAAACATTGACTTTAATGTTTGGGTTAAATGCGTCCTACAAAAAATTGTTTGACTTTGGACTTGATAGTTATTTTTTGGTTCTGTGATTTTGATCCCACAATCAAATTTAAGTATTTTGCTTTGCTATAATAGCAAATTATTTGAAAGTGCTGCTGAATAGCCAAACATAATTTACAATAGCAACCCTCATCTCAGAAAATTCATCATACTTAGTCATTGTAACTTTACATTTTTCTTGTAAGTTTTTTTTTATATGGTTTACCAGAACACAACCAATGAATGTCTTTGATATGTTGACTCATTGGTTCATCCTTTTGAAATGTGTATGTACCAATCTGATGGAATAGCTTATTAGGCCACATATCTGTTTCAATTGATCTTCATTCTCAGGCAAAGTGAAAGGTAAATTCAAAACTTAAGCAATTTCTATTCAGTGTACATCTTCATAAAATGAAATAGCATTTCCTATGTAGAAAACATTATGAATTTGTAGAGGTTTAGTGCTCAATATTATCTTAGCAAAAGCTTTAATAATGATCTCAGAAGAAACAAAGTATGTGGACTTCTTTCCCTCCATTAAATTCTTGATACAAGTTTCTAGCTCCCTAAGTCAATCATATCTGATGACTCATATAGGTTGTGTAAAAACACATTTTTCATTCAACAAATTCTTAATGGCATGCAATGCAGGTTAACCACAGTTACTATATCATGCTTGCTTTAAGACCATACATAAAATATCTGGGGGAAAGACTTCCCCTCCCCACCATTCTCCAGTTTGGCCTGTGAGCACCAACATCTTAAATCAGGCCCTGTCATGTGCATTTAATTGGCTTTTTTGCTAGTGTATCTGACTATGGATATTTTACATGTCAGCTTCTACTCTTCAGTGGTATTCTGTAAATTGTTTACAGAAACAACATTTGCTATAGACATTGTTGGACCAAATAAAGAATGTAGAACTGCAGTACAAATTTATTTGTGAGGTTTAATTTATACATCCTGGACTGGTGTTTGAGCAAATGCAGTTCTGTTTAGATGTCTTTGTAGGTTTTTCTTTACTTGTGCTATAGCAAACTTGATCTGAGTCTAGCACAAGTCCATTTAATGGAATGCTGTGATATTTTTTGTGCTGTTTGCTTGAGAAGTTGAAACCCAGCATAGGGTCACTTAAAGGCACTATAGGATTTTACTTATGCAGTTTGGCTGAGAACCTGGACTCAGCATCAATCCATTTAAAGAGACACAGTAATTACACCTGGGCTATCTGCAGGAGAAAGTAACTTCAGCAGAAGGTCTAATGAGAAACATGTCTTTGAGTTGGTATTCCTTTTGAGAAGTGGCAAAATAAAGGATATCCCTTTCGGTGAGTTCTGTATACCTGATATCCTTGGATCCAACTATTACAGTCTCCATTATGTTTTTGAAACAGAACAACACCTTCATTTTTGAGCGAATCCTAACTGTAGGAAAAATTATTTGTCTCTTTCAGGGTAGGCAAGACAAGGAGCCCAACTTAGAATGCTTTTTGACTCATTTATAGCTGCCTCTTTTTTGGATCTCCATGTCTGTTTCATCCTTCTTAGAAGTTTGACAAGGTACATGAAATCTTATCATATTGATCAATACATTGTCAGGAATAATGACCTATTTCTTTTGTAAAGCTCCTTTCTTTTGTAGAAGAAACCCTTAAACAGAAATCTCATATCCCTAATAAATGAGGGGATTATGACACCATTGTCCTTAAGAAAGTGACTATATAGCATCAGCTGCTGTTAACTGTTGAAAGCCAGATGGTCAGGCAAGGTTGTACTCTTGATTAGTATATCATCCATAAACACCATCTGCATCAGATAAGGCTTTAGAAACAAGGGAAACACCCCACTTGCAGCGTCAACAGGCACAAAGAGAGCAGGACAAGAACACACCATGGAGCTGAGAATATTTTATTGGAAAATTACAAGTAACGTATATCAATTGATAATCAATGATAAAGCCTTGAGTACTACAAAGCAGACTAAAAGATACATTGTTACTTCAGATGGACATCTAGGAATTAAATAGGGGCCCAAGGGCATCTATTTACTCACTGCTTGATGTAAGGCAAGAGGAATAATTAATACCATATATGTCTAAAACAGCAAGTAAAAGGGAAGAGAGTTAAAGAGACCAAATAAGCTGAGCACACTGAGCAGTACCGGAAGACAGACATATATAAAACCAAATACGTTATCAAAAAACTGAAGTAGTGGAAATGCATCAAATATGGGTGGTATTAGCCATACATAGTTGTCAAACATAATTAAGAAGTCATGATGGGATTATACCACTTTAAGTGAAACCTTTCTCAGGAAACCATAACTACCGTGAGTGGAAAAAACAAAGAGTTTGTTGTTCTTGTTAAGTAGTGTCGAGTTGGTGTCAAATTATGGCAACCCTCTGGATAGTTGATCTAAACTGTGTTCAGTCTTCAGTCAGGCGGCTGATAGAGTGGCACCCATAGCTACTGTTATTGTATCGATCCATCTCATTGCCGGTTTTCCTCTTTTGCATTGACCTTCCACCTTGCCAAGCATGATGTCTTTCTCAAACGATTCCTCTCTTCGCATGTTGTGTCCAAAGTATGAAAGTCAAAGTCATTTCATCTGAGCTTCTAAGGAAAGCTTAGGTTTGATCTCCTCTAGTACTGACTGATTTGTTTTTGTGCAGTCCATGATATACACAGTATTCATCACCAGCACCATAATTCAAAGACATCAATTTTCTTCCTGTCTTTTTCACTGTCCAACTTTTGCATCCATATGATGTTATTGAAAATACCATGGCTTGGATAAGTGGAATCTTTGTATGGTAAGAGACATCTCTGCTTTTGAGAATCTTGTCTAGGTCCTTCCTAGCCATTCTGCTAAGAACAATGCATCGTCAGATTTCTTGACTGATTGTCCTTTCTTTACTGATTGTTGATCCAAGTAGGTTAAAGTTGTCAACTATTTCAAATTTTTTTCCATCAATAATGAACTTATTGATTTTTCCAGTTGTCAGGATCTTTGTCTTCTTAATGTTAAGGTGCAGGCCCATTTTAAGTCTATGTACCTTGATCTTGAGAAGCACTTTCAGCTAGTAATGTGGTATCATCAGCATAGAGAAGGTTGCTGATGAGTCTTCCACCAATCTTCACACCTCGGTTGTCTTCATACAGTACTGCTTTTCTGAAGACTTTTTTCTGCATATAAATTAAAGAGGTAGGGGGAAAGTATGCAGCCTAGTCGCACACCTTTGGTGATTTTAAACCATTCTGTTTCTCCTAGTTCCGTTCAAACTGTTGCTTCTTGATCAATGTAAAGCCTGCAAGAGAACTATCAAGTGTTCTGGTATATCCATGCTTCTTAAGGTGGCCCAGAGTTTCTCATAATTTACACAGTCAAAAGCCTTGCTATAGTCAATAAAACACACATGGATATCCTTTTGGTATTCTTTTGTCTTTTCAAGGATCCATCTCACATCCGTGATGATGTCTCTCATTCCTTGCCCTTTCCTGAACCCTGCTTGCACTTCAGGCAGTTCTTGTTCCAGGTATGGTTGTAGTCTCCGCTGAATGATCTTGAGTAGAATCTTTCTGTCATGTGGGATCAGAGTGATTGTGCGATAATTTCCACAGTCAGTCGGATCACCTGTCTTCAGTATTGATAATAAACACATATCTTTTCCAGTTAGTTGGCTATGAATTTGTCTTCCAAATTTCCTGGCAGAGCCTTGTAGGTATGGTAACATCTGCATCCAATTGATGCAATACTTCAGTGGGAATACCATCAGTGCCTGGTGCTTTGTTCTTTGATAAGGCTTTCAATGCTGCTTTGACTTATTTCATTAACAATGGTTCCTGATCATAAGGTACAGATTGAAACAGCCGTTGGTCCACTTGATCTTTATGGTATAACTTTGTATATTCTTTCCACCTATTCTTGATCTTCTCAGCATCATTCAACATGTATCTTTGAGCATCTTGCAGCATTCCAATTCGAGGCTTTAGGATAGTTTATGTTATAGCCAAATCGAACTCATTGGGTAAGCGGCACCATAGAGCTAGAAGTCTATCTAACTATGTGCAGGAGTCAAGTATGTAAGTGTCGCCAGCATACAATCATAGAGCAAAGATCATTTTGGATGATCCGAGGGACATGATGAGCCACTAAAACTGCCAAATGTCAGGGGCAGCAGGGGTTCTTCTCTTCTCTATATGATACCTTATACTGATCCTTCAGATCCACTAGAACCATCCTTAAGCTTGAAGCCAAGTTAAAACTGGTAAAGTACTTAGCATACTTTATAATAGCCAGGTTTTGGTCTAGATAGGTTCTAGGCTACCTGGAGAGGGATACTCATTTATTTAATTGCATATAGTTAATAGTGAGTCACTGGATATTATTCTTTTTAAGAATTGACCACAGTGTACCATTATAGATGTTATTGCAGTGTCTGATAATTCTACCTTCCTATTAGATTTTCAAAATCTATTGCTCTGACTCATAGGAAGCCAGTGGGTTTTTATACTGACATACAAAACCGGCTTGCTATTGCTAATGAGTAAGTTAGTTAGGCCACAGTCATAGGTATGAATTGCAAAGAGATTTCTGTATAGAGACTTTAAATTTTTTTATTTATATATTTATGATTTTACAACTTAATCAAGCAACAACGCTTGTACAGAAAAATATATCCTGCAGCAACAACAGAAAGGTATAACAACACTGTAGAAAATCAAATAAACAGAAAATATCTGTAGTCCCCAATGGAGGAAAGGTGTGAAAAAGAAAATAATCAGTTAGGATGAGGAGTCCCAACTGAAGTAACAGAAATAAGATTGCATATTATAAGATAGACAAATTGAGGGCCTAATTACTCCAAACTAACAGACTGTAACAGAAAAACTCGGAGGGTGTTGTACTTCAATACTTAATGATATTGCAAGGAATTTGTCTCAGACTATTTGGCTGAAAATCGCTGGACTAAAAGAACTTTTCATTAGCCCCAACACAGCCTTAGAACATCAATGACTTATTCCGGCATTTAGTGAACATCTAATATACCCTCTCTCCTCTTGTGTTTCAAATTTTCTAATTTAATCTTGGTATTCAATATAACATGAGACCAGCACTTAACTTCAAAGATCTTCACAATTGTTCTGTTTCTTCCTTAATCCCGACGCCTCACTTGCAACGTTGTGAACAGCGTTTCACTCAAAGTTATGAGGTTCTTCAGGGGATTTAAATGTAGTGCATTCCGCCCAAATGTTAACTGCAAATGGAAACCAACATTAAAAACTACTAACTTATCTTGTTTGTTTAAAACTGCCCTAAGTCTAATAAAAGTGTTAAAATCAAAGAACCTTAATGGCTACTACATACCCAATGGTAGCTTAAACTCCGCACAGCTTTCTCAAGCAAACATTACTATAAAATGTAATTCTCTTCGGCAGCCATCAGCTGTTCCTTCCTTCTGTTATCCTTGAAAGACACTGCGCATGTGCTGATTCTTCCCGTCAGTTTATTTTATAGTCACCTCCCCCTGGGAACTTATAGGCCAATAATCAGGGTGTTTAACTGCAGTTGCCCCATTCAATCTCTAAATTTAGCCCATTGGGAATAAGTGTCTGCAGCTGGTAAATCCAGCGCTGTTCATGAAAAAGCAAAGTTTTAGCTAATGACTTCCCATATTTTGGGATTGAGACTTGTTCAATACAAAAACATCGTAACTGTTCAAAACTGTGTTGTAGTGTCTGACAGTGAGAAACCAACGGTGCTTGCTGTAGATTATGTTTTAAGCGGCTCTTGTGCTCTGACATACGAGTTCTAAAAACTCTACTGGTCTGACCTATATAATACAGGTCACAGGGGCAAACTATAGCATAGACTACATTCTGCGATCTACAAGTCGTATAATGTCGTAAAACATATGTCTTGTGATGATGAGTAAATTGCTGTAGTTCTATTGTTATACTACATATAGAACACTGTCCACACTTATAATGTCCCAAAACTATCTCCGAGTTGTTCAACATGGGACGCAATATCGTTGGGCTCACTTTGTCTTTTAAATTACAGTTCCTGCGCCATACACATCGAACTGTCTTCTGGGCTAGGCTAGGTAGTGTATTTAAAACTTTGATATGGCGAGCAACAATCTTCTTAATTTTGAAACTATAAGGAGTATACTGAGTAACAAAATTGATTACATCAGAGTCCAGTTCTTTACGTGGTTTCTTAGTTTCCAACAGTGCTGCTCTGTCATTAAAGAGTGCTCGATGGTAAGCTCGTGACACTACCCTGGTTGGGTATCCCCGTGCTTGAAAATTCTTCGCAAGATCCTTGGCTTTATGCTTAAAATCAGCAATCTCTGAACAGTTCCTACGATATCTTAGGAACTGGGAAAACGGCAGACCTTCTTTTAGTCGAAGCGGATGAGCACTCCGATAATGAAGCAGTGTGTTCCTAGCTGTAGTTTTACGATAAAGTGAGGTCTGCCATCCTTGTGGAGTCTTTTTAATCAACAAATCTAAAAAAACCATTTCAGTTTCATGAACAGTATAAGTAAACTGAATATGCGGATCCCGGGCATTAAGCCAACTTATAAATTGAAGAAGTTCTTCTCCGGGGCCCCGCCAGAGCAAAAACACATCATCTATAAACCTGGACCAGAGTTTAACATTTGACTGAAATGGGGACAACTGCCATAATTTTTTCTCATAATAACCCATAAAGAGATTGGCTATGGACGGGGCGAATTCCATGGCCACTCCAGATGTTTGTTGGAACAAATCTTCTTCGAACTTGAAATAATTTCGACCGATGGTCAAACGTGTTAATATTGATAAGAATTGAATCTGTGCTTCAGACAAATCTCCTCTATCCCTCAATGCAGATTTGTCTGAAGCACAGATTCAATTCTTATCAATATTAACACGTTTGACCATCGGTCGAAATTATTTCAAGTTCGAAGAAGATTTGTTCCAACAAACATCTGGAGTGGCCATGGGGGCGACATTCGCCCCGTCCATAGCATGCTCCATCAAAGTGCTAGCTGCACATTCACTCTGAAGAGGAACACCCACCTCCACCACATTCCCTATGGGCAGAACATCTTTGATCCCAGTGGTCATTCTTCCGTTAACCTCCTCCAGCGTACCCCATCTCAGGGCCATGGACTTGCTGCCTTCCAACAAATCAACAGCTCCAACCACTGAAGGGGGGTAGGGAGAGCCCAGAGGGAGAGGTGGGGACTGTGCATCCAAGGAAAGAATTACATCCAGGCCAGAGGTCACAGAGTTATCCTCCACCTGTGTCCCAACGCCTGCTCGAATCTCCCACTTTGCTGTCTCAGAAAACTGCATGAACTGATCCATATGACCCACTGAGGAAAGCAAAGGCTCTGCGGGTTAAGTTCTTGATTTGCCTTTATGCTTAGGCATTGCAGCATACTCAGAGTTCAGCCACCATCTTGGTTAAGCCACACCGCCACAGCTCCCTGTATAGAGATTTTTTATATAGTACAGTAGCTCTTTTAATTCAGCTTTATTAGCTTTATCAGCTTCTGCAAGTTGAGCAGTAACCATTTTTTCAAATGCCGTAGAGGGTTGATTACAATGAATCTCAACCTTTTTTTCTATCTCCTCTGAGACTGATGTTAGGTCTTTAGCATTGACAACCTTGGATGATTCTGCTTTGGTGGGAGAGGAATCCCCTGTCTTTTCAAGCTCCTTTTACAATATCAAATAATCCTTTTCCAGTTGAATGTTGGAAGATATTGTGGTAAGGAGAGTGCAGCTCAGCATGGAAATAAAAGAGAAAGAAGAACTTTTTCTTCTTTTCGGGGGATGGGTGCACTAGAACACATACACCACAGCAAAATCCCCGAGAGAAACCAAGAGGGTAGAGCTAGGTTTAAGCCACTCCCAGACTCCATGACAACCCCAGGTAAGAGTAGGAGGTACAAGTGGGTGGAGTCAGAGAGGGAGGTGCCCTGCTCAACGTTTAAGTTTGAGAAAACAAACAAAGTTGAGAGAAGCAGCCAAGGGAGGAGCAGCCAAGAGAGAAGCAGCCACAAAGGGAGCAGCAGCAGAGACAAGAGCAGCCAGCACTGCAGCCATGGAAGCTACAGAGAAGGTTCCAGGCAGAGGACCAAACAGACTGGCAAGAGGGAGAGAGAGAAAAGGTTGGCTTTGAGAAGGCTAAGGCAAGAGTGCTTAGACTCCTCTGATGAAGGGTCTGTCTGCAGGCAGCAGAAGCCCCAGGAAGGGAAGTGGAGATCTTACCCTGAATCCCTGTCTAGCTCAGAGGCAGAGAAAGTCACAAGCCACAGAAGCCTCAGCCAGGAAGGTGCTGCAACAAGACTCCAAGGTAGGAGAAAGAAAGCAGTAAAACCAAAACCCTGTGTTTCTTGCTCTGACTCTGAAGAGAGGTTTAGGCTTAGGAAAACCCGGATTAGGAAGAAGGGGTTTTCAGGAGAAACTGAACAGGAGAAGCCCATTGAAGTCCTACCTAGAGGAGAAGGGGCCATTCAGTGGAATAGGCTGTTTAACCTGTTAAAGGACATTAAGCATAAAGTGCCCGAGCGTTTTCAAACTTTGCCAAGATACAGCCCAGCAGAAAGCATGGAGGTAGAAAGTAAAGAAAGTGACCTGACTTCAGCCTGTTCTGAGATGGACTGTGATATGTGCATTGTGGCTAAGTAATGAAAGCCTGAGAGCAGTGAGAAGTTAGGAATTGTAAATACATGTGCTTTATGATTACGGAATTGAAAAGCATCATAAAGGGAAAAGAAAAGAAAGCCTGTGTAAATAATTCTACTACAACACTGGTTGTACGCTTTGCTTTAATGGGAGAAGATTATCCTTTATTTTCTTTGACTTGAGTGTACAACTGCTTTAAAGATTTGTTACCCGCTTGCCACGGAAGCTAATAAAATTCCTGTGTGCTTTGAAACAACCACTTGGTTCATTTATCTCTATACACAACTACAATCCTTGGTAAAGAGGAATTCAAGATGGCTTCCCGTCCCTACTAGGCGACCCCCTGGTAGGGTCGCGACCGCCACAATATATTATCATAAAGCCAAATAACTTGTAGAATAATAAGGCTTCTAGGGGAAGTTCAGCATCTCCCCTTCAAGCATCTCTCCTGGGGAATTAATAACATGGTCTGTAGGGAATTTGCCTATAATGGGAAAATTCTGTTCTAAGTTAGGAAATGATTCTTTAATTAAGGATCCCAGAGGTTCATCTCTAGTACTTATACCTCTTCTGGGTGAGTATTTGTAGCTAACAGATATAAGGGCAGACCTGTCAGTTCCATTAAAGGTGTGGCATATATGGTCAATCCCAATTAATCAAAGTGAAGATTAGGAGTAGAAAGTCAGTTTATTTAATGGTTGTTGACCCCTACCTATCTGAAACTTGAGAGAGTAATCTTGTATTTTCCCAGGCACCTTAACATCAGTGGTACTCACACCTTTAAAGCTTTGGGGAATAGTTTGTCCAGACTTAAGATATTGGAATGCATCTTAAGGGTCTAATTGGCCACTCTCCAGCTGACTCCACAAGATGTTGTTTATGAGATTCACTCTAGTTTCCATTCTGATAAGACAGTCTGAGCCAAGATAAAAGTGGTAACTTGAGACACATAAATTAATTTTGACGTCTCGGTGGAACCTCCACATGTAAGCACAAAAGATGAATTGCATCTTGTGACCCAATTTATCAGACATGCAGATTCCTAAGTGAAACTTGGATTAGCAAAAGGAATTTATTAGCTAAGAAAGTAATAATTCACAACAGAAAGAAGTCATGTTCTAAGTGCTTTCAATTAACCAAATTGTTTCTACAAAAAATATGTTTCTGTAGTAAATCGTAAACATAAGAAAAGTCACATTGACTAGAACTTGCACCTTAAATATAAAACTCCTTGGTCTTAATAACTCAATATAAAAGAATAAATGAGTGCTGACTTATTGTGTATTTAGCAGTTTGTTTGAATGGCAGTCTCTGTGGGTGTGTAGTCAATCTCATTGCTTCAAGGCTATAGTCCTTTAGAAGGAATGCTATCAAGCTGCTTTGCAGGCTGGGCTCCACAAAATCTTGCAGTATCTGCAGATCATACAGTCTGAGGGCAAGACACCAGGAGATATTCATACTCCCCTCACAGTGGCATGCAGGGCAGGATTTGCACCAGGAGCTCAATGTAGTAACAGCAGTGGTACAAGTTCAGTAAAATGTTCAGAGAGTTCAAAGTAAGAAGAGCAGATTTCACAGTAACAGTTCTGTAGAAGTTTTGAAGCTTGAGTCCTTATATAAGTCCCTATAGAAGTCTCCTGTAAAAGTAATAGACTTGCATTTTTAAGACTTTCTTCTTCTAATTACTATTATATGTATCCAAAAGTGACTTTCTTCTTCTAATTACTATTATATGTATCCAAAAGCAAACAGTATGTTTGGATTTAGCACAGTCCTCAGCCAGTGTGAGACACAATGCTGTTGTCCTGCTCTCCTAAGCAACCATATCCACAATGTCCTAGACTGGCTTGCACCTCCCAAGTGAAACCTCTCCACCCCAATTAAATTCAATTGGGACAGCAGCATTCACCTCCAGAGTGGAGACCGTGGAAACAGCCAGAGTCTCATTTGAAACAGGAACTGAAGTGAGACCATGTTGCTTCAGGGGCACAATGCAACTCACCCCAGAGCTGACAATCAGATAAAGAAAGAAAATGAAACAGCAGAAGGGCATCCTCCCCCCCCCCCCCCCGGGTCTTTCCCCCTTGATAGTATGAGAATGTTGCAAAGTATGAGCTTAAAAATATACAACTAGAATTTAATGAGTGTCTACAAAATCAGTTTGCCACTTTGGATGCAAATGACAGAGCACCAGAAGAGCTATGGGATGACATCAAGAAAGTTGTGCTTGAAGAAAGTAAAATGTCTCTGCAAAAGACGAAAAAGCAAAAATGAACAAAATGGATAACTGAAGAAACTCTGATAATTTCTCTGGATTGCAGAGAAACTACATAAGAACATAAGATATACCATACTGGGTCAGACCAAGGTCCATCAAGTCCAGTATCCTGTTTCCAACAGTGGCCAATCTAGGTCATATGTACCTAGCAGTTTCCCCAAAAGACACAGGTTCCACAATGCTTGTACTGGGTCAAGCATTGATATCCTGGGTCCCTTCTTAATAATGGTTTATGGAAAGACACATAATTAGAGAACTTTACAGAAATTTCCAACATTCAGCAAGACAAGGCAAAGAGAAGTACTACAATGACGCATGCTAGAAAATAGAATCAGAAACTAATAGAAGAACAATATCAACTTTCCTAACGATAAAGAGTTAAAGAAAACATTCCAGCTTTGAAATGTAAATACTAAAAGACGTTCAAGGATCTATATTGAATAATGCTGAAAAAATCAAGAAAAGATGGAAAGAGTGCAGTCATTATACCATAAAGATCAAGTAGGTCAACAGCTGTTTTAACCTGTACCTTATGATCAGGTGATGAAAGAAGAAGTCAAAGCAACATTATCAAAGAAGAAAACACTGGGCACTGTTAGCATTCCTCTTTCAGTATTTCAGGAATCAGATGCAGCTGTGACAATGTTTACAAGGCTCTACCAGAAACCTTGGAAGGTGACATCATGGCTAAATGACTGGGAAAGATCTGTATTCATACCAATACTGAAGAAAGATGATCCAACTCACTGTGGAACTTATCGCACGAGCCCTCTTTTCCCACGCACCAGCAAGATTCTACTTAAGGTCATTCAGAGGATATTGCAACCATATCTGGAAGAAGAACTACCCAAAGTGCAAGCAGGATTCAGGAAAGAGTGAGGAACAAGGGACATTATCCTGGATCCTTGAAAAAACAATAGAATATGAAAAGGATATCTACCTAAGTTTCACTGACTACTGCAGTGCCTTGATTGCACAAATCATGAAAACCTCTGGGGCACATTAAAAAGCATGGGCAAAGCAAAACACTTGATAGTTCTCAAATACAACCTTTACATTGATCAAGAAGCAACATTTTGAATGGAACAAGGAGAAACAGAATGATTTAACATTGGTGAAGCTGCCATACTTTCCCTATGCCTATTCAATTTCTTTTTTTTTTTTAAATTATTTATTTAAGCATTTTTCAAATTCAAAATAATATACAAACAAGAAAATATTCTAGCACAATCAATTTACAATCCGAAATCAACAAAGCATCATAATACATTACCACATCAAGAGAGAAAGATACTGTAATACTCAATATAAGAAACTCAGAGAAAGAAAAAGGGAGTGTGAACCCCAAAATAGGGAGCCGAATAAACTATGTCAATTCCTCCACCGGGTTCTGACCTGCCTCTTTCCCATCCAAAAACTGTTGTAAAGATTTCACATCCGTATATACATAGGTACATCCCCCAGGGTAATAATGCAGTGGCAAGGGAACTTAAAAAAAAAAAAAAACAGCCCCCAATGCCACTACACGGGGTTTAAGAAGTAAGAACTGCTTCTGCCGTGCCTGAGTACTTGGGCAGACATCAGGAAAAATCTGAAGTTTATGCCCACAAAAGAGAGCATCTCTAAATTTAAAGTATGCTCTCAAAACGTGTAGTTTGGCGGGCTCAGATTTGAACCTAACAACCAAAGTGCAGCGTTTAGAAATCACTTCTAAAGAATCCTCCAGAAAAGCGGTTAGGTTTTGTTCCACAGAACAGCCCGAGGGGGACAAGCCCCACTCAGGTTGCTTAGTGGAAACAGAAGCCACCGGAAGGTAATACATATGAGCAGCTGCTACGTCCCCATCTAAATGCAACACTTCTAAAGCATATTTCCCCAACAAAATCTCTGGAGACAACAAATGTGTAAAAGGAAACTTTAAAAGGCGTAAGTTGCAAGCTCGTGAATGATTCTCCAAGGCTTCTGTCCTGTAAGAAACTGAAAAAAGCTCTCTGGTTAAGGAAACATCTGCATCAACACAGGATTGGAGCCGGAGATCAGACCGAGCAGCCTACTTAGTACAATCATCAATTTGCTTATCCATATGCTGCAATTTATCCACCACCTGTTGGGAAAATACACATAGAGAGGACACAGAAGAGGTCAATCGCTTATCAATATTCTGTATAGCTGACCAAATGTCCATTAAAGTCACCTCCTGCGCCGGGGAGGAAAGAGTTCCTGTATCCGCCTTAGCCAAAAACACCGGCTGCACATCAGACGACAAACCCCCAAGAGGAGACTCCAATGGTGTGGATGAGAGAGACGGCATAGGCAGAGGAGGAGGAGACAGGAGTATAGGGCTCAACGAAGCCCCCTCCAGTGATTGAACCTCAGGTAGTAGCGACTGAACATGTTTATCCATGGGGCCAACCACTTTTCCTATTACAACTTCCTCTCCAGATTTTAAACCAGTCTTAGCTTTACGCTTACCCATAACTGTAGGTAGGCCTCACCAACAATATGTGCACCTCCTGTGCACCTAAGGGGCACCAAAGGGGCACGTTACCTGCCCCTTGAGCCACGCCCCTTAGGCCACTCCACGCAGGCCGCGACACGTGGCCACGTAGAACCCACCAGGCTTTATCGAGCAGGGAAGGGTCCTCCAAGGCAGGGCACGTCCTCCTCCTGCCTGCACGCTGATACTGCAAACCTCCACAGGGTACTACAGTCCTGAGCTGCACAGGTGTAATCGCGGCAGCTCCCGCTCACACAGATCTCTCTCCAACAAACTGTCAGGTACCTCCGGGCTTTATCGAGCAGGGAAGGGTCCTCCAAGGCAGGGTACGTCCTCCTCCTGCCTGCACGCTGATACTGCAAGCCTCCACAGGGTACTACAGTCCCGAGCTGCACAGGTGTAATCGCGGCAGCTCCCGCTCACACAGATCTCTCTCCCGCCTATTCAATTTCTATACAGAACCAATCAGAGAAACAGGCTTGTATGAAGACAACCAAGGTGTGAAGATTCGTGGAAGACTCATCAACAACCCTTGCTATGTTGACAACACTGCATTACTCACTGAAAATGAAGATGATTTAAAAAATCTGTTTATCAAGATCAAGGACCATAGTTTTAAAATGGGCCTGTACCTTAACACGAAGAAGACAAAGGTCCTGACAATTGGCAAAATCAATAAGTTCATCTTTTATGGAGAGGAAATACAGTAGATAGTCAACTTTAACCTGCTTGGATTAATAATCAATACTGAAATGACAAGCAGTCAAGAAATTTGACGACACATTGCTCTTGACAGAACACCTATGAAGGAGCTAGATGAGATTTCCTGTTTTTTTTAAAATTAAGATTTTAACCAAAATACATACACAATGAGAGTCATTCTGTGCTGGCCATCTCCCCCTTGTATGGCTGATCAGAATTGGGCCACAGAGAGGTAGACCTGATTCTGATCGCATGGGGGCTAGATGTGTTCGCGGGATCAGAATCGGGTCTATGGCCTGGACATGCAGGCTGTAGCCCAACTCTGATTGGCTGCACATCCAGCCCACATACCCAGCTAACTCAGCTAGCCTCCTGAAAGGAGCTGCAGTGTCATGGTGTCCCATTACCATGGCACTGCGGCTCCATTCAGGAGCCATGATCCCCTGCTGCAGAAAACAATCTTCATTCCCCACAGCCTGATCCCCGATCTAGCCTTCTATGGCCAGGGTCAGGCTGCAGAGAACACCTGCATCCCCTCACCTGTGTCCCCAGGTCCCGTGCTGCGATCCCCCTCCATCCAGGTGGAATAAGTCCCCCATCTAGATTTGAGGCCCCTGATGTACAGGGCCAACCTCTGAATCGACCCTGTAAGTCTGAGATCATGTCCCACCCATGCTCCATCCTCGCTCTGCCTCTGGAACACCCCTTCCTGCCCTATCTAGGTCTCCCCATACAAATCCACTGTTCATACAGGGAGGATATTAACAGGGTGGCAGGGGGATGAATAGAGGGGATGGACACCCCAATGGGAAGTTCATTTCTGCTATTTGTGGAACAGAATGACCCCCAATGAATACAGTGCATTGCAAAAGTATTCATCCCCATGGTTTTTGTCCTGTTTGTCATATTATGTATAATCTGGAATGAAAATGTAGGTTCATTTGGATGTTAGGTAATAGACTTAACAATATGGTCCAAATTGGTGAAGTGAAATAACAATAAAATACCTTGTATCTATAAAAAACAAGTAAAAATTGAAAAGTTGTGAGTGCATATGCATTCATCGCTTCTGCTATGAAACCCCTAAATAAGATCTGCTCCAGCCAATTAACCTCAGAAGTTACATAATTAGTTGATTAGGGTCCACCTGTGTGCAATCAGTGTCACATGATCTGTCACATGATGTCTATATAAATATAGCTTTTCTGAAAGGCTCCTGACTTTGCAATACCACTAAGCAAGAAACATGAATACCAAGGAGCACTCCAAACAGGTCAGAGACAAAGTTGTGGAGAAGTATAGATCAGGGTTGGGTTATAAAAAAATATCCCAAATTCGGAATATCCCACGGAGCACCATTAAATGGAGTGGAGGAGTAGCCTAGTGCAGAGGTGGGCAATTCCAGCCCTCGTGCACCACAATCCATCCTGGTTTTCATCATGTCCCTAATGAATATTCATGAGATCTATTTGTAGCCACTGCCTTCCATTGTATGGAAATAGGTCCATGAATATTCATTAGGGACATCATGAAAACCAGACTGGATTGAGGTGCACAAGGGCCGGAATTGCCCACCCCTTAGAGCACTGGCTTGGGAACCAAGAGACCAGAGTTCGATTCCCACTAGCACTCCTTGTGGCCTTGGGCAAGTCACTTAACCCTCCATTGCTCAGAAAAATCCAAGTTATCAATGTCCCTGTTAATGTACATTACCAAGTTTAAGTTACAATGTAAACTGCTTTGATTGAAATGATAAAGCAGTATAAAAAACCTGTTAAATAAATAAATTAAATTAACTAAATCTATTAAAACTAAATAGAAAGAATATGGCACCACCACTATAAACCCGACAAGAGAAGGCCACCCACCAAAACTCACAGACCGGGCAAGGAGGGCATTAATCAGAGATGCTACAAAGACACCAAGGATAAAACTGAAGGAGCTGCAATGATCCACAGTGGAGTTGGGAGCATCTGTCCATAGGACCACTTTAAGCTATACACTCCACAGAGTGGAGCTTTATGGAAGAGTGGCCAGAAAAAAGCCATTGCTTAAAAAAAGAAATAAGAAAACAAGTTTGCAGTTTGCACCACAGCATGTGGCGGACCCTCCAAACACATGGAAGAAGGTTCTCTGGTCAGATGAGATGAAAATTGAACTTTTTGGCCATCATGGGAAACGCCATGTGTGGTGCAAACCCAACACTTCCCATCACCCCGAGAACACCATTCCCACAGTGACACATGGTGGTGGCAGCATCATGATGTGGGGATGTTTTTCATTGGCAGGGACAGGAAAACTAATCAGGATTGAAGGAACAATGGATGGCACTAAATACAGGGCAATTCTTGTGGAAAACCTGTTTCAGTCTGCCAGAGATTTGAGACTGAGACGAAGGTTCACCTTCCAGCAGGACAATAACCCTAAACATACTGCTAAAACTGGTTTAAATGGAAACATTTAAATGTCTTGGAGTGGCCTAGTCAAAGCCCAGACCTCAATCCAATTGAGAATCTGTAGCATTACTTGAAGATTGCTGTACACTAACACAACCCATCTAACTTGAAGGAGTTGGAGCAGTTTTGCCTTAAGGAATGGATGAAAATCCTAGTGGCTAGATGTGCTAAGCTAATAGAGACATACCCCAAGAGACTTGCAGCTGTAATTGCAGCAAAAGGTGGTATTAATACCTAGAACTACACCTCAAAGCAGAACAAGAGTCAAGAGTAACACAAATCACCAAGTACCCATACTAACCCACTGATTTGTCCCGACGAAAATTTTCCAATGGGAAACATCTGTGAAAGCAAACTTATTTCCAGCATAGGTAACTACACACTAACAGGGAAAATGGAAATAGAATGCGGCTCTGATAGGTAAGATTTTAGACTTAAACTGCAAGAAAGCCTTCCTACACATTTGCATAGGCCTAGCAACATCAGGAAAAATGTTTATCGGCTGGCCACAAAAGGGAAGATACTTTTTAGAGAAGTATAATTTCAACACAGCAATCTTATCAGCCTCTGATCTGAAAGTGACCAGCAGACCCACCATCTCAGAGACAATGTCCTGAGAGGTCTCAGGAAAAGCGGTCAAATCAAGACTGTCTGGAGAGGTTATGGAATCCAATCCCTCTTCTTTGGCCACTTCTACTTGAGTCCCCTTGGAAACATAAAATAACTTAGAAATAACTAGTGCATGAACATTACTAAACAACTAAATTTCTTTCAATACTTTTTCAACAGCTTGAGGGGGGACAGAAGCCGCATCACCGGAAAATTCAGGAATCACATGTTCCTTGCCCTTAATTGATTCTCCATTATCCTTAACTACTGCCCCTCCCCCTTAGAGAATGCAATGAGGACTGAGAGCCCTCAAGTTCATTACATGAGACTCTAAAGAAGAAATTAAAGAGTCCTGATATTTAAATTTGTGCACAGACTTCTTGGAAAACATGCACAGTTGACCCAATGTCCCAGTCAATATCAATTCCACTCTTGGCAGCTTTCCCCAAAGTGTCAAGGAAACCTCAGTGGAGGGGCCCAATGGCCTGACCACTAGAGAAACTGTCTTGTGGTGCTAAACACCAGCCAGGGGACCCAAGAGGGAGGAGGATTGTGGAGAGTGCTGGCTTGAGGCAGAGGAGTGGCTTTCTGAGAACTGCTACTGGCATGCAGAGCAGACAAACCTATCATATAAGAAGGCCGGAGGGAGGTGTAGGGCAACAGGAACTCAAGGAAGTTTCAATATCCATAGGATTGCTCACAGTTGTAGAAAGAGACAAAGCAACAGGCTGTATATGGAGGTCCATAGGCCCCTTGACCAGACCTGCTCCTCCAGTTTATACAGTACCTCTTCAGGATGAGTATTTGTAACTAACAGGTACAAGGTCAGACCTGTCAGCTTCACAAAAGGTGTGACATACATGGTCAATCTCAACTACTCAAAGTGAAAATTAGGAATAGAAAGTCAGTTTGTCCAATGGTTGCTGACTCTATCTTAAACTTAAGAGGTTAACTTGAACTTCCTCAGGCAACTTAACATCTGTGAGACTCACCCCTTTAAAGCTTTTGGGGAAATGTTTGTCCAGACAAGAGATTAGAATTCGTCTTTGGGATCTAATTGGCCACTCTCCAGATTACTCCACAAGATGTTGTTTTACATATGAGATCCACGTTGATTACCATTCTGATAAGACAGTCTGAGCTGAGATAAAGTGGTAACTCGAGACTGGTAATTCAAGACGGGTCTAAATGCCTGCACTTAGCTTCTAAGAAGATATACAAGTTATAGTATTTTATAACCTGTGTGAATAGATTTGTGCTCCACCCAGGCTCTGCCCCATGCATGCTCACAAGAAAAATATGCGCCATCGGTCTGATGCTTTTTATTACAAAAAAAGCGACTGGTTAAAGGCGCATCCATATGTATAAGCATTGAAAATATATAACTAATGCATCTTGATGGTGTGTAACTTTATGCAGCTCCTTAGAAAATGACTTCCTTAATGTCTAAGTTCACTTGATGTTTTCTTTCTTATTTATTTCTTTAACTAGGCTTATATACTGCTTTTCTACAAGTCAAAGCGGTGTATATGCAGGTACTGCATATATATTTCCCTTCTCCCTGAAGGGCTAATAACACAGGTACAATAAAAAAAAAATTTTTAAACTGTCTCTAATGTTTCGATTGATTTTTACGTTTTTTGGTGCGCTGAATCCAAATCTGGTAACCAATTTGCTCCATCACGTACAGATTTTTTGCAACATTGGGTTAGCAGTTTCAGATTGAGTGCGATCAAGATAAAAGTTTCTTGGATGAATTCTTTATACTAATTGTTTAGTAGTTATTCAAATAAGAATAAAGAAAATTGTAACAAGGCAGCACATAAGAATAGAGTAATGTCAACAAAACACACTGTGATGGTAGCAAAATTGTCTGCACTTAAAACAGCCACATACATGTGCACAAACATTGAGCATATAAGAGCGAGGTTAGACACAAAGCAAAGCAAAGAAATGTGCAAAAAATGTTGTACAGGTATGTATGTAAGAATAGAAAACGCAAACCGCACCATTGCAATACATGAAGACAAACACCCGATGGTGTGAAAATAAAATTCTAATAAATGAGATCCGACACTGTGGTAATAACTAGCAAATTTTTATTTCAAAGTTTAGTAAAAACACGATATTTGTCAACACAGTTTAGATTTTAAAGTCATTCTT
The DNA here is from genome assembly GCA_033557465.1 of Ichthyophis bannanicus. NCBI lineage: Eukaryota > Metazoa > Chordata > Amphibia > Gymnophiona > Ichthyophiidae > Ichthyophis > Ichthyophis bannanicus. Next base: position 85,694,542 of record CM066050.1, on the reverse strand, counting down.
GGGTCAATCAATCTCCTGGTGGGCCCGTTTCTTCTTCCCCCGAATGCTTCTCTTGATGCGCTGCTTGGCGTATTTTTCATCTGGGGTTTCCCGCAGCAGCAACCAGCAGAAATCAGCCATCATAGTGGTGTTCCATCTTCCTTGGTACCTTCTCTCTGCGTCCTTGATGCCCTGGTGAAACCTTTCACCTTGTTCTTCACTGTACGCCCCCAAGTTTTCGGGAAAGTAGTTCACATGGGAGTGCAAGAAATGGACTTTCAGGCTCATGTTACAGCCTTGTTCTTTGAAGGCATTGAGCATCCTGGCAACAATATCCTTATAGTTCTCATCCCGCCTGTTCCCAAAGAATTTGAGAACAACATCCTTGAAGGAATCCCAGGCTTCTTTTTCCTTCTCAGACATCGTTTCAGCGAATGCTCCATCTGAAATGAGTTTCCTTATATCAGGGCCAACAAACACTCCTTCCTTTAGCTTTGCTTCAGAAAGTCGGGGGAACTTTGAGCAAAGGTACTGAAAGCACTCATCATCTTTTGGAAGGGACTTGATGAATTGCTTAATGAGACCCAACTTAATGTGGAGAGGTGGTAATAGAATTTTATCACGAGGTACCAAGCTCTCATGAAGAACATTTTTCTCACTGGGTCTCAAATACTCCCGAATTGGCCAGTCTTTTTTCCCCCAGTGTAGGTCGCGAGCCCGGCTATCCCACAAGCAAAGGAAGCAGGGATATTTGGTGAAACCGGATTGCTGCCCTAATAGCATGGATAGAATTTTAAAGTCTCCACAAATCATCCATTTATGCTCATCATAACGAATCTTCTGAAGAATCAGGGCCAAATTCTCGTATTTTTCTTGGAGAATAACAGAGTGAGCAATAGGAACTGAAGCGAATGTGTTGCCATTATGAAGAAGAACACCTTTTATGCTGTCTTTTGACGAATCAATGAACAGCCGCCATTCAGCAGGATCATACTTGAGTTTAAACTTTTCCATCACTCCGTATATATCGTTGCAAAATACCAAATCTTCCTCTTTGCTGAAATACTTCAAAAATTGTGTCTCGCGGTTGCGGTACCAATAAAAAGTTGTTCCTGGTGACAATAGATTTTTCTGTTTAAGCCGAGAACCTAGCAGTTGGGCAGCATCTTTTGGGAGTCCTAAATCCCAGACTAAATCATTCAATTCAGCTTGAGAGAAAAGTTCAGGTTTCGGATCTGGTTCAGTTTCAAACTCGGAAGTACTGGACTCATCGGGAAAAGCCATCTGATGAGTCTCATCATGATCAGAACCGTCCACACAAATATGATTCAAAGATTTTGGTGGTTCAGGCACAGGTACTTCGTTGCTATGAGGCATAGGCCTAATTGCTGAGGGAAGGTTGGGGTAACTTATTACGTTCTTATTTTTTAAGTTGTATCCCTTCACAATGCAAGAGCAAAAATAGCAGTCACTGCTGTGGTCTCTTTGTTCACGCCACATCATAGGTATTCCGAAACGAAATGCTTGTTTTTTACCTTTCATCCATAAGCGTAGATCTTCCTCACATGTCTTGCACACTTTGTGAGGAGCCCACGGTTTGTCTTGATCGCCTAACTTCAAACCGAAATAGGCGAAATATACTTTTTTAATAAATGCAGAAATGTTCCTCTGCCGCTTTTTCACGGTATATTCCCCACAAATAAAACAAAAACTGTCCGGAGAGTTGACGCAACCTCTGGCTCTGTGAGCCATCACAAATACACAGCACTGCAAACTACAACTGTAGTGAACCACTTCGGAATAAAGCTGGATTACGACTGAGCAAACAAAAGGTAATAATGAACTTGCAAGAAACTGAAATTTGACAGGAACGTTCATGTCGCAACCACCGTGTTTGAGCGAGCGAACGAGGCGAGGCGAACAGGAAAGAACATGCGCCAGCGCGAGTACTGGATTTAGCCCCTCGCCTCCCAATTGTCCTGTTAATGTATAAAATGAATACAAAACACTCTAAAATATCATGAGGGAGTGTTTCTAGTTAGTTAACCATTACAACCTCTATTTTGGGCCAAGAAAATAAACTGCAGTCGGCTAAAAAGAAATTATGTGAACATTCCTTATATGGGTAAGAAATCTAATTTTGCAAGAAAATGTGACGTGATGGAACATTTTGGCTATTTTTCCTGGATTCAGCACCCCAAAATCTATAGGAATCAGTTGCAAAACTGGAGGCAGTTTTTTGGTAGTGTACCTGTGTAATCTATGTTTTTGTACCTGAGGCAATGGAGGATTAAGCGGCTTGCCCAAGGCCACAAGAAACACTTGTGGGACTAGAAACCCCAGTCCTTCTGGTCCAAGGTTGCTGTCTTCTAGTGGAATTTTAACCCCTGGTCCTCTGGCCTGTGGTAACTTGCCCCAACCACTAGGCCACTCCTCCCTCATATAATGCATTTGCATGTACAAGCTTTGAGACTTCTTTAGTATTAGAAATAATACAGTAGTACATTGAGCAATCAACTCTAAAGGAATTCTTTGTTCTACTGAGAGTATATTGTTTTGCATGGCAAAGCAAATACTGCCAGGCTCTGTTGTCTCTGAATCTCTAATGCTGTCTCTGACTATCTCAATATGCTTCTGTACTTTTTCTTTCTTGCAGCATAGTAAAACTATTTTTTTTTCTAAAGCTTTCTTATCTAATACTAGATTTTCACTGGCAACTCTAGAAGCTTCATCATTTTTGCTCCTCAGTCATACAAATGAATATTCACTCCAACACACTTTTCTATACACTAACCCAAGGACAATAAATTTCCACATAAATTAATTTTGGCATCTCGGTGGAACCTCCACATGTAAGCACAAAAGCTAAAATGCATGTTGTGACCCAATTTATCAAACAAACAGATTCTTGAGTGGAACTTGGATTAGCAATAGGAACTTATTAGCCACTAAAATAGTAATTCACAACAGAAAGAAGTCATGTTATAAGTGCTTCCAATTAACCAAATTATTTCTACATGAAAATTTGTTTCTGTAGTAAATCTTAAACAGCAAAAATCACATAAACTAGAACTTGCACCTTACATATAAAACTTCTGGATCTCAATAACTCAACATAAAAGAATAAATGAGTGCAGCCTTAGAGTCCAATTCCATGCTCTACTTGCCTGGCCCGTCCGGGTGTTCAGAATCGGGACGGCCAGGAGTTGTACCCAATTCTTATGCTGCGGAGGCTAGAAGTCCCCATGGGATCAGAATCAGGTGCCAGTGGCCTGGACGTGCAGGCTGGTCCCCAAGTCTGGGCTCCCGGATGTTTGGCACACTCCCCGGCTAACTCAGCCAGGCTCCTGCAAGGAGCGGCAGTGGCCACCATGGCTCCGTGCAAGAGCTGCGATCACTGGACACCCACTAACCCCTTTTTTCCCTGCAGCCCAATCCACAATTGGTCCTTCTATGGCCAGGATCCAGCTGCGGGGAATCCCCTGCAATCCCCTCACCTTTCCTCTGTGCTCCAGCACCACCATCCCCCAATGTCCATCTATACTTGTTGACCTGGACGTACAGGGCAATGACTGGAATTGGCCCTGTACATCTGGGTTGTGCACCCCTGGCCTGCCCACTCTTCCCCCCATCATTGCCCCTGCCCACTCCCATCTAGAGCTCCCCACTCTTCTATTATGTGTGGGGAGCTTTGGGAAGGGAATATGGTTCTGGGTGTTTAGCGGGGGTGAACATCTGAACTAAACATCCATCCCCGCTAAATGTGGCTTGGAATCTACCCCTTATTGTGTATTTAGCAGTTGTTTGAATGGCAGTCTCTGTGAGTGTGTAGCCAATCTCATTGCTTCAAGGCTATAGTCCTTTAGAAGGAATGCTATCAAGCTGCTTTGCTGGCTGGGCTCCACAGAATCTTGCAGTGTCTGCAGATCATAAAGTCTGAGGGCAAGACACCAGGAGATGTTCAGACTCCTCTCACAGTGGCATGCAGGGCTGGATTTACCCCAGGAGCTCACTGTAGTGAAGCAGTGGTACAAGTTCAGTAAAACGTTCAGACAGTTCAAAGTAAGAAAACCAGATTTCACAGTAACAGTTCTGTAGAAGTACTGGAGATCAGAGTTCTTATAGAAGTCCCTATGGACTTCTGCTGTAAAAGTCTTAGCGGTATGTCTACTAAGCCAGGCTAATGGTTAACCTGGGCTATCTGTCACTGTCCTATGTTATTTAATGGGACCGAGTTGCAGATAGTCTGGGTTAACCCTTAGCCTGGCTTAGTAGGCATGCCCCTTAGACTTGCATTTTTAAGATTTTTCTTCTTGTTATCACTGTTATATGTATCCAGAGCAAACAGTATGTTTGGATTTAACACAGCACATGGATACAGATCCAACAGATCAAAGTTATTTACAAGTCCACTCCAATCCAAGAAGGTTCTGTTTTGAGATGTAACTAATTGAAATGAGCCTCACCTGATGAAGGTTCCTTTACCAGGGCAGAAGTGGTTAAAGAAGATCCAGTCAAGCTGATCATCATGTAACTGGGGACCTGAGAGCTTGCAGGCTGCTGTCCCACAACAGCCATGGCATCATAGCAGAATTAGAAACCTGCAAAACAAAATAAACAGCAGAACCAGCAGGAGCAGTACCAGTATTACCCCCCACTAGTCCTTACGGGAGGAAACTAGCTAGTCCCAAGTTTTCCCAGACCACCCACTTCCTTACCTCTGAGTGCCAAGTACTGGCCAAACCAGCACCAGATGGCAGCCCATAGGTCATGCAATTTCATGTCACAGGAGCATCTTCATAAAATCCTCAAGCAGGTGGAGGCTGAACAAAACCCATGGGCCCCAAATAGGAGAAAGGGCCTTGGTTGACAGATAGCTATAAATAAGGCTGGAGCTGCCAATGAGCCTTGCCAACCCCTAAAAAAGGAGGAATCCAGCCAAATCAGCAATCACCATAAAAGTGGCTGGGACAGAAGGAAGAGATGGATCTGTAGCAGCCTGCGGGAAGAACAGCACTAGCAAGTGGTCAGGCTCAGGAAGTGTTCCCATGCAAAACCCTCCACTGGAAACTACTCCTTGGGAAAGCCCCAGCAGAAAGAATAGTCATATTGACTCACTTCCACTGCCCACCTATAGTTAAAGCTTTATCCCCTCAAGCTAATGCTCACACAGTGATGGATAGAAGCAGTGTAGTTTATCAAACAGCAATGCCAATCCACAAATAGGAGCAAGTGACTAGCCCTAGCATGTACAGTATGTCCCTGGCTTTCCCACTGAAGCCACATGGCCAGGAGGGATCGGAAGCCTGACCCTCAGCCAGTGTGAGACACGACACGTTTGTCTCGCTCTCCCAAGCAACATCTGCAATATCCTAGGTTAGCTTGCACTTCCCAAGTGAAACCTCTCCACTCCAAGAAGTCTTGGCTGGGACAGCAGCAGTCACCACCAGAGTAGAAATTGTGGGAACAATCAGAATCTCATTTGAAGCAGGAACTGAAGTGAGACCATGTTGCTTCAGGGGCACAATGCAACTCACCCCAGATAGAGAAACAAAACGAAACAGCAGAAGGAAACTCCTCTCCCTCCCCCCCCCCCCCCACTGAGTCTTTCCCCTCTGATGGTATGAGTATGTTGCAAAGTATTATCTTAAAAATATACAACTAGAATTTAAAGATGGCCTACAAAATCAATTCACCACTTTGAATACAAATGTCAGAGCACCAGAAGAGCTATGGGATGACATCAAAAAAGTTGTACTAAAAGAAAGTAAAAAGTCTCTGCAAAAGGTGAGCGAGCAAAAATGACCAAAATGGATTACTGAAAAAACTCTGATAATTTCTCAGAAATACAGAGAAACTAAGAAGAGAAACAGACATAATTAGAGAACTTTACAGAGAAGTACTACAAAGATGCATGTTAGGAAATACAATCAGAAAATATTAGAGGAAAACAATATCAACTTTCCTAAAGCTATAAGAGTTAATGAAAACATTCCAGCTTTGAAATGGAACACTAAAAGACTTTCAAGGATCCATATCGAATAATGCTGAGAAGATCAAGAAAAGTTATAAGAAACATAGAAACATGATGGCAGAAAAAGACCTGCCCTTCCATATCAACTACAATAGTCACCCTTTTTTCTTTAGATATCTTCTGTGTTGGTCCCATGCTTTTTTGAAATCAGATACTGACCTCATCTCTACTACCTCCACTGGGAGATTATTCCATGCATCTATCACTCTTTCCATAAAGAAATATTTCCGCATATTACTGCTGAGTCTAACCCCTTTTACCCTTATCCTATGCCCCCTCAAAGTGGAGCTTGCTTTCAGTTGACAGAGGCTCTTCTACTGTGCATTTAGGCAACAGAGGTATTTAAATGTCTCTATCATATGTCCTCTCTCCAGCCTTTCCTCTAAATTGTACATGTTAAGATCTTGAAGTCTGTCTTCATATCCTTTATAACGAAGACCACTAACCATTTTAGTAGCCACCTTCTGCTCCCACTCCATCCTGTTTATATCCTTTTGAAGGCACGGTCTCCAGAATTGCACACAATACTCCAAATGAGATTGCATCAGAGATCTATACAGAGGCACTATCACCTTCTTTTTTCTGCTGGCCATTCCTCTCCCTCTGCACTCAAGCATCCTTCTGGCTTTCACTGTCAACTTTTCTATCTGTTTAGCCATGTTAAGATAATCAGAAACAATCATGCCCAGGTCACACTCTTCTTTTGTGAACAGAAGTACTTCATCCCCTACACTGTACCACTCTCTTAGATTTTTGCAGCCCATTTGAATGACCCTGCATTTTTTAGCATCATATCTCAGCTGCCAAATTCTTGACCATTCCTCAAGCTTAGCTATATGTTTCCTCATAGAAACATAGAAACATGACGGCAGAAAAAGACCACATGGCCTATCTAGTCTGCCCTACCATATCACAACCAATACGACAGTCCCCTTTTTTCCTTTAGAGATCCTCTGTGTTTGTCCCATGTCTTTTCTCATCTCTACCACCTCCACTGGGAGACTATTCCATGGATCTACCACTCTTTCTGTAAAAAAATATTTCTGCATATTATTCCTGAGTCTATCCCCTTTCACCCTCATCCTATGTCCCCTCGTAGCAGAACATACTTTCAATTGAAAGAGGTTCTCCTCCTGTGTATTTATGTACGGAGGTATTTAAAGGTCTCAATCATATCACCTCTATCCCGCCTTTCCTCTGTAACCATTTAGTAGCCACCCTCTGCACCAAACTCATCCTGTTTATATCCTTTTGAAGGTGCGGTCTCCAGAATTGCACACAATACTTCAAATGAAGTTGCACCAAAGACTTATACAGAGGCATTATCACCTCCTTTTCTCTGCTGGCCATTCCTCTCCCTATGCACCCAAGCATCCTTGTAGCTTTTGCCATTGCCTTTTCTACCTGTTTAGCTACTTTAAGATCATCAGATACAATCACGCTTAGGTCCAGCTCTTCTTTTTTGGACAGAAGTACTTCACCCCCTATACTATATCACTCTCTTGGATTGCTGCAGCCCAAATGCATGACCATTCCTGGGTGTCTACTGTATTGCAGATTTTAGTATCATTTGCAAACAGGCAAACCTTACTTAACAGCCCTTCTGCAATATCACTAACAAAGATGTTTAAAAAAATTGGACGAAGGACAGATCCCTGTGGCACACTACTGGTAACTTCCTTCTCCTCAGAGTGAGCTCCATTTACCTGTACTCTTTATTGCCTCCCACTCAACCAATTTCTAACCCAGTCAGTCACTTTAGGGTTCATCCCTAGGGTTCTCAGTTTATTAATAAATTGCCTGTGTGGAATGGTGTCAAAGGCTTTACTGAAATTTAAGTACACCACATTTAGGACTCTCCCTCAGTCCAACTCCCTTGTCAAAGAAATCAATAAGATTTTTCTGACAAAACCTGCTTCTGGTAAACCCATGCTTCCTCAGATCCTGCAATCCATTGGACTCCAGAAACTTCACTATTCTCTCTTTTAGTAGCTTTTACAATAATTTACTCACCACAAAGGTTAGACTAACTGGCTTGTAGTTTTCAACCTCATCATTACTTCTGCTTTTGTGTAAAGGGACCACATGTGCCTTTCTCAAGTCCTCTGCAACAACTCCTGACTTCAAAGAAGCATTGAAAATGTCAATGAAAATAATACAGTCTTTATACCATAAAGATCAATTGGGTCAGCAGCTGTTTCAACTTGTAGCTTATAATCAGGAAGCACTGGTGTTGAAATAAGAAGTCAAAGCAGATTGAAAGCATTATTGAAGAAGAAAGCACTGGGCATTGATAGCATTCTTATTGAAGTATTACAGCAATTATATACAGCTTTTACAATGCTTACAAGGCTCTCACTTGGTTTGCAGCTTGTCATTCTGTGTGGGTTTGTGTGCATCAGTGATGCTGAGAGCTAAGCTATTGGCAGAGTCTCCCAAGATGGACAAGTCTCAGCTGAGGTGTCAGACCAAGACAAACCACCCATCTGAGCAGCAGCAGAATGGGATGGTGTTGGCGGCAGAGAATCACATTTCTGTGACAATGGCAACAGCACTAGAATTACCTGCAAGAATGAAAGGCATGGCAATCTACTTCCATATCTTGCATCGAAAACCAAGTAGATAGTCACAACAAAATAAATTGTAGTATAGTGCGGGAAGATGAGACCCCCTCCCCCCCCAGGTTGGAAGGCACTCAACTGGCTACTGGGGAGGAACTGAAGACTTTTCAGAGTAAAGCCAGCATTTATGATGTGGTTGGATCAAAGCCCTCGGGAAGTCTGACTGCTGATGTAGCTACGCATGAAATGAGAGTCAGAAGCTGCAAAGATGTCTTACGCATTGCAACATGGAACATACGAAGCATGACCCAAGTGAAGTTTGATGTGGTCAAGAATGGAATGTAATGTAATGTATACAACTCAATCTGTTGGGGGTCAGCGAATTGAAATGGATGGCATTGGGCACTTTGCATCTGATGATAACATGGGCTACTATGCTGGAAATGGAAGACAAAGAAGAAATGGTGTTTCATTTATAATTAAGAAGAAATTTCCAGAACTGTAATGAAGTACAATGCAATCAGTGAATGCTTAATTTGTATTAATCTATGAGGAATTCCCATCAATACAACTATAATTCAGGTATAGACCCCAACAACAGCTGCAGAAGAGGATGAAATTGTTGAGTTCTATAAACAAGTACAAGCTGAAATTGACAGAACATGCAGACAGGATATCCTGATGGTCATGGGTGAGTGGAATGCAAAAGCTGGCAACAAGAAGAAGGCAAAGTGGTTAGAAAATATGGATTTGGCAATAGAAATGAAGCTGGAGAAAGACTGATAGAATTCTGCAAGATCAGTGATCTATTCATCTCAAACACCTTCTTCAAATAACACAAGCGGCGACTGTACACATAGACTTCACCCAATGGATTGTACAAAAATCAAATTGATTACATCTGTGGAAGTCAATGATGGAAATGTTCTATAACATCAACAAAGACTAAACCTGGACCTGAATGTGGTACAGATCACCAACTACTAGTATGCAAACTCAAGCTAAAGTTGAAAAAGAGCAAGCCACTCATAAATGTAGCAAAATATGAGCCTGAGAATATACCACCAGAATTTAAAACTGCCTGCAAAACTGATTCACTGCTTTAGATACAAATGACAGAGCTCCAGAAGAGTTATTGGATGACATCAAGAAGGTTGTGTTGGAAGAAAGTGAGAAGTCCCTACAAAAGATGAAAAAGCAAAAAAGGTCAAATTGGATTACTGAAGAAACTCTGAAAATTTCGCAGAAATGCAGAGAAGCTAAAACCAGAGAAGAAAGAAGGTCAATCACAGAACTCAACAGAAATTTCCAATGTGCAGCAAGACAAGACAAGGAGAAGTACTACTATGATGCATGCAAGCAAATTGAATCAGAAATTGTTAGAGGAAGAAGATCGGCTTTCCTAAAGCTATGAGAAATAACGAAAAAATTCCAGCCTTGAATTGGAATGCTTCAAGATGCTCAAGAATCCATGTTGAATGATGCTGAGAAGATCAAGAAAAGTAGGAAAAAATATACAGAGTCTTTATACCATAAAGATCAAGTGGACCAACAGTCATTTCATCCTGCACCTTATGATCAGGAATCATTGGTGATGAAATAAGAAGTTGAAAGCCTTAACAATGAACAAAGCACTGGGCATTGAAGTATTACAGAAGTCAGATTAAGTGGTTACCATACTTACAAGGCTCTGCCAGGAAATTTGGAAGATAAAATTATGGCCAACTGATTAGAGAAGATCCTTGTTTATACAAATACTAAAAATAGGTGATCCAACTAACTGTGGAAATTATTGCACAATCGCTCTGATACCACATGACAACAAGATTCTACTCAAGATTTTTCAGCAGAGACTACAACGATACCTGAAATGAGAACTGCCTGAAGTGCATGCAGGATTCAGGAAAGGGCGAGGAATGAGAGACATCATCACGGATGTGAGATGGATCCTTGAAAAGACAAAGAATGCCAAAAAGATATCTAGATGTGTTTTATTGACTCAGCAAGGCTTTTGACTGCGTAATCCATGAGAAACTCAGGGCCACATTAAGAAGCATGGATATACCAGAACACCTGATAGTTCTCTTACACAACCTTTACATTGATCAAGAAGCAACAATTCGAACAGAACAAGGAGAGATAGAATGATTTAAAATCAGCAAAGATGTACAACAAGGCTGCATACTTTCCCCCTACCTGTTTAATTTATATGCAGAGCAGATAATCAGAGAAGCAGGACAGTATGAAGACAATCAAGGTGTGAAGATTGGTGGAAGACTCATCAACAACCTTTGCTATGCTGATGATACCATATTACTGGCTGAAAGTGAAGACAGTCTGAAACATTTGCTTCTCAAGATCAAGGAACATAGTCTTAAAATGGGCCTGCACCTTAATATAAATTAGACAAAGATCCTGAGAACTGGCAAAATTAATGAGTTCATCATAAGCCCACATAAAAACACTATAGACCTCCTATCTTTCTGCAAATTCCTCAGGACTCACCTATTCACCTTTCACTTCGGCATCACACCCTCCTAACTCTACCATCCTGAACAACATTTCCGAATCCACATGAAGGAAAGATATTTCAAGCACAGGTAAATAGTTTCAACCTGTACATAGTTAATTTAAGTTAACCACTGTTCCTTCTCTCTGTACAAAGTTGCCTGTTTTTTCATTGTAAACCTTAGTTGTAAAACCAAGTTCCTTGTAAACTGCTTTTACCTCCATGTAAAGCAGTATATAAATACAGTCAAATAAATAAATAAATAAATCATTGATGGAGAAGAAATTGAAATAGTTGACAACTTTAACCTACTTGGATCAACTATCAATAAATAAGCGACAAGCAGCCAAGAACTTCAATGCCACATTGCTCTTGTCAGAATGGCTATGAAGAACCTCAACCACATTCTCAAGAGCAGAGGTGTCTCTCTCCATACTAAGATTTGACTTGTTCAAGCCATGATATTTTCAATGACATCATATGGATGCGAAATCTGGACAGTGAAAAAGATAGATAGGAAGAAAATTGATGCCTTTGAATTATGGTGCTGGCGACATATACTGTGTGGACTGCCTGAAGAACAAACCAGTCAGTAGAGGAGATGAAACCTAAGCTTTTTTTAGAAGCTTAGATGACAAGACTTTGACCTTCATACTTTGGACACATCATGTGAAGAGAGAGATCATTAGAGAAAGACATCATGCTTGACAAGGTAGAAGGTCAGCACAAAAGATGAAGGCCAGCAATGAGATGGATCAATACAATAACAGCAGCTATGGGTGTCACTCTATCAACAATGAGCTGCCTGACTGAAGATCGAACACAGTTTAAGTCAACTATCCATAGGTTCGCCATGAGTTGACACCGACTCGACGGCACTTAACAACAACAACAACAACAACACAAGGCTCTGCCAGAAAATTTGGAAGACGACATCATGGCTGAATGACTGGAAAAGATCTGTGTTCATACCAATTCTGAAGAAACTCACTGTGGAATTTATCACATGATCACTCTTCTCCCACGCGCCAGCAAGATTCTAATTAAGATCATTCAGTGGAGACTACAACCATATCTGGAACAAGAAATGCCAATGCAATGCAAGCAGAATTCAGGAAAAGGCAAGGAAGAAGAGACATCATCATGGATGTGAGATGGATTCTTTAAAAAACAAGAGAATACCAAAAGGATATCTACCTATGTTTCACTGACTACTGCAGTGCCTTTGATTGCATAAATCATGAAAATCTCTGGGGCATATTAAGAAGCATGGGCATACCAAAACACACACATCCTTTACATTGATCAAGAAGCAACATTCTGAATGGAACAAGGAGAAACAGAATGATTTAAAATTGGCAAAGCTGCCATACTTTCCCCATACCTATTCAATTTATATACAGAACAAATCATCAGAGAAACAGGCTTTTATGAAGACAGCTGAGATATGAAGCTTGGTGAAGATTCAACAACTTTGCTATGTTGACATTACTGATCTAAAACATCTGTTTATCAAGATCAAGGACCATCATCTTAAAATCTTAACGTGAAGAAGACAAAGGTCCTGACAATCAGTAAAATCAATAAGTTCATCTTTTATGGAGAAGAAATTAATATAGTAGACTTTAACCTGCTTGAATCATCAATAATGAAATGATAAGCACTCAAGAAATGTGTCAACACATTGCTCTTTCCAGAACAGCTATGAAGGATCTGGATGAGATTTTCAAGTGCAGAGATGTATCTCTGTGTAGAACAATTTGACTTGTCAAAGCCAATAACGTCATATGAATGCAAAATTTGGATAGAGAAGAACAACAAGAAGAAATTTGAAGACTTCAAATTATGATGCTGTTTAGGAATAATGGGCCCAATTTTCAAAGGTATTTACATGAGTAACTTCCCTAGTTACCCATATAAATGCCTTATCTGGGATTTTTGAAGGTCACCTACATAGGTAGTACTTTTCGAAAATCCCAGATATATCCCTAATGCATCCAGATGCTATCTGCTTAGCATCAGGGCATGTTGGGGGCATTCTGGGATGGAGTGGAGGCGGCCATGGCACTACCCATGTAGCAACAATTTTCGATGCTACACGGTTAGCACTCTGTGCCTTAAAAATAGGTGTGGGAAAAGCTTGCCTATCTTTAAGGCTCTAGGGCTAACTGTGTAGCATCGAAAATCGGTGTTTCATGGGTAGCTCCTGCTGCTTCTTGGCTGTGTGGCAACACCTGGATTTTCAATGCCGGGGAGGTATATGACCCCGGCATGGAAACTCTGGGTTAGGCGGGAGGGAGCGGGCTATGTGCCGACGCAGTGCATAACACCACCCAGCTCAAAATCAGGCCCACTGTGTATATCATGGACTGCCTAAAGAACAAATCAATTGATACTAGAGAAGATCAAACCTAAGATTTCCTTAGAAGCTCAAATGACAAAACTTTGACTTTCATACTTTAGAGACATCATTCAAAGTGAAAGATCATTAGAGAAAGACATGCTTAGCAAGGTTAAAGGTCAGCACAAAAGAGGAAGACTGACAATTTGATGGATCAATACAATAACAGCAGCTATGAGTGCCATGATATCAACAATTAGCTGCCTGACTGAAGACCAAATGCATTTTAGGACAACTATCCTCAAGGTTGCCATAAGTCAGCACTTAGCAATCACAACATATATATATATTTTAAATAAACTGTAAAATCAGCAGTCAGTTACAAAGGCAAGGGAGAAAGAACCAACTCAGAAGGTAAGAAAAATGGCCCCTAGCACCAAACTAGGTACCCAAGAAAACAAGTCCCAGCTATGCCCACTCTCCTTCTATATGTCACCCAAGCCTCACCCACTGTAGAACAGGCAACCCAGCCCCTGCCAAAATTCAAAACTAAACTGGGAACCTTATATCCCGTTGACACAAATCACAACCCTACCTCAGTCTAATGCCAAACCCAACCCCCTCCCCCTTTATCTAAAGCCAAACAGGCAGAGCCCAGCCAGGAACCAACCTGAATACTGTTAATTTACAGCTGCTGAGACAGCTTCTGGGTCGCCAGGAGTCAGGACTGACTCAAAGGCACACATTGCATTGCATTTTGAGACAGCCAAGCAGTCTCTTTTGATATGGATTTAAACCCCACTTTTCCAATAATACTGTTGAAATATGCTAACAACTATTTCAGTTCAATAAAATGTTATGATGCAAAACACATATCAAATACAAAACAATAAAATTGCAACTCCATCACTCCATTATAAACCAAAATCAATTAGTTAGGTGTATGGACCTGCACCTTAGATACCACAATTGCACTTCTGAATATTTGTATTAAAAATTTGTTTAGTCACATAAAATGTGCCAAGATGACCAAGGGGCATGTTTACTAAGACCCACACTGGTAACACACTTGTGGGCTGTGTTACCAGTCTGGGGCTTAGGGCTAAATTCTCCCTGCAGTTACTGTGCTTCAGCATGACAAATCAGCTTTAGGTGCATCTAATGCAACCTACTGAGGTGGCATTCATTGCAGCTGCACTATCTGCACTGAGAGCAAGTAACATGGGCTGCAAACACCATGCCAGCTTTGCCATGCCAGGAATGCACCCATCCCACCCATCTATCCCTAACGCATGCTACAGGGATAGCATGGGATTTTTGGCATAGGGCTAACCTCACACTGACCCCACACTACCCTTCAGTAAACATGCCACCAAATAACTTATACTAGTTAACTTTAACTGAGGGTTTCTCACTTATTGCATAAAATGAATACTGTGTGACTCATGTACTATTATTGATAGGATAGATTGGAATTGATAGGATAGCCACATAACATAGATTGGAATTGATAGGATAGCCACATAACCCTGAATCTAGACTTTCAAAGAAAATATGGTTTTCAGTAGTGGTAAAACTGCAGCTACAATATGAATGAGATTCCCTGCAACCTATCCAAAATGATAATTTCCATTATGTTATTTTATTTTGTAATCATGCTGCTATTTAAACTCATTTGCATGTTGGTATCTCATATTTTACTAATGCATAAATTGCATCCTGTCTGTATGTTTGAATCCATAATTATGTGTGATAAAAAATGATTTAATCATGGCTCAACTGTACATCTTGTTAGCACTCCATTGTGCCAAGAATAATACCTGGATTGCATTTATAGGTCAGGTGTTTGAGCCACAGTCTACTAAAGACTGGGAAAATGTTTGAAAAAAAGCAATTAAAGGCCAGGGATGAAGGGCTAGGTTCCCTGTAAAAGGTCTCTGAACCATGTTCTCAGTACGTTGCTAGAGAGAGAAACAGAGAACATGATGGCAGAAAAAGACCACATGGCCTATCTAGTCTGCCCTTCCATATCAACTACAATAGTCCACTTTTTACCTTTAGAGATCCTCCGTATTTGTCCCATGCTTTTTTGAATTCAGTTACTGTCCTCATGTCTACCACCTCCACTGGGATGCTATTCCATGCATCTACCACTCTTTCTGTAAAGAAATATTTCTGCACATTAGTCCTGAGTCTATCCCCTGTGTCTAACAGAGAAAAAATGGCAAAAGCTGGCATCTTAGGAAAACCAAGAAGATTCTACAAAGAAGAATAACAAAACCCTTTATGAGAGAAAAACTCTTCTAAAGAAGAATTGAGCAAAGCTTCCTTGAAATTTAAATGGAAGTACGGGGTTGGTCAATACAGAACTATGATATAAATATACATCAGACATGAAAAAAGGAAGCTTACTTTAAGAAAAATGTAAAATAACTCATTGTGCAAATAAGCTGTTTGCTTTAAAATGAAAAGATATGCCTGATTGCTAATCCAAGTGATATTTGTGTGTTCAATTGCACAACATTATCTTTTCAAAAATAAAATCATTTTCCAACCTTATGTCTGTGACTTATACTTACCCATTTTTTTGGTCATGCTTTATCTTAAGTACATAAGAACATAAGAAATGCCTTACTGGGTCAGACCAAGATCTATCAAGCCCAATATCCTGTTTCCAACAGTGGCCAATCCAGGCCACAAGTACCTGGCAGGTTCTCAAAGAGGCACACAGGTTCTACAATGCTTAAGTACATAAGAACATAAGAAATGCCTTACTGGGTCAGACCAAGATCTATCAAGCCCAATATCCTGTTTCCAACAGTGGCCAATCCAGGCCACAAGTACCTGGCAGGTTCTCAAAGAGGCACACAGGTTCTACAATGCTTGTCCCAGGGCAAGCAGTGGATTACCTGAGTCCTTTTTAATAATAGTTTATGGATCTTTCCTCCAGGAACGTGTCCAAGCCTTTTTTAAACCTAGTTGCACTAACAGCTTTTACTACATCCTCTGGTAACGAATTCCAGATTTTGATTACGTGTTGAGTAAAACATATTTTCTCTCATTAGTCTTAAATGGGTTGCACTGTAGCTTCATTGCATGTCCTCTAGTCTTTCTACTTTTTGATGATGTAAACAACTAAATGTTTTCCCGTTCCACTCCATTCATTAATTTATAGACCTCTATCATATCCCCCCTCAGCCTTCTCTTTTCCAAGCTGAAGATCCCCACCTTTTAAGCTCTCCTCTTCCCATTATGTTTCTTATATTTTACCTTTTCCAGCTGTATTTTCTATTTCTTAGTCTGCTTGTTTCCACAACCCTGTCTATGGGGCATGTTCACAGCCCTCTTATTTCTATGGGCACAGTTGCCTTTAATGCACGGTAATTTCATTAATGCATGTTAACCTTTAGTAAACATGCCCCTATATATTTGCTACCCCAAAATTAGATATTATTCCTTTTATTCTGAATATCTTTCTACCTCAGCCTCTGTTTATATGTTTGTTCTTTTATAATATGTTTCTGCCATTTTCATCCTATCTCTAATTTGTGTACAACTCACCTCAATCTTTCTCTGTCTCCATTAGCATCTTTGCCTCCTTCCCTCCTTAATGTTGTCTTCTTGTCATCAGACATATTGTTCTTTTCTTATGCTCCTTCCAGCCTCACTCTCTTTCTCTCTCTCCTTATCCTGACTTTCAAATTCTTCCTCACATATGCAGCCCCATTCATTCCTCTCATCCCTTTTCTTGCAGACTGCAGCTCTTTCTTTCCACCAGCCTAAGGTTCACCTACGCCATGTCTATTTTTCTTTTCTTAAGCCATAGTAACATTCTGTTCCTCTCCCTTAGTAGTCTCTTTCCACTATTCTCCTTTTCAAAATTATTTCTGTCTCTTATCTTCTCTTTCTCTCTATAGCAGTTTTTTTTTTCTGAATCCGGATCTGTTTTCCAGCATATTTTCCCCTTACCAGCCATTTCTTTCCTGCCTCCCAAAACTGTATCTTTCTTTCTCACATCATCTTTCTCTCAACTTCTTTTTTCACCAACTCAGCCTTTGCTTCTTTTCCATCTTCTCTTCCTTCCTAAGGTTAACCTTCTTTCCCTCTCTCACTTCTGTCTAATATATTTTCTTTCTGACACCCTTGTCTTGTCTCCTTCTTTCTCTTCCCTCAAATTAGTTTCTCTTTCCTCTCTCCCTCCTTTCTAAGGCTAGCTGTTGTTTTTTTCTTACCCTATCCTTTTTTCCAGACTGTCTTGTCTCCCAATCGAGCCCTTCTTAACAGATCCCTTTCAAATGTCCCCCTTTGTCTCTCAGTCTTGCTGAACAACTTTCATTTCCAGAGCTTCTTTCATGTTCTTTCAAAGTTTCCATTTGTTTTTCAGTTTCTTTCTTCCAAGTCCAACTCCTATCTTTTTTCTTCCCTTTCCTTATTAAGATTCTCCTACTACTTTCCTTCACTCTATACTCCTGAAATATGTCTCTCTTTTCCTGCCTTAATGCTGTAGCTAAACAATTTGGGGAAAGGTATCCCTCAGACTTCTGCCTTCCCTTGTCAAACTCAGCAGCAAATTAGATTTCTTCCTGTAATTTCTGATTTAAACAAGCGTATTTTGAGTGGAAAGGGGACAAAAGTATCTTATAATAAAAAGGGTAGTGTCATGCTGTAGATTCTAAATATTAACTAAGGGTAATTAAAAGGGTATTAAAAACATATATTTAAACTGGCCTTTCAGGAAGAAATTTATTCTTGGGGTTTTATAACCCTCAGATGTTTTACTATGACAAACAATACATAAATACTGTATATTGAAGTGTTTCATACTGTAATATGCACAGGCATCGTCTTCTTGGATCCGCTAAGTGTCGCTGTCTGATTGTAAATAGCAGGTATGTTGCCATAATCTCTTCCTCCCAGATCCTCCATTTCTTCCTTCAGTCCTATCAAACAATGAAAACGGGAACAATGAAAGAAATCTTGCCTATGAAAGAAGAACGCTAGAAAGGAGGACTGGGATAAACAAGTATGTATTTTCTAAGTACGTGATCTTAATTTAGAGCCAAAGAAACGTGGTATTTTGATCGGTCGTGCTGTTCTTAGCTATGGCGAAATCAAGAAAACCATTTACGTGGCAATGGCCGTTGCACTATCTGCTGTTCTCTTCGTTGTGGGATCTCATTTTGGGCCAAATTCGCTACTCGATTTTAGAAGAAATGGATCGGGGGACAATTGTCGGAAACGTTGCTAGGGATCTGGGAATTGATGTCAGTCATTTAAATTCTCGTAGGATAAGAACAGTGTCTGAAATCAAGAAGCAATATTTCCAGGTGAATGTGAGCAATGGTCTTTTATTTATTAATGAAAAGATTGACAGAGAAGAAATATGTGCGCAGATACCTATATGCAACGTAAATTTAGAGCTTGTGGTAGATAATCCTTTGGAAATGCAACGCCTGGAAATTGAAATTATTGACGCTAATGACAATTCCCCTTATTTTTATGAAAATAAAATTCAGTTTAATATCTCCGAGTCAGCTTTACCGGGGGCTCGTTTTCCTCTTCAGAATGCTCATGATCCAGACATCGGTACCAATTCCCTTGAAACGTACACATTGAGTCCAAATCGCAACTTTGAGCTGAGTGTTGCCACAGATTCTGATAACAGCAAATTGGGTGAACTGGTTTTAAGAAAAGCTTTGGATCGGGAAGACCAGGCTGCTCATGAATTTATTTTGACAGCTTTTGATGGAGGTGATCCCAGAAGGTCTGGATCTACCCACATTGTAATTAACGTCATTGATGCAAATGATAACATTCCTATATTTAATCAGTCGATCTACAAAGTTAAATTGTTGGAAAACGCGCCGACGGGGACCACAGTCATACACTTGAGCGCCACTGATATAGACGAAGGACCAAATGGTGAAGTAGCCTACTACCTTAGTAAACTTGGTCCTTAGTAAACGTGGAGTGTTCAATATAGGATCAGCACTCTGGAGTTATTACAGTTCAGGGAAAGGTGGATTTCGAAGAGACAAAAGTGTTCGAGCTCAACGTCGAGGCCATGGACCAAGGATTATTCTCTGGGGCCGGGCTCTGTAAGGTTGTAGTAGAAATAATTGACGTGAACGACAATGCGCCTGAAGTAACTATAACTTCTCTATCGAGTTCCGTTCGGGAGGACGCTCGGCCAGGAACAGTAATAGGGCTAATGATTATATCTGATAAAGATTCGGGTGATAATGGGAAAATAACCTGCAGCTTGCCTTTAGCCTTTCCATTTTCCCTTCAAAATACGTTCAATAACCACTATTCTTTGATCCTGAAAGAGACACTGGATCGTGAAATGACTGACGAATACAATATTTCCATCTCTGCTACCGACGAAGGTTGCCCTCCACTGTCCACGACTTCAGTTGTTATAGTACACGTGTCTGATGTAAACGATAACACGCCGAGATTCACGAAATCATCTTATACTGTTTTTCTTACAGAAAACAATGTGCCTGGACTCCCTATATTTACAATTTCTGCTTCTGATTCGGATTTGAAAGAAAATGGATCTGTAACATACTTTCTTCTTTTACTAAGTGTATCTCATGACAGCTTTGTTTCGATAAACTCCGAGACCGGCGAAGTCTATGCTCTGAAATCCTATGATTATGAAGAAACGAATTATTTTCAGTTTCAAGTGCGTGCAAAAGACGCGGGTGTCCCATCTCTCAGCAGTAATGTATCCGTTGACGTATTTATTTTAGATCAAAATGACAATCCTCCAATGATTCTGTCTAGCCCTCTCACGAAAGATTCCTCTGTCACTGGGCCCCTTCCTCGAACTGCTGGGGTTGGTTACCTCGTATCAAAAATACGAGCTGTGGATCTTGATAGCGGATATAATGCTTGGTTGGGTTATCATTTGCTCCAAAACAAAGAGAGTTCTCTTTTCAAGGTGCATCAGTACACGGGGGAGGTAACAACAACTCGGCCCGTTCGGGAAAATGATGCAACCCATCATAGCTTGATCATACTAGTCAAAGATCATGGAGAAGCCACGTTGACAAGCACCGTCACCCTTAGTATAACCCTAACAGAAAATACCATGAAGGAAATTTGGTTTGAAATGTGCTTAAAGTTTTAAGCGCTTACTGTTATTACCATTAAGTAGTCATTTCGGTTTTGAAAGTATCCTTTTCATTCACGGAGCCACCATCTGGCAGGAAATTTGATTTTCTTCAAAAGAATAGTGTGATGAGAATTTTTACCATATTCCACTTGTCAGAACGCACATAGGTCATTAAAAATGCTCCTTTTGAGCAGAATATATTTGACTTCCTCTCCCAGAAAAGGTATGAGACCAGCTCTTTTATTTGCAACAGATCATTTTGACTCATTTTTTTGGGTTCTATCTAAACATTGTCAAGGGGCATATTTACTATGCTGTACTAGGGTTCTGTAGGTACCTCATATTGGGTGTTAAAAGTAGAAATCAACGCGCAGTATGTGCAACTGTTGGGGTACAGCGTAGCCCCAAGAGATGCCTCATTGATTTGGACCTTAATGCAGATGCACTTTAATACCACCCATGCTAACTGCGTTACTAACCCCTGCACTAACTACAATGTGCAGTCAAGGCCGCACTCTGCCCTTATCCCTCCCATTTCCCTCCCCACAGCGCCATAAGCACATAGCACAGAAATAACCATGTGCTCTTTGTTTAGCATGTGGAGGAACTGTTGGTATGGCCCTGGTTAGCATGTGCTCAAGCACAGGTTAACAATTTGCGCAACTTAGAAAACATGCCAATAAGTGATATAATACAGATGGATGTGAGCTGATTTCTCCCAGCAAAGAGATTTACACTACATTATTTTATTGTCCTTTTATGGTTCAAGTGTCTTTTACCAGTTGTATGCTATAAAACCATTACTTGTTGTTAAGTGTCATCGAGTCAGTGTCGACTCATGGCGACCCTCTGGATAGTTGTCATAAATTGTGATAGGTCTTCATTGAATAGATTGTTGGTCTTGCAGAATTCTATCAGTCTTTCTCCAGCTTCATTTCTGTTACCAAGTCCATATATTTCAAACATTTTTCCTTCTTTGTTGCCAACTTTTGCGTTCCAGTCACCCATGACTATCAGCATATCCTGTTTGCATGTTCTGTCAATTTCAGCTTGTACTTGTTCATAGAACCCATCAAGTTCATCCTCTTCTGCTGTTGGGGCATATACTTGAATTATATTTGTGTTTATAGGTATTCCTCGTAGACGAATAGAAATTAAGCGTTCACTGACTGCGTTGTATTTCATTACAGTTCTTGCAAGTTTCTTCTTAATTATAAATGCAACACCATTTCTTCTTTGTCTTTCATTTCCAGCATAGTAGACCATGTGATAATCTGATGCAAAGTGCCCGATGCCAGTCCATTTCAGTTTGCTGACACCCAACAGATCAAGCTGTACATGTTTCATTTGATTCTTGACTACCTCCAACTTCCTTTGGTTCATGCTTCGTACATTCCATGTCCCAATATGTAAGACATCTTTGCAGCTTCTGACTCTCATTTCACGCACAGCTACATCAGCAGTCAGACGTCCCAAGAGCTTTGATCCAACCACATCATAAATATTGGCTTTACTCTGAAAAGTCTTCAGCTCCTTCCAGTAATCAGTTGAGTGCCTTCCAACCTGGGGGCCTCATCTTCCAGCACTAAAGTACAATTTGTTTGTTGTGACTATCCATTGGGTTTTTGTGGCAAGATACTGAAGTAGATTGCCAGGCCTTTCTTCCACACAGTTTAAGTTTAGTGTTGTTGCCATTGTCACAGAAATGTGATCCTCCACCGCCAACACTGTCCCATTCTGCTGCTGCCTAGATGGGTGGTTTGTCTTAGTCTGGCATCTCAGCTGAAACCTGTCCATCTTGGGAGAACCTGCCAGTAGTTAAACTACTGATAGCTTAGCCCTCAGCATCACTGATGCACACAAGCCCTCACAGCACAACAAGCTACAAACCAAGTGAGGGATGAAACCATTACTATAGAAATAAAATAAAATAGACCCATGTTCTTTTACAGAAAGTGCTCCTTTTGCCCCTGTTCTTGCTTTTCTTATTTTTTACATAAATTTATTTATTTATTCATTGGTATTTAGCTCACTTCTTTCCAGTAGTAGTTCAAGGTGAGTTATATTCAGGTATAGTAAGTATTTTCTCCCCCAAAGGCTTTCAATCTAAGTTGTCTCCATATTTCTTTTGGCTTCTATCCTCATTTCTATGGAATGAGGTGGATCTGCGTGGCTAGATTAAGATAACTTACAAAAATCTTGTTGGAATTTGTTTTGAGAATAGAGTAGGTTGCTCCCCAGATTCTTCTTTGTCAAAGGTTTTAGTCAAGGACATAGCATCTCAGACTCTCGTATAATGTTGGGTAATTAGATCTGATTTGCCTTTGAATTGTAGTTAATCACGATTTACCACTAGAGAGCTGATATACTAAAAAAGTGCTCAACCCCACCCACCCCTCCCCTGTTCTGTGTCTATAGGAAAAATGTGTAGTATAAATGTTTCTATGTAGGTTCTGTTCTTCTGCTGGACTCCTCTACCTGCATTTGGCATTAGCAGAAACTAAAATAAGCATAGTGGAAAAAAACGTATAGTTTTAAAAACATATGATTCTGATATTTACTATTTTGTGGAATGACTAGAAGACTGTGAACAAAATGCTTGCCAAACTACTAAATGTAATGATATATATAAAGATCAATATTCCACATAGAAGATATTTAAAAAATAAATCATTATTTAAGATGTGGTGATAAAAGATGCATAGATTGCATGAAATTTGGCAGGACAAGGTTATGTTAAAGGGAATAATATAAAAATATATTTAAAAGATTTCAAAATAATTTAATTCTTTAAAAATACATTCAAAGGCTACCTATGACAGACCTCAGTGAGATACAGATCTGACTTACATGGCTTTCATAAGCTGTATTTTTGCATTTTACTGAAAGAGACACAGGGTCCTTTACACATCAACAAGAAGCAATGTAGAATAATAAAAGATCATTTTCCTTGGTACTGCACCAATAACATACCATCAGACTGAATAATTTTCATGGCTTTTATCTGATTGGATTTAATCTTTTCAGTTTAAGAAACAAGGTTTAAAAATTGAGAAAAAATTGTATTAAGACTTCTGCATCTCATCTACTGTAACTAAACTAACATCAGTTAATTGCTTCTTCATCTTTGCTGCAAGTATGAGATTCACAAAGAAGAAAAGTTTCATGAATGGCGAACTGTTCAGATGGTTGGTTCTGAGACATATTTGCTACTCCATTTTGGAAGAACAGAGAAGGGTATGCATGGAGAAATGCTGCAAATGATTTGGAGTTGCACGTTAGAGACCTACAAAATCATACATTTTGAATGACCCCTATGAAACTAGTAAATGATACTCAGATGTAAATAAGAGTGGAATAGTGACTACTTCCGGTGATACATTGCCAAGAAAACCCAGAGGTAGCTGGGTCGCTATGAGTCAACACTGACTTGATGGCTCTTAAAAAAAAAAAAGTGACTATTAACCATAAAGTAGACAGGGAGGAGCTCTGCGACAGTAATATCACTTGTTTGCTAAAACTAGAGGCTGTTTTGGCTAACCCTTGATCTTTTGGGTATTAGATATCTGCTCTAACTATTAGGCTACTCCTCCTTTTTTGATTGGGCTTGCTTTATTTGATTCTTTTATGTGTCAAATATATCTATATCTATATGAATATATATATAGAGAGAGAGATATAGATAGATAGATATACACACACACACATATATGACACATAAAAGAATCAAATAAAGCAAGCCCAATCAAAAAAGGAGGAGTAGTCTAGTGGTTAGAGCAGCTGCCTACTACTCAGAATAGCAAGGGTTTGATTCCCACTGACATGCCTTGTGACCTTGAGCAAGTCACTTTACCCTCTATTACCTTGAAAGAAAAGGCCTGGCAGTCTACTTTTGTTGATACATTGCCAAGAAAACCAAAAGGATGCCAGGAGTGAGCACTGACTTCACAGCACTAAAAAAAAGTATGAAAGCCAGGAAATTATTATTGGCACACTTTTATGTTCTGAGATCTGTGATGAAGCTGGGTGAGGGGGAAAGGGATGCTGAATATGATTATTTGGATTTGACTGCTCATTTGGAAACCTCTAGAGAAGAGTCTACTAATAAGGCTACATTGGTGGTTATCTTTATATTAACCTCTGATAAGGATATCATTTTAAGACTTTTTTGCCCCTAGATCACAATTATTTCATGGACATAAGATTTATATTTTTCCAGATGTGTCTAATAAAATAAATAAGGTAAGCAAAGAATTGTTTCAATTCCACCCTAGGTCTCAGGCTCTTAGGATGGATTTCTTCTTAAAATTTCCACAGACCTGCTTTTCCCTTGCTTGGTTTGTGGCTTGTCGTGCCATGAAGGCTGGTGTGCATCAGTGATGCTGAGAGTTCTGTTATTGGTAGCTTAACTATTGGCTGGGTCTCCCAGAATGGGCAGATATTAACTGGCGTGTCAGACTAAGACAAACCACCCATCTGGACAGCAGCAACATGGGTCACTATTGGTGGTGGAGGATCACATTTCTGTGATAACAGCAACAAACTGGCATTGCCTGCATGGAAGAAAGGCCTAGCATCCCACATCTGTATTTTGCCACAAAAACTCAATGGATAGTCTCAGCAAAACAAACTGCGATTATAGTGCTGAAAGATGAGACCCCTAGTTTGGAAGGCAGTCAACGGGCTACTGGGGAAGAGCTGAAGACTCTTTAGAGTAAATCCAGCATTTATGATGTGGTTGGATCAAAGCCTTTGGGATGTTTGACTGTTGATGTAGCTGTGCTTGAAATGAGCATTGGAAGCTGCAAAAATGTCACACATATTGGGGCATGGAAAATAAGAAGCATGAAAAAGAGAAGCTGGAGGTGGGCATGAAATGGAACATGCACAACTTGTCTGTTGGGTGTCAGTGAACTGAAATGGACTGGTATTGGGAACTTTGAATCTGATGAACATATGTTGGAAATAAAAGACAAGAAATGGTGTTGTATTTATTATTAAGAAGAAACTTGCAAGAACTGTAATGAAATACAGTGCAATTAGTGAATGCTTAATTTCTATTTATCTACGAGGAAAGTCCATAAACACAGCTATTATTCAGGTATATGCACCAACAATAGCTGCAGAAGAGGAAGAGGTTGATTAGTTCTACGAAGAAGTACATGTTGAAATCAACAAAACATGCAAACAAGATTTCCTGATAGTAATTTATTTATAGTATTTAGCTCATGCCTTTCCAGAAGAAGATCAAGACAAGTTACATTCAGGTACAGAATGCATTTCCCTGTCCCCAAAGGGCTCACAATCTAAACTTATAAATGAGGCACACAAGGACTGCTAGTAGGATTTAAACACTGGTCTTTGTGGCTCTAGGCTGCTGCACTAACCATTAGGCCACTCCTCCAGTCATGGGTGACTGGAAAGCAATGGGAACAAAGAAGAAGTTAAAGTAGTTGGAAAATATGTGCTTGGCAACAGAAATTAAGCTGGAAAAAGTCTGATAGAATTCTGCAAGACCAACAATTTATTCATTTCAAACTCCTTCTTCCAGAAATGCAAGTGGTGACTGTACACATGAAGTTTGCCCAATGGATTGTACAAAAATCTAATTTACTATATCCATGGAAGTCAATGATTGAAAGGCTCAATTATATTAACAAAGAAAAGAGCTGGAACTGACTGTGGTACAGATCACCAGCTACTAGTAAGCAAACTTAAGCTAAAGTTAAAAAAGAGAAAACCACTCATGAATGTAGCAAAATATGATCTTGAAAATATACCATGGGAATTAAAAAATTGCCTACAAAATTGATTTACCACTTTGGATACAAATGCAAGAGCACCAGAAGAGTTATGGAATGATATCAAGAAAGTTGAGCTTGCAGAAAATGAAAAGTCTCTGCAAAAGATGAAAACACAAAAATGGCCAAATGGATAGCAGAAGAAAATCTGAAAATCGCTCAGAAACACACAAAAGCTAAAGTCAGAGGAGAATGAGAGGTAATCACAGAACTTAACAGAGATTTCTCTGTGCAGTAAGATGAGACAAAATGAAGTACTACAATGATGCATTCACCGAAATAGAGTCAGAAATAATTAGAGGAAGAACAAGATCAGGTTTACCAAAGCTACAAAAGTTAAAGAACAAACTCCAGCCTCAATATGGCATGCTAAAAGATGTTCAAGGATCAATGTTGATTGATGCTGAGAAGATCAAGAATAGATGGAAAGAATACGCAGAGTCATTATACCATAAAGATCAAGTGGCTCAGCAGCTGCCTGTGCCTTACAATCAGGAATCACTGGTGAGGAAAGAAGACGTTGAAGCAACATTGAAGCATTACCAAAAAAAAAAAAAAAAAAGAACCAGGCATTGATGGCATTCCCATTGAGGCAATACAGAATAAGATGCAGCTATTAGAATACTTGCAAGGCTCTGCAAGGAATCATGGCCAACTGACAGGAAGAGATCTGTGTTCATACCAAAACTAAAGAAAGGTGAACCGACTGACTGTAGAAATTATGGCACAGTCACTCTGATCCCACACAGCAGTAAGATTATACTCAAGGTCATATTGAGGCAGATTGCATATAAGCCAGCTAGCTCTGATAGAAATGTGTAAATCAGGCATGGGCATGATTCATAGCGAATTCCACAGCTGCGGGTATAGATGCGCCCGCATTTCTGGGATGAGCTCATAGACATGTCTGGCATGGCACGTCCAGCATGCTGTTCAGCTGGCTTGTGCACGTATCCAGTGTGAGGCCTGCACACGGGTGCAGGCATGGGACATAGAATGTAACAGAGAAACACATCCCTGCTGATATAACAGGAAGTGGGTAAATGCTGCAATTGTTTTGGATGTCTCCATGCTCACAGATTTCTGGAAAGTTGCATGTTTCTGATCTTGTTCATCTCCATGATATACCCGTGGATGCCTCCGATGGCCACACCTCCTTGGTTAAACCGTGCATCTTCTAAGCTGCTCTTCTCACTGACAGTGTTATGCTGATGCAAACTAGACATAAATACTGATGATACATAAATGCTGATGCAAATTAGACTATATATACTAGTCTGTTTCATGCCCAGACCACTGCAAAATAATTTCAGTGCACTCCAAGATATTATAAGATCAAGTAGATATTAACGTGTTTCTCATGGCGTACTTTGCATCCAAATGTACATGACAGTATAACAACTCCTCAGTTATTCTTGCATTGGTCATCTCTAAAAACACTCTTTAAAATGCTAAGTATGGAATCTTACCAACCTCACAAAAACCTAAACTAACTTTGTAATTTCCCAAAGGATGCATTGTATTGCTGAGCAACATAACTATGCTCTTCTAATGACTATGGCTGTCTGGTTATGGCATCTGTTTCCTACATATCTGGGTAATGGTATTTCTCACAGCAGGTCCCTACATATGGCTACACCTGTCCCATACAATGTCCACTGTCTGTCCTGGCTTATGTTGGTCTGTATACATCTGCTATCGGTGGGGAAACCCTGCCTGCCTTCCCACAGTCTGATTTGTGGCACTGCTCCCCTGGTCAGGCCTGTGTGGGCATGGGAGGGGGATCCCTGTGCCATCATACCAAGTAGCCAGTCTCCAGATATATCACCACTTTTCAGCTTGCATAGATCCTAGACTGGGGAAGGATGTAGCCTCATGGCATGATCTGGGGAATGTTGGCACAACAGCTGTCAGATCTCCCAGTGCCTAGCACAATTGCTGTATGGCTGTCCTATCACAGTGGCACCTGGTGTCACTGCAGTCATCCATAAGGTCCAGGTACTGGCCAGGCATTCATATCCTCCCTGAATTGCAGATCAGCACACCAAATCATCCCGTGCAACCCTCATACCACACACACACACACTCTTACTTGCAAGAATGAATTGTTGAACACAGCTGGATATTTTCTAAGTACGGGCCTTATTCCACATCTCCAGCAGGAATAACGGGCACGCCTGCTGGAAAGTCCAAAATGTACACGGGCCTTTCTGAAAGGAAGCTAGTCTGTACAGGGCTGTGTATACGGCCGGGGTACTCAACAATATAGTACTAGCCCTAAGAAAGAGTTAATACCATTCAGAGCTTTTTACTCAGTAACATCCTTGAAAGACTCTGCTAGGATAATTAGGTGAAAGGTTCCTAATAATATAAACACTAGTCTATGTTTATATAAGATAAGTAAAGGGCAAGTTGTCTCCCAGTCTCTCAGTCTCGGGTTAGAGATATCAAACTGTCAGTATTAGAATTAATTAGAATTAATGCCTACATAGTTATGTCTGGGAATATGTGTATGTCTCCTCATGATGACCAATGCTAATGAGAACTGAACTATGATGGTATGGATACGTGATGTTAGACGTAGAACAATAAAGTGAGAATTATGCTGTATAATCAAATATTTACCTATAAATAAAGTGGCCTAAAGCTATGATGGCAGAGTAAACAAAGGCAGTAGCTTGAGTTTGCTCTCCCAAAGCTTTGGTTGTTTTTATAATACAAGTGTGTTGTATATTATTTACTGATTTTTACAGATTCCCTTCTCATTGCTTTGTGTGTGGATTTCCGTTACTCAAGAACCCTGGTGTGTTGCCGCTGAGGGGAGGGGCAGAGTACACTTTCACTTTCCAGAATATATTATATATGTCTCTATAGCAAACCATACCCCCATTCCCCCCTTCAGGATGCGTTCTGACATCCCCATGTAAGCTTTGTGGATGTGCATGGTCACTGTGTATCGGAATATGGTTGTAGACATTTTTGCGAGATACACGTCTCCTGTGCACATGCAAATAGCCTATTCTGGATCTGGAATGACCCCCTTAGTGGAGACTATTGCTATACTTGGAATGAGAACTGCCTGAAGTGCAAACAGGGTTCAGGAAAGAATGAGGAACAAGAGACATCATCACGGATGTGAGATGGATCTTTGAAAAGACAAAAGAATACCGAAAAGAAATCTTTATGTGCTTTATTGACTTTAGCAAGGCCTTTGATTGTGTAAATCATGAAAAGCTCTAGGCCACATTAAGAAGTATGGGTATATTAAAACACCTGAAAATTCTCATGCATAACCGTTACATTAATGAAGAAGCAAGAATTAGAATAGAACAAGGAGAAAGCAAATGGTTTAAATCAGCAAAGATGTACTGTATGACAAGGCTGCATACTTTCCCTCTACATCTTTAATTTATATGTAGAACAAATCATCAGAGAAGCAGGACCATATAAAGACAGCTGACATATGAAGATTGGTGGTAGACTCATCAACAACCTTCAGTATGCTGACGATACCATGCTAAAAGTGAAGATGATCTGAACCATCAAGGAGCATCATCAAAAAATGGACCTACATCTTAATATGAAGTAGAGAAAAATCCTGACAAATGGCAAAATCAATCATTTTATCCTTGATAGAGAAGAAATAGAAATAGCAGACAGGTATAACCTGCTTGCATTTATAATCAAAAAGAAACGACAAGCAGTCAAGAAATCCAATGACACATTGCTCTTAGCAGAACAGCTATGAAGGATGTAGACAAGATTCTCAAGTGTAAAGATGTATCTACATGTTCAGTAATGTTGTTCTTTATAATGGTTTCTATCATTTTTCCCAGTGCTGACATCAGGCTCACCAGTCTGTAGTTTACCGTATCACCCCTGGAACCCTTTTTAATAATTGGTGTTACATTGGCCATCCTCCAATCTTCAGGTATTACAGATGATTTTAATGATAGTTCACAGATTACTAATAGTAGGTCTGCAATCTCATATTTCAGTTCTTTCAACACCCTTGGATGCATACCATCCGGTCCAGCTGATTTGCTACTCTTCAGTTTATCAAATAGTTGTAATACATCTTCCCGGTGTATCAATATTTCTTTCAATTCTTCTGCGGCACCACCTTTAAATACCATTTCAGTCATGGGTAACATCCCTACATCTTTCTCACCATGTAAATTGTCTCGATCTTCTGGAATGGTGTGAGCTGAATACTAATAAATAAATTCAAGTTTTTACTTTCCCTGATTGTTTTTCCAATGTAAGTATTCTGATAGGAGCACAATATGGCATAAATTACTCCTTTAGTTTCACAGTCAGTATGTTGCTTGACATGAAATTGAAAACCATGTTGAGGATGTCAAAATATGTCAATTTCTAAAGTACATTCAATGTCTCTTCAAACAATTTCAGTTCTTGCATTAGTCAAGCATGAAGTAAAAGGTCCCTAAGAATTTTCCTCCCTCACTTGGTTTGCAGCTTGTCGTGCTGTGAGGGCTTGCGTGCATCAGTGATGCTGAGAGCTAAACTATCGGTAGTTTAACTACTGGCAGGGTCTCCCAAGATGGACAGGTCTCAGCTGAGGTGCCAGACGAAGACAAACCACCCATCTGGGCAGCAGCAGAATGGGATAGTGTTGACGGCGGAGGATCACATTTCTGTGACAACGGCAACAACACCAAACTTAAACTGCGCGGAAGGAAGGCCCGGCAATCTACTTCTGTATCTTGCCATGAAAACCCAATGGATAGTTACAACAAAACAAATTGTGCTATGGTGCTGGAAGATGAGACTTCCAGGTCAGAAGGCACTCAACTAGCTACTGGGGAAGAGCTGAAGACTTTTCAGAGTAAAGCCAGCATTTATGATGTGGTTGGATCAAAGCCCTCGGGAAGTCTGACTGCTGATGTAGCTGCGCATGAAATGAGAGTCAGAAGCTGTAAAGATGTCTTACACATTGGAACATGGAACGTACGAAGCATGAACCAAGGGAAGTTGGAGGTGGTCAAGAATGAAATGGAACGTGTACAACTTGATCTGTTGGGTGTCAGCGAACTGAAATGGACTGGCATCGGGCACTTTGCATCAGATGATCACATGGTCTACTATGCTGGAAATGAAAGACAAAGAAGAAATGGTGTTGCATTTATAATAAAGAAGAAACTTGCAAGAACTGTAATGAAATACAATGCAGTCAGCGAACGCTTAATCTCTGTTCGTCTACGAGGATTGCCTATCAACACAACTATAATTCAAGTATATGCCCCAACAACAGCTGCAGAAGAGAATGAAATTGAAGAGTTCTATGAACAAGTACAAGCTGAAATTGACAGAACATGCAAACAGGATATCCTGATAGTCATGGGTGACTGGAACGCAAAAGTTGGCAACAAAGAAGAAGGCAAAGTAGTTGGAAAATATGGACTTGGCAACAGAAATGAAGCTGGAGAAAGATTGATAGAATTCTGCAAGACCAATAATCTATTCATCTCAAACACCTTCTTCCAGCAACACAAGCGGCGACTGTACACATGGACTTCACCCAATGGATTGTATAAAAATCAAATTGACTACATCTGTGGAAGTCAACGATGGAAAAGCTCTATAACATCAACAAAGACAAAACCTGGAGCTGACTGTGGTACAGATCATCAACTACTAGTATGCAAACTCAAGCTAAAGTTGAAAAAGAGCAAACCACTCATGAATGCAGCAAAATATGACCTTGAGAATATACCACTGGAATTTAAAGACTGCCTGCAAAATCGATTTGCTGCTTTAGATACAAATGACAGAGCTCCGGAAGAGTTATGGAATGACGTCAAGAAGGTTGTGCTGGAAGAAAGCGAGAAGTCTCTACAAAAGGTGAAAAAGCAAAAACGGCCAAAATGGATGACGGAAGAAACTCTGAAAATTGCCCAGAAACGCAGAGAAGCTAAAGCCAAAGGAGAAAGAAAGACAATCGCAGAACTCAACAGAGATTTCCAACGTGCAGCAAGACAGGACAAGGAAAAGTACTACAATGACACTTGCAAGGAAATAGAAGCAGAAACTATTAGAGGAAGAACAAGATCGGCTTTCCTAAAGCTGCGAGAGTTAAAGAAAAAGTTCCAGCCTCGAATTGGAATGTTACAAGATGCTCAAGGTTCTATGTTGAATGATGCTGAGAAGATCAAGAAAAGGTGGAAGGAATATACAGAGTTTTTATATAATAAAGATCAAGTGGACCAACAGCCGTTTCAACCTATACCTTATGATCAGGAACCATTGGTGATGAAAGAAGAAGTTGAAGCAGCATTGAAAGCCTTATCAAAGAACAAAGCACCAGGCATTGATAGCATTCCCATAGAAGTATTGCAGCAATCTGATGCAGCTGTTACCGTACTTACAAGGCTCTGCCAAGAAATATGGAAGACAACATCATGGCCAACTGACTGGAAAAGATCTGTGTTTATACCAATACTAAAGAAAGGTGATCCAACTGACTGTGGAAATTATCGCACAATCGCTCTGATCCCACATGCCAGCAAGATTCTACTGAAGATTATTCAAAAGAGACTACAGCCATACCTAGAACAAGAACTACCTGAAGTGCAAGCAGGGTTCAGGAAAGGACGAGGAACGAGAGACATCATTGCGGATGTGAGATGGATCCTTGAAAAGACTAAAGAATACCAAAAGGATATCTATTTGTGCTTTATCGACTATAGCAAGGCTTTTGACTGTGTAAACCATGAGATACTCTGGACCACATTAAGAAGCATGGGTATACCAGAACACCTGATCGTTCTCTTGCGTAATCTGTACATTGATCAAGAAGCAACAGTTCGAACGGAACAAGGAGAAACAGAATGGTTTAAAATAAGCAAAGGTGTAAGACAAGGCTGCATACTTTCCCCCTTCCTGTTTAATTTATATGCAGAACAAATCATCAGAGAAGCAGGACTGTATGAAGACAACAGAGGTGTGAAGATTGGTGGAAGACTCATCAACAACCTTCGCTATGCTGATGATACCACATTACTAGCTGAAAGTGAAGATGATCTGAAACATTTGCTTCTCACAATCAAAGAACATAGTCTCAAAATGGGCCTGCACCTTAATGTAAAGAAGACAAAGATCATGACAACTGGCATAATCAACAGGTTCATCGTTGAAGGAGAAGAAATTGAAATCGTGAACAACTTTAACCTACTTGGATCAACTATCAATAAAGAAGCAACAAGCAGTCAAGAAATCAGACGACGCATTGCTCTTGGCAGAATGGCTATGAAAGACCTAGATAAGATTCTCAAGAGCAGAGATGTCTCTCTCCATACAAAGATTCGACTTGTTCAAGCCATGGTATTTTCAATAACATCATATGGATGTGAAAGCTGGACAGTGAAAAAGACAGACAGGAAGAAAATTGATGCCTTTGAATTATGGTGCTGGCGGCGAATACTGTGTATACCATGGACTGCCCGAAGAACAAACCAGTCGGTACTAGAGGAGATCAAACCTAAGCTTTCTTTAGAAGCTCAGATGACAAGACTTCGACTTTCATACTTCGGACACATCATGCGAAGAGAGAGATCATTAGAGAAAGACATCCTGCTTGGCAAGATAGAAGGTCAACGCAAAAGAGGAAGGCCAGCAATGAGATGGATCGCTACAATAACAGCAGCTATGGGTGCCAGTCTGTCAACAATGAGCCGCCTGACTGAAGACCGAACACAA
Organism: Ichthyophis bannanicus; assembly: GCA_033557465.1. Classification (NCBI taxonomy): domain Eukaryota; kingdom Metazoa; phylum Chordata; class Amphibia; order Gymnophiona; family Ichthyophiidae; genus Ichthyophis; species Ichthyophis bannanicus. The sequence continues at coordinate 85,660,475 of CM066050.1, read as the reverse complement.
TTTAGGATAGCTATCCAGAGGGTCGCCATGAGTCGACTCCGACTCGACGGCACTTAACAACAACAACAACAAGAATTTTCCTTCTATGAAATGCAAATCATGCATTCCAATACTTATGAATCAAATTCTTAACCATAAATACCTGTGAAGAATAAAGCTCTTATTAGTATGTTATTGAAGCGTTAACAACATATCGCAATTAATATATTTAATCCATGTAAAAGCTGAATTAATAATATGACATGGATAATGTTTAGCATGAAACTGAGACTTCATATATTGTGCCTGCCGATTGAAATCTTCCATTGTAGAACATAATCATCTAAATCACATAAATTGCCCAAAGGCAGAGCTGGTGCAAGGACAGGAGGCATCTTAGGTGGGTCCTTCCATCCTGCCACCCACCATAGCATCCCTCGCCCCTATTGCCACTGCTGCTGCCCTTCTCTGAGGTTGGCAGTGGCGGCAATAGAAAAGGAACCACAATGCAGTGCTTACTAAAGGCTTCAGTGCTGCATTGCAGTTCCTGCCTGCAATCTTTGGCTACTTCTGCCTCCTTCTGATGCCATCTTCTGGTTTATGCACTGGAGGGGGGTTGGAAGTGCCTGAAGATAGCTGACAGGAACCACGATGCAGTGCTGGAGTCTTTGGTAAGCATTGCATCATGGTTCCTTTTGCATTGCTGCTGCTACTGGTCTCAGAGAGGGGCACCAGCAGCCCCCAGAGGGTCTAATTTACCTAATGGTATTACCGGCCCTGTCCAAAGGAGATACTGTTTTTCAGATTTTGTGGATGAAAACTGCTATATTCTAGTAGACTGTTACGGTCTGTGAACATCCTAAAAACTGAAGTTTAAAATTTGCCCTCTTTTAAATTATTTTAATATCCAAGAATGCAATCTCAGAAAAAGATGAAATTGAGGCAATGTATAGGCAGTGTACTATTGTGTATCAGGAACTGGGTCACGAACTGGTTAAAAGATAGAAAGTAGAGGGTAGGGCTAAATGGTCAATTTTACCAATGGAGTACCCCAGGGATCTGTGCTGGCTCTGCTGCTTTTTAACATATTCATAAATGACCTGGAAATGGGAATAACGAGTGAGGTAATCAAATTTGCAGATGACACAAAATTATTCAAAGTTATTAAAACCCAAGAGGATTGTGAAAAATTGCAAGAGGACCTTAATAAATTGGAAGACTGGACGTTCAAATGGCAGATGAAATTTAATGTGGACAAGTGCAAAGTTATGCACCTAGGAGAGAACAACCCAAACTATGGTTGCACGATGCAAGGTTCTACATTAGGAACCATCATCCAGGAAAACATTTAGGTGTCATCGTGGATAGCACATGAAACATTTTGCCCAATATGCAGTGGTGGCCAAGAAAGCAAATGGAATGCTAGGAATCATAAGGAAAGGAACGGAGAAGGAAACAAAGGATATTATAATGCCTCTGTATCATTCCATAGTGCAACCGCATCTCAAATACTGTATGCAATTTTGGTCCCATATCTTAGAAGGATATAGCGGAATTAGAAAAGTTACAAAGAGCCACCAAAATAGTAAAGGGGATGGAAGGATACCCCTATGAGAAAAGGCTTAAAAGGTTAGGGCTCTTCAACTTGGAAAAGAGACGGCTGAGGGGAGATATGATAGAGGTCTATAAATTAATGAATGGAGTGGAACGGGTAAATGTAGATTGACTGTTTACACCATCAAAATGTAGAAAGACTAGGTGACATGCAATGAAGCTACAGTGTAACCCATATAAGACTAATAAGAGAAATTGTTTCTTCACTCAATGCATAATCAAACTCTGGAATTTGTTACCAGAGGATTATTAAAAGCCATTAGTGTAGCTGGGTTTAAAAAGATTTGGACAAGTTCCTGGAGGAATGGTCCATAAACCATTATTAAAGGGGACCTGGGAAATCCACTGCTTGCCCAAATACAAGCACTGTGGAATCTGTGTCTTCTGAGGAAACTGCTAGGTACTTGTGACTTAGATTGCTCACTGTTGGAACACAGGATATTGGGCTCGATGGACCTTGGTCTGACCCAGTATGGCGTATCTTATGTTCTAATTTGTGAATGCTGTTATGCATTATCTACAGAGCACTTGGAATTGCCTACATGATTGTTTGCAGACTTACTGAGTTTTCATAACATGTTAAAAACTCATCTTTTTCAGCAGGTTGTTAGTTCTATTGTGAATTGATTTCTGGGTTTTTTTCTGCCTTGGTTTTGTTATTTTCATTGTATGTGTTTTGTCTAACATAAGCTTCTATGATTAGAGAGTTTGTAGATATAAATAAAGAAATGCTCATCATGAGTGTTAATACAATCAAAAAATTGTTGCAATACTTCTATTGATTCAGTCCACACAAAAAATATATCATCAGTGTATCAGAACCATAATCTAATATACAGCACATTTTTCCTAGAAAGAAAGGTGTCAGTACACATATGCAGGGCTCTCTCATTAATACATGAGGACCATGGGTCAGTTTTAGTAGGCAATGAAAAAGGTACCAGTACTCTGTACCACTGCTCTGCTAATATGTGCACAAAAGTGAGATGGATAAATATGGATATTTTCAAAATGTCAGACATATAGGCAAGCTACCAATGGAGCAACTGTAGCTCCAACTGCTGTACGACATATTTGCAAAAAGCTTTAAATAATACTTCTTCAGCACCAATGTTAATAATCAAATCAAAAATTCTACCCTATGATGAGATGAACCCACTGCCTTAAATTTGTCATCAATCAATCGGATAACCTCATCCTGAGGGATATAAGGCAGTAATATCCATAGAGGCCAGCACCTACAAACTGGAGACATCAACAATACCTGTTAATTTATTAATCACTTCTGTAGAATCATGAACAAATGAGGCTCCCTGAGATACCACAGGTTGAAGAACCTGATACACATAAATTAATAAAGGTTCCAAAATGGAATTAATGCCAGCCAATATTGGAAACCCCAGAGGTTGATGACAGGTCTTATGCATAAGAACATAAGATATGCCATACTGGGTCATACCAAGGTCCATCAAGCCCAGTATTCTGTTTCCAACAGTGGCCAATCTAGGTCATATGTACCTAGCAGTTTCCCCAAGGGACACAGGTTCCACAATGCTTGTATTGGTTCAAGCATTGATATCCTGGGTCCCTTCTTAATAATGGCTTATGGACCTTTCCTCCAGGAACTTGTCCAAACCTTTTTTAAACCCAGCTACACTAACAGCCTTTACTACATCCTCCGGTAACAAATTCCAGAGTTTGATTACACGTTGAGTGAAAAAATATTTTCTTTTATTAGTCTTAAATAGTTTACCCTGTAGCTTCATTGCATGTCCCCTAGTCTTTCTATATTCTGATAAGGTAAACAATTGATCTACGTTTACCCGTTCCACTCCGCTCATTAATTTATAAACTTCTATCATATCTCCCCTCAGCCGTCTCTTTTCCAGGTTAAAGAGCCCTAACATTTTTAGCCTTTCTTCATAGGAGTATCCTTCCATCCCCTTTACCATTTTGGTGGCTCTTCTCTGAACCTTTTCTAATAACTCTATATCCTTTTTAAGATATGGCGACCAGAATTGCACACAATATTCAAGGTGCGGTCTCACCATGGAACGATATAGAGGCATTATAATATCCTTTGTTTTATTTTCCATTCCTTTCCTTATCATACCTAGCATTCTATTTGCTCTCTTGGCCGCCGCTGCACACTGGGCCGAGGGTTTTAACATGGTATCCACAATGACGCCTAAATCTTTTTCCTGGGTGGTGGTTCCTAATGTGGAACCTTGCATCGTGTAACCATAGTTTGGGTTGTTCTTCCCTAGGTGCATAACCTTGCACTTGTCCACATTAAATTTCATCTGCCATTTTGATGCCCAGTCTTCCAATTTATCAAGATCCTCTTGCAATTTTCCACAATCCTCTTGGGTTTTAACAACTTTAAATAGTTTTGTGTCATCTGCAAATTTGATAACCTCACTCGTTATTCCACTTTCCAGGTCATTTATGAATATGTCAAAAAGCAGCGGACCCAGCACAGATCCCTGGGGTACACCACTATTCACCTTTCTCCATTGGGAAAATTGGCCATTTAGCCCTACCCTCTGCTTTCTATCTTTTAACCAGTTCCTGATCCACAATAGTACACTGCCTCCTATCCCATGACTCTTTAGTTTTGCCAAAAGTCTCTCATGAGGGACCTTGTCAAAGGCTTTCTGAAAGTCCAGATACACAATATCAACCGACTCACCTTTGTCCACCTGATTATTCACTCCTTCAAAAAAACATAACAGATTAGTAAGACAAGATCTTCCTTGTCTAAAGCCATGTTGGCTGTCTCTCATTAGTTCATGACTATCTACATGCTGAGTAATTTTATTCTTTATGATGGTTTCTATCATTTTTCCCGGTATTGACGTCAGGCTCTCCGGTCTGTAGTTTCCCGGATCACCCCTGGAACCCTTTTTAAAAATTGGTGTTACATTGGCGATCCTCCAATCTTCAGGTATTAGAGATGATTTTAATGATAGTTCACAGATTACTAATAGCAGGTCTGCAATCTCATATTTCAGTTCTTTCAATACCCTTGGATGTATACCATCCGGCCCAGGTGATTTGCTACTCTTCAGCTTATCTTCAGCATCTTTGGGACAACATAAAATTTAGAAATCACTGGATATTGAACTTGTAAAAATGCTATTTTTTTGGTCTTCATTGAATCACTTTACATTTTCCACATCACTTGTCCTCTAGAAAGACTAGGGGACATACAATGAAGTTATGCAATGTAACACATTTAAGACTGATGGGAGAAAATACTTTTTTACTCAACGTGTAATCAAACTCTGGAATGTGTTGCTGGAGGAAGTAGTAAAAGCTGTTAATGTAGCTGTGCTTAAAAGAAGTTTGGACAGATTTCTGGAGAAAAAGTCCATTAACCAAATAGATTGGGGAATTCCATTGCTTACCCCATAGAATCTGTCTGCCTTTTGGGAACATGGCAAATACTTCTGACCTGGATTGGCCGCTGTTGGAAACAGGATGCTGGGCTTGATGGACCTTTGGTCTGATATAGTATGGCATATCTTATGTTCTTATGCAAGATCTTTATAGATACTTTTATAGAGCAAACTAAGTAGGGGGTAGGCAGTGAAGAGGGGAGGTAAATGAGTGGGATAAAAGATGGTCACCAACTAGTAATCCAAAGGGATTTTAAACCCCATATACTAGTGAATATTACATACAAAACATGGAAGATGATTACTTTAGGCAATGCAAGACCCCAACACATATGCTTACTTTTCTCTCACTCAGTGGTGTTCTCAGCTCCCTCGGCACCAAGGGCAGGTGCCCCCCTCCCCATGTGGCATGACACTGCCAAGCCCATGGAGTCAGCGAGGCAAACTTACCATAAAGCTGGCTTGCTGCGCTGCTTCAGTTCTGGGCCTAACTGCTCTTTTCTCTGCGGCCAAAGTCTTGTGAGACTTTGGCTGGGGAGAGAAGAGTGGCCGGGCCTGGAGTAGAGGTGGCGTGGCAAGCCAGCTTGAGGTTATGTTTGCTGCACTGCCTCCATGGGCTTGGCGGGAATGCACCCTCTCCCAACTAGCACCCGAGGTGCAGCCACACCCACTGCCCCGCCCTTAGCATGCCACTGCTCTTACCTACTCAGCTGAAACTTTAGGTCATGAAATGGACTCTCTGGGTTGCAGCCACACTACCTGGTGTCTTTCCTTCCTCTGTCTCATAGGGGTCACACATTTCTACTTCCATGCCGGCATCATCTGACAAATTTAAACATTTCATGGATATATTACGGAGCAGCACCACACCATAGACTCTACTAATTTTCCAGACAGGAGTGATAAGACGCCTCCAGTGTGGTCCAGAAATCAAAGATCCTATTCAAACATTCAGAAAGATGCTTGATAATTTCTCTGATGGAGTGATAAGTTGATTATAGCCCTCTCATGCATGGCCTGGGTGTACAAAAGGTATAAACAGTCATGACAATAACTCATATTCTACAAACATAACAAAAAAGACAAAAAATGTAACCACAAGATAGGATGTGTATCCTAGAGAAGGGGTTTTCAACCTAGCCCTTGGGATACACCTATCCAGTCAGGTTTTAGGAAAACCACAATGAATATTCATGAGAGATTTATATATGCACTTCCTCTATTGTATGCAAATCTCTCTCATCCATATTCATTGTGGTTATCCTGAAAACCTGACTGGTTAAGTGCATTCCAAAGACTGGGTTGAGAACTACTGTACTAGAGATTTGAGATCCCTGCCTTGTACCCCTATCTATGAAAGCCATCTTCAGTATTCTCATGAAATGTTCTGCTTTAATATGCAAACATCATGGTAGGACCCAGAAAACTTGACATCCATGTTCATCATCAACATAGGGTGGCCTTTCATCTAGTAAAGCAATCATGTAACAATCATCCATTTTTAGTTTAAATTTACCAAGAAAGTGCATGTAATCATAAATCAAGGATCTATAGTTATTGTAGTAGCTAGTTTCTTCTGGCTCTCAACGATGGAAGTAAATGATGAAACTTCTTGATATATTTAATTTGTTAAAATGAGATTTAAAGGCAGATAGACTAAACTGCAATAATTATGCTTGGTTTCCCTGAGTGATCCAGCAAAATCATTATATACAGTAAATCAGCTGTTTCTCCCTGGGTATTATGATCAGGATATGTGCAGTATAAGTCAGCCACTAAAATGTCCATAGTGACATCACAGTCATATAACATAGTTATTGCAATAGAACTCTACACCTGTATTAAACAGAGTAAACAGTGGTCATCATAGTTACTTGTAGACAGGGATGACCCAACCATTAGGCAACTAGGCAGTCACCTAGGGCAGCAGCTTCTGGGTGTAGCAAAGATCAGGGTATCCAAAGCTAAACAATAGATTCTGACAGCTGTGTGTGTGTGGGTGGTGGTGGTGGTGGTGGTGGTGGTGGGGGGGGTGATGGGAGGGGGGGGGGACTAAGGCTTAAGGTTTGCCTAGGGCATCAACACCTTGAACCAACTATGGGGCTGGCCCTTCTTGTAGACAGTGATGATAGGTGATTGTAGAGAGCTAGAGCAGGGTGGTAGAGGAAGCAGAAATGAAGGAAAGCTGATAAAATATGGGTAGAGGAAGTAGAGAAGGAAGGGAAGGATGAAACAAGGACAAAAGAGACAAAGAGAAAATGAAAAAGAATAATGGAAAGAGACAGAGACAAGAAAGAAGAGCAAGGTGGAGAGAGGCTGGAGACAGTTTAAAGGGAGGAAGGCCCCTCCTCATCCAGTACTGCTGGATGTGGAAGTAGAACCACTAGCAGTGAGGAAAGCTAGAACACCTGTTCCCAGAGTCAGAATCTGCAACAGCCTTTTCTCTAAACAAGTGAATGATCTTTTTCTTGAACTGGTCCCTCAGCATCTCTAAGGGAAAATAGCACCAAAAAGTCAATTTCAGTAAAGGACAATTTGTGAAAGGAAATAGCCATGGTTATTAACAGTTTGAAGAGTACTGCAAGAGGAAGTAAAAGGACTGCAGAGGACTACATCACCAGAAGTGGTCGCAAATACTGACTGAGCTTTCCAGGAGTGGAAAAGAAAGGCCATTCTCTAAGCAGCTCAGAATCATGGAGGAAAGGCCATCCAGGGACATGAAAGGTGAAATGCATGGTGCAGATGTCTACTTACTAGAAAACCAGGCTCTGTACTGCCTCTGTAACCTCCTTACCTGTATTGCCTGCCGAGACTGCTGCTATCTTCCTAGTTGTTCTGGAGTTTCTTCATATATCTTTCCTCCCTCTCTCAGTTTCTTTTGCTACTCACATCCACCCTTTGTCTCCTCCCCTTTACCCTCTTGCTCTCCTTTGTATTCTCTCTTACTCTTTTAGACTTTTTGAGGTTTCTCCTCACGAGTATCCCTTTCCATCTGTCTTTCCCTGTCTCCTTCCTTCCAAAGAAGCAACAGAAGCTGCAGGTTAAGGAAGGAAGGGCTTCTGCCTACTGAAATGAACTTGCTCTTGCTTTATCAGCTTAACTGCAACATCCTGGTGGCAAATTTTTTTTACACTTCTTATTGCATTCTAATACATAGAGGATGAATGTGGAGCTAGGTCATTATCTTCATTATTATGACTATTTTCATATTTGAACACTGTTGATACAAAATGTCAAACTGGCCAAGAAAGACATTGGCCAGAACTTTGAAATGGAAGTAAATGCTTATTTCCATAAGGGTTACTATACTATTACTGTACATTAACAACTTGATATATTGGTTCATTGGCGTGAAGTAAATGGGGGAAGTCTTATTTCTCTAACTACGAGGCCCTTTTACTAAGCACTGCTAACCAGCTAATGTGTGTTTTAGTATGCAATAACTGGTGATGGTGAATGCTAATTTGCGGGCATGCTAGCTACTGGATGGCAAGGCTGTACCAAGGGCAGTGCAAGTGGTGCAGCTGCACAGGGCGAAAGCACAGAAGGGGCGCTGATATCATTACTGGGATTTCAGAAAGCTCAATCAGAGCAAGTTCCTACATTTGGCTGGGAAAGCAGGGGGGCTCCAAGTTCACAAATTGCACAGGGCACATTTTGAGCTTGGTAAAGTTTTACTGGCTGGCAAAATACATTTAACTGGCAATCAGGTGCTAATGTGGAGAGTAGGTGGGTTAGGAGTGGAGTGTGGGTGTGGAGAGCGCATTAGTGCATGATCATCATCAATGTGCCAGTTAGCATGGGTGCACCTAATGACACTTCTGTGGACATTGTTAGGTGCACCCGCATTCACTGTGGAGCACGTTAACAAAGAATTCAAACATTACTTGCTGGGAACATGCTGGTCGCACCCCCAATGAGAGCATGGAGGCTTTTCATTTATCGTGCATTAAAAATATGTGTTTAGTGCAAAACCTTAGTGGGATTTAGGAAAGGGACCTCATGTCATATAGCAGTAGATCGTTATTATAGTGACTGGAAGGATGTTAAGCTATGAATATTTTTGTTATGCTTTAAATTAAAGGATAAACATCAGAATTGGCATAGGTGGACAGCAAGCAGAAACCTATACTGAAAGACTACCAGTTACTAAGTGGAATTTAGCTAACAAGTCCATCCACTGGATATGCTAGTTTTTTTAATGAAATCAATATTTATTTATTAGCATTTAGCTCACACCTTTCCAGTAGATGATCAAGGTGAGTTATATTCAGGTACAGTAGTTATTTTTCTGTCCCCAGAGGGCTTACAATCTAAGTTTGTACTTGAGGCAGTGGAGGGTTAATTGGCTTGCGCAAGGTCACAAGGAGTGTCAGTGGAATTTGAACTCTGGTCTTTCTGGTTCCAGACCTAATAGTGATCTTGGTATAAAAAAGTCTTCAGATTCTCTTGTTAGTATATTTTCTGTGGCTATTCTGTCTTCACTTTTACAGAAAAGAATACTGGTTTTCATAAACTATGGTTTAGATTTTCATATATGTGTTTTTGATTTTAGTAGCAAAACTTTGTTTATTAATTAAAGGAAATGCTAACAATAAGCACAGTTAATTCTATTATCTGGGTTGAGGATAACAAAGTAGCTAAGGAAATCGAAAAAAATTATGACTAGAAAATTTTATAATTTACACATTATGAAATAATAAATATCTATCAATTTGTATTATAATTTTAAAATACTAACACAATATAGTCAGAGTCCTTAATAGAAACTGGTTACCAGCATGCATTCCTATCACCCTTCTGCTGAAGTTATTTTTTTAACGTGAATTCTAGATATTTATTTTTACCTCTGGTCTCTTTACTATAAAAGATGGCGTTGCAGCATACAAATGGATGGGATAAAATATTAAGTGAGGTAATATGTACGAGGGATCAGCTGCAAAACCCTACTCTGACTTGCTCTGAGAAGATGCTTATCAGAATTATTTCCTTTTATAGCTTTGATAAGAAGTGCCATCTCTGAATTTCATGTGAACTGTGTAGCAGGAGATTAGCCCTTGGCTTGTCCCAGGTTGTCAGTAAGCTTTTTAATTTATGTCTTCTAAGAGCTTATCTTACTATTTAACAGTATAGAGCAGTAAAAGAAATACAATTTAAAAAGTTTAAAGCCTTGACGGCGTATTTTATGCGAATAACTAATGGTCTATTCGTTTATATTGTTCTTTATTTTTATTTAGCTAAATGGGTTATTCTAGTTTATGCAGTATCCGCAATGTGTAGCACCAAGATGTCATTATCTATACCAACTTCGTTAACTTGGATTTGAAATACTAGCTAGAATTATTTACTTGATTATTATTTTGCAATTTGCTAGTAGAGACACAGGGTGTCGCTCCACACCAACAAGAAGCTAAATCAAGCTATTAAACTACCTCTCTATACTAGCAGACGAATGTACACCCCACCCAGACATCGTTTCAGCTCTGCGGTTCAATTATGCTTCAAAGGAAACAAATTTTGATTAATCGTGTAAGATGTGGAAACTGAAACAGACAACATTATTTGATCATCTAAATCGCAGCATGTACGAATATTGGAAAGAATCTTGAATATCTACATCTCTATCGAAGATGAGTCTTAAAAATAGAAGACAGATTTTTCAATGGCGGACTGTTCAGGTCTTTTTGGCTCTTTGTTTAACAACACTCGTCGAAGGACAGATTCGCTACTCAATTTTGGAAGAATTGGAGCAAGGTACGGCTATAGGAAACGTCGCAAATGATTTGGGAATAGACATTAACAGCCTACATAATCGTAAGTTTCGGATGACATATGAAACCGGCAAACAATACTTTGAAATGAATTTATTAAATGGTATGATGATTATTAAACATAAAATAGACAGAGAAGAACTCTGCGGCAGTAGTCTTACCTGCCTGATGAACGTAAAGGTTGTTCTAGATAATCCTTTGGAATTGTATCATATTGAAATAGAAATAGTAGATATAAATGACAATTCTCCTTATTTTCCTGGAAGCACCAGCAGTTTAATTATAGCCGAGTCCACTCCGATTGGAACTCACTTTCCGGTAGAGAGCGCTGTTGACCCAGACGTCGGCACAAACTCGTTGCGCTCTTACCATCTGACTTCAAATGATTTTTTCAGTCTTGAAGCTGTAATTGTTGAAGGGAGAACGAAATCTGTAGAAATGGCACTAATTAAAGCGTTAGATCGTGAGCAACAGTCTGTTCACCGACTGACATTAACAGCGGTAGATGGGGGAAATCCAGAGAGATCTGGAGTAATTCAAATTGTAATTCAAGTCCAGGATGCTAATGATAACCCTCCTGTATTTAACAGCATCGAGTACAAGGTGAAGACATTGGAAAATGCACCAATAGGAATGCTTCTTATTAAACTTAATGCTACAGACCTAGATGAGGGTGTAAATGCAGAAATTGTGTATTCATTTAGCAATTTAATTCTATCTGAAATAAAGAAAAAGTTCAGCATTCACCCAGAGAGTGGTGAAATTCGAGTTCAGGGTCTCTTAGATTTTGAAGAAAAAAATACGTATGAACTCCATATAGAAGCCACAAACAAAGGCCCATTGTCAATGAAAGCACACAGCAAAGTACTGGTAGATATAATTGACCTCAATGATAATATTCCTGAAATACATCTTACTTCGTTTTCGAGCCCGGTTAGAGAAGACGCCAAACCGGGGCTAGTTATAGCTCTCTTCATGGTGACCGACAAGGATTCTGGACTGAACGGCCAGGTGCGCTGTGAAACGCCCGTGGACCTCCCTTTCCAACTCGAATCAACATTCCCAAACCACTATTCTTTAGTTCTCCGGAAACCTCTTGATCATGAAGTAGCTGCAGAATACAACCTGACCATCCTTGCCAGGGATAGTGGAACACCTCCTCTCTTTACCGTCGAGACTATTGGCCTATTGGTTACTGACGTGAATGATAACCCACCGAGGTTTGCAGAGTCCAGCTATACGATCAGTATTGCTGAAAACGATGTGTGGAGATCTCCAGTTTTCCAAGTCTCAGCTTTAGATCCTGATTCTGATGCAAATGGTAGAGTCAGATACTCCATTCTAGAAAGTATGATCGATGGTGTGTCTGTTTCCGGTCTCTTGTCTGTTCACAGTCACACTGGTCATATTTTTGCTCTGCAGTCATTTGACTATGAAAAACTTCAAATGTTTCATTTTCAGATTGAAGCAACAGATTCAGGCTCCCCCTCCATGAGTAGTAATACCAACGTGACCGTATTTATCACAGATGAAAACGACAACCCGCCTGTGATTTGTCCGCCATTTTCCAACAATGTACTGGTTACTCGCTCGTCAAATATTGGCGAGCTTGTAGCTAAAATAACAGCTGTGGATGCGGATTCTGGATACAATGCATGGCTATCTTATGAATTTAAGGATCCACAAAGCTCGTCATCTTTCAGAATTGGTCTCTATACAGGAGAAATTAGAATTGCACGACCATTTCAAGAGATGCATGTAGAGAAAATGAAACTTGTTATTCTGGTGAAAGACCATGGAAAACCATCTCATTCAGCAACAACCACCCTGGCTATCTCACTAGTGGAGAGTAATCAAGAAGTAAAATCAGATTATAGGCATATTCCAGCAGAGGAGAATAATTTCACAAATCTGAATGTGTATTTAATTATCTCCATTGCTTCTATTTTGGGTATATTTTTATTCACAGCTATTCTTTATGTTGCCCTATGGTATTTCAAAACCAAAAGAGAGGCAAGTGTATTTGTGAGTTCAGAAGTGTGCTCTGATGCAAGAGGGAACTGGTCATATTCCCAAAACAAGCAGTATAGTTTATATTTAACCACTGAATCTTCTAACCTCAACTCTTTGATTCATAAATCGCTTTTCCCCGAACAAGCCTGGAATAATAATAGGAAGGATGAAGGAATAACGGGCGACCTCTTACAGATATCAAATACAACAGAAAATGATGGAAAGACACTCTGTGAGGTAAGGAGATAAATCTTTGTTAGATATCGTATAGTGATCCTCTCCATTTTTATTTAGTACATAAGAACATAAGAACATAAGATATGCCATACTGGGTCAGACCAAGGTCCATCAAGCCCAGTATTCTGTTTCCAACAGTGGCCAATCTAGGTCATACGTACCTAGCAGTTTCCCCAAGGGACACAGGTTCCACAATGCTTGTATTGGTTCAAGCATTGATATCCTGGGTCCCTTCTTAATAATGGTTTATGGACCTTTCCTCCAGGAACTTGTCCAAACCTTTTTTAAACCCAGCTACACTAACAGCCTTTACTACATCCTCCGGTAACAAATTCCAGAGTTTGATTACACGTTGAGTGAAAAATATTTTCTTTTATTAGTCTTAAATAGTTTACCCTGTAGCTTCATTGCATGTCCCCTAGTCTTTCTATATTCTGATAAGGTAAACAATCGATCTACGTTTACCCGTTCCACTCCGTTCATTAATTTATAGACTTCTATCATATCTCCCCTCAGCCGTCTCTTTTCCAGGTTAAAGAGCCCCAACCTTTTTAGCCTTTCTTCATAGGAGTAGCCTTCCATCCCCTTTACCATTTTGGTGGCTCTTCTCTGAACCTTTTCTAAAATTGCTATATCCTTTTTAAGATATGGCGACCAGAATTGCACACAATATTCAAGGTGCGGTCTCACCATGGAACGATATAGAGGCATTATAATATCTTTTGTTTTATTTTCCATTCCTTTCCTTATCATACCTAGCATTCTATTTGCTCTCTTGGCCGCCGCTGCACACTGGGCCGAGGGTTTTAACATGGTATCCACAAGGACGCCTAAATCTTTTTCTTGGGTGGTGGTTCCTAATGTGGAACCTTGCATCGTGTAACCATAGTTTGGGTTGTTCTTCCCTAGGTGCATAACCTTGCACTTCTCCACATTAAATTTCATCTGCCATTTTGATGCCCAGTCTTCCAATTTATCAAGATCCTCTTGCAATTTTCCACAATCCTCCTGGGTTTTAACAACTTTAAATAGTTTTGTGTCATCAGCAAATTTGATAACCTCACTCGTTATTCCACTTTCCAGGTCATTTATGAATATGTCAAAAAGCAGCGGACCCAGCACAGATCCCTGGGGTACACCACTATTCACCTTTCTCCATTGGGAAAATTGGCCATTTAGTCCTACCCTCTGCTTTCTATCTTTTAACCAGTTCCTGATCCACAGTAGTACACTGCCTCCTATCCCATGACTCTTTAGTTTTGCCAAAAGTCTCTCATGAGGGACCTTGTCAAAGGCTTTCTGAAAGTCCAGATACACAATATCAACCGACTCACCTTTGTCCACCTGTTTATTCACTCCTTCAAAAAAACATAACAGATTAGTAAGACAAGATCTTCCTTGTCTAAAGCCATGTTGGCTGTCTCCCATTAGGTCATGACTATCTATATGCTGAGTAATTTTATTCTTTATGATGGTTTCTACCATTTTTCCCGGTACTGATGTCAGGCTCACCGGTCTGTAGTTTCCCGGATCACCCCTCGAACCCTTTTTAAAAATTGGTGTTACATTGGCGATCCTCCAATCCTCAGGTATTAGAGATGATTTTAATGATAGTTCACAGATTACTGATAGCAGGTCTGCAATCTCAAATTTCAGTTCTTTCAACACCCTTGGATGTATACCATCCGGCCCAGGTGATTTGCTACTCTTCAGTTTATCTAATAGTTGTAGGACATCTTCCCGATGTATCGATATTTCCTTCAATTCTTCCACACCTTTAAATACCACTTCAGTCGTGGGTAACATCCCTACATCTTCCTCAGTAAAGACCGAAGCAAAGAATTCATTCAGTCTCTCCGCTATCGCCTTGTCGCCTCTTAGTGCTCCTTTAACCCCTTTATCATCTAATGGACCAACTGACTCTCTCACGGGTTTTTTGCTACGAATGTACTTGAAAAGGTCTTTATTTCGCGTTTTTGCTTCCGCAGCAAGCTTCTTCTCAAATTCTCTCTTTGCCTGCCTTATCAATGCCTTGCATTTGACTTGCCAGTGCTTGTGCTGTTTCCAGGTTTCATCATTTGGCTCTTTTTTCCATTTCTTGAAAGATGCTTTTTTGGCAACAACAGCCTCTCTGACCTCAGCTTTAAACCATGCTGGCAATTTTTTGGACTTCCTTCCACTTTTCTTAAAGCGTGGAATACAGCTGGTCTGGGCTTCCAAGATAGTATTTTTCAACAACACCCAAGCTTGATGTACGTCTTTAACCTTTGCAACTGCTCCTTTTAGTTTTTTCTTAACTGTTTTCCTCATTCTATCATAGTCTCCCTTTCGAAAGTTAAAGGGTAGTACTGTGGATTTCCTTACTATCCCTCCTCCACTAATTAAATCAAAGGCGATCATGCTATGATCACTATTGCCAAGTGGCCCCAACACCTTTATCTCTTGCACTACATCTGGTGTTCCACTAAGGACTAGGTCTAATATTGCTTCCCCTCTGGTCGGTTCATGAACCAGCTGCTCCAAGAAGCAGTCATTTATTTCATCTAGGAACTTTATCTCCCTAGCATGTCCTGTTGTGACACTGACCCAGTCGATGCCGGGGTAATTGAAATCACCCATTATTATTACTGCACTGTAACTTTTGCTAGCTTCCTTGATTTCTTTGAGCATTTCATCATCCATTTGTTCATTCTGGCCAGGCGGACGATAGTACACCCCCACTGCCATCGCCTTCCCCTTTTTACATGGAATTTCAATCCATAGAGATTCTACAGCAAATTTTGTTTCTTGCAAAACTTTAATCCTTTCTGACTCAATGCCCTCTCTAACATAGAGCGCAACCCCTCCACCAATTTGATCAGCTCTATCATTTCGATATAGTTTGTACCCAGGTATCACAGTGTCCCACTGGTTGTCCTCCTTCCACCATGTCTCTGATATTCCAATCATATCTAACCTCTCGTTTAGTGCTATATATTCTAACTCTCCCATCTTGTTTTGTAGACTTCTAGCATTTGCATACAAGCATTTTAGAGACTGTATTTTATTCATATTAATTTGGCTATTGGTAGACATGGGTAATTTGGGATCTTTAAGTTCTGTCTGCTCCATACTCGAGGGCATTTGGGCTACTTTACTCTTTTTGGAACCTCTCTGCTTTTTGTAGTATCCTTCAAGGATACATTCTTCCGAACCATGCGCTCTTGGACGACTGTCGGCTTTCCCCTATTATCTAGTTTAAAAGCTGCTCTATCTCCTTTTTAAAGGTTAATGCCAGCAGCCTGGTTCCATCCCGGTTAAGGTGAAGCCCATCCCTTCGGAAGAGCCCCTCCTTTCCCCAGAATGTTCCCCAGTTCCTAACAAATCCGAACCCCTCATCTCTGCACCATTGTCTCATCCACGCATTGAGACTCCGGAGCTCTGCCTGCCTATTGGGTCCTGCGCGTGGAACGGGAAGCATTTCGGAGAACGCTACCCTGGAAGTTCTGGATTTCAACTTCCTACCTAAAAGCCTAAATTTAGCTTCCAGAACCTCCCTACCACATTTTCCTATGTCATTGGTACCAACATGTACCAAGACAGCAGACTCCTCCCCAGCACTATCTAAGACCTTATCTAGGTGGCGTGTGAGGTCCGCTACCTTCGCACCAGGCAGGCATGTTACCAGGCGATCCTCACGTCCACCAGCCACCCAGCTATCTACATGCCTAATGATCGAATCACCAACTATAACTGCTGTCCTAACCCTTCCCGCATGGGCACTTGGCCCTGGAGAAACCTCCTCGGTGCGAGAGGGGTTTACATCACCTGGAGGACAGGTCCTAGTTACAGGATCACTTCCTGCCACACCAGGGTGATGCTCTCCTGTCACGTGACCTCTCTCCTCCATGGCAACAGGGATGCTGCCAGACTGGAGGTGGGACTTCAGGACTATATCCCTGTAGGTCTCGTCTATGTACCTCTCTGTCTGTCTTATGTTTTCCAAGTCTGCTACTCTAGCCTCTAGAGAACGGACTTGTTCCCTGAGAGCAGAGAGCTCCTTGCACCTAGTGCACACGTAAGACCTCTCACCAGCTGGGAGAAAATCATACATGTGACACTCAATGCAAAAGACTGGAAAGCCCACATCCCGCTGCTGGACTGCTGTCTGCATCTTAGTTTTAAGTTTGTGTTTAGATCTTTAAGTTCTATATGTACTAAAGGGTGCAATGGATATTTATACCACTAAAACTGTACCTAAGAAGTTTAATATACCTTGTTCACCTGAAGCTTAATTAATCTCAGGTCCTTGGTGTATGACTGATTTGGGTAATGAGCTTCACCTGAGAGCACCTCCTGTCTTTTAAGTTGTGCAAGTACCTATAAAGCTGTGATTTTCCCAGGGGAGGGTGGGGGTGGGGAGGGAGGGAGGGATATAACACTTATTAAAAAAGGGCTGCTACACAGTACCTTGTCCTGTGCTGCTGAGGAAAACTATATTCTGATTTGATTTAAATTATAGCTCTTTGCTGCTACTAGGCTCTAACCTATTATGAAATTTAAACTACAAGCTCTCTGCTGGATTCTAAATTTAACCAGAAAGCTCTCTTCTGTGTTTTAATTTGAAACTAAAAGTACTTTGCTGATGCTAGGCCCTGAGTGACTATGAAATTTAAACTACAGCTGTCTACTGGGTATGAAAGGTAACCAGAAAGTTCTCTTCTGTGTTTTTAAATTGAATCTTAAACTGTTGCTACTAGGCCCTGACTGATTTAACAAAAAAATAGTGGGTTCACAGATTAATTAGCTTTAAAAGAAAAACAATTCCTTTCAGAAAAATTCCCAGAAGTATATACTCACAATTTCAGATTTCTCTCCAGAAGTAACAGCCCCCCTTTCCAGTCCGTCATAATTTATCTCAGCTAAAAGATGCCTCACGTTTCTGCATTTTGTATCTTGTGACTATGAAGATGAAAGACTAAAAATGTTCCAACTGTACAGTAAAGACAAATTACAACCATTAAGCCTCTTAAATATTTCTTTGATTACAAATTCTAAAGCTAATTCCAAGTGGTAGAAAATAGTTTTTGTGCATTTTGAAATTGTTTAGGAATGTGTAAGGACATGAGAGACCTACTTCTGATTTGGTTGAGATGGACTCATTCCAGCTTAGGTGTTTAGCTCAATTTCTAAGTTGCCTACATAGTTTTGAAATTAAAATTTTATGGCAGACGTTTAGTTGCAACCATCAGTTTAATACAACTTTATTAAGTTATTGCATTTAAATTTGTAAGCAGGTTTCCTTTCATGTTTATGTAAGTCTGCTTCTACTGTCCATAAGATGAACTGTTTCAGATTTTATTCAGCTTTCCAAGCAAAGTTGTTAATTGTAAAGGAACATTTCATGTTATTCAAGTAGTTCTACCAACTAATCTAAATTTGACAACTTTCTTTCAACAATCTATTAGTCTGACATCTTCTGAGGGCAAAGTAGTGGAAATACCACTGAAGGAAAGTATCCAGCAATAAGTAGAAGGCATTGGATCTCAAGATCTTAGATAAGATGCTTTCAAGATCTTGCCACTTGAGAGATCTCTTTGATAATCAGAACAGTAGGGAGGAGGATGTGTGAATGTGAGTTGGGGATGAGGAGAAGGTGCAATAGATGTGGCCTATCTTGATTTGAGAAGGCTTTTCATGATTTTCCCTCACAAACAAGAGGTGAGTAAGACAGCCAGTATGAGAAGATGGAAAATATGAACTTGGTTGAAAGTTAGCTAAGGAAGAGGACTCAGAAAGTGGTGGTCAGTGGGATCCGCTCTAGCGAAGGAAAGATTACTAGTAGGGTGACACTAGAATCAGTGTAAGGCCTGGTCCCTTTAATTGTCTTAAGTGACATCAAGAAAGGGCAAGAAGGAAAAATGTACCTGTTTGTGAGTGATATAAAAATCTACAACAGAACTGACAGGACAGAAAGGGACAGATAAAATGAAAGATGGATTTAAGAAATTATCATGGATCTTGTGGCTGAACTTTGGTCCAGTACAGTGCAAACTCCTGGGCTTCTATTGCATTGTTTCAATTACTAAATTGCATTTGGTGGGAAAGAATTAGCCGTTTTCAGACAGGAAATGGATCCATGGATTATTAACCATCTATTTAGAAAAGTAATAGTATGCTGGAATGCATGAAGATAACTATCGTGAGTAGGACAATGGAAATAGTGCCCGATTCTGGAGACCAAGAGCATTGATAAGCGGTAGGCAGTTCAAAGAAGGACCAGCAAAATGGTGCCTGGCCTGCATTAAAAAGCATGCATAATAAGCTTAAAGGAGTTAAATGTGTACACTCTTCAATGAAGAAAATAATAGTGTTATTGGACAATGAGTGCAACTTTATTTGGGCTATTGTGATGTGTCATGTAGCAAGGTATAAATGCACTAATATTTATGCTGTGTATGTAAGTATTTTACTAGGTGATTTGCTAAGCATTTTGTGATAATTTTATAAGGGGACATGTACTTTTAGGTCTCAAGTATGTGCTTAACTTGGGGCTATTTAGTCATTAATGTCTGTACAGTATGTGGCTATATATATGTTAATGACCTCAAAGCCTATCCCTTGGGACCTGCCTGTGCCATATGATTCTAAACACAATCACATTGCACCACCCCCCACCAGCAGGAGCACCGGGATTGATTCTCATGCAGCAACAAACTGCTTGGCGAGAACATTGGCTTTAACCTTGAGATTTATTTGTGCCAATGAGCAATCAACTTTAAATAATAAATATTATGGAGGCCATTTTAGAAGCCTTATTTATGATTTCCGCATCTAAAAATCGCCATTTAGATGTTGAAATTACATGGACATCCCCTGACCCATTTTAGAAAGCCCTGAATATACACATCTGGTGTGACACATCCAAGGCACAAGGGAGTGTACCAGGCAGTGTGCCTGGAGCACAGTGAAAAAGATACACATGTGCATGCATTGTTAGACCAGCTCTGCACATCTCAGTTCATCATCAGGGACATCCATGGCCATACATGCTCTAGGGCAGTGATGGCTAACCTTTTTGAGCCCGAGTGCCCAAACTGCCGCACAAAACCAAAGAATTTCCTCAAAGTGCCAGCACGTCAATTAAACCTCAGCTCAGTTACACATGCAGAACATAGACCATCACCAAACAAGGAATCACAATTTAGAAACAGGAAGGCAATAATTAAACTGGGAACCCCAAAAGCCAAACTTGGAATGTACAACACTGTAGAAATAAAACTATAAATTAATTTCCTCTTGTACCAAACAAAGCACAGACGTTAATGATGCACATTTCCCAGAGGTTTCATATTCCAGTTAATAAATTCAAAATAAAGAGATATCTTTCTACCTTTTGTGCATTTTTTTTCAGTTGCAATTGCTCCAGCCACTTTCTTCTGGTTTCTTCATGTTTTCTGCTAACTCTCCATCGTCTGCTGTCCATTTGTTCTTTCTTCTCTCTTCTAGTCTTTTTTTCCATTCTCTCTCTCTACATCTGCTTTAACATACTAATCTTTCTCCTTTTGCTCTTTCCTCATTCCTATTTCATCCACACAAATTTTACCGCTCCATCCTCAATCCCCACTTACTCTCCCAATACCCGGCCAATTGTAGATTTTTCATTCCTCCCACACAAAATATTTTTCCCCTCTCCATTTTACTCTCCCAGCCCCATCCCATTCTAATCCTCCCCCAACATCAGCTCCCTTCTAGTTCCAGTCTCACCCAGCATCCATTCCTTTCTAGTCCCTGCATCAGCCCATTTCCAGTCCTAGCCCTCCATCAACCCATTTCCAGTCCTAGCTCCCCCATCCATTTTCAGTCTGAGTCCCTTCATCAGCTCATTTCCAATCCTAGCCCCCCATCAGCCCATTTCTAGTCATTTCCTAGCCCCATCATCAGCCCATGTCAAATCATAGCTCCCCTCCACTCAGTCCAATTCCATTTCAAGCACCCCCATGAGCCTACTTCCTGTTCTACCCGCTCCATGAGTCCATTTCAATTCAAGCCCCCCTCACAGCCCATTTCCAATCTTAGCTCCCCCCAACAGCCCATTTCCAGTCCTATCCTAGCTGCTCCATCAGCCCATTTTCAGTCCTAGCTCCCTTCCCTCACAGCCCATTTCCATTCCAAGCTCCCTCCCCATCAGCTATTTGCAGTTCAAGCCTCCCCTTCCACTCAGCCCATTTCCAGTCATAGCAACCCCCCAACCCATTACCAGTCCTAGCCCCCCATCAACCCACTTCCAGTCCTAAACCCCCATCACCCCATTTTCAGTTTAAGCCCCCCCTATGACCCATTACCAATCCTAACCCCCCATCACCCCATTTCCAGACAGCCCCCAGCAGCCCACAGCCCATTCCCAGTCTTAACCCCCCCATAGCCCATTATCAGTCCTAACCCCCCATAGCCCATTACCAGTCCTAACCCATCAGCCCACTTCCAGTCTTAACCCCATCAGCCCATTTCCAGTCAGCCCCCCACAGCCCATTGCCAGTCCTAAACCCCCCCCCATCAGCCCACAGCCCATTACCAGTCCTAACCACATCAGCCCACCTCAAGTCCTAACCCCTCCCCATCAGTCCATTTCCTGTCCTAGCCCCCCCTTAGCCCTTTATCAGTCCTACCCCCCCCCCCTAGCCCATTATCTGTTCTAACCCCCCATCACCTCATTTCCAGACAGCCCCCATCAGCCCACAGCCCATTACCAGTCTTAACCCCCCCATAGCCCATTGCTAGTCCTAACCCCCCCAACAGCCCACAGCCCATCCAGTCCTAACCCCTCCCCATCAGCCCATTTCCTGTCCTAGCCCCCCCCATAGCCCATTATCAGTCCTAACCCCCATCACCCCATTTCCAGACAGCCCCCATCAGCCCAAAGCCCATTAGCAGTCTTAACCCCCCCATAGCCCATTACCAGTCCTAACCCCCCATCACCCCATTTCCAGACAGCCCCATCAGCCCACAGCCCATTAGCAGTCCTACCCCCCTTAGCCCATTAGCAGTCCTACCCCCCAGCCCATTAGCCGTCCTACCCCCCCCCATAGCCCATTAGAAGTCCTAACCCCCCCCCCATGGCATATTAAAAAAAAAAAAAAAGCTGGCTTTGGCTGCTGCCGCTGCTGCGGCAGCGGCAGAATGCAATGTCCCGCGGGGCCCCCTCCGCCCGCTAAGCCCCTCTGCAAGGGCTTTCAGATTCGCGAGGGAGAGCTTCTCCCTCGCGTCTCTGTTAAGCCCGCAGGGGCTAATGGGAAATTTCCCATCAGTCCCTCGCGTCTAAAGGGGCTGATGGGAAATTTCCCATTAGCCCCTGCGGGCTTAACAGAGACGCGAGGGAGACGCTCTCCCTCGCGAATCTGAAAGCCCTTGCAGAGGGGCTTAGCGGGCGGAGGGGGCCCCGCGGGACACTGCACTCTGCCGCTGCCGCGTCCGCGGCAGCAGCCAGAGCCAGCTTTTTCTTTTTTGCGGACCTACCCGCGTGCCAGCTGCAAGGCCTTCGCGTGCCACAGCTGGCACGTGTGCCATAGGTTCGCCATCGCTGCTCTAGGGCATGTGCGGGACTCAGAAAAGTGCTTGTTTTGACAAACTGAAAGGCCAAGAGGGAAATGACCTCTTATTTCCCTGATATTTTTCACTCCTTCCAAAAAACATGACAGTAAATAAAAAGGCATTTGTCCTGGCTCTTGTGCCACTGCACACATCCCATTTGTAAAATGGCAGACTGGGAGGTGTAAAGGTTTAAAGGGGGAGTTATACGCAGACAGAGTTATACATTGAAATTGGGCCACAGACACTTCTATGTGTCCTGAATGGCAATTGTCCATATCCGGCAAGGGTAAGTTTCTGAAATTGGCAAAATTCTGCACATGTTTGATCCATTACTCCACATATTCCTGTTTTGCTTTTTAAGTGTTGGACATGTGTATCTTTCAGGGTGGAACAGGCTGATTTTACAAGGCACTTACAATTGTGGTCTACATTATTGGCACCTTTGCAGTTCAACCCCCTTAATGTCCAATATCTCCTAGAAAAAAGTGGCCAGTGATATGGCTTTGGACTATATATTGTGACACAGCAGACGGTACAGAGCCATGGAGTTAGGGGAAAGTAAGGAACTTACCTCAGAATCAGCTGGGCAGCAGACAAACTTAGCTCATGTAGAATTAGCTGAGCAGCAAACAAACCCAGCTCATGTAGAATTAGCTGAGCAGCAAACAAACTCAGCACAAGAAAAGCAAAAAGGCATTAGAGTAAAATGTCCTTGCACTAGTCCTGACGTAGCTAGAAGCAGGAAGGCTAATCAGGAACACCTGTTCTCAGAAACCCACGCAGCATGCAAAGAGAACAAGGATAAAAGCTGCAGGGTAGAACCAGGGAAGGCCAGTAGGGGCAGCGACCTGGGAGGACTAAGCCAGCATCCAGTGAACATACGTCATGCTGGAGGAAATCCACTGAGGGAAGGAAGCAGTAGGTGTGGTAGCAAAGCAGGAAACAGCCAGCACCATGCCCAGGACCCTGCTAGGATTCCTGGTAGTTGGAGAGCCCAGAAGAGAGCTGCCAGAAGCCCAGATATAAGAGACAGAACCACAGCTAAGAGTTGGGAACCTAGCTTTGCTAAAGAAAAGGCAAGAAGTTCTGTTTGGTTTGAAAGGCAAGGGCGTGGCACCAGAAGTAACTTTGACACTGAAAGTTACACAGTAATTCCACCAGCGTGGAGAAGAAGGGAAAGCCAGAAGGAAGCTTTTAATATACCGGGCGTTCAGAGCCCTGGATTTAAAGAGCCCTTTCTAGAAAAGCTAGCCCATGACTCACAGGAGAGTTTTAAGGAAGACAGCAGCTGTGAAGAGTGTGACCCATATGCAATCGTAAGTGACTCTGAGTTAATGCAGTGGGAGAACAGCAGCTATAATTCTGACCCTGTGCCCATGGATTGTACAATTTGTTTATCCGACGATATTGTATCTTTATGTTGAACGTGTGCAAAGCAGCCAGCTGATGGTGCCTAAAGGAAAGAAGATATTTTTCTGTGCAACAGTTCTTTTGTTTCATATTGTTTGTTGTATCCCAGGAATATCTCATCAGGGCAGGGAATAAAGCCCTAATATTATTTTTGCCTTACCACTTGACTACAAGACTCTTTTTGTATCAAAGGCAACTTAAACACCCTAGGCAGCCGCCTAATAGGGTTATATGAGGTAGCTATCACTCACTATCTCTCACAATATGCACACATATTTGACACGTAAAATAATCAAATAAAACAAAATCAATTAAAAAAGGAAATAGCAGGAAACAGTATAAAAACTGGGACATTGCCTAGACATGATTGGTACCCTTATAAACAATTCAACAGAAGAACCACATTCCCATTGCAATAAAAGTAGCCACACCTGTGATCAATTGCCAGTACTCACATGACTTGAATCAACCAGTGAATGATGGCTCTAATATATAAAATGACTACATTCACTCCCTGATCCATTTTCACAATGGTGAAGACAAGAGAGCTGCCCGAGACCATCAGAAAAAACATTATCACCAAACATGAAATTTCAGAGGGGTAGTAGAGCAGAGATGTCTCTCTCCATACACAGATTCAACTTGTTCAAGCCATGGTATTTTCAATAACATCATATGGATGTGAAAGCTGGACAGTGAAAAAGATAGGAAGAAAATTGATGCCTTTGAATTATGGTGCTGGCAGCGAATACTGTATATACCATGGACTTCCTGAAGAACAAACCAGTCAGTACTAGAGGAGATCAAATCTAAGCTTTCTTTAGAAGCTCAGATGACAAGACTTCGACTTTCATACTTTGAGAAGAGAGAGATCATTAGAGAAAGACATCATGCTTGGCATGATAGAAGGTCAACGCAAAAGAGGAAGGCCAGCAATGAGATGGATCGATACAATAACAGCAGCTATGAGTACTAGTCTGTCAACAATGAGCCACCTGACTGAAGACCGAACACAATTTAGGATAGCTATCCAGAGGGTCACCATGAGTCGACTCCGACTCGACGGCACTTAACAACAACAATAACAACAGTAGTATATGAATTTGTGACACACCTTGTATAAATTAACTATGGAACCAATTCACTGGAAAGAAGACCACAATGAGTAGTTAAGACTGATTATCTTTAAAGCAATCCTGAGATAGTAAATGTCAGGCTTGGAACTCTGAATAATGATAAACAGGGCAATTATAAGCCTATAGTGGAGTAACTGGGACATCCCAGCTCCAAGACATGGACTTCATTTTTGCAAATGCAATGTGCGCCATTGAGTCAGTGCTGACTCCTGGTGACCCAGCAGCCCCATTAGCCTTATTAAAATATGCACACGCTTTTTTGGACATGCAGAGTTGTTCTAATGGTATTAGTCTACTATAGACGAAAGTGGAGGAAGCAGGAGGAGCACAAAGTACAGGCAAGAAGTAAAAAATATGTGCACACAATTTAGTTTCCAGACTATCTTATTGAAATACTCTCTCACTTGCTTATTCAGCCTGGCTCCATAGCTATCAATGGTGGGAAAACGTATATCTAACAGTCCCAAAAGTCTCCTGTCAATAAATTAGTAGAATGCAAACCACAGGTAACTGTTGGCGTTCAAGATCAGCATGAGTTGAAATAGAAGCATGCATTTTTTCTTATCTAGACAATCAAGATTATCCATCATTGAATGGCTGCTGTCCCACCCATAATTTTAAAGTACTGGCAATATCATAGCAAAACATACATTTCTTTTACAAACACCATTCAATGCTCAGCCTTTGCACTGTTTTCATGGCTTCATAATTCATCCTACAGCACTTCAAGACAATAAGGGAAGGGTAGGATAATATCCAAGGGCTCATTCTCTGCATCATCTACACTTCAAGACTTCACACAGATCATCTTGAGCAGTCTTGTGATAGTGCAGAGGGCTCTGCTGTCATAGATGACACTCCTGCAAGGATTCTGAGGTTTTGTACTCCACATTTATTACACTGGCCAAGTGTTGAAAGACACAGTAAGATGACATGACTCAATGGAAACTGCAGAAGACTTTTGGGATCTTAATATGTACACCTTAGAGGAAAGGCAGAATAGAGGTGATATGAGTAAGATGTTTAAATACCTCCATGGCATAAATGCACAGGAGGAGAGCCTCTTTCGATTGAAAGCAAGTTCTGCTATGAGGGGACATGGGATGAGGATGAAAGGGGATAGATTCAGGAGTGATATGCGGAAATATTTCTTTATAGAAAGAGTGGTGGATCGGTGGAATAGTCTCCCAGTGGAGGTGATAGAGATGAGGACAGTATCTGAATTCAAAAAAGCATGGGACAAACACAGAGGATCTCTAAAGGAAAAAAGGGGACTGTTGTGGTGGTTGATATGGAAGGGAAGACTAGACAGGCCATGTGGTGTTTTTCTGTCATCATGTTTCTATGTTTCTATGCAAGCACTATAAAACAGTGGGATTATGACTCAGAAAGAATTGCAGAGAATGAAGAAGTTGTGAGATACCAAAATTAACTAGACAGAACCCCAAACTGGTGAAGAATATTATTGCAGTAAAAACACCACCAACCAAACCAGAAACAGAAAAGTTCTGCTTATATGAGGATCCTATTGAGCATAATGGAGAAGCAGAATGGTTACCTAACATACAGAAGAAAATAGACATCAAAACTATGAAATGGCCTGAAATAACCAAAGAAGTTGAAACCAGGTTGAGAAGAGCTCCAAACTGGAAAAATCCTGGTCTTGATGGCGTTCCATATTTTTGGCTCAAATATTTAACAATTTTTTTCACCAAGATTCGGCAAACTGAAAAAATCAGTTGTTCAAACTGCCAAAGATAATACCACAATAGTTAAAAAAGGAAGAACCTTCTCCACAAAGGGAGATCCTAGTAACATACTTCCCAATTACTGCCCAAAAGGTTTCTTATCTATCATGTACAAGTTGTTCCCTATAGTAGATGCACATAGAATAAATGATCACATTGATTCTAATAATATCATGGTGATATAACAGAAGGGCACCACCAGTACAACATAAAGAACCCAAAGATCAATTATTGCTGAATGAAGCCATCAGGACCAGCTATAAAGCCTAATATTCTTACTATCAGTCAGCTCATGCAGTGTTGGTTATGGTGCATAAATATTTTATGACACCTTGAAGGATAGCAGTTATTCACCTATATGTTTTAATCCAGATTTTAAAATTAATAATAAATTAATATCCTGGTCACAATGGCAAGTTAAAGATATCTGGACACTGGAACATTTAGTCTTGTAGAAGGCACTGTTGCTCTTTCCAGAACTACCCAAAGAGTTTGGGCTTCCAAGTTCTCAAGGATATAGCTGGGTAGAATTAAGACACTGTCTGCCTGATATTCAAAGAAGCCGATATTTAAACACTGTGGTGGTCAGCTGCAGTTTATGTTTATTAAAAACTTGATATAGTACCTTACACATGGATTAGTATCAAAGCAGTTTACAACAATGATTAAAAGAGATATTGAGGAGAGGACTAAGAGGTTGGAGTTTTGAATGGGACAGTAGGGGATTAGTAGAGATGATAAGTAGCATGGAAGGCCTGAGTAATATGTCTTGTGAATACAGGACCAGCCTAAACATTTCTGCTAACCCAGGCAGAAGCCCTGGCCATGCTGCTCCCCCTGTGCTGAGCTCTGCAGCCGCCCCCCCCGGCTGAGCCATGCCACCCTCCTCCCCCTGCACTGAGCCATGCTGCCAACTCCTGCTGCTACTGATTCCGGTAGTGGGGACGGGGGAGGGGGGGAGGTAGCTTGGTGTGGTGGTGGCAGCAATGGCCCATGGCAGGCCATGTGTTTTGGCACTGCCACTTCTGGCCCTCCTCTGACACAACTTCCTGTCAGAGGGGGGTCAGAAGCGACAGGCCATGTGTGCCAAAGCACATGGCCTGCCGCAGACGCCATGCCATGCCACACACGGAGGTCTGCTGCCCTAGACGGCTGCCTAACCCACCTAGTGGAAGGGCCAGCTCTGTGTGAGTAAGCATAAGAACTTTAAAGTGGAAATGGTAGGGTTTGAATATGAATCAGATATTCAGTGGCAATATCTGGAGAGTGGCTGCGGCAGAATATCTAGTTTGTGTGATCACTATCTGCATAAGAATATCAGGCAGACAGTGTCTTAATTCTACCCACCTATATCCTTGAGAACTTGGAAGCCTTATGTATTTGTGAGTGATATTGCTGAAGGACTGAATGGAAAAGTCTGTCTTTTTGCAGATGACACAAAAATTTGCAACAGAGTAGACTCCCCCGAGGGAGTGGTTAACATGAGGAAAGATCTACAAAAGCTGGAAGAATGGTCAAATGCTTGGCAATTAAGATTTAATGCGAAGAAGTGCAGAGTCATGCACTTGGGTAGCACAAATCCAAGGGAAATGTATGCAATAGGAGGCGAGAGGTTGGTGTGCACAGATCAGGAGAAAGACATTAGTGTGATTATTTCTGAAGATCTTAAGGCGGCAAAACAGTGCGACAAGGCAGTGGCAAAAGCCAGGAGGATGTTGGGCTGCATACAAAGAGGAATCACCAGCAGAAAGAAAGAGGTACTTATGCCACTGTACAAGTCACTGGTGAGGCCTCACTTGGAATACTGTGTTCAGTTTTGGAGACCGTATCTTGCAAAGGATGTAAAAAGACTGGAAGCTGTTCAGAGAAAGGCGACCAAAATGATTTGGAGCCTGCGTCAGAAGCCTTATGAGAAGAGACTTGAAGACCTAAACATGTACACTTTGGAGGAGAGGAGGGACAGGGGAGATATGATTCAGACCTTCAAATACTTAAAGGGATATAATGAACAAACAAACCTCTTCCAAAGACGGGGAAGCTGTAAAACTAGAGGGCACAACAGGAAGCTGCAAGGTGGTAAATTGAAAGGCAATGTCAGGAAATACTTTTTCACGGAAAGGGTGGTGGATGCTTGGAATGCCCTCCCGATGGAAGTGGTGGGGGCAAACACGGTGATGGAATTCAAAATGGCGTGGGACAGACACAGTGGATCCCTTTACAGCAACAGGATAAAATCAAAATAAACTGAACCATCTAATTTCTCAACAAATAGGGGTGTCCTGCATGGAGTGGTGGGTTCACCCCTAAACAGGGACATGGGGAGGAGTGGCCTGCACGGAGCGGCAGGTGCACCTACTGTTGCCATCGTGCTGGGCAGACTAGATGGACCATGCTGGTCTTTATCTGCCGTCATTTACTATTGTAGCAGCAAAGCACAGACAAACCAATGATACCAGGAGTCTGTTCAGAAGGTCCAAATCATTTATTTGTGCACAAGTCTCAAGCACGATCAAATTCAAAATGGCTGAGCAAAGTTTTCTAGCATTACAACAACTTTTATAGACTTCTGTTCCATTCTAGGTATAGAAAAACATTTCATTGGTCCCGGTACTCTCCCGTACCTCCCGTACCTCTTCCATTGGTGCCGGTACTGATAAGTTTATCCAATTATGTTCCTTCAGTGGGCATGGCACCTGCATACCCCCCTTCTAGTCCCAATTACAATGGCCAGTTCATCAACTTGTTACTTTCATACTCTCAAGGCCATAGAGCCAATTTGTGCATGCAGGGGAGCAGGGCTCTGCAACTCATCTGTCAGCACTCCCAATTATATTCCTTGCAGATGTACTTTTCTTATCAGTAACTTTTAAACATATTTTTCTGTATTTTTCCATCTCTCAATTTTGCTTACCTAAGTTAGTTTAGTTCTCTTACAGAGTTCTATCCTACAATAGCAGCATGTTGGGGGATGTGCAATTCCTATGAGCCTCTCCACAGGCTTCATTTACAGGTCAAGCTAGCTAGGCCGGCCTGCTTATGTCAGACACCGTGGATCACAGGCCTGCATCTGCCACATTCCCCCCTTTGATTAATCTCACCCTATTACTTAATACGGTGTGAGAATTAAATCACCTTTAGAAGAATCACATCATGATTGAAGGATTTCGACTAGGACTGGCCTTATATAAAGCCATTATTTTAGTGGCGGTCTTCCGCTCTACTGTACTATCAATAGTGTTATGAATAGAACGCATACAACATGGGATTAAACATGGTAATAAGAAGATAACAACAACAAGGATTAGTACTAAAACAATGAAAGTCTTAAATCCTCCCACCCATGAAAAGAGGTTAGCAAACCAGTTAGGGAATTTCAATGAGTGCCAAGTCTGCACTGGCACATAAGCATGTCTTTGCCTATCTTTAGCAATTTCTTCAACTACTTGACCCTTATCATCTATTTTTAAACAGCAATTAGTTAAATTCAATTTACCACATACTCCTCCTTCAGCTGCTAACAGATAATCAAGTGCTAAGCGGTTCTGATATATAGCAGTGCGCATCTGAGTACTTTGTCTAGCTAAAAGCGTAAGAGCATGACTAGTTTCATTGGTTATTATCTCAACTACTGCTTGTAAGCGGATAATACGATTAATCATATAGACTGGGGTTCGGTAGCCCCACATACCATCATCATTCCAAGTGGCAGGCCCATAATACTCAATAATTCTTTCTGGTGGCCAATCATCACCCTGCCACTTCTCCCACTTGCCTATCTGTAAGGCTTCTCTTTTCTGTCTTAGTGCTCGCTTGTGTCGGTGGGTAGTGTATACAGGGTATCCCAATTGTTCTCCATGTTCAGTATTTAAAAGAAAGAAAGAAGGTCTGATGGTTCCCAAGACACATGCTCCTCCCCATTGTGGCGAGAGTTGTGCATACGCTCGGTTTCCACAGATCCAATATAGGCCAGGTGGGGCTTGCCAGGCATGGACTTTGGCAAGGTTAGTCCATAAACCAGCAAGTTCAGGAAATCTGGCTAATGGGTTAGGAGGTTCAGGATGTTTAAGTCCTGACCACCATGACGTCTTTTTGGTTGTGGCATTATAGTACTTCTAGCTAAGACAGACCAGCTGTCCTACCTTTTGGGTGAACTGGGGTCCAGTTCTGGCATAGCAAAGACGTCCAACGATTGAGTGCGCTAACACCCATTCACTGGTAGTCTTGTGTAATTCAGTCTGATTGTAAATCAAAGAATAATTCAATTCTTGGGCTTCCCATGGCCACTGGTCTCCCATTTGGGTTCCGCCACAGAAATAGCAATCTGAGATCTTAAGACTAGATACTACTGCTCCGGCTAATTCTAAGAATAAATTCTGAGAGGGATGAGGGATCTCAAACTTATTCACATGCATGGCTTCATAGAAGGTATAATGGATATGATATTTAGACGACTTGTGGGCTTGGGTATTCAATCTAATAAACACAATGGTTCCTGGATCTATTGCCCCTCCAGCAATACGTAAACCAAACTTGTATCCTTGTTTCCATGCATAGGGGTTGTGTATACGTAAGTGTAAGGGGTTACAAGCATCTTTCTGACATTTATCATTTGTGGTTGGCTTGGTTAAAGTAGCCATTCGTTTATCTATCTTCTCGTCAACTATACCATCATTCCAGGTAGCATAAAAAACACATCCCCAATACGGGCAATAGTAATCTGCTGCTGGTGCAGTACTATAGCCTGATCCCGTTTTACCGGTACACTTCCACCATCCTGTGGCACCCTCCGGACACATGTACTTATGGTCATTTCGATACGCTTTCTCCCAAGTACCACAGGTGGAATAACTATCTCTGTTAATGGCATTACAGGCATCAAAATTCAAAACAGCAGGTTTAGTAATGTCCTTAAGTGGTGGTGTAGCGGCTATTATAGGTCCATCTGCATCCTTCCATCGTATTTCCAACGTGTAATAGGATGGATTCTGATGCGGATTATAGCATGCTCTAATTGTGCCATAAGCGCAAACATTTAGTTCAGTGGTGTTATAAATACACCGAGTCACTTTTCCCTTGCAGGTATAGTAAGAATGGTAAATCAGAGTCTGAGTTACTTTCAGTCCAGTTCGAGTAGAAGTAATGCAAGCAGTGCATGGAGGTAAAGCATAAGTCAGTTCAAAACCTCCAAAGAAGGCAACCAAGGCAAAGCAAAAGTAAAGACGCATGTTGATTGGAGTTCTTCTGAATCCTCAGCTTGCTGATCTTGATCACGACGTTCTCTGTTCTTCGTCCCGTTTGCTAATGAAGCAATTTAACGGGTGCTGAGTGTTGATTGAAGATCCTCAAGTTGTCCAGTACACATTAACCAACTTATTAGCAATTCAGTTGGCTTGTGAAGTCTGGCTAGTCAATGTAGTGTCAAAGTAGTGTGCAGAATCATGCACAGATTGAGTTCGTTGAAACAAAACTGTTGCTGCATGGAAAACAGCAATCCTCTTCGAAAGACTTGGCTACTGCAAGGCACGGTGATAAAGTGTCTAAGCTGCTGGTTGCCGTCTCAGAGTAACTCGCAAGGGTGCATCAAGATGCTGTTCTGCTGTCCACTGCTCAGGTTCAGGATCAGCGGCGGGCTTGACTCTGCTGTGGTGGATCCAGGCGTCGATCTCGGCTACCTTTACTGCAGTTGGGGTAGACAGGATGACGGTGTACGGTCCCTTCCAATGGGGTTCCAATGGTGTCTTCTTCCAATCTTTGATCCACACCGAGGTACCAGGCTGATAGGGATGCAAGGGTTCCGTCAAGTTGATAGGCAACTGGTCTTGGATCCACGCATGGAGAGTCTGCAGAACAAAACTAAGAGCTAGGAGTTCTTGTCTGGTTACTTCTGAACCAATCTGAGCTAAACTTCCTTTAATTCCCTGCACTATTGGTGGGGGTTTACCATACAAAACTTCAAAAGGGGAAAATCCTGTTGACTTTACAGGAGCTGAGCGTATTCTGAGTAAAGCTATTGGGAGCACTTGGGGCCACTTCAAGTGTGTCTCCTGACAAAGCTTGGACATTTGGGCTTTTAGGGTACGATTCATTCGCTCAACTTTCCCTGAACTCTGGGGTCTGTATGCAGTGTGGAGTTTCCATTGTATCTGCAAAGCTTTTGCTAACTGTTGAGTAACCTGGGAGACAAATGAAGGTCCATTGTCTGACCCTATTACTGCTGGAATTCCGAACCTAGGGACAATCTCTCTCATTAAAACTTTGGTGACTTCTCGGGCTTTCTCAGTTCTGGTTGGGAAGGCTTCTACCCACCCAGAGAAAGTACAAACTAACACTAATAGGTAATGGTATCCATTGGCTCTTGGCATTTCGGTAAAATCAATTTGGAGGTTGTGCATGGGTGTTACACCTCCTGACTGAACTCGGGGTGCCGTTATAAGGCCTTGCTTGGCATTATTTTTGGCACAGGTTAGACATTGTCGTGCTACTGAAGCTGATATGGTTGTCATCAGAGGGATGTAAAAATGTGGTCTGAGTGCTTTCTCCATAGCACTTTTCCCATAGTGGGTGGCTTCGTGGAAAGCTTTGACAAAAGATGGTCCTAACAGTTCAGGAATTACTATTCGTCCAGGGGGTTGACTGCCCTCTTCTGGTGGCAGCTCAATCCATCCATCTTTCAGTATTCCATCTTCCTTGTTACAGTAGTAATCTAATTCTTTGGTGGTATATCGTGGTGTCCATAAATTCAGAGGTACTGGAAACAATGCTGCTTGCATTGGCATAGCTTGTGGGGTAATCTGTCCTGTCATAGCTGCTTGTCGTGCTGAGGCATCTGCAAATCTATTTCCTCGGGCAACTTCTCATTTTCCGGCTTGATGTCCTCTACAATGCATGACAGCTACACGTGTTGGGGCCCAAACTGCATCAAGTAACATCAATATCTCGGGACCATATTTGACTGACTTTCCTCCGGATGTGATGAGCCCTCGTTCTTTATAGAGAGCTCCATGGGCATGCAGAGTGGTGAAGGCATATTTGGAATCTGTATATACATTTAGCACAAGTTTTTCTCCTAACAATAATGCTCTGGTGAGTGCTATCAATTCGGCTTTCTGGGCTGATGTGCCTGAGGCTAAAGCTGATGATTCAACTACTTCGTGTTGAGTGACGACTGCATATCCGGCACAGCGTCGTCCATCGAGGATGAGACTGCTCCCATCAACATAATAGATTTGGTCAGGATTGTCTATGGGCACATCTGTCAAGTCGGGTCGACTGGAGAACACAGTTTCCATGACTTCGATACAGTCATGTTCTGGGAGTTCTTCACTGATGGGTATCAAGGTGGCTGGATTCAAGGCATGACTCACTTCGAGTTGTATCTGTGGGTTTTCACATAACATGCTCTGGTATTTCAACATTCGGGAATTGGTGAGCCAATAATTTGCTTTTTGTTCCATAAGGGCAAGGACTGCATGTGGCACAGTGACTCGTATGTTCTGTCCTAGTGTGAGTTTGTCTGCTTCACTCACTAGTAGTGCTGTAGCTGCAACTGCTCTCAGGCATGGTGGCCATCCTTTGGCCACAGGGTCCAATTGTTTCGATAGGTATGCTACAGGTCGCTCCCAATTTTCCAATTTCTGAGTCAACATGCCTAGGGCATTTCCCTGTGCTTCATGTACAAACAAGTGGAAAGGCTTGTGGACATCTGGTAGTCCAAGTGCTGGTGATGACATCAATTCTTCCTTTAACTTCTTGAAGGCTGTATCCTGCTCAAGTCCCCACTCCAGTGGCAACTTTTCTTCTCCTTTTGTGGCTTCATACAGTGGTTTGGCAATTTGGGCGAAGTTGGGTATCCAGATTCGGCAATATCCTGCCGCTCCCAGAAAGGCTCTGACTTGCTTTCTGGTTGTTGGAGTTGGGATTCTACATACTGCTTCTTTTCTTTCTCTGCCTAATCTCCGGCTTCCTTGGGTTATACTAAAACCCAAGTATTTCACTTCTTTTTGGCATAGCTGTGCTTTGGCTCTGGAAACTTTGTATCCAGCTTCATCTAGTAACTGCAAGAGATCTTTGGTGGCTAGTATACATTCACTTTCTGATATGGCAGCTATCAGTAGATCGTCCACGTATTGGAGAAGCACTCTCTTCCCCGGGGCCACTGGATAGCTTGAAAGGTCTTGATTCAGTGCAGCACTAAAGATGGTAGGTGAACTTTTGAATCCTTGGGGTAATCTTGTCCAGGTGAGTTGGCCCCCTCTTCCAGAGATGGGGTCCTGCCATTCAAATGCAAACAATATTTGACTTACAGGGGCTAATCTTATGCAAAAGAATGCATCTTTTAAATCCAGTACAGTGAAATGGGTAGCTTCAGCAGGTATCAGTCCTAGAAGAGTGTAAGGATTGGGTACAACTGGATGTATAGTTTCAACTGCATCATTTACTCTCCTTAGGTCTTGCACTGGGCGATAATCATCTGTCCCAGGTTTCTTTACTGGCAAAAGTGGAGTGTTCCATGGGGATTGACATACTTTTAGTAGGCCATACTCGAGCAATCTTTGTAGGTGACGATGAATGCCTTCAATTGCGGCTCTTGGGAGAGGGTACTGCTTGACATGTACTGGTGTAGCACTAGGCTTGAGGGTTACAATCACTGGAGCTATGTGCTTGGCTAGGCCTGGGGGACTGCCTTCTGCCCATACTCCAGGTGGTGCATGGATGTTCTTTAAAGTTTGTTCAAAATAGGTGTCTTGGATGGAGTCATCAATGTAATACCTCCATTCTTCTTCTCGGGGAACTGTCAGCAGCATTATTCCTGCTGGTTTGGCTTGGGAATTTACTGTCATTTGCATTTCTCCTTCTTCAGAGAAAGATATTTGTGCTTGGAGTTTGGCTAACATATCTCGTCCCAGTAGTGGCACTGGACATTCGGGCATGTAAAGGAATTGATGAGTTATTTGCTGTCCTCCTAGACTGCATATACGATTTTGAAGAAAAGATTTTGTAGCTTTGACACCAGTTGCTCCTATAATGGTGACTGCTTTTGTAGAAAATGGGGCTATCTTTTTGTCTATTACTGAATGTTGTGCTCCAGTATCAACCATAAAGTCCATAACTTGGTCTCCTATTTGTATTCCGACCATAGGCTCCTGGAGACCTAAAGCAAACTTGGAGCCCGGTCTGTCCTAATCCACGTCATTTTCATCATGGATCGTTGTGGCCAATGCTTGAATGGCTCCTCCTCTTTCTCGCTGGAATTGTTCTCGATTGGCTCCTCCGCGGTTTCGGGGATAGCCTCGTCTTTCTTCTCGCCACTGATGATTGCTGTCGTCATCTTGCTGGGCGTCTTCGAGTTGCGGGCACGTATCTCTCCAATGTCCTTCTTCTCTACAGTAGGCGCATTGGTTCACGCCTAGCTTCTGGGTCCGGCCTCCACCTTGACCCCGCCCTCTTCCTCTGCTCCGTCGACTAGGGACACCTCCCCTTTTCTGTTCAACTATGGCCGCAGCCAAAAAATCAGCTTTCTTCTTCATCTTTCTATCACATTCTCTCTGTCTTTCATTATCACGATTCACATACACTTTATGAGCGACTTCCAGTAACTGCGTTGCATTCATGCCCGCAAACCCTTCTAATTTCTGTAATTTACGTCTGATGTCTGGTTGAGACTGGTTTACAAAAGCAGAATTCACCATACATAAACTTCCTGGTGCCTCGGGATCATAGGGGGTATACATTCTGTATGCTTCAGTTAGTCTTTCATGAAAATCGGCTGGGCTCTCATCTACACCTTGGATAACTCCTGCAACTTTGGAAAGGTTCATAGCTTTTTGGCCCCCCCTTTTCAGGCCTTGTAAAAAGCCTTGGCGAAAACGGGCTAGGGCTGTGGATCCTTCCTCTGTATTTGGATCCCAATGGGGGTCTTCATTCGTGAATTCTCTCTGGGCTGCTTCCCGATAGTCTATTCTGCTCAGTCCCTGTCCCGGAGCTACAGGGTTATCTGCCATCCACTCAATAGCTGCTTTTCTAATTCGTGCTCGCTCCTCTGTCGTGAATAGGGTGGACAGGAACTGGCGGCAATCTGCCCAGGTGGGTTGATGGGTTTCCATTAGAGTAGTTACTAATTCTGTAAGTTCCTGGGGCTTGCTAATATAGGAGGCATAATGCGACCTCCAATTTAACAAATCAGTTTTAGAGAAAGGGATATACACATAAGTTAAGGGTCCCGCTACCACCTCCTCATTATCGTTCTTTATAGGCACTCCCGGGACTTGCCGTAAAGGCAGCATTTTGGCGGTAGCTGTTTTGTGGGATCTAAGGGCTGTTTTCTTAACTATCTTTCCAGAGATTACTTTCTTTTTCTCTGCGGGTTTCACTTTGGGTGTACATTTTGCTGGCCCGCTGGCACTAGCAACCACTTGTACGCTATCATCATCACTCGGGGCATTTTCACTTTCTTCCTCCTCTACCTCTGCTTCTGACTCGCTTTTTATAATATCATCTTCTTCAACTAATTCCTCTTTCTGCCCTCCGGGAGGGGGTTCAGGGGTTGGGTCCCGCTCCGGCTGTCTCTGGGGCTCTGGGGCAGGACGCCGGGCTACTCTTATCGGACCTGGGGTTTGAGGCTGTCTGGGAATTATCTCTGGGGAATCAGGATCTACCAGGATGGGCTTCTTCCTGGACTTCTTGTCCTGCTCTTTCATTCTAGGCTGTTCCGTTTTCTGTCTAGAATCTGTTTTAGCTAACATTATTCTGCACTGTTCCTCATAACAGCGCTGTGCCCAGAGGGGCGGATCTTCACAAATACTTAACCAGGAATCTATATAGGGGTACTGATCGGGGTGCGCTATCCGCACTCTACGGTGTACTAACTGAATAATTTCTACATTGAACGTTCCCTCTCGGGGCCAGGTGGGGTCTAGATCGGGCCACTCCCTAGTACACAAAATCTGCAAACGGGCTGCTGTCATTTTAATACCATAATCTCCAGAATATCCCTCTTTAAAATGTGCGATTATACATTCTAATGGAGTGTTTCTAGTAGACCCAGCACCTCCCATTTCGATGTGTGCGCGCAACAACAGACAAAAGGGAAAAGGAGGACGGACCGTGGGTAAGGGGTCCTCACGGCCCTGGAAACGTATAAGGAGTACAAATAACAAGACAAGACGACAATCGCTTCCCCCTTTTTGCGACCTGAACGCGGTCGCCCGGTCAGGAAATGCGCTACTCAGGGGTCTGCCTTCACTTGGTCCGTGCTGCCAGACCTCTCATTCACACTTCAGTCACACAATCATGCTAGCAACGTATCCCAGAATGCATTCGTTTCTATCTATTCTGACTAGTCTTTTTCCCAATTACAAAAAGGCTGGGGGTTTCACCCGGCGAATTCCCATGCGGGGTTACTCGGCCCTTCCTTGAGAGGTGATCATGCTCTCTTACCAATTCCCAATATCTCGAGATTACAAATTCCAAATTCCAAGTTCCAATGGCAGTACTGCTCTTTCTATTTCTGTCTAGACACCAAATCAAAACTATACTCACCGGATCCGGTCCTCAAACTTCCCAAGCAGGCGCATGAGTTGGACCTCGGACTCCCCTCACTCGGGTTCGAGGCGTTGGCTCCAGCCAGGCCCGGCACCCGCCGAGGTCCGACCAGCTCCCTCCGATACAAGGGACCGGCGGCGCCAGGGAGCAGCCCTCGTTGGAAGGGCGCGATCCCGGCAGGACCAAGCCTATAGAGGCGGAAAGTCGTGGTATATTGCCCTATATACACTTTGATTCCACAACTTCCCGGCCAACGCACCAAGAATATGTAGCAGCAAAGCGCAGACAAACCAATGATACCAGGAGTCTGTTCAGAAGGTCCAAATCATTTATTTGTGCACAAGTCTCAAGCACGATCAAATTCAAAATGGCTGAGCAAAGTTTTCTAGCATTACAACAACTTTTATAGACTTCTGTTCCATTCTAGGTATAGAAAAACATTTCATTGGTCCCGGTACTCTCCCGTACCCCCCGTACCTCTTCCATTGGTGCCGGTACTGATAAGTATATCCAATTATGTTCCTTCAGTGGGCATGGCACCTGCATACCCCCCTTCTAGTCCCAATTACAATGGCCAGTTCATCAACTTGTTACTTTCATACTCTCAAGGCCATAGAGCCAATTTGTGCATGCAGGGGAGCAGGGCTCTGCAACTCATCTGTCAGCACTCCCAATTATATTCCTTGCAGATGTACTTTTCTTATCAGTAACTTTTAAACATATTTTTCTGTATTTTTCCATCTCTCAATTTTGCTTACCTAAGTTAGTTTAGTTCTCTTACAGAGTTCTATCCTACAATAGCAGCATGTTGGGGGATGTGCAATTCCTATGAGCCTCTCCACAGGCTTCATTTACAGGTCAAGCTAGCTAGGCCGGCCTGCTTATGTCAGACACCGT
The DNA here is from genome assembly GCA_033557465.1 of Ichthyophis bannanicus. Lineage (NCBI taxonomy): Eukaryota > Metazoa > Chordata > Amphibia > Gymnophiona > Ichthyophiidae > Ichthyophis > Ichthyophis bannanicus. The sequence goes on along the minus strand of CM066050.1, from coordinate 85,621,158 downwards.
GGATCATAGGCCTGCACCTGCCACACTATGTTACTATGTTACTATGTAAGTGCTGATATTATCTTGATAATTGCGATTTTCAGCTGGCACTTATTCAGATAGCAATCGGGGCCTGCTTCCAGGCAGCCTAAGCTATCCAGATAAGTGCCAACTGAACACTGCTGCTATCTGGATAAGGTTGGCACCCTAGCTCTGTCCATGGATCACTCTGCACTAATGGCTCAGTGCTGGGGTGGTCGGTGGAGATATTGTGACACTATCCAGACAGTGCTGCTGAATATCTCACTGAGTGCCTTTTCAGATAGCCCCCCCCCCCCCAGTGGACTATCTAGATAAAGGCTTTGAATATCGGCCCCTGAATTTCTAAAAATCAAGTCAATTATAAGCCACTAGAAAGCTCATCAGATTTACAACAGCTTTGCCTTCAAGTTGCTTCTGTGGGCCCTATTGCTTTAGCATTTTAGAAAAGGTTGAAGGATTGCCTATTTAAATCTAAAGTGGGTTAGAAAGGATCTAGGAAACAGTTACTAGCTACAGAGTTACTAGCTACAGGTGAGGTCTTAGCTACAGGATCATTTCCTGCCTCATCAGGGTAATGCTTTCCTGTCACATGACCTCTGTAATCCATGGCAACAGGGATGTTGCCATACTGGAGGTGGGATTTCAGAACTACATCCCTGTAGGTCTCCTCTATGTACCTCTCTGTCTTGTTTGCAAATGCTATAAGTCTAAAAAATAAGATGGGGGAATATAAAGAACTAAATGAGAGGTTAGATATGATTGGTATCTCAGAGACATGGTGGAAGGAGGACAACCAGTGCGACACTGTGATACCTGGGTACAAACTATATCGCAATGATAGAGCAGATCAAATTGGTGGAGGGTTTGCGCTCTATGTTAGAGAGGGCATTGAGTCACAAAGGATTAAAGTTTTGCAGGAAACAAAATTCATTGTAGAATCTCTATGGATTGAAATTCCATGTAAAAAGGGAAAGGGTAAGGTGATGGCAGTGGAGGTGTACTATAGACTGTCTGGCCTGAATGAACAAATGGATGATGAAATGCTCAAAGAAATCATGGAAGCTAACAAAAGTTACAGCACAGTAATAATAATGGGTGATTTCAATTACCCCAGTATCGAATGGGTCAGTGTCACGGCAGGACATGCTAAGGAGATAAAGTTTCTAGATGAAATAAATGACTGCTTCTTGGAACAGCTGGTTCATGAACCAACCAGAGGGGAAGCCATTTTGTACCTAGTCCTTAGTGGAACACAAAATCTGATGCAAAGGATAATAGGGTTGGGGACCACTTGGCAATAGTGATCATAGCATGATCACATATGATTTAATAAATGGAGGAAAGATGGCAAGGAAATCCACAGTACTACCTTTTAACTTTCAAAAGTGAAACTATGATAACATGAGGAAAATAGTTAAGAATAAGCTAAAAGGAGCAGTTGCAAAGGTTAAAGATTTTCATGAAGCGTGGGTGTTGTTTAAAAATACTATCTTGGAAGCCCAGACCAGCTGTATTCCATGCTTTAAGAAAAGTGAAGGGAAGTCCAAAAAAATTGTCAGTGTGGTTTAAATGTGAGGTCAGAGAGGATGTTGTTGCCAAAAAAACATCTTTCAGGAAATGGAAAAAGGAGCCAAAATGAGGAAAACTGGAAACAACATAAGCACTGGCAATTTAGATGCAAGGTATTGATTGATAAGGCAGGCAAAAAAAGAATTTGAGAAGAAGCTTGCTGTGGAAGCTGAAATGTGTAATAAAGGCTTTTTCAAGAACATTCATAGCAAAAGAAACTGCGAGAGAATCAGCTGGACTTTTAGATGATAGAGGGGTTAAAGGGGCATTAAGAGGGGACAAGGCCATAGTGGAGAGATTGAATGAATTCTTTGCTTTGGTCTTTACTGAGGAAGATGTAGGGATGTTACCCATGACTGAAATAGTATTTAAAGATGATGCTACAGAAGAATTGAAAGAAATATTGATACGGGAAGATGTATCACAACTATTTGATAAACTGAAGAGTAGCAAATCACCTGGACTGGATGGTATACATCCAAGTGTGTTGAAAGAACTGAAATATGAGATTGCAGACCTGCTATTAGTAATCTGTGAACTATCATTAAAATCATCTCTAATACCTGAGGATTGGAGGATGGCCAATGTAACACCAATTTTTAAAAAAGGTTCCAGGGGTGATCCAGGAAACTATAGACTGGTGAGCCTGACATCAGTACCAGGAAAAATAGTAGAAAGCATTATAAAGAACAAAATTACTGAACATGTAGTCATGGCTTAATGGAAGACAGCCAACATGATTTTAGCCAAGGAAGGTCTTGTCTTACTAATCTGTTATGTTTTTTTGAAGGTGTGAATAAACAGGTAGACAAAGGTGAGTCAGTTGATATAGTGTATCTAGATTTTTTCAGAAAGCATTTGACAAGGTCCTTCATGAGAGACTCTTGGCAAATCTAAAAAGTCATGGGATAGAAGACAGTGTACTCTTGTGGATCAGGAACCGGTTAAAAGAAAGCAGAGGGTAAGGCTAAATGGCCAATATTCCTAATGGAGAAAGGTCAATAGTGGAGTGCTGCAGGGATCTGTTCTGGGTCCGCTGCTTTTTAACATATTCATAGATGCCCCGGGAATGGGAATAACGAGTGAGTTAATCAAATTTGTAGATGACACAAAATTACTCAAAGTTGTTAAAACCCAGGAGGATTGTGGAAAATTGCAAGAGGACCTTGATAAATTGGAAGACTGCGTATCCAAATGGCAGATGAAATTTGATGTGGACAAGGGCAGAGTTATGCACCTAGGAAAGAACAACCCAAACTACATGATGGTTACACGACGCAAGATTCTACATTAAGAACCACCATTCAGTAAAAAGTCTTCGGCATCATCATGGATAACATGTTGAAATCCTCCACCCAGTGTGCAGTGGCAGCCAAAAAAAGCAAATAGAATACTAGGAATCATAAGGAAAGGAATGGAGAATAAAACAAAGGATATTATAATGCCTCTTTATTGTTCCATGTTGCGACCACATCTTGAATACTGTGTGTAATTCTGGTTGCCATATTTTAAAAAGGATATAGCATTATTAGAAAAGGTACAGAGAAGAGCCACCACAATGGTAAAGGGGATGGAAGGATATCCCTGTGAAGAGAGGCTAAAAAGGTTAGGGCTCTTCAACCTGGTGAAGAAAGGAGATATGATAGAGGTCTATAAATTAATGATTGGAGTGGAATGGGTAAATGCATATTGATGTTTAGGCCATCAAAATATAGAAAGACTAGGAGGCATGCAATGAAGCTACAGTATAACATATTTAAGACTAATAGGAGAAAATATTTTTTCACTGAACATGTAATCAAACTCTGGATTTTGATACTGGAGGATGTAGTAAAAGCTGTTAGTCTAGCTGGGTTAAAAAAAGGTTTGGACATGTTCCTGGTGGAAAGTTCCATACAGGGGGCCTGGCAAATCCACTGCTTGCCCCAATACAGGCATTGTGGAACCTGTGTCTTTTGGGGAAACTGCTAGATACTTGTGACCTAAATTGGCCACTGTTGGAAACAGGATACTAGACTTGATGGACCTTGATCTGACCCAGTATGGCATATCTTATGTTCTTATAATGATAATCGGGGTCACTGGGGCTTTAATAACTCCTTTTTATTTACAATCCTCCAAAGTTGGTGTACTATTTTGCTCTTTGAGTAATATGGACTCCCTGGAGACTGAGGAAAGCAGGCTTACAGAAATCCAACAACTGTTGGCACTGCGAGTCTGTGCCAGGGACATGGATGCATATGATATATACCAGTAATTGTGCAAATATTCAGTGTGTTATAGAATGATGCCTTGGCCGGGTACTCAAAACATCTTACATGGGGAAGTTGTTCTATCTTACAAATTAGTGGTCTTCAGATCCTGGAGGCTAGAAAACTACCTAAATCCAGTGTAAAGCTGTTTGATTTGCTGATCTCTCTAACACTGCAAATAATATTGACTAATTGGAAAGCTGACAATTTGCTAAATTTTCATTTCTGTGGAATACTTTGGGGGTAAGTTGATAAACACCAAGATATATTGGGAATACAAAGTAATTATTAATCATTTATATAAATCAGATGCTAAACTATAGGAGGAAAAATATCTCAGAGCCTGCTTGCTTTGAAACTAGTAGCTAAGGGAATATTATAATCAGTCATAAGAGATCTCCTCGTTTGCGATTGTTTTTTCTTAAGTGATTGTGTTAAAAAAATGTTCAAACTGAAAATTAAACATTTCAAAAACCGCTCGATGGAGGCCTTCCTTTCGCTTCTAGGTTTCTTCAATGGTCTCGTTAGAGCTTCATATAAATCTTGTTTTAATTTGCTTTTCATTGATCCTCATTTTCATGTTTAACGTACTGCATTCAAAGCGGCAAATGGTTAAACAATTTATAACAGAGAACTAAACTTTTCCGTCGACTTATACATTCATTTATAAAATCGATTTAATTCGGATATAGAAAAAAGTGGAATGAGAAATTGGTTAGAAACCACTGATTTCAAAACAAAGCAAACCTCCCTTACTGTTTTCCTAATCTATAGGTCTGCGCTTGTCTAACAGAGACACAAGGTGTCGCTCTAGACTAACAATGATCTCTAAACGGAGTCTTTTAAGCCGAGCCCAGTAGACCTTCAAACACAGTTCCCTTGATCAGCACTGTGGTATCATATGACTTCATTTAAGGTCGGCAACATTTTTTCTTACATATCAGATTTGAAAGGAGTGTGATTCAAAAATCGGGAATGATGACTTTACTGAGGTATCCACGTTTCTTAATCTCCTAGTATAGAAAACCTGCCTTGACTCTGCACATCTCTCCGTCTAATATGATGAAATTCACGGACACTCCCTGGACTCATAAATGGCGGACAATTCCGATGGTTTTGCTTCTTTGCTTGAGAGCACTGGTTCTGGGACAGATTCGCTACTCTGTTTCGGAAGAATCGGAACAAGGCACGCCTATAGGAAACGTTGCAAATGATTTGGGGCTGGATGCTAGAACCCTCCATAATCGTAAATTCCGGGTGAGCTATGAAGCTAGCAGAGAATACCTCGATATAAATGTAAAGAGCGGCATGATTGCTGTTAACCATAAAATAGACAGGGAGGAGCTTTGCGGCAGTAGTGTTACTTGTTTGATAAAGCTAGAGGCCGTTTTAGATAACCCTTTGGAACTATATCATGTAGAAATAGAAATAGTAGATATAAATGACAATACTCCCTATTTTCCTTTAAGTACAGTCAGCCTACTGATAGCGGAGACAACCTTACCTGGAACTCATTTTCCATTAGAGGGCGCTTTGGATCCAGACGTTGGGACAAACGCTCTGAGCTCTTATCATCTTAGTTCAAATAAAGCTTTCGACCTTGAAGCTCAGATTAGGGAAGGAAAAAGTAAATCTGTGGAGTTAGTATTGATAAACGCAGTAGATCGCGAGAAGCAATCTAGATATCAAATGACGCTAACAGCTGTGGATGGAGGGAATCCAAAAAGATCTGGAAATACACAAATTATAATCCAAATCCAAGATGCTAATGATAACCCGCCTGTATTTAACAGTGCAGAGTACAGGGTAAAAATATCTGAAAATGCGCCTGTAGGAAGTTTGCTAATTAAGGTTACTGCCACAGATTTAGATGAGGGTGCAAATGCAGAAGTTATATATTCATTTAGTAATGTAGTTTCATCAGATATAAAGCAACTGTTCAGTATTGACCCAAACAGTGGTGACATTCGGGTTCAATGTGGCCTAGATTTTGAGGAAAGAAGTATTTATGAAATTCATGTAGTGGCCAAGGACAAAGGCCAATTGTCACTGACAGGACATTGCAAAGTACTGGTAGATATACTCGATGTGAATGATAACGCACCTGAAATAAGAGTTACCTCGCTTGCTAGTGCAGTCAAAGAAGATGCCAAGCCTGGGCTTGTAATAGCTCTGTTCACCGTACACGACAAAGATTCCGGATTGAATGGTCAGGTGCGTTGTGAAGTCCCCCTCACACTCCCTTTTCAACTGGAGTCCAAATTCCAAAGCTACTATTCTTTAGTTCTGCAGAAGCCTCTTGACCATGAAATAGTTTCTGAATATAACTTGACCATCCTTGCGATAGATAAAGGGGATCCTCCTCTATCTACTACTCAAGCCATTGTCGTGGTGGTTTCTGACGTGAACGACAATCCGCCAAAGTTTTCAGAGCCCACCTATGCAATCAGCGTTGCAGAAAACCTGGCGCCCGGATCTCGTCTTTTCCAAGTCTCAGCTCTAGATCTCGACTCCCATGAGAACGCTCAAGTCAAATATTCCATTGTAGAAAATACTGTGGATGGGGTATCTATGTCCAGTCTCGTGTCTGTGCACACGGACACAGGCCATATGTTTGCTCTGCAGTCATTTGATTATGAAAAAATGCAGGTCTTTCAAGCTTGCATTGAAGCAAGAGATTCCGGTTCTCCTTCACTGAACGGTAGAACCAACGTGACTATTTTTATCAAAGATGAAAACGACAATCCTCCCATGATTTCCCCTCCCGTTTTCAAGGGTGACATAACAGTTGGAAAAATACTCGTTTCTCCATCACAACACGTAGGTGATGTTATAGCTAAAATACGAGCAGTGGATGCAGATTCTGGATACAATGCTTGGCTCTGCTATGAATTAAAGGATTCCGAAGGTTCATCATCTTTCAAAATTGGTCTTTATACTGGAGAAATTAGACTTATGCATCCTATAGAAACGACAAATGCACAGCAACAAAGACTTGTTATTGTGGTGAAAGATCATGGTAAACCACCTCTGTCATCAACAGAGACTCTGGGCATCTTACTAGTGGAGACGAATCAAGACACAAAATCGGATTACAGACATGTCCCTGCGACGGAAAATTATCTTACAAATAAGAATGTTTATTTAATTATCGCAATCGCTTCCATTTTAATTACGTTTTTATTCACGTCTGTTCTTTATGTTGCCTTGAGGTATTTGAAAACTAGAAATCATAGTAGATTTGTAAAACCAGAAGTACCTTCTGATGTAGGAGGGAACTGGTCATATACCCAAACCAAACAATACAATCTGTATTTAACTACTGGACCTTCCTTAAGGGACTCTGTGATTCATACACCACTTTTCCCCGAACGAGCACCGAGTAATCTTAAAGATAACGGAGCGACAACTGGAGATCTCCTACAGCTATGCAATGCGACGGAAAAAGCCGTGAAGTCACCCGGCGAGGTAAGAAGGTGCACCATTTCTTGATAATTTCCAATTTATTTGTGTCTTTATTGGTGTCCTCTTTCCACCCTTCATTATTTTGGATATATTTATTTTTAAAGCTCCTAGTGCATTTGTTGTTCATAAAACTTATTGGACTGACAGTAGCAGGACAACATAGATGGTGGTGGTGGAAAGTTCTCCACACGGCCTTATTGATGATCTGTCTGGCTCCTATTATTAGTTTTAAGAATGAGCCTGTTACTTTTCATGTTGTCCAATCATGGTCTTCTCTACTGAGAATTAGTAGCAGATAGTGATTGGTCACTGGGAACTGGTTTGGGACCATCAACTTATTTTACCTTTTACCTTTTCTTCTCGTATACAACATTGTGTGATGCAACATTTTTCTACTTTGGAGTTTCTCAAGAAGGTCAAGTAGTTTTAATTGGTACAGAAAGTCAATGATTTTTGCTAATATACAATTTAATACACACACTATTATATACCTTAAAAATTACAAATTTCAATTTAATTGGATATTGTTTAGGGCAGATAAAACAATGCAGTCTGGTTCTAATTTTGACTGTGATGGAAAAGTTACAGATTCATTGAATTTGTATGGAAGATTTAGGGTTGTCAGACTCATTTGGAATCATAATTTATGGTTTATTTCAATAAAATGAGCTGCAATTTTCATATCTCTTTGCAAATTCTCAGATATTCTTCCCTATCAGGTAGGAGGTGGAAAGGAATCATTTTTGTGATGAAAGCATCTCTGCCACCATCTAACTTACAACTTTTGCCAGCAATCCCCTAGCAGTTATACATCAGTTGACTACAAATATCAGAGTCACATTTGTCCTAGTTTGCAAAACTTGGTCAAGATTGGAAACTAGAGGCAGATTTGAGATATGTCAACCTTGGTGATCCAAGTCACTCAGATTTGTAGCCATTCTGCATCACTTTGGATCATAAATCAAACCAAAGTGAACCTTCCATTCCCCCAGTTGGAGAGGTTCAAAGACAATTCAAACCAGTTTACTTGTCTATTTGTTCATTAATTGCAATCGACTAATGGCATTATCCTACTAGTGCCCAGTACCTCAAAGGTATTTCAGAAGAAATAAGAGCATATAGTGGGCTAATAGCATTATAATATACTTTTCCTCTACTATTGATTAAAGTCAGTTGAAGCTATTTAGTCATAGAAATAAAATGGACTATTTCTTTGTTAAGAGAAATGTATAGATCTGACCTGTAAAGGACATTTTGAATTACAGGTCTTATGATATAGTTCCCTTACAGCAGGGTTTCCCTGATCTCTCCTAATGACTCCACAGGTTTTAGAATATTTGCAATGAATATGCATAATATCATGGAGACAACATGGCAGACTAGATTACCTTAAAGTTGGTTTCCTATGCTACAGTATCTCCACTCTGTAGGCCCATTGCTCTCCTCTCCCCACTAAAGTCTCATGATTCATGAGACTTTGACGGGAAGAAGAAGAGAGCTTCAGGCCCATGGAGCAGAAATGGCAGCTTTAAGGTAAGTTAGTTTACCGCGCTGACTCCATGGGCCTGATGGTGGGTGCACCCTCCTCCCAACCAGCACCCACTGCCCCACTCTTGGTATGCCATTGAGTATTTGTGAATGATTTGAAACCTCATAGCTCTCATGAGCATCATTTGATAGGAGTTTTTCAGATGACATCAGGATGACGTTTGGTCTCGATAAATAAACTTAGAAACCGTTCATAATGGAAAATTGAGGAAACTGAAAACATCTCTCTGATAGAAGACTGTAGGTTAAGAAAACTTGAACAGAAAAATGTAAATGGATAGTTAGGAGAAGAACAAGGTGCAGCAATGCAGCACAAGTTACTGAGAAAAAAGATCAGCAAAGAAGGCTACAGAAGACCAAACTGATATTGAAAAGTGATTTAACATCACAGAGTAACATACAAGCTGTCAATAAACTTACAATTCCTGTGCTCTCATTCAGCTTTGGAACTGTAGACTGACTTCATAAATACCTCAAAAAACTGGATGTAAGAAAACTCCTCCATGCCCATGAGATAATCTAGAAGCAGGGCTGGCGCGACCCAATAGGTGAACTAGGCAGTCACCTAGAGCAGTGGTTCTCAACCCAGTCCTCGGGGCACAACTAGGCCAATTGGGTTTTCAGGATTCCCATAATAAGATATGAATGAGATAGATTTGCATACAATGAAGGCAGTGCATGCAAATCTATTCCATACATATTCAATGTTCTTAGGGTCATCTTGGCAAGATGATTGCTCTTGGGTAAAGTCATTGTAGTCTTCATTTTTTTTTCCATTTGTAGGTCGGGGGTTATTTTAGAAGCCCTATTCATAATTTAAATGTCTGAAAATGACCAGTCAGATGTACAAATCACATCAATAGAGTTATGTTTCTCTCTTATGAGGATTTAGATTAGACTCTAATCATGATTATGTGCTGATTTGGTTTGCAGCTTGGCTTGCTGTGAGGGCTTGTGTGCATCAGTGATTCTGACAGCTAAGCTATCAGTAGTGTAAATACTGGTAGGGTCTCCCAAGATGTACAGTTGAGGTGCCATACTAAGACATACCACCCATTTAGGCAGCAGCAGAATGGGATGTTGTTGATGGCGGAGAATCAACGACAATAATACTAACATTACTTACATGGAGGAAAGGCCTGACAATCTATTTCTATATCTTGTCATGAAAACACAATGGATAATCACAACAAAACAAGTTGTACTGCAGTGCTGGAAGATGAGACCCCAAGTTGGAAGGCACTCAGCTGGCTACTGGGGATGAGCTGAAGAGTAAAGCCAGCATTTATGATACTCACAATACCCTTCCAACCTTGGCAGTTGGTAGCAATATTTCTGGCTTTGTTGATGGTCAGTCGCTGGTTCCTTAGGTCTTCCTCGATGTGTTTGAGCCACGCAAAGATGTCTTACATATTGGGACATGGAACGTACAAAGTATGAACCAAGGAAAGTTGAAAGTGGTCAGGAATGAATTGGAATGTGCACAACTTGATCTGTTGGGTGTTAACAAACTGAAATGGACTGGCATCAGACACTTTGCATCTGATGATCACATGGTATACCAAGCTGGAAATGAAAGACAAAGAAGAAATGGTGTTGCATATATAATTAAGAAGAAACTTGCAAGAACTATAATGAAATATAATGCAGTCAGTGAATGCTTAATTTCTATTTGTCTATGAGAAATGCCCATCAACACAACTTTCAGGTATGTGCCCCAACAATAGCTGCATAAGAGGAAGACATTGATGAGTTCTATGAATAAGTACAAGCTGAAATTGACAGAACATGCAAGTGGGATATCCTGATAGTCATGGGTGACTGGAATACAAAGGTTAGCAACAAAGAAGAAGGCAAAGTGGTTGGGAAATATGGACTTGGCAGCAGAAATGAAGCTAGAGAAAGACTGATAGAATTCTGCAAGACCAATGATTTATTTATCTCACACAACCTCTTCCAGCAATATAAGCAGTGACACATGGACCTTCACCCAATGGATTATACAAAAATGAAATTGACTACATCTGTGGAAGTCAACGTTGGAAAAGCTCAATAACATCAACAAAGACAAAACCTGAAGCCAACTGTGGTGCAGATCACCAACTACTAGTATGCAAACTCAAGCTAAAGCTGGAAAAGAGGAAGCCACTCATGAATGTAGCAAAATATGACCTTCAGAATATACCACCAGAATTTAAAAACCGCCTGTAAAAATCAATTTGCTGCTTTGGATACAAATTACAGAGCACCAGAAGAGCTATGGGATGACAACAACAAAACTTTGCCCGGAGAAAGTGAGAAGTCTCTACAAAAAATGAAAAAAGCAAAAAAGGCCAAAATGGATGACCAAAGAAACTCTGAAAATTTCCCAGAAACACAGAGTAGCTAAAGCCAGTGGAGAAAGAGAATCAATCATAGAACTCAACAGAGATTTCCAATGTGCAGCAAGACAAGACAAGGAGAAATACTACAATGATGTATACAAGGAAATAGAATCAAAAACTATTAGAGGAAGAACAAGATTGGCTTTCCTAAAGCTATGAGAGTTAAATAGAAAATTCCAGCCTTGAATTGGAATGCTGCAAGATGCTCAAGGATCCATGTTGAATGATGATGATCAAGAAAAGGTGGAAAGAATATATAGAGTCATTATACCATAAAGATCAAGTGGACCAACAGCCATTTCAACCTATACCTAATGATCAGGGACATTGCTGATGAAAGAAGACATCAAGGCAACATTGAAATCATTATAAAAAAACAAAGCACTGGGTATTGATGGCATTCCCATTGAAGTATTGCAGCAATTGGATGCGGCTGTTGCCATACTTGCAAAGCTCTGCCAGGAAATTTAGAAAACATCATGGCCAATTGACTGGAAAAGATCTGTCTTTATACTAATACTGAAGAAAGGTGATCCAACTGATTGTGGAAATTATCATACAATCGCTCTTATCCCACATGCCAGCAAGATTCTACTTAAGATCATCCAGCAGAGACTACAACCATACCTTGAACAAGAACTGCCTGAAGTGCAAGCAGGTTCAGGAAAGGGCAAGGAATAAGAGACATCATCATGAGTGCGAGGTGGATCCTTGAAAGACAAAATAATACAAAATGGATGTCTATATGTGTTTTATTGACTAGAGCAAGGTTTTTGACTGTGTAGACCATGAGAAACTCTGGGCCACTTTAAGAAGCATGGGTATACCAGAACACCTGATAGTTCTCTTGCACAACCTTTACATTGATCAAGAAGCAACAGTTTGAATGGAACAAGGAGAAACAGAATGGTTTAAAATCAGCAAAGGTGTATGACAAGGCTGCATACTTTCCCCCTACCTGTTTAATTTATATGCAGAACAAATCATCAGAGAAGCAGGACTGTATGAAGACAACTGAAGTATGAAGATTAGTGGAAGACTCATCAACAACTTTCACTATGTTGATGATAGCACAATATTGGCAGAAAGTGAAGACAATCTGAAACATTTGCTTCACAAGTTCAGGGAACATAGTCTTTTTTTTTCAATTTCAAATCCTTTTAATCAAGGAAAACAATAGGAAATACAAGAAAATAATTGCAAAAGAATACAACAATACATACAACATTTAAACACTGCCAGCCCACAATATTGGGAGAGTTACATAAAGCAAGAAAAAGAACTGCTGTATTTACCTAATATCTAAACTCCTTTTATTAAATAAGGGAGAAATCACAGATGTAAATAAACCTAACCCTTACCCTACAAAAACCCCTCAAGTTGCAAAGAATCAAAGAAACAAACATCTTAGCTTGATAAAAAATAGTACACTTACAAGGATATTTTAAGAGAAAGGAGGTTCCCAAGCCTACTACTTGAGCTCTAAGATCTAAAAAAGCCTTCCTTCTCTTTTGTGTAATTTGCGAGACATCAGGAAAAACCTGTATAGCCTGACCAAAGAATTTTTCAGAACGCTTTGAAAAATAACAAAAAAACAGATCCTTATTGCTCTCTAGCAAAAACGCCACCAATAAAGTTGCTTGCAAAGAATTTTCCTCCAATGAAGTTTCTTAAAAGGCTGACAAATCCAAGCTAGGAACAGATAACTGTTCAACTTCCAACCCACCACCCTCCATATCCCCCCTACCACCAGAATTTTCTAAAGCCTCCCTAATACCTTTAGGGAGATAATATAATTTAGACAATTGCATAGGTTGGGAAATATTCAATACATCCTTCAAATATTTAGAAAATGAAATAGAGGGTGAAAGGTATTGGGTACGAGGAAAATTCAAGGCTCCTCTGACAAAAAGCATTTTCAAGATACTAATATTGGCAATGAAAGGTCAAGGAATCATGTACCAATGATGCTGCGGCTGCCTGAAGGATCTGGATCTGAGCATCTCCCTTAGAAACGTTTGACTCCAAATCCTTAAACCTTCATTCATGGCCTGACATAATGGACACAGCCTCCTTAGTAAAGGCCGATAACTTAGCCAAAGATGACTGGAGTTAAAGTTCAGTCTGACATACAATCTGTCATATGTCCTGCAAAGTAATATCTTTTGGTGGCCTAGCCTTTTCCTGAACAGGAACAAAATCAAACGGAACAGGTAAAACTGCAACCAAAGAAGTCAACCTAAGAAAGGCATTGGGGAGAGGATCTGTAGTAAGAGAGGCCTCACCCACACACAGGGGGGTGAGACTTCCTCCCCCAAACAAACTCTCTTATTGAGTGGAGATAAAACCCTATGCAATTCAGGAGACTCGAGAGGAGAAACAGTACTCATGGAGGATGAAGAGGCTTCCAACAATGGATCACCAGAGATTGGAACCATGGTTTTAAGCAACCTATCCATGGATCCAACAACCTTAGCAGTTTTAATAGTAGGCAACATAGTCTTAAAATGGGCCTGCACCTTAACATAAAGAAGACAAAGATCCTAACAACTGGCAAAATCAATAAGTTCATCATTGATGGAGAAGAAATTGAAATAGTGGACAACTTTAACCTGCTTGGATCAATAATCAATAAAGGATCAACAAGCAGTCAAGAAAACTGATGATGCATTGCTCCTGGCAGAATGGCTATGAAGGACCTAGACAAGATTTTCAAGAGCAGAGATGTCTCTCTCCATACAAAGATTTAACTTGTCCAAGCCATGGTATGTTCAATAACATCTTATAGATGCAAAAATTGGATAGTGAAAAAGATAGACAGGAAGAAAATCAATGCTTTTGGTGCTGATGAAGAATACTGTGTATATCATGGAATGCCTGAAGAACAAACCAGTCAGTACTAGAGGAGATCAAACCAAAGCTTTCTTTAGAAGCTCAGATGGCAAGACTTTGACTTTCATACTTTGGACACATGCGAAGAGAGAGATCATCAGAGAAAGACATCATGTTTGGCAAGGTTGAAAGTCAATACAAAAGAGGAAGGTCAGCAAAAAGATGGATCGATACAATAACCGTAGCTATGGATGCCACTTTATCAACAATGAGCCAACTGACTGAAGACTGAATGCATTTTAGGACAGCTATCCATAGGGTTGCCATGAATGAACACAAATTTGATGGCACTTAAAAACAACAACAACAACAACAACATCTGCTGCCCCATAAGATTTGGTCTGAGAGAGAAAGTTGAGGAGAGATTACGTGGGGGGGGGGGGTCTTATGGAGATAGTAGTTTTGCTTGGTAAATGCTTTGGCTGACTGGAAGGAGGCCAGCATGAATTTGAAATGAAGGATGTCAGAAAGGGAGCAGGTTTTGAGCCAAATGTGCTCAGCTGAGCAGGCACAGGAGCATAGATAGCAGGTAGTTGAAGACAGCCAGGGCTGAGGTAAAGTGTGCCTCGCAGGATGTGGAATAGGATGAGCAAGAGCATCGAGAGCAGAGGAGAGAGCAGTATTATAGGAAACTAAAGCCTCATCAGCAGACTTAGAAGACAAGATGGAGGAAAGGAGTTATGAGACAATAGTGGAGAGAGCTGATGGATCCAAAGCATGAAGATTCCTAAAAGGTAAAAGTAGACTGGGTGAGATTGAGGTGGGGAGTGACGAAGAATGAAGTTTAGCAGGTGATGATCAGATAAGGGAAGAACGGAGATAAGAAAATTAGAGGGTAAACAATTAGAGAAGAAAACAAGGTCAAAGCAGTGACCGTGCTGATGAGTGGGGGTAGAAGAGCAAAGCTGGAGGTTGAATGAAGAGATAAGTGAAAGAAGCTTAGAAGCATAGGGGTCAGAAGGGGTTTCAACATAAATATTAAAGTCACCAAGAATAAGGGAGGGTGAAGAAGAAACCATAAATAAGGAAAACCAAGAGTCAAAGTCAGTGAGAAAGGTAGAGGTGGACTTGTCAGGGGGGTCTATAAATAGTAGTTATCCGAAGAGGTAAAGGTTTAAAAAGGCAGATGGAATGGACTTCAAAGAAGGAAAAGGAGTGAGACTGAGGGAGAAGGAGGGGTTGAAATTGGCAGGAAGGAGAAAGCAGAAATCCAACATCACCACTATAGAAACATAGAAAAATGATGACAGAAAAAGACCACATGGCCTATCTAGTCTGTCCTTCCATAACAACAACTACAACAGTCCACTTTTTACCTTTAGAGATCCTCTGTGTTGGTCCCATGCTTTTTTGAATTCAGTTACTGTCCTCATCTCTACCACCTCCACTGGGAGACTATTCCATGGATCCACTACTCTTTCCGTAAAGAAATATTTCCGCATATCACTCCTGAATCTATCTCCCTTCACCCTCATCCCATGTCCCCTTGTAGCAGAACTTGCTTTCAATTGAAAAAGGCTCTCTCCCTGAACATTTATGCCACGGAGGTATTTAAACATCTTAAACTATGGTCAGTGGCACGAGGAGTGTGGGAGAATTGGTCATGACAGAGGGCAGTGACCGAAGCAGTGTCATCGGGGGAGCAGCCAGGTCTCCGTAAGAGCTAGAAGATAGAAAGTGATGAAGAGATTGTGAGTAAAGGGACATTTATTAGTTATGGAATGAGCATTCCATAAGGCAAATGAGAAAGGGAAAGAAGAGGGGAAAGAAGAGGAATATTTTATTTATTTATTTTATTTATTTAACAGTATTTCTAAACCGCCTTATCTTAATAATCAAGGTGGTATCACAGCAAGCAATCAGGTAAAGTGGGTGTGTTACACATGCAGTGAGGGTGAGACTTAGTTGTGTGTGGGCTGAGTTGTGTGCTAGATTTGTTTGAGCTATGTACAAAGTGGGCTATCTACAGTGGTGCTAAAAACATATTTTATATACATACAGTGTTTAGGAGGTATGGTGAGCTGTTGTTCATTCTCTTAGGTTATGTGATGTGTCCATAGTGCTCTATGAACAGCATGGTTTTCAGCTGTTTTCTGAAGTCTTTGAGGTCTGGAGTTGCCCTCAAATCGTCCGGTAGATTGTTCCATATTGTTGGAGCAGCCATGGAGAGTGCTCTGTCTGTTGTGTCCTTGCGTGTGTGCTTGTATTCATTTGGGGTACTGACTCGGTTGTGTGTTTGTTTTCTTCTAGGACGTGTGCTGGTTTCTGGTTGTATGAGCGTGTGGAGGCTGTTGGCTGATGTGTGCTGTTTTATCTTAAATAGGTTTATGATAGTCTTGTATCTGATGAGTGCACTGATTGGAAGCCAGTGTAAGTCCTTTAAGGTAGGTGTGATGTGCTCCCGTCTTGCAGCTCCGGATATTATTCGTGCTGCAGTGTTTTGTGCCAGTTGGAGTGGTTTGAGGGCTTGTTTCGGTAGTCCAAGGTATATCGGATTGCAGAAGTCCAGTAGAGGGGTTATCAGGGCTTGACAGACGGTACGGAAGTGTTCTGGGGCGAGGAGTGGTTTCATTCTCCTGACGATTCACATCTTGTAGTAGGCTTTTTGGATTGTTTTGTCTATGTGTGGTTTGAGATTGAGTTTATTGTCCAGAGTAACCCCAAGGTATTTCACCTCTGATCTTATCGGTATCGTAGTGCTTTGTATCTTTATGTTTGGTGGGTATATGAAGCTTTGGTTCCGAGTGATGATTAAAGCTTCGGTCTTGTTGTAGTTTATTGCGAGGTTGTTGTTTTGGCACCAACTCGTCATTTGGGTAAGGCAGTCTGTTATCTTAGAGAAGTCCGGGTTGTCGATTGATATCGGGGTATATATCATGATGTCGTCTGCGTATATTGTGCATTGAATGTTGTTCTCTTTCATAATGTTGCATATTGGTTGGATGTAGATGTTAAATAGGAGTGCTGAGAGTGCTGATCCTTGCGGTACTCCTTGTTGGACATTTATGGGTCGGGAGGTGTCGTGTCCCACCTTGACCTGTAGCTGTCTTTCGGTTAGGTACGAGTGGAACCATTTCAATGTGATACCGTGTATGCCAGTGTTCTTTAGTCTCTCCAGGAGCGTATTGTGGTCAACTGTGTCGAAAGCTGAGGAGATGTCGATGAAGATCATTATAATTCCATTCCTGGTGTTGTCAATTATTCTTATGATGCTGTCGAAGAGGTAGATCAGTAGAGTTTCGACTCCATGGTTGGGACGAAATCCGTGTTGGTTGTCGTCGAGTGTTTCGTGTTTGTCGATGTGTTCCTGAAGTTGTAGTTGGACCGTTTTTTTTTCGATTATATTTGCGAGGAAGGGTATGCTGGAGATTGGTCGGTATGCTGCTGGATCTTTTTTGTCGAGAGTTGTTTTCTTTGTGATTGGTCTTACTGAGGCAAGCTTTAGTTGCTTTGGCATGAGTCCTTGAGTGAGTGAGTTGTGTACCATTTTGTGAATGGTTGGGATGAAGTTTGATTTGGTGGCTTTGACCCATGACACTGGGCATGGGTCTGTAGGAGCAGTGCTTGTGTTGATTGTGGAGATGATGTGGGATATCTGTTCTGTTGAGGGTGAGTAGAATGTGCCCCAGGTTTTGGGGTGAACGTTCGTTCTGGTGGTTCCACTGGGTGTTGTTCGCTCTGTGGAGTGAGATTTGTCTTTGATGTGGTCGGCGAATTTCTGTGGATCAACTTGTACTTCCCCTTCTGTTGCTTGCTCTTTTGTGAGGATCTTTACTATTTCGAAAAGTTCTCTGGGTTTGTTGATGGAAGTATTTATCATGTTTGTGTGGAATTCTTTCTTTGATTGTTTGATGTGTTCATTGTATTGTTTTTGCTTTGTTAGGTAAAGATGTTGGTCGGAAGTTGTTTTGTTTTTTCTCCATCTCCGTTCAATCTTCCTGAGCTCCCTCTTCTCCTGTCGTATTTTTGCTGAGTACCAAGGCTTGTTTTGTCTCTTGTTGTGGTGTTGTTTCACGGTCCTGTCATCGGATGTTTTGGCGGCGTTAGCTAAAATGCTGTTCCAGTTGGAAACTTGTTTCTCCAGGTCCTCTGTGTCAATGTTCAAGTGTTGTATTGTGTCCTGTATGAATTCGTCCCTGTCAAAGGACTTGAATCGTCTTTGTGTGTGTGGGATGTTCGCTCTTTCGATTGTCTGGTCCTCTTGTGATCGCAGCTTTGTCTCGATTAAGTAATGGTCAGACCATGGTACTGGGGTGATGGTGGGTGTAGAAATTAGGTCTCTTGATGTTAGGTAGTTTGATGCGAAGATGAGGTCTGGGGATGATCCAAGTCTGTGTGTTGGTGCATTGATTATCTGTGTGAATTGAAGTGAGGTCATTGCTTGAAGGAAGGCCTCTGCATCTTTTGTATTGGCGGACTTGAGGTTGAAGTCTCCTATTAGTAGTGCTGGTTTGTTGTTTGTTGTTATGGCACAGGCTTCTTCGAGTGTGAAGGCTAGTTCGTCGGGTGGAGCGCGGGGTGCTCTGTAGGTTAGGCAGATTGCAATGTTCTTGTTCTTGATGCTAATTGTGTTACATTGCTGTGTATCGGTGAGGTTCTGTGTCTTGAACTTAAGTTTTGTTTTTGCTATTATCAGGACTCCTCCTCCACGCTTGTGAGTGCGTGGGCAGTTGTACGCTGAGTAGTTGTTCGGTACTAGTTGGTTGAGTAGTACACTGTCGGTAGGGTTGAGCCATGTCTCTGTGATGCATATTATGTCGGGCTGTCGCTCTTCTATGTGGTCTACAAGAGTGTGTATCTTGTTGCAGACGGATCTGGCGTTTATGAGCTCAATTGTTGTTGTCTTTGTGGAGGAGGTTGTTGTTACATGTGCTTCCTTTGTGCCGGTGTTGGTGATTGATTTGTGTCTGTTTGGTCGCTTTGCTTGGGACGTTCCGAGTGTCTCTTTGTGAGTTTGTTGTGGTTCGAAATATGGCAATGCAGTTGGAGGGTACCATGGCGTGTTTGTTTGTGGGTAGTGGAGGTGTGTGGTAGGTGGGAGGAGTTGTGTGACAAGTAGGTAGAGAGGGAGGAAGTATGTGGCGTGCATGTTGGGAGTTTGTGATGTTCTGTTAGGATGATGCCTGTCTCCTTAGGTCTTCGTCTGTTGTCTGCTTGGGGAGAGCTGTACTTGGTGCGGGAGCCTGTCCCGTGGGGGGAGCCTGTCCCGTGGAGGGGGCTTGTCTCGTGGAGGGAGAGCCAGATCTGTGTAGGTCGTCTTGGTGCGGGAGCCTGTCCCATGGAGGGAGCCTGTCCCGTGGATGGAGATCCAGATCTGTGGAGGTCGTCTTGGTGCGGGAGCCTGTCCCGTGGAGGGAGCCTGTCCCGTGGAGGGAGCGCTGAATCTGTGTCGGTCGCCTTGGTGCGGGAGCCTGTCCCGTGGAGGGAGCCTGTCCTGTGGAGGGAGCGCTGAATCTGTGGCGGTCGCCTTGGGGCGGGAGCCTGTCCCGTGGAGGGAAGGCTGGGGCTATTAGGGAGTGTGTTGTGGAGGAGGGAGTTTGGTGGTGTGCAATGTTTTATGTTCTGCGAGAGTTCTTGCGGTTGTGATGTCCTTTTCCTCGGTCTGCTCCTCTGTCGGGATCCGTTGGGATGCTGTCGGCGCTGCTGATTCCCTTGGATGTTTCCTTCTTTTCGCCTTCGTGCCGCGCCTAAGGGCCATATGGATGAGAATGGAGTGGATGAGTGAGGAAACTGTCATGGGAGTGAGAGAAAAGTCTAGGGGGCCAGGATTGGGATTAATATCTCCAGATGATAGAAGGAGAAGGAGCAGAAGAGTGCGAGGCAGAGAGGAGATGGCATGGTGGAAATGAGGATGAGGTTATTTCAGAAATAAAGGAGAGGGATGAATGAGAGGAAGAAACAGCTGAAGTTCAAGAGCTGAAGAAAGGGTGAAAGACAAGATGGGAGAAGAAATGAGGAAGGTAGAGAGAGGTGGTAAGGATGGGGGTTTTGAAGAAGTTGGTAAAAGGGGAGAAGATTAGGGAGTGTCAATAATAGGAAGAAAAAGTGATGTGGAGCCTTAAGAAGAGATGTAGAGGAAAGTAGAAGAAAGAGGAAATCATTGATTGAATGAACAATAAGAGGAGAAAGATCGAGGGATTAGAGAGCACCTGGAAGAAAGGTGAAAAAATCCACCTTTAAGAGGTGGCTGTATAGGAGGTTGAGGTTCTATCAAAGATAATGGAGAGGGATGAAAACAAAATTAGTTAATGTGTAAAATTATAATTATTTATAAAAGCAAAGCAAAATTAGTCAATGTGTAAAATTACAATTAGGTATC
This sequence comes from Ichthyophis bannanicus, assembly GCA_033557465.1. Classification (NCBI taxonomy): domain Eukaryota; kingdom Metazoa; phylum Chordata; class Amphibia; order Gymnophiona; family Ichthyophiidae; genus Ichthyophis; species Ichthyophis bannanicus. The sequence continues at coordinate 85,600,708 of CM066050.1, read as the reverse complement.
TAATTGAAAATAAGTTAAAATTGGAAAGACCAAGATGGTCAGTGTCTATATCATACTAAATCAGGCGGTGTTGCTAGTAGTAATGTCTGACTATTTATCGGCCAGGTGTAATTAATAGTAAAAAGCTATCTTAACAGAACAAATAGTTATTGAGCTGCAGAGTCATGAGCCCAGCTATGAGGTGCACCACAAGGCCCGGAGTACAGCCAGGTACAGCTGGATTTACTTGATGACTATTGGTATTCTGGGGGTAGTCTGGTTCTGGGTTCCAATGGGCCTCTGCAAGTTCACAGGCTGTCGTATCTCCACTGCAACTTTCCTTGAAGTCTTCAAGCATGCTGTGGTCACTCCCCTTCTCAAGAAACCTTCACCTTCTTGTCCTTCTAATTATCTATCTCCCTTCTTCCCTTCATTTCCAAACTTCTTGAATGTGCAGCTCTCCGCTGTTGCCTTGAATTTCTCTCTTCTTAAGCCCTGCTTGATCCACTTCAATCTGGCTTTCATCCCTTACATTCTACTGAGGTGGCTCTCGCCAAAGTCTCCAGTGACTTGTTCCTGGCTAAATCCAAAGGCCTTTACTCAGTCCTTATTCTTCTTGACCTTTCTGCTGTTTTTGACACTATTGACCACCACTTTCTCCCCGATACATTGTCCTCACTTGGTTTTAGTGACTCTGTCCTGGCCTGGTTCACTTCTTACCTCTTCCATCACTCTTTCATTGTTTGTTCTAGTGGTTCCTCCTCTACTGCTATCTCACTATCAGTTGGTGTACCCCAGGGGTCTGTTCTGGGCTCTCTCCTTTTCTCTCTCTATACCCAGTCCTTTGTTGCCCTCATCTTCTCTCATGGCCTTCAGTATCATTTTTTTGCTGATGACTCTCAAATCTATCTATCTTCATCTGATATTTCTCTGACACTCCAGGCCCGCATCTCTGCCTGTCTGACATCGCTGCCTGGATGTCTCACCGCTGTTTGAAATTGAATGTGTCCAAAACAGAACTGCTTATTTTTCCCCCTAAACCCTCCTCCCCACTTCCTCCTTTCTCCATCTCTGTAGATAACACTCTTCTTCCTGTTTCTTCAGCCCACAACTGGGTCATCTTTGACTCCTTTCTCTCCTTTTCCACATCTATCCAACAGATAGCTGAAACCTGTTGTTTCTTTTTCTACAACATTAACAAAATTTGCCCCTTAACACACTACTAAAACACTTATCCACTCTTTAATCACTTCATGTCTTGACTATTGTAACCTCCTCCTTGATGGTCTCCCTCTGAGTCACCTCTCTCCCCTTCAATCTGTTCAGAACTCTGCTGTGCAGCTAATCTTGCAGCAGCCCCGATATACTGATATAACCCCTCTTCTCAAGTCACTTCAATGGCTCCCCTTACATTTCTGTATCCAATTAATACTTCTTCTAATCTACAAATGTATTCATTCTACTGCTCCTCACTACCTTTCCTCTCTCCTCTCTTCCTACATCCCTTCTTGTGAACTCTGCTCTTCCACTGGCCTGCTTCTCTCTATGTCCTTTTCTTCCACTGCCAATTCCAGATTTCGGGCCTTTCATCTTGCTGCTCCTTATGCCTGGAACAAACCACCTCAGTCTGTACGTCAGGCTTCATCTCTCTCCCTTTTCAAATCCATGCTGAAGCCTAACCTCTTTGAGGTTGCTTTGGGAACCTGATCCCTTGTTTTCCTTGTGTCTCCTTACCGTTCCCTATTTGTATCCTTATTCTCATCTATCGTATTGTCTGTCTTAATTAGATTATAAGCTCTGATGAGCAGGGACTGTATTTTATATGTATATGTACAGTGTTGCGTATGCCTTATAGTGCTATATAAATCATTAATAGTAGTAGTAGTTTTCAGTATAAGTTGAACTAAAGTTCAAATTTGCTCAACAATGAATAGAGAAGCAGTCACAACAGAAACAACAACAAAAAAACAAACTAAAAAACAACAACCCCAAAACCACAAAATTGGTTGGAAACATGCCTGAAAACATGGATATATCTGAAAACTATAGATGTCCTTAAACTGTAAAAAATAACATTTTACTATATTCCTGTTTCTAAGTGAGTCTGATGAATAAATGTGCATATATCTTTCATACATGATAAAAGCTTGAAGTTTCAGGTTTGTTAACAGAGGGATAGAATTAGAGGATAAAAAAGGATCAACCCAGTCCTTGGAACACACCTAACCAGTCAGGTTTTCAGGAACAAAGTAGAATGGACCACAGGGGCCATGGCTCCACCAATATTTTGCCAAAGCAATTAGAGAGCTTGGGGGGGGGGGGGGGCGGTAGGGCGAGAGATTGGGTTTTTTTTGGACCCCTCAAAAAAAAAAAGGTTGCACTGCTCCTGTTCAGGATAACCACAATGAATATGCAAATAATGATTTACATATAATGGAGGCAGTGCATGCAAATCTCTCTCCTGCATATTTATTGTGGTTATCCTGAAAACCTGACTGCTAGGTGTGTCCTGAGGAATGGGTTGAAAACCACTGATTTAAACTGATGGGCTGGAGTAAGCAAGAAGAAAATAAGACAGAGAGAAGGTAAACTGAATGGAAAGAGATTAACAATGAATTTTAAGGATGCTAGCATGAAAGAAGGATCGAGTAACATTGGACAGAAGGCATGGAGACTAGCACATCGACCAGCTATTAGTATGTAAGCCTATTAACCAGGAAAATATGAACTGAAGCATAGATCATTGCTGCCATTTTGACATGACAAATATGGAAGGCACTCTGACTTCCAACAATATTAATAACCACAGAGGGAAATAATGTCTTAGTCAATAGCATAAAGTTGAAAGTTACTTAACCTATATAATTTAGAAAAATATGATAAAGCCCATTTATTGACATTCACTAAATAATTAAAATGTTAGTCTCTATGGCAGAAATAATGACCATCCGAGAAAAAAATTGCCCTCGGAATTTATTTCTATTGGTGGCTTCATTAATGGTCTATATTTGCCATATGTCTGTTTTCAGGATCAAGGATTCAATGGCAACCGCCCTAAAACAGTGATTGCTGACTTAAAATTGCATGTATAATATTTTAAGATGATTTTTGTCGCAAAGACCAATCTTAAAGTTGTGCTGATTCTGCCACCATTTTTTTTCACTCTTGTAAGTTCTAAAAAATATATAATTGAAGGCAAACTCAAAAATGAAAAACATCCAGACGAGCTATGAAACCATAGCCAAAAGAAAGAATATTACGTTTGTGTGTACTTACTCAATGAGTCGCACAGTGTCGCTCTTTACCAAGTTGGTAATTTGGTAAGAAATAAAAACAGCCCACCCTTATTTCATTTGCCAATGAGAACCTTTCCTTCAAAGCTTCAGGATTCCTGATTTCCATAGGACTAGATTTATTTTAATTATTTGCAAACAGATTGTAGGAGATTGGTGCGGCAGCAGCAAACGATTAATATCTCTTTTTAGTTCAAAGGCTTTTTGTCTTAGAAAATGGCTGTTCTGCGGAGATGCTCAATGATAGCACGGAGAAGGCTGCTGCGTTTTCTTTTGTTACACGCAGCTTGGGATGTGGGATGCGGACTGATTCATTACACAGTAAAGGAAGAATCCAAACACGGCACTTTTGTTGGATACATTGCTCGAGACCTGGGGCTTGAGATTGAGGAGTTCATCTCACGGATGTTCCGAATAGTCTCTAATGGAAAGACGGACTATTTCGAGGTAAATTTGCAAAACGGGATTTTGTTTGTTAATACAAGAATAGATAGAGAAGAGCTGTGCGCACAAACCCCTGTTTGTACTGTACACTTGGAAGTTATAAGCAATATGCCTGTAAAGATTTATCATGTGGAAGTTAAAATTGAAGATGTAAATGATAATTTCCCAGTTTTCCCAGTTCATGAGTTAAACCTGCTTATTGCAGAATCGAGGCTTCCTGGTTCGCGGTTTCCACTAGAGGCCGCCTTTGACGCAGATACAGGCACAAACTCAATCGAAACCTACAAGCTCAGCTCCAATGAATATTTTTCTCTGGATATGCAAGGGAATAATAATCAGCGATTATCTGCTGAGCTCGTGTTAAAACAGCCCCTTGATAGGGAACACATCCCTCTACATTACTTAACACTCAGTGCAGTGGATGGTGGCAAACCTCAATTAACCGGTACTCTGCAACTTGTTATCACTGTCCAAGACGTGAATGACAACACGCCCACATTTGATCAACCAGTCTACAGAATTGGCCTACTGGAAAATGCGGCTATAGGAGCTCTAGTCTTTAAGCTTAATGCCACGGATTTGGATGAGGGAATCAATGCTGACATCATATATTCATTTAGCACCCGCGTTTTGCCAGAGGTAAGAGAAATATTTAATATAGCTCCAAGTACTGGAGAAATTACAGTAAACGGGGCAATCGATTTTGAAGATGTTCGTTTATATGAAATTCTGATTGATGCTGTTGATCAAGGTCACCATCCTATATCCGGGCACTGTAAAGTTTTAGTGGAAGTGTTGGACATCAATGATAACGCTCCCGAGTTGACAATAACTTCCCTCTCTCTTCCTGTTCCGGAGGACTCCTCTATAGGGACAATTATAGCCCTCATTAGCGCATCTGATAAGGATTCCGGCGCTAATGGTGTGGTGAATTGTTACGTTTCTGAAAATGTTCCTTTTAAGATTATTTCAGATTTTAAAAATTATTATTCATTGATACTGGATGGGCCCTTAGATCGTGAACTTATTCCTCAGTATGACGCCACCATCACAGCTACAGATGAAGGTTCGCCGTCTCTTTCTACAAAAACAATAATTCGAATTGATATAGCTGATGTGAACGATAACGCACCTACATTCTCCCAATCTCCTTATGTATTATCTGTAAAGGAAAACAATCCTCCAGGTTCTCATATATTAACCATTTCCGCTGTAGATCCCGATTTGACTGAAAATGGCTTTATTACCTACAGCATTTTAGAGAACACCATCCAAGGTGTGCCCGTTTCTACTTATTTTTCCATTAATTCTGAAAGTGGCAAAATATATGCCCTACAATCTTTTGATTATGAAAAAATCAGTTTTTTCAAGCTTCAGATAAACGCCAAGGATGCGGGCCTTCTTCCCTTGTCCAATAATGTGACGCTGAATGTTTTCATTGTTGATGAAAATGACAACCCTCCTACAGTTGTACGTCCTTATTCTGCTAGTGGTTCCACAGTGGAACTTGTTCATAGGTCAACAATGGTGGGGCAGGCGGTAGCTAAAGTACAAGCAGTGGATGATGATTCTGGGTACAATGCATGGATTTCCTATGAGTTCATGGACCTGGCAAATACTCCTTTCAGGATAGGATTGCACTCTGGAGAAATTCGCATCACACGCCCTTTAGAAGATCTACATCTGGACAAACAGACACTAGTTATATTGGTGAAGGACCATGGAGTTCCAGCAATGTCAACAACAGCCACACTTACTATCTCTTTAATTGAAAAGGCTCAGGAGGTAAAATCAAACTATGGACAAGAACTGAAGAAAGAATATTACTGGACAGATTTGAACACGTTTTTAATTATATCGATCTGTTCAATCTCAAGTATTTTTCTAATTACTGTTATCTTATATACTGCTGTACGATTCTGTAGGAATACAGAAGGCATGAATAAACCTCATGTTTCTACCCTGGTTTGTGCCAACACAGTAGGAAGTTGGACCTGCTCTCAACAACTTCCCTACAATTTATGTATAAGTGGAATTACCATGAAAAATGATCTAATGGTCTTTAGTCCGAACACCACCCAGTCTCCAGAAAATGAAGAGGAAATCATGAAAACTCAGTCTGGAAAGGTATATGCATGAAAACCGCTGCGTCAGTATGCATTTGCTGTAACCAATATTTATAATTATTGCTCTTGACAGTTGATTTTTTAAAGCAGGTTATCAGAAAGAACAACTTTGTCAAAAGTAAGGAATAGTAGACTTCAGTATAATATACATTTTAGATGTCAAACTTCAAAACAAACTATACACATGAAAAACAAAGAGGATGATGTACTAAAATATGAAATATTTTCACAAAAGGGGGGTTTGTTTTTTGTGTAATACCCACTTTTGCAAAAATATTGTAAATCATAATTCTCAGTAGAAAACATTTGCTAGTAGTAGTTATGTGGATGGGCAGACAGTGTTTATCTGCTATCAGTTTCTGTATCACTGCTTATGTGGTAAGTAGCTCTACTTATACTTATAAAGCCTCCAGTAGTGCCTCTCTGGGTTTGAACATATGTTTTTGTACAATGGCTTCTAGTTCTTCTAATGTGCATCTAGGCAAACATACATACAATTTGCTATACTGTACATAATTTATACAAGGCTCAGTATTCAGTGACTTTATAAAACACCATTGTAATTTTGCAGATAGAGATGTTTTTGACCTTTGATGTATCGGGTCTGTACTGGTCAGGCACTGTTTGTGTCCGGTCAGACTCGTTCTCTAAGATATTGGGGCAATGATAGTGCCTGGAAGGTTTACTGAGGTCTTTTTCCTTTCTTGCAGTAGTGTTGCCTTATTTATGTACATATGCATTTGCATGTATATATAAGCTAGAGAATGTTGGCTAGGTTTAATTAAGGCGTTAGTGTTTAATTGGTAGATTTGTTGGGCTTCTTGTGAGGGTTTATTGATATTGGTAGGTACATTTGATAATAGACATTTAGTTCCCTATATGCAAAATTACAAAGGTATTTTATAAAAGCAGCAGTTTCTAAATATCTTGAAAGGATTTTTAAGTATCATATTCTTTCGGGAACATAAATATTTATCATAAAAATGGTTATGAGAATTAATTACCACAAGTATGAGTGATCTGGCTTTCTTTATTCTTAATTTCTCCTTCTTGTCTTGGGTGATTCAAAGCCTCTTGCTGGAAGGAAAACCTTTTCAGAGCTTGCATCCTTTACTACTGTTTGTTTATAACCATAAGAACATAAGAACATAAGAAATGCCATACTGGGTCAGACCGAGGTCCATCAAGCCCAGTATCCTGTTTCCAACAGTGGCCAATCTAGGTCATACGTACCTAGCAGTTTCCCCAAAAGACACAGGTTCTGCAGTGCTTGTACTAGGCCAAGCATTGATATCCTGGGTCCCTTTTTAATAGTGGTTTATGGACCTTTCCTCCAGGAACTTGTCCAAACCTTTTTTAAACCCAGCTATACTAACAGCCCTTACTACATCCTCCGGTAACAGATTCCAGAGTTTGATTACACGTTGAGAGAAGAAATATTTTCTCCTATTTGTCTTAAATAGTTTACCCTGTAGCTTCATTACATGCCCCCTAGTCCTTCTATATTCTGATAGCGTAAACAATTTATCCACGTTTATCCGTTCCACTCCATTCATTAATTTATACACCTCTATCATATCTCCCCTCAGCCGCCTCTTTTCTAGGTTAAAGAGCCCTAACCTTTTTAGCCTCTCTTCATAGGAGTAGCCTTCCATCCCCTTCACCAATTTGGTGGCTCTTCTCTGTACTTTTTCTAATAACTCTATGTCCTTTTTAAGATACGGTGACCAGAATTGCACACAATATTCAAGGTGCGGTCGTACCTATTAATGTGTGTCCTATGCATTTCCAAAGCTCTACAGGGCAGGTCAAACTACTGTACACCGTCAAAACAGTTATCTCCAGGACTAGTAAACATACACACCTCCACATACTTTCCAGGATGGATAGTATTTCCGTTGACGGACATGAATGGACATGATGTTGAATTTTGCCAGTGCACCTGATAAAACCAACAACATTAGGACACAGAGTATCTATTACTAACTAAAGCCCTTTTCAAGGACTTTTGAGAGCATGTTTTCTGGGTCCTAGCCTGCACTACATCACTAGATCACCTTTCTGAAAAGGATTGGGAGCAAAAGAGGTTAGCTGGGCATCAAGGACTTCCCTGATACAATCGAGTGCAGAGTGTCCTTGTCACAGCACAACTGCTTGATATGTTGGTGAAAGAGGATCATTCTTGTTGTAGCCTAGAGAGAAAGAAGAATTACAATACCGTGGCATGTCAATAGTCATTAGTCATTGGTATGGTAATACACTTCCTTATGTTACTGTGGAAGATGACAAATATACATAAGAATATTGGGCAGTTGGTGAACCCATCTGGAAGAAGAGTGATTAGCTAGTTTGCAGAGACCTTCATTAATGGAGTGAGTCAAATGTTCTACCATTTCAGATCTCTGAGGTTGATAAGAAGTGTGCAGCAGGGACCGAATACCTAATTTAGTTTATTGTTTTGCCATTGATCTCTGATCTCAAGGTAAATTGCAAAGAATACAGCAATAATAACAATAAAAGTCAAAAGCATACACAGCAATTGAAATAAAACATTAGTTACAATTAAAAATAACTCAGTTTAAAAACAGTTGGATTTTCAAATTTTTAAAAATCATAGTAGCAAGCTGCTGAAAGCATATCCACTAGTAGTTCATTCCACATTAGTGGTTCCACATAAGAAAAAGCCATCATCTGGAACTTTCCAATATCACCATAGAAAGAGATGGCAGATGAAGGATGCCCAATTGGGATGAATGAAATGTTCTTGTTAGGACTTAAAACTAAACAGATCTTGTAGGCAAATTGGTGAGACACCTCTAAAACCTTTAAAAACAAAGCACAAAACCTTAAACTTTATTCTCTTATGCACTGCGAACCAATGAAATGCTCCCTATGCCATACCTTCATGAGTAACCTAGCTACTGTATTTTGGACTAACTGTACTTAAGTCTTGATCAGGAGCATAATTGACAAAATTAATTGCAGGCCAAAAAGGCTGATTTCACTATAGCTGATAATTGAGGGACAAAAAATAGATCTGAATCTAAAAGAACTCCGAGATTACATGCTGTTAACTTCACCTTTGCAGTATGAGAAGCAATTTTAACAGGGTATAACAAATTCCTCTATTACCTAGAAATCTATAATGCCTGAATTAAATTTCATTTTCTAGTCAGTCAAATTCTCATGTTGTCTAAGCAAACATTAAGATAACCAGTGTGTAAGAAGTTTTACTATTGCTTGACTAGAAAGGGCTGTCAGAAGCTCCAGGATTGTGCTGTAACAACATGGTGAAGGAGGATGTTTTATTTTTATCAGTGCTGGTATTCAATAAAAAATATTTACAAGAGAGAAAAAAAAAGATAACCTATAGCTTCTTTCTGGTTTGCATCCATGCAAAATGCAGTGTGTGAATTCTAGTCAGTCCTGACTCCTGGCAACCCAGAAGCTCCTGGGTTTTCTTGGTAGTGTCACTGGAAGTAGATTGCCAGGCCTTTCTTCCAAGGCAATGGTGGGTTAAATGACTTACCCAAGGCCACAAGGAGTGCTAGTGGGAATTGAACCCTGGTTGCTTGGTTACTAAGCCAGTGTTCTAACCACTAGGCTACTCCATGCTCACAACCAAATGAATGTCATTGGCAAAATCACCATGATTTTAAACTTTTAACCCCAAAAATCTTTTACTTCATTTTTCACCAGAAAGCTAGTCACCTTTAGTCATCTTACTACTTATATGTTGGGAGACAAATGACTTCAGAAATTTTCCTGTATTGTTTTTGAAGGGTTTATTTCATTTCTATTCTTGGTTTTAAAAAAACTCCTTATTTTTGTTTTCTGTTTTCTATTTTTAACAAAACAGCACACATTTTATATCGCACCAAAAAATGCATTCTGCTTATCTTTACTTCCACTGTGCCATGCGTCTATCATTTCAATGGTATTATGTTACTCTTTCAAAGCCCAAATGGCAAAGTCTCTTCAATTACATCGAGGGCAGAGTTGACATGGCCATTATTTCACTCTAACCACATCAGGATCCTCAATGCAGTGAACCTATAAAAAGACATATAATGATGTAAACATAGCTCCCAAACCTAATACAACTCTTTTTACTGTGTTAAAGGTGCCCACTTCACACTTATACTGTGAAAGCCCTCTGTAAAAATGTGACATTTTACCCACACTCTTCAATCAGAGATGCTAAAGGCACCAAATAGATATTAAAAGGAACCAAAGAAAGGATAGAGCCTCGGAGAACCCCAAAGGCAATAACCCTCTTACCTGAAACAAATTCAGCTTTCTGCACTACAAGCAAGAAAAGAAGCACTGGACCCCACACACTAATCTTATGCAAACGATACAATAAAATAATCAGATTCAGAATGTCAAATCCTGCCATGAAATCCAATGAAATCAACAATCTGTCCTTTCTTTGATCACTTTGCACATTGCATTAAATGAACTTAGATGAAACCCTGCTGATACAAAGGCACCAATTTAGCATTTGCAAGCCCTACAGATGACTTATTCAAGTAACAAGCAAGCTGCAATTTCTGCATTATGCTTTCTGCAAGGGAAAACTTCAGGACAACCTAAAGAGGCACTGACTATGATTAGAAGATATCTGTAACATTATTCAAATGGAAGGAGTCCCTCAATAAAATCAATTTGGAGGCAGTACTAAGGGCCTATTATATGCTTTAAAAAATGGGATGAGGAGGTGAATAGAAATAATTGGGTTTTTTTATGCAGGGAAGACAATACTGAATATATTCTTATACTTGCTGTCACATGCTAGGCCAACAAGCTGCATGTTGGCCTCCGTATAAGGAGGCCTAACTGCCAGGGTGACTAAAGGAATGGGCCTGGCAAATAAATTCCCATTGAAATGAAGGATTCTGTGAAGATCAAGAGGATAATTATCATAATAGGTATTTGGATCAGAATCAGATGCATTAGGATCATGAACAGAAATCTCAGAAGGAGGATGAGGAAGAACCTGATCAGTATCTGGAGGGACAGACTGAGGGTTCTTTGAACACATCAACAGGAACAGGAGCTTAGACTCTTTCATTTGCTTTCCTACTCAGATCATGCACAACTGATCTCATACTGGTGTTGGTTAGAACATGAACAATTTTTGGATACACAAATGCAGAACTTGGACCATTGGATAGATGATGCCAAACATTATTTATTTATTTATCTATTTATTTACTAAGTCTTATATGCAACCCAATCTTATACATTCTCCACAGTTTACAATAAAACACAAGAAATAGTAAAACACAATAACATAAGAAAAAATAAAATACGAACTCATAATATAAAATAATTTCAAAATAATAAAAACGAAAACAAAAATTAACATATTTGGTATACAAAATAAGAGAATATTACTCTGCAGATTTCCTACCTATAAAAGCCAACCTCAGATCAAGTACTTTTAGTCTCCTTCTGAAGTCTTAACAGCTCATCTAATAACCACAATTCCAATGGCAATTGGTTCCAAACAAAAGACCTAGAAATTAAAACAGAAAATAAACATGATCCACATACAATCATAAAATATTACCCAGCAATCCTGCTATCTACAAAAGTCAACCTAAGATTATGTGCTTTCAATCTCCTTTGAAACTCTAAAGGGTCTTTTAGTAACCTCAAGTCCAATGGCAACTGGTTCCAAGCCATTAGCCCACTAACTGAAAGAATACAGTATGATTTAGAAGATGGATTCCATGTAGTTGGCAAGGGAAGGACAATAAAGTTGCTCTCCCCCTTGTGATCTTAAAAGATCTGAAAGGGCATAAATCTCCTAAAGTACAGTCAAAGGAAGAGCAAGTCCCAATCTAAAAACTATTAAAATTTATATAATCACCCTAAACTGAACAAGATATTTAAAGGGTAGAAAATGCAGAACTTGCAAGTGGGGAGACGTGATCATACAGTCTGGTGTCTGTCAACAAACATTCTGTACCCATCGCAAAGGTCTTAAAGATTGAGCATAATGGCATTGAACTACAGAAAGAGTAGAAGGTGAGCATGAAAATCCACAGTCTATTCTGATTACAAAGGCATAGATTAGGTTGCATTTCTATATCACAAAGTTTCCCTTTACAGTTTTCATGTGAATAATAGTAGTCTTCAAAAGAAAGTCCCAAACGATCCTCAAATCCTAGTAGTTCAACTCTTCTGCCCTCACTTCTGGTAATTATGGCACAGTTTATGAAACAAGATCTCATAGTCCTCTGATAGTACTTCACAAAGTTATCAATGGTGTTTTTGAATTATCATCTTGTGCACACAGTTCCTTTGCTCTCCTTTTAATGAGAATATTGCCCATAATCATACCCAAGGTTTGCTAATTAATCACCTTCCCTTTGCTGTCTTAGTTCAGCCACAGGGAAACTGATCTGCCATTGTCTGCTTCTGAAAACTACCAGACTTTCAATCAACTCACCAGATCACATTATCAAATATATTCTCAGTTATTTCCTTCGAAGCACTCTGCAGAATCATTTAGACATTGTTTGAAAACAACCTTAGTCAGGGCTATTATCTATAGCCTGGCTGTCACCACCCAATGCTGCTTCCTACAAAGCAAGGTAACAGCTTACCTTTGTATGGCTTCTAACTTCTGGCCTAGATGCACCACTCTTACTGATTCAGAGCTTCACATTTTGCAGATAGTTCCTGATACATCCTTCCTCTTCCTCAGTCTGCCACCTCTTGACTGCTTTACATTCAGTTTTATACACTGGACGTTGTCACTGTCCACACATTTCTGGTCTTTTCTCTCTCCCTTAGCCAAATTGGAACTGTAGTTCTCTGGGGTTATTTGTGCTTTTTCAATGTTCTGTTAACTTCCTCATTTATTCTTTCTTCAGTGTCCTCCTGCTGTTGTGATGAGTAAATGCATCCCATCACAGTGGCCTTGGTGTTCCTAGAGGTGGAATGAGATGCTTCTGCCCTCGCTAGTGGATTAAACTTGTAAGGATAAAAAACAAATATCTGATATCTGTAATAATCAAAGATGGTTGTGAGAGAAACTTAGAAGTATACATGTGATCTATTGGATGAACGAGCCTTAAGTTCAGCAAAGAGAGCAGAAACACCTCTGAGATCAGGGTCAGCAAGGAATATCCCCGGGAATTATACTGCAACTTCTGCAGCAAGTCTTTTACCACTTAGGATCTACCTGTGATGAGGGTAGGTTAGCAGCAGTTTGGTTAGCCTAACCAATTGGAAAGACCAGCATAATGAGAGAGGAAACTACTTTCTCATAGGAGGCATTACACAAGTGGATGGTGCCTCTCTCAGTTATGATAGTGAATAACAAATCTTTAATAGCATCATGGGTTAAATCATATTGAACATGATTTCTCTATTTGAAATGAGTCCATTGCATCAAGTGATTGCTAGTGAGTGTCAAAATTAGAAACGTTTGTAATGAGGCTACACAGAGAGCTGTGAGGAGATCGCACAGTAGTGGGAGTGATGCTAGTAAGGGCTTTAGTATGTTTGAAAGCACAAATAATAGCAGTTTACATTTAGACCTTTATGCCTCAACTTAATTCTGCAATCAGCCATTAAGAGATTTTATTTCCACAACACTTTCCACTATAATGTGTAAAAGAATGCAAAAGTAGCCTGATTTAGATGGACCTGGACATCCGAACACAGGGGAATGCAGGACAGTACTCACCTGCCCAAATGAGAAAAATGGTATGGAGTGGGATACATCTATGCTTGGTCCAGGGAGTGGTGATATTGTAAGTGCAGGCTTCAAAAAGAAAAGGACACCATAAGCATTCCATTGTGAAACTTTTTCTCTATTGTGAAGGGAGGCTACCTGGATAAATCTACCTCCAGCTTTGTGTGGTGCTGAAAGAAAGGTAGATGTTTAGTAGAATTTATTGAATGGAAAACTCAATATTTGTATTTACAAGGCTGTGATTACATGTCATCTTTCAATCCCTGAATTCATGCTTATCAGTGGTATGCACAGTAGTCTTGAAGTATATCAACTACTCCCTGACACTCTAGGGTCTAGTTAAAAATGTGATTTTTCTCAGTAATAATCAACCAAAGGCTTAACAATCTCAGAATACCCTGAAATCTGACTTTCAAGAAATCCAAGGCTCCTAGCCAGGAATACAGAGAGCTTGGGTCAGTAGGATGAGGAAGGTCAAGTAAAGAGTTACCATGAGCAGATACAGGACTGCAGAAAGAATAATAACACAGGTACACTTCCAAAAAACTGCCTCCAGTTTTGCAACTGATTCCTATAGATTTTGGGGTGCTGAATCCAGGAAAAATAGCCAAAATGTTCCATCACGTCACGTTTTCTTGCAAAATTAGATTTCTTACCCATATAAGGAATGTTCACATAATTTCTTTTTGGCCGACTGCAGTTTATTTTCTTGGCCCAAAATAGAGGTTGTAATGGTTAACTAACTAGAAACACTCCCTCATGATATTTTAGAGTGTTTTGTATTCATTTTATACATTAACAGGACAATTGGGAGGCGGGGGGCTAAATCCAGTACTCGCGCTGGCGCATGTTCTTTCCTGTTCGCCTCGCCTCGTTCGCTCGCTCAAACACGGTGGTTGCGACATGAACGTTCCTGTCAAATTTCAGTTTCTTGCAAGTTCATTATTACCTTTTGTTTGCTCAGTCGTAATCCAGCTTTATTCCGAAGTGGTTCAATACAGTTGTAGTTTGCAGTGCTGTGTATTTGTGATGGCTCACAGAGCCAGAGGTTGCGTCAACTCTCCGGACAGTTTTTGTTTTATTTGTGGGGAATATACCGTGAAAAAGCGGCAGAGGAACATTTCTGCATTTATTAAAAAAGTATATTTCGCCTATTTCGGTTTGAAGTTAGGCGATCAAGACAAACCGTGGGCTCCTCACAAAGTGTGCAAGACATGTGAGGAAGATCTACGCTTATGGATGAAAGGTAAAAAACAAGCATTTCGTTTCGGAATATCTATGATGTGGCGTGAACAAAGAGACCACAGCAGTGACTGCTATTTTTGCTCTTGCATTGTGAAGGGATACAACTTAAAAAATAAGAACGTAATAAGTTACCCCAACCTTCCCTCAGCAATTAGGCCTATGCCTCATAGCAACGAAGTACCTGTGCCTGAACCACCAAAATCTTTGGATCATATTTGTGTGGACGGTTCTGATCATGATGAGACTCATCAGATGGCTTTTCCCGATGAGTCCAGTACTTCCGAGTTTGAAACTGAACCAGATCCGAAACCTGAACTTTTCTCTCAAGCTGAATTGAATGATTTAGTCCGGGATTTAGGACTCCCAAAAGATGCTGCCCAACTGCTAGGTTCTCGGCTTAAACAGAAAAATCTATTGTCACCAGGAACAACTTTTTATTGGTACCGCAACCGCGAGACACAATTTTTGAAGTATTTCAGCAAAGAGGAAGATTTGGTATTTTGCAACGATATATACGGAGTGATGGAAAAGTTTAAACTCAAGTATGATCCTGCTGAATGGCGGCTGTTCATTGATTCGTCAAAAGACAGCATAAAAGGTGTTCTTCTTCATAATGGCAACACATTCGCTTCAGTTCCTATTGCTCACTCTGTTATTCTCCAAGAAAAATAGGAGAATTTGGCCCTGATTCTTCAGAAGATTCGTTATGATGAGCATAAGTGGATGATTTGTGGAGACTTTAAAATTCTATCCATGCTATTAGGGCAGCAATCCGGTTTCACCAAATATCCCTGCTTCCTTTGCTTGTGGGATAGCCGGGCCCGCGACCTACACTGGGGGAAAAAAGACTGGCCAATTCGGGAGTATTTGAGACCCGGTGAGAAAAATGTTCTTCATGAGAGCTTGGTACCTCGTGATAAAATTCTATTACCACCTCTCCACATTAAGTTGGGTCTCATTAAGCAATTCATCAAGTCCCTTCCAAAAGATGGTGAGTGCTTTCGGTACCTTTGCTCAAAGTTCCCCCGACTTTCTGAAGCAAAGCTAAAGGAAGGAGTGTTTGTTGGCCCTGATATAAGGAAACTCATTTCAGATGGAGCATTCGCTGAAACGATGTCTGAGAAGGAAAAAGAAGCCTGGGATTCCTTCAAGGATGTTGTTCTCAAATTCTTGGGGAACAGGCGGGATGAGAACTATAAGGATATTGTTGCCAGGATGCTCAATGCCTTCAAAGAACAAGGCTGTAACATGAGCCTGAAAGTCCATTTCTTGCACTCCCATGTGAACTACTTTCCCGAAAACTTGGGGGCGTACAGTGAAGAACAAAGTGAAAGGTTTCACCAGGACATCAAGGACGCAGAGAGAAGGTACCAAGGAAGATGGAACACCACTATGATGGCTGATTTCTGCTGGTTGCTGCTGCGGGAAACCCCAGATGAAAAATACGCCAAGCAGCGCACCAAGAGAAGCATTCGGGGGAAGAAGAAACGGGCCCACCAGGAGATTGATTGACCCAAGAATGACTTTAAAATCTAAACTGTGTTGACAAATATTGTGTTTTTACTAAACTTTGAAATAAAAATTTGCTAGTTATTACCACAGTGTCGGATCTCATTTATTAGAATTTTATTTTCACATCATCGGGTGTTTGTCTTCATGTATTGCAATGGTGCGGTTTGCGTTTTCTATTCTTACATACATACCTGTACAACATTTTTTGCACATTTCTTTGCTTTGCTTTGTGTCTAACCTCGCTCTTATATGCTCAATGTTTGTGCACATGTATGTGGCTGTTTTAAGTGCAGACAATTTTGCTACCATCACAGTGTGTTTTGTTGACATTACTCTATTCTTATGTGCTGCCTTGTTACAATTTTCTTTATTCTTATTTGAATAACTACTAAACAATTAGTATAAAGAATTCATCCAAGAAACTTTTATCTCGATCGCACTCAATCTGAAACGTTCACCTCAAACTGCTAACCCAATGTAGCAAAAAATCTGTACGTGATGGAGCAAATTGGTTATCAGATTTGGATTCAGTGCACCAAAAAACGTAAAAATCAATCGAAACATTAGAGGCAGTTTAAAAAAAAATTTTTTTAGTGTACCTGTGTAATCTGAGGTTTTACATACTGTATATTGTACTTCATTTTGCAAATAAGCGAATATGTCTAGAAATTTCTATAAAACTTCCTCTTGAAATTACTGATAATAAGAATATTATCACCATAATACAAAACTGGAATTACTTCAGAATTTAGCCTCTCAAATGCAATGGCTGTGACGCAGTGACAGACATAAATAGGCTAATGCAAAAAGCTGGTGCTAGACCTGGATCGATTTTTTAACATCTCTGACTATGTGCATGCAAATGAACCACCACAGCATTAAACTGGAAGAGCAAGCAAACACAAGTACACAAGAAGTCTGCACTAGTTTGATATGCTCTCCAGGTACCATGTGGGTAAATTGTATATCAGCCCTGACAGTATATTGATGTCATCGAGGACGATCGCGGCATTGGGGAATCCCCTGATGCCATCAAAATACTGTTGGGGCCGGTGCCCAACAAAAGAGAATCCCTAGTGGCCCAGTAACCCCGATCCCCCCACCCAACAGTATTCTGATGGCCTTGGGGATGATCGTGGCATTGGCAAAAGCTCCCGATGCCATCAAAACACTGCCAGGGACTGATGTCCCAACAAAAAGTAATTACCTGGTGGTCTAGCGGCCCATGTACCCCCCACTTCTCCACTAAGAAAATAACATGGTAGTCTAGCAGCTCCTGAAACCCCACAATCCCACCCAAAATAAAAGTAAAATCACCACCAAGCCAAAATAAATAAAGTAAAATTTACCTGGTGGTCTAGTAGCCCTTGAACCTCCCACCCCAAAACCCAAAATAAAAGTGAAACTACCCCAAGTAAAATAAAATCACCCCAAATACAAAAAAAATAAAGTAAAATTTATCTGATAGTCTAGCGAACCTTGAACCCCCCCACCCTCCAACTCAAAGTAAGAGGAAATCACCCTCAAGTAAAATAAAATCACCCCCAAGTAAAAACAAATAAAGTAAAAATTACCTGATGGTCTAGCGGCCCCTAAATCTAAGTCCTCCTGTACCAAATAGGTGGGAGCACTGCCTACACGCCCCTGCTCTGGTCATCCATCTTGTAAAATGGTGCGCCAATGATCTAGACATTGGGAAAAGCACCCGGTGCCATAAAAATAATGGTGGGGGCACATGTTAGAGGTTTACTTCTACTCAGACCCTGTAGTAAATATTTTGGCACTATGGCTGGTTGCAAAATCCTCTATGCCTGTCTCAGCATCAGGCATAGCCATGATTTGCATATCAGCCCAGCTGATTAAAATACATTTAAATAATTAGGATTCATTTAAATAGATTTAAATATGTGTGGTGTTACTTGGGCGCTAGTTTTTCCATCAGCATTTATGTCTATTTCCTGCATTTAAAGGATCATAAAATGTGCTTAAATGTGGCATTTTGGGTTCATAAAGCCTGCACTAGCTTTCTGCATCGGCCTGATAGAAATATATAAAAATGGATTCAGATAAAGACCATATGGCCAAACCACTCTGCCCTTCCATACCAACTACTACATTTTCCAATAACTTTTTTTCCCCTCAGAGACCCTCTGTGTTTGTCCCATGCCGTCTTGAATTCAGATACAGTCCTCAACTCTACCACCTCTTCTGGAAGATTATTCCATGCATCTACCACTCTTTCCTTATACAGTAAAAATATTTTCTCAGATTATACCTATCACTTTCATACTGTGCTTCCTCATTGCAGAGCTTTCCTTCAATAGAAAGATGATTGTGCATTTATGCCATGGAGATATTTAAATATCTCAATCTTATCTCCTCTTTCCCGCCTTTCTTCCAAAGTATACATATTGAGATCTTTAAGTCTGTCCCCAAATAACTTATAATTAAGACCACTGATCATATCCTTTTGAAGGTATGGTCTCCAGTATTGCACATAGTATTCCAAATTAGGTCTCATGAAGACTTATACAAAGGCACTATCACATCTTCTTCCTGCTGGCCATTCCTCTCTCTCTCCGTGCACCCACGCAACATTCTGACTTTCATGATCACCTTCTCTACCTATTTAGCCACCTCAAGATCAACAGAAACAATTATCCCCAGGTCTCATTCTTTTTTTCATGGACAGAAGTACTTGACCCCCATACAGTTCCACTCCCTTCAATTTTTTTGCATTAAATCTCAGCTGCCAAATTCTTGACAATTATTCAAGATTCGCTAGATCCCTCCTCATGTTATTTACACCTTCCTGAAGTGTCTACCCTATTGCAGATTTTCATGTCATTAACAAGGAGGCAAACCTTACCCAACAGCCTTCTGCAATATCATTTACAGTACAAAAATGGTAAAAAGAACCGAACAAAGGACAGATCCCTGTGGCACACTACCGGTAACATCCTTCTTCTCTCACTCAACCAGTTTCTAACCTAGTTGGTCACTTTAGGGTCCATCCTTAGTGTGCTCAGTTTATTTATAAGTTGCCTGTGAGGCATAATGTCAAAGGTTTTACTAAAATCTAAGTATACCACATCTAGCACTGTTCCTCAGTCCAGCACTTTGTTCACCCATTCAAAGAAATTAATCAGATTTGTCTGACCTCTAGTAAAATCTACCTCTAGTAAAACCTAGACAATAGGAGAGTAGTTCAGCCCCTGCAGCAGATGAGTGAAATTATGCAGCCTGGCATTGCTGCTATGCAAAATGGTAGAAGCTATTCTGAAAACAAAATTACTAGTTATATAGATAAACATGACTGAATAGGGCAAGGGATATGGATTTAGCCTGAATTCTAAAGAAAGTAACAAACCAGAAGCAACTTCCCATCTACTATTTATAGATGATCTGAAGCTCTACAGTTCCAGTGGACAACAATTAGCAAAGCAACTTCATGTGGTAAAAAGCTTTTCTGATGACATCAGGATGACCTTTTGCCTTGATAAGTAACATAGTAACATAGTAAATGACGGCAGATAAAGACCAGCATGGTCCATCCAGTCTGCCCAGTGTGTTAAGGCAACCTTTTTCAGAGGAAAATTGAGCAAAACTGAAACATCTCCCTTGCTGAGGGCTGTGACATCAAGGACCTTGAACAGGAAGGCGTATATAAGTATCTTGGACTAGAGGAAGGAATGACACTCAAGCAGAAACTATTGAGAGAGAAGATCAGTAAAGAATATTACAGGAGATTAAAATTGTTATTGAAAAGTGTTTTAATATCTCAGAATAAGATACAAGCCATCAATCACCTGGCAATTCCTGTACTCTCATACAGCTTTGGGACTGTGGACGGGCCTTTTGAAGATCTTGAAAAACTGGATGTGCAAACATGAAAACTCCTCCATGTTCATGAAGTAATTTACAAGAATCAGTGTATGTACATTCCTAGAGCTGAAGGAGGGCTAGGCCTTATAGAGATTGATTACACCTACAGAGCTACTATCATAGGCCTCCAAGCCTACCCGACAGCATCCTCTGATTCAAATACCCAAAAAGTGCTGAAATACGAAAGTAAACATCCAGAATCTGTCTTCATCATCAAACTTGGACACATGTTCTGACAACTAGAAGGAATGAATGAAAATCCACAGGCATGCATGGGAAAGGAAGTAACAGAATTTCTAAAACAAGAGAAAAAGCACTTCAAAGAATTGGATCAGCAAGTGTGGAAAACATAAGAACATAAGATGTGCCAACTGGGTCAGACCAAGGTCCATCAAGCCCAGTATCCTGTTTCCAACAGTGGCCAATCTAGCTCATAAGCACCTAGCAGTTTCACGAATAGACAAAGATTCCTCAGTGCTTGTATTGGGTCAAGCAGTGATATCCCGGGTCCCTTTTAATAATGGTTTGTGGACCGTTCCTCCAGGAACTTGTCCAAACCTTTTTTAAACCCAGCTGCACTAACAGCTGTTACTACATCCTCTGATAACAAATTCCAGAGTTTGATAACATGTTGAGTGAAAGAATATTTTCTCTTATTAGTCTTAAATAGGTTATCCTGTAGCTTCATTGCATGCCCCCTAGTCTTTTTATATTCGAATTGATCAACAATTGATCTACGTTTACCCATTCCACTCCATTCATTAATTTATAGACCTCTATCATATCTCCCCTCAGCCGTCTCTTTTCCAGGTTGAAGAGCCCTAACCTTTTTAGCCTCTCTTCATAGGTGTATTCTTCCATCCCCTTTACCATTTTTGTGGCTCTTCTCTGTACCTTTCCTAATAATGTTATATCCTTTTTTTAGATACGGTGACCAGAATTGCACACAATATGGAACAATACAGAGGCATTATAATATCCTTTGTTTTATCTTCCATTCCTTTCCTTATGATACCTAGCATTCTATTTGCTCTCTTGGCCGCCGCTGCACACTGGGCGGAGGGTTTTAACATGTTATCCACGATGATGCCTAAATGTTTTTCCTGGGTGGTGGTTCCCAATGTGGAACCTTGTATCGTGTAACCATAGTTTGAGTTGTTCTTTCCTAGGCGCATAACTTTGCACTTGTCCACATTAAATTTCATCTGCCATTTGGACGCCCAGTCTTCTAATTTATCAAGATCCTCTTGCAATTTTCCACAATTCTCCTGGGTTTTAACAACTTTAAATAGTTTTGTGTCATCTGCAAATTTGATAACCTCACTTGTTATTCCCTTTTCCAGGTCATTTATGAATATGTCAAAAAGCAGAGGACCCAGCACAGATCCCTGGGGTACACCACTATTCACCTTTCTCCATTGGGAAAATTGGCCATTTAGCTGTACCCTCTGTTTTCTATCTTTTAACCAGTTCCTGATCCACAATAGTACATCACCTCCTATCCCATCACTTTTTAGTTTTGCCAAAAGTCTCTGATGAGGAACCTTGTCAAAGGCTTTCTGAAAGTCCAGATACACTGTATCAACTGACTCACCTTTGCCTATCTGTTTATTCACACCTTCAAAAAAACATAACAGATTAGTAAGATAAGATCTTCCTTGTCTAAAGCCATGTTGGCTGTCTCCCTTTAAGCCATGACTATTATGATGCCCAAAGCCTTTCTGAGCCTATGGAAATAGGAGAAAGACACACATTTACCTGTAGGGAGAGAAACAGGTAGGAGGCTGGTAGATCTCAAACTGCAACTAAGCAGAAAAAAACTCATCTAGTTCCTAGCTGCAAGCCACGCCCTAGCTCTGAAGCAAGCTGTAAAGCTAATGAGAGCCAGCTGGGGGAGGAGCACGAGGCTACACTTCAGGCACATTCAAATAGAGTCACCAGGGAAACAGAAAGGGAAGGCGTTACCTGGGAAGCAGAACGCAGCAGGAGTCCTAAGGAGTTGGAAGGAAGGAAGACCTTCAGATCAGCAGAAGGAAAAGGAGTTTCCAAAGGCAGCCCAAGGGAGGGTTCCAGAAAGAAGGAACCAGGGAGACAGAGCCATAAGAAAAGCTCAGCCTCAGAGAACACTGAGAAATGCATTGGAACTCTCAGGGGAAAAAGCCGTAATCCAGAGAGGAGCCAATGTTGCAGAGGAACTGTTTTGGGCACTGGAGATAGGAGACTGCTAGCTGAGAGAAGCCCTGACGAGGAGCCAGGCCCTTCAGCAGCAATCCAGGAACTTGCTGGAAACTTGCCTGCTACAAAGAGGACTGTGAGTAATTCTGTGACTAACAGTAGATTACATCAGCTAGAAGCACTGAGCCACTTAATGAGAAAGAAGAGGTTGCCAGTGTCTGCTGAAAACCCTCTAGATAAGGAAAAGTCTTGTTGGAGGAAATTATTGGAGTTGCTGGAAAGTGCAAAGCCTGAGTTTACACAGGGAGGTTTAGACCACGATACTGAAAGCACAGCTTCAGAAGAAATGCAAGCAGAAGGCTATGGTTCTGATCATGACTCAGAATCTTCTGTGATGGATTGTTCTTTCTCTCATAGGACCTTATAAATGTCTAAGCAGTAGAAAGAGAAAAGCTTAAAGAATTTCATTTCTCTGGCAAAAGCAAAAGGAAACAGGCTGGACATTGTTTTAAGAATCCTGTTTGCCTTTAAAAATGTTTCACGCTGAATGAAGCAAGTAAAGCTTTATCCTGAATGTTGAAAGTTGTAAAACGGAAACTTCTATGTGTGTTTAATGCTGAAGGAAGCAATGAAAGTCTTAGTTTGAATCCTGGAAGTTATGGAAAATATGGTTTGGGAGAAAGAATCCTATTTCGTTTAATTTACCATGCGTTGAGCTTTCTAAAGGCTCTTTTTGGAGGAGTAGAAAACCAAAATAAATAAATATTCCTGTGTTTGCCTTACAACCCTCGGGCCTCAATTTCTTTTGAAACCCACAACTACAAACCCCAGCAGCCCCGGCTCTGGACTAAATAAAGGTACGTCCCTACCCTAGGCGTCCGCCTGAGGTAGTGGGCGCCACACTATCTACATGTTCAGTAATTTGTTCTTTATGATGGTTTGTTTCTACCATTTTTCCTGGTACTGACGTCAGGCTCACCGGTCTGTAATTTCCCGGAACACCCCTGGCACCCTTTTAAAAAAAAGACGTTACATTAGCGATCCTCCAATCTTCAGGTATTACAGATGATTTTAATGATAGTTCACAGATTACTAATAGCAGGTCTGCAATCTCATAATTCAGTTCTTTCAACACCCTTGGATGTATACCATCTGGTCCAGGTGATTTGCTACTCTTCAGTTTATCAAATAGTTGTAATACATCTTCTCGGAGTAGCGATATTTCTTTCAATTCTTCTGCACTATCACCTTTAAATACCACTTCAGTCATTGGTAACATCCCTACATCTTCCTCAGTAAAGACCAAAGCAAAGAATTCATTCAGTCTCTCCACTATAGCCTTGTCCCCTCTTACTGCCCCTTTTACCCCCTAGCATCTAATGATCCAACTGAGTCACAGGTTTTTTGCTACAAATGTACTTGAAAAAGTCTTTATTACATGTTTTTGCTTCCACAGAAAGTTTATTCTCAAATTCTCTCCTTGCCTGCCTTATCACTGCCTTGCATTTAACTTGTCAGTGCTTGTGCTGTTTCCAGTTTTCATCATTTGGCTCTTTTTTTCCATTTCCTGAAAGATGCTTTTTTGCCAACAACAGCCTCTCTGACCTCACCTTTAAACCATGCTGGCAGTTTTATGGACTTCCTTTCACTTTTCTTAAAGTTAAAAGGTAGTAATGTGGATTTCCTTACCATCCTTCCTCCATTAATTAAATCAAACGTGATCATGCTATGATCACTATTGCCAAGTGGCCCCCAACCCTATCATCTCTTGCACCAGATCTGGTGTTCCACTAAGGACTAAGTCCAAAATGGCTTCCCCTCTGGTCGGTTCATGAACCATCTGCTCCAAGAAGCAGTCATTTATTTCATCTAGAAATTTTATCTCCCTAGCATGTCCTGCCGTGACACTGACCCAGTCAATACCGGGGTAATTGAAATCACCCATTATTATTACCGTTCCGTAACTTTTGTTAGCTTCCCTGATTTCTTTGAGCATTTCATCATCCATTTGTTCATTCTGGCCAGGCGGTCGATAGTACAACCCCCACTGCCATCACCATCCCCTTTTTACATGGAATTTCAATCCATAGAGATTCTACAGCAAATTTTGTTTCCTGTAGAACTTTAATCCTTTGTGACTCAATGCCCTCTCTAACACAGAGCGCAACCCCTCCACCAATTTGATCAGCTCTATCATTATGATATAGTTTGTACCCAGGTATCACAGTGTCCCACTGGTTGTCCTCCTTCCACCATGTCTCTGAGATACCAATCATATCTAACTTCTCATTTAGTGCTATATATTCTAACTCTCCCATCTTATTTTTGAGACTTCTAGCATTTGCATACAAGCATTTTAGAGACTATTTTATTCATATTATCGATAGGCAGGGTTAATTTGGAATATTTAAGCTCTCTCTCCTCTGTACTCAAGGGCATTTAGGCTACCTTTGTGTTTATTGGACCCTCTGCTGATGTGCACTAACTTCATTTTTTTTGGTAATATCCTTCAAGGATACATTGTTCTGAACCATGCGCTCTTGGGTGACTGTCGACTTTCCCATATTATCTAGTTTAAAAGCCGCTCTATCTCCTTTTAAAAGGTTAATGCCAGCAGCCTGGTTCCATCCCTGTTAAGGTGAAGCCCATCCCTTCAGAAGAGCCCCTCCTTTCCCCAGAATGTTCCCCGGTTCCTAACAAATCCAAAACCCTCATCCTTGCACCATTGTCTCATCCACGCATTGAGACTCCGGAGCTCTGCCTTCCTTTTGGGTCCTGCACGTGGAACAGGAAGCCTTTCGGAGAACGCTATCCTGGAAGTTCTGGATTTCAACTTCCTACCTAAAAGCCTAAATTTAGCCTCCAGAACCTACCTACCACATTTTCCTATGTCATTGGTACTGACATGTACCAAGACAGCAGACTCCTCCCCAGAACTTTTTAAGACCTTGTCTAGGTGGCACATGAGGTCTGCTACCTTCACACCAGGCAGGCATGTTACCAAGCGATCCTCATGTTCACCAGCCACCCAGCTAGCTACATGCCTAATGATCGAATCACCAACTATAATGGCTGTCCTAACCCTTCCCTCATGTGCACAGGGCCCTTGAGAAACTTCCTTGGCGCGATAGGGTTTTACATCACCTGGAGGACAGGTCCTAACTATAGGATCACCTTCTGCGACACCGGGGTTATGCTCTCCTGTCACGTGACCTCTCTCCTCCATGGCAACAGGGATGCTGCCAGACTGGAGTTGGGACTTCAGGACTATATCCCTGTAGGTCTCGTCTATGTACCTCTCTGTCTTCCTTAGGTCTTCCAAGTCTGCTACTCTTGCCTCCAGAGATTGGACTCATTCCCTGAGAGCAAAGAGCTCCTTGCACCTTTTGTACACGTAAGACCCCTCACCAAATGGAAGAAAATCATACATGTGACACTCAATGCAAAAGACTGGAAAACACTCATCACGCTGCTGGACTGCTGTCTGCATCTTAGTTTTAAGGTTGTGTTTAGATATTTAAGTTCTTTACTTACTAAGGGTTGCTGGGGATACTTATACTAAGAAAACTATACCTAATATGTTTAATGTACTTTGTTCACCTGAAATTTAATTAATCTCAGGTCCTTAATGTATGCTGATGAGAATAAACAGCTGCACCTGAGAGTGAATATGTCACCTCCTTTCCTTTAAGAGGTTTAAGCACCTATAAAGCTACAATTATCTCAGGGATGGGTGGGCGACAGGGAGGGAAAAAAAGACTTATTAAAAGCTGGCTGCTACACAGTACCCTGTCCTGTGCTTCTATGGTAATCTGTGACCAATCACCAGGGGGAGTCCCACAGCCCTTGCTTGGATAGAGGGAGTCTTGGGTTCTAAATCAGAAATCAGAAGGCTCTCTTCTGTGTTTTAAATCTAAACTAAAAACTCTTTGTTTCTACTAGACCCTGACTGATTTAACAAATACACTGGGTTCATAGATTAATCAGCTTTAATCTAAAGAATTCCTTTTTCCCCAAGATTTAGAAAAAATTCCCAGAAGTAGTACTTACAATTGCAGATCTCTCTCCAGCAGTAGCAGTCCCCTTTTTTAGTCCTTCAAGACTGAGAAGCACAGAACTCTGGTTGAACTATTTATGCCTGTGCTTCTGAGGTAAGCTGTGACCAATTTTCTAAGTGATTAACACAGACCTTGCTTGAAAGTGGGAGTCTTTCAAACTGACCTTTTGATCTGTTGCCTGGCTTTAACACCTGTTTAAAAATTTTCAAAGGTCTTTTGCCCCCTATGCAGAAGGCCTCTTTGTAAAGGTCTCTAGAAATAGTTTATTGCTTAAGGAATACTGACCCTGATTTGCCTTTTATGCTAGGTTATATTCTTATTTGATTTAAATTAAAGCTCTTTGCTGCTACGATGCCCTGACTGAGTATGAAATTTAAAGCAGAAGCTCTCTGCTGTGTGTTCTAAATCTAACCAGAAAGTTCTCTTCTGTGTTTTAAATTTAAACTAGGCCCTGACTGAGTATTAAATTTAAACTGGAAGCTCTCTGCTGGGTTCTAAATCTAACCAGAAAGCTCTCTTCTGTGTTTTAAAGCTAAACTGAAAACTCTTTTCTGCTACTAGGCCCTGACTGATTTAACAAATACACTGACTTCACAGATTAATCAGCTTTAATCTAAAGAATTCATTTTTCCCCAAGATTTAGAAAAAATTCCCAGAAGTAATACTTACAATTGCAGATCTCTCTCCAGCAGTAGATGTCCCCTTTGTAGTCCTTCAAATGCACAAATTCAATTGAAAATACAGAGCATTACTCCAAGAGCCTTTTGTCAATCAGGAATGGACACATGGATGGTTAAGGAGAGGTGAACTGAAACTGAAGGATGAAAGATTGATAGTTGCAGCCCAGGACAGTGGATTACAGATGAGATGGTTTACGGCGAGCATTGAAAAAACTGGCAAAACAGACATATGTTGATTCTATAAGAAAGAACTGGAAACACTGACTTGCCTTATAGCAGGCTGTGAAGTTCTGATGGTGGAAAATTTCTATACAGAAAGGCACAACAAAGTAGCACACCTCCTCCACTGGAAACTCTAGAAACACTACAAAATCACTGTTCCTGAAAAGCACTGGGATCATGACCCTAAGAGAATAACAGAGAATGAAGAGGTGCTGATCACCTGGGACATTCCTATTCTAACGGATAAGAAACTGAATGTGAGCAAACTTGACATAGTGGTAAAGGAGAAGAACACCAGAACAGCATTGATAATAGAAGTGTCGGTACAATTCTGTGAATCGTGTGGAAAGGCAGAAGATCCTCAAGTACCAAGAAATGCAGTCAGAGACAATTAAAATATGGCAGAAGGATACAGAAATTGGTACATCCATCCTGCAGTGTCATCTAGGAGTAAGGAGATCCTGGATTCTCTATAGGGAGACCTATTCAGGCAACTGGTAACAGAGCCCATACATGAAGGGGCCATACTGGACTTGGTGCTTACCAATGGGGAAAGTGTTTCTGATGTTATAGTGGAAGATCATCTCGCATCCAGTGATCACCAGATGATGTGGTTCAGTATTAGACTAGGGCTGATAAAATCCATTCAAAAGCGAGGGTCTTAGACTTTAGGAAAACCAACTTTACCAAGATGGGGCAATACCTCAAGGAGTTGTTAGCAGGATGGGATCAGCTGGGGGATGTAGAAAAACAGTGGGCAAAACTGAAAGAAACTATTTTAAGGACAACAAACCTTGCTTCTCAAAAGAAGTAGCTGAAAAAGTGAAAAAAAGGGGGAGGCCTTCAGGAAATAGATCACAGATCGAGGAAAACAGGCATCTATATTTAAAAAAAAACTTAGAGAAGCTAGCAAAGCAGTCAGGAAAGCAAAGATACAAAAAGAAAAATAAATAGCAAATGCAATAAAATGGGGGGATAAGATATTTTTGAGATAGGTTAGTGAGAGGAGGAAGGGCAAAAGTGGTGTTGTGAGACTCAAGGATGAAGGAGAGGAATATGTAGAAGCTGATGAGGATAAAGTGGACTTGCTTAAAAGATATTTCTGTTCTGTGTTCATAGATGAAGGACCAGGAGCAGGACCTCAGAAAACACTCACAAATAGGAACAGAAGTGACGGGGAGCTCAAACGTTTTTCAGAAGACTGTTCATGAGGAACTAGCTAAACTAAAAGTATATAAAGTGTTGGGACCAGATGGGATACATCCGAGAATACTGAAGGAACTTGGAGATGTTCTAGCGGCTCCAATGACTGACCTTTTCAATACTTCTTTGGAGTCAGGAGTGGACCCAGAGGACTGGAGAAAGGCACATATGGTCCCTTTCACAAAAGCAGAAGTAAGGATGAGGTTGAAAGCTACAGGTTGGTTAGTCTAACCTCTGTGGTGAATAAATTAATGGAAATGCTGCTAAAAGAGAGAATAGTGAGGTTTCTGGAGTCCAATGGATTGCAGGATCAAGGCAGCATGGGTTTAGGTTCTTAGATTTCAGTAAAGCCTTTGACAGCATTCCACACAGGTGACTTATAAACAAACTGAGCACCCTAGGAATGGAGCCTAAAGTTACTGATTGGGTTAGAAATTGGTTGAATGGGAGGCAACAAAGGGTACAGGTAAATGGAGCTTACTCTGAGGAGAAGGAGGTTACCAGTGGTGTGCCTAGATGTTTATGCAAAAAATAGAGGTCATTGATGTCAACTTGCACACTATCAGGGCACATATATGTGTCCGGGGAACAGTGCAAATAGGTTGTCTGAGACCTCTTGATGAGAAAGTATATTAGTAATTACACAAATTAAGACCATACCATTGTTTTATGTTGAGCGTATTTTTGTTTGATTCATTAAAATGAAATAAATGGCTATCTTAATCATGTTTCTGTGAATACCATGACAGCCATTGCAAAAGCTCAGTAACTGAAAAATCTGCAATGCGCTGACATTATTCATAATAAAAAATAACATGAGAGGCTGAGGTTGGGCCCCTTCTTCCTCCCCCTCATCAGGCCTGAAAGCACCTACAAGGAAATTTAAGAATAATTCTCAAACTGTGGGACAGAACTCTTGGTCTTAAACCCAAAATGCATTTCTGCTTTCTTTGCATCACTTCAGAGAAATCAGGAAATGCCAACGTTAGATTTCAAAAACATCTCACTGATATATCTAAGATATATTTATTTTTTATTTATTTACACATTTTTATTATACAGCTATGCAAAATGTTCAAGGCGTGGAACAATAAAAATAAACTCTCACATAACAATTCAGTCCCACCTTCCCATTACTTACCAATAAAACCCCACAACATCACAAATCCTCATACTCACCCACCCCAAAACCATCAAAATCTCACCCACCCTTGTACATTCCACTCCAACCCCCCAAAAATATGCTGCTGCTGCTGCATATAAACACAACACAATAATCCAGTCTGATTTCCAAGGAGAATATATGAGTGCTAGAGGTGAGCT
This sequence comes from Ichthyophis bannanicus, assembly GCA_033557465.1. Taxonomy (NCBI): domain Eukaryota; kingdom Metazoa; phylum Chordata; class Amphibia; order Gymnophiona; family Ichthyophiidae; genus Ichthyophis; species Ichthyophis bannanicus. The sequence continues at coordinate 85,570,849 of CM066050.1, read as the reverse complement.
CTGGTTGTACGAGAATCACATGCACGAAGCTAAATTTAAGCTATCCGATACCCTTACATTGAATCCTTAGAGAATAGACTTCCAGGTCTTTTTTGGAAGATATATATTGTACATAGGAAATAGGAAGCAGTGCTTCAAAGATATTCTCAAAACCTCCTGCAAATATTTCTTCAACGTATCTCTTAGGGAATCTATTCAACGTATCTCTGAGGGAATTTAAGAAAGTTAAGCAACCTCAGGTTGCATCAGTTGATTTTCCAAATATTCAGTCTTATGATGTGATATTTCCTTATCCTTCCCTGAATGATCATAACAACCCTTCAGCTCCTCCTTATGCTGTTCCAAAATGCCTAACTTCTTTGTGTGCTTTCCTATAACCAAGTTTTGATCATTCACCTTGGAATGTACCTTCTTAAAATCCTTATTAAGCTCCCCAATATTGAATAAGACAGATGGTTCCAAACATTTGATAGCATTCTATAGAGATACCAGGGTGACCACAGCTGAATCTTCCAATTCCCAGGGATCAAATCTGGAAGGATTCTCAACCTCCTCAAGTGGGCAGATGAGCATTGAAAAATTACTCATCAGCACCTCACTCAACTTTACAACTCAATCCATAGGGGAGGAAAATGTACCTGGGGTCCCCTGCACACCAACCAAGGCCATTGAATCTTCCATCTCAGCTATAGGAAGTGCAATCTCCTAGTGCATATCACTCCCAGGTCACACAAGAATACTCTCTGCTCTGAGCTCAATGAAGCCTCTCAGGGCTATGGTCAACCACTCATTTAGTGCAACCAACTGGAGCTAATGGCTGTACTATATGAGCAGGAATTCAGATCCCTCAAATGCAATTTGGAGCATCCTTGGGGTTTATCTGCACTAGAGGGGTAGGTACATATTTTCTTCTTTTTCTTTCCCATCATGGCATCGGCAGGGGAGATATCTCACCAGAAACAGTGATCTGGGATCAGAAATGCACAAATCCATGTTTATCACTGATACCATCTTGCTCCCAAGTCCAAGGCCAGCTATTCTTTGGAATTTCAGTATCTCCACAAGAAGGATATTATCTGTATATAACTCCCAGCAAACTGACCAAAAAAATCTCAAGATTTCCAGGGAGAACATGAATTAATAACCATTTTCAAATCAAAGGTACTTAAAACAAATGTGGTAGTGTGTCTCCCTTCTATGCTCTATATAAGGACAGTATGGCACTTAACTGGTGCAGTGAGAATACTGCTGGTTCAGAACTGGTAATCATGGAACAACAAGCAATTAAGATAGAAATGATGGGGTGTGGATTTTAAACCAAGTTTTGAATCACTACTCCCATTGCTTTCAAAGTGGCAACTGATCCTGACATTTTAACTTTTTCTTTTTATACTGCTTTATCCAAAATGGTTTACATTGTAACTTGGTAATGTACATTAAACAGGGGCATTGATAACTTGGATTCCTCTGAGATAATGAAGGGTTAAGTGACTTGCCCAAGGTGTGCTAGTGGGAATCAAATGCTGGTTGCTTGGTTCCCAAGCCAGTGCTCTAACCATTAGGCTAGTCCTCCACTCTGTCTTTATTATTCTTATTCTCCAACTGGAGAGTTCTGTTTTCTCAGCAGTAGCCAGCATGGCAATATGTGTTATCTTACCTTTATTCTTATTTCAATGGGTTAGAGACTAAGCCTGACCACTCCATGAAACTAGCATAATTTGTGTATTTCACCAGTGGTCCTTTGACTCTATTACATATCCCCTATATTCTACAACAACTAAGAAAACCATCCTCTCCTATTAGGATGTGAAGGTCATGAGATTACCAGGAAGCACGTGTGGAATTCAAGGAGACCAAGAGTGACTACCACTGTATTGCAATTCTAGTATACATAGCACAGCAACCTATGGTAAACCAGCACCACACAGAAATGTCTTTCTAATACTTACTACCAAGAGGATAGTTAATCTCTCACTCAATCTGCTGATCCTTCACATTGAGTAAGAGCTTGAAATCAAATGCTGCTACTGGAAACAGGAACCAGTCAGCTTATTCTTCAGCAAGAAGAACACCACACACATGGATGATAGTTTCTTATAGTTTACTTAGCACTCAGGTAGGAATTTCCATGTACAGTCTCTCTGTATATCTGGGGTTTGTATTATTCTTGCAAATATCAGTAAACTGTTTTCCCAAAAAGGTAGCTACCAGTCAGATTATGGGGCTCGTTCATCTGTGTCTGGAACACTTTCTGGCCTTGACCTGATCAAGGCTCAGTAATTTACTTCCTTTGCCTCTGTTGTGGTCTCTTTCTTATTGCTGATGAGCATGCCCATAAATGGGATTTGTGTAAATAGTCAGTTCTTCGTGGATGTCCATAAGCTGACTGTATGCATGCAGAGGTAAAATTGTTGTTATTGTGCAGACTTTTTTCAGCTTGAAATTGGCTATCATAATGATGGTGACCAGACATTCTGCTCCTGACACAAAGCATAAGAAGACCAATTACCTTATCCTAATTGGGTCTCACTATACTTAAGAGGGTCATTTTAAAAGGTTTGGTTGTGATTTGGACATCTGAAGATGTGCACGTAGATGTCAAAATCACAGACACATCTGTGTAGTCATTCCATCAATGACATTCCCAGAAGTCTCTGGTGCAGAGACATCCAAAAGGGCACAGGGGTGTGACAGAAGCGTGTCCAGGGAGTGACAATATACTTACACATCCTGTTCAATGTCAGAAACCTTGGAGACATTTGCAGGCACATCAATATTTATACCTGCTCCAGGCATCAAGAAAGTGCTTGTTTTCACTTCAAAGCTCACAGAGAGTCTAGAGAATTAACAACCAGCCTTTGATCACAAAGGCCCACACTGTGATTTGAACCCTGATCACTCTGCTTTTAAGCCATTGCTTAAACCATTATGCTATTAGATGCTTTGGGTCTGACATGCTAGCTTGTGGACATCTATATAGACGTTTGATACACGTGCCTATCGTGCACATCCACATTTCTGAAATTGTGCCTGAACTTGCATGTGCCTGCTTTTTTTCAGATGTTCTGGCTTTGGTGTCCCAGAATGCACTTGGATGTCCCATTGTGAAATGTGCCTAGCTAGAATGCTAAGCTAATAGTGACCTTATAGTGTACTTTAACCAATAGTCATTAGAAGTACATGTGTCTCTTATGATTCAGTCTTCTATTTGACCTTTTGTACTGTGTAATCAAGGTTCACAAATCTTTGTAGCATGGAATAAATGATTAAACTAAATTTAAAAAAAAATCCTGATTGAACAGGCTTATCACTATTGATTTTCTAAAGGTTCATGGACTGAGGCTGTTGGTCCATGAAGAAATCAAGAGTGAAAAAGCAAAGTTAGGGGAAGAAGAGGACAGGCACGGGCACTAGACTCTTTCTAAAGTACTTTCTCAATTTAGTGTCTATGTTTTTTTAAAAAATAGGGATTAATGTGCTCAAATGTGATGTGCTTTTTAACAGTTTGGGGAGTAGCATGAGTTTAATTGGCAAGTGAAAGCTACTGTCCCTTGTTTATGGTATGTACCTAAATCAGTAGCTACTAGTGGTGGATGTTCTTGTGATATTCATGGGGGTGGAGAGCTTGATCCCCAAAGCAAGCACTTCTACCCAGTATAGGGAAAACCATGATTCCTTATCGTTCCTCCAGTTTAGTCCTCAACCTCTGGGTAGTGAACCTCCTCCTGCAGCTTGGAGACTGGGCATGTCAAAAACTCATGACATCACTGGATATAGCCTGCTGGTCTCTCCCATCAAGCCCCCAGTGTTTCCAGTCTCCATGCAGCAGGAGGACGTAGTGAGCCTAGCTTCTGGGCTCACTTGGGGGAACAGATAAGGAGCATTTAGTGTGACAAATTCTATTCTGATTTTACTTTTGATTTTTACCTTTAATTTTACTTTTAATTTTACTTGTAATTCAGTTACCTTTGGTTAATTGGCAATCAGGGATTAGTTCCCTTTAGTTGTTAGGAGCAAATTTCCTTATATTTGCAGTAATTTTATATTTGAGCCTGGCTCTTTAAATTAGTAGCAGCTCTCGCCTTCCCTCCTTGTCAGTTATTTTCACTTGCTGCAGGCATTCGCCGGTGCGGATCTCTCTCCCTTGACGGTTCGGGAGAGAGCTCCGGGACCCGTACAGCCACACTGAAGCTGTGTGAGATGGAGCCTCTCCATTGCTGCGGGATTTTAATTTTACTCTGTGGAACCGGCTGAGCGGTCCTCACCATGGCTGCCAGGCGCAGCAGCGCAGCTTGAGGATCGGATGAATTCAAGGCGGTAGGAGCAGGCTGCGTGGCTTTCGGCTCTGCAGGTAAGGCCTTCAGGCTCTGTCGGTCTGCTGAGGCCTCCTTTTTGCAGCTGCTGTTGTTCTTGGCACCAAAATTCGTTGGCAAAGGGGCGGCCATTTTCTCTCTAGGCATTTGGACCGCATGGCGAGAGTTGCAGTCAATGTTCCCTCTAATTTTCTGTAGGCTGTGTGCGCATAAAATATCAGCTGTGCGGCTTTTGAAGGAAGGTTAAATTTTTTGTGCGCTACATAACGACGGAGTTATATACTTTAAAATCTGACTACACATTAGAATACAGTATGTACACCACATTGATGTTAATCAAATTAAATGAAAATATTTGTTTCCTTTCACTTTTCATATCTGGGTCCCAGTGATGTGGACTTAATCATATTTGTGTTACTATTATGTTGATATTTCTTATGTACTTTGTTTCTGATTGGCTTTAACTGTATTGACTTCATTTGTTATGTTGTTAAAACTCTAATAAAAAAAAAATTAAATGAAAATAGACGATTACTAAATGAAGCGGAAAATTTCTAGTAATTGCAATCACAAATGTGGTATTATTTCAGTTAAGTTTTATTGAAAGCCATTGTTATTCCATGTAAATAATTTATGTATGGAAGAAGAGTTCGGTGTCCTATATGGAGTGGTGGGTTCACCCCTAAACAAAGACATGGGGAGAGGTGGCCTGCACAGAGCAACAGGTGCACCTACTCTTGGTTTCAACATTTTAAAAGTGGTGTGGTGGTCACAGCAGGTGCTTTATTATTCAAAAGAAATGCCCCAATGCATTTCATCCAAAGCCTGATGGGCTTGGAAGTTGGAACTGCAAGCAATATAACAATATTGTTATAGTGGTAACAAAGAGAAAAAGAATACATAGTAAAAAAGAAGGCACAGTATTACTTACATGGATTAACAGTTTAACACAAATCCAGTGAGCTGCCTGTGTGAGGAAGACGACAGGCAGAATAGCTAGATTTTTAGGTTTAGTGTTTCTTTCGTTTGTAGGTTTTTTGAGGCTCGGGGGGTTCCTCAGCCTCAAGGGGGCTGTTGTCAGTCCTCTTTATTTTTAAGTTTATTTTTAGTTTTATAGGACAGCAGTTTTGGCATTGATCTCTGATGCCACATGTTCTCTCCCTCCTAATTATGTCTCTGAAGAGCATCTGTTAAGTCACGGGATATTAGGCAAATTGCCAGCTTTTAGTTTCTTCAAGAGCAGAGCCCTAACTTGTAGGTGGAAGGAAGGACAGGCTGGAAGTGTGCTTTTGTGTATTCTATAGTGAAAGTTGCCCAAATGCCTGTGGTTTCACAGGGACAGGTTTAGGAAATCTTAGGATATAAAAAAAAATATAATAATAACAGTTAAACTGTCAACCAAGAAGTGCCTGTGCTATGGTCTATGGCCACCAGAGGGCAGCTGGTACACTCAATAGTGCCTTTCTGTGACCGTGTGTATGCAGCCATCATCAGATTGATCTTCAAGTCAGGGAAGAAATAACCACAGGGCCACCTCATGGGTACTCAGGGGTTAGTGACTAAACAAGCAACTGTAATGTTCTGCAAATCAAGATTATATGACCAAGATTTAAAGCTCTTAACTTCTGTATCGTTTGTCTGGCTCTGGTGCCCTAAAGGCCACCGGATGGCACGCTGCTCATGAATCACATATAGTATTCAGTGCCCCCATCTCTGGGGGGGGGGGGTGGTAAAATACGAAATCGTATTCCTCATCAGGTTCACACAGGCAGCAAAGATTGCAGAAAGGCCGGTGGGGGGGGGGGGGGGAGGGTGCCTGTGTATTTCATAGCTCCACTTAGCATGCCCTTCCCAGGAAATTCTCATCTATTTCTAGAGCCTGTGCTGTCAGAGCAGTCATAGCTCCACTTAGCATGCCCTTCCCAGGAAATTCTCATCTATTTCTAGAGCCTGTGCTGTCAGAGCAGGGCTTTAAGCACTTAGCAGGGGCACTGACCCGTCTGTGCCATCTTGTTAAAGGGCTTGTGCTGAGGGTGAAGAGAAGGACGTCTAGGTAGCACAGTCTGGGGCTTAGCGCTCCAGGGCTCTGGAAGGTTTCATAAAGGAAGTTAATACTCTGTGTATGCTCCATGCATTCAGCCTATGTTCAAGCGTGCTCACTGCACTGTGTTTCGGTGGCAGGTGCTGGGTCACCTGTATATGTAGATGTGCATTTTGTATGTGCTCACAATTGCTTAGGCATGATTTTTGGGTGCATTCTTTGCAAAGTGAGACTGAATTTCTTTACTCAGACTGTATTATCAGACTAAGGTAATTTCTCTAGTAATGGGGGGATGTCGATTGTAATAAAGTGCGTGAGGTCCTCATGGTGTTACATGGGGTTGGAGATGCAGTCATGGGATCTGCTGTGGAGTGAGCCATCCAGAGGAGCTACAGTGTCACAGTCACCAGTTTCCCTTTCTCTTTGGACTTTGCTCCCAGATCATAGCCCCTCTTTCTCTCTGATGTCCAGGACGCAAGGTCCCCGGCCCACTGGACAATCTATTCTCAGCCTTTTCTCAATGCTGGCAGAAGGACTGGGAAAGCGAGAAAGGAAGACCAGGAACCAGCACCAGCTCTGATGTCTCTCCACTGCCAGTGTTTGCTATGGTCACATATTCCCAGTCAGTTATTTATTTGAGTATACTGATTGCCTACAGGTCAATGTGGCATACAGTCGATTATGGTATTTCTATTTCCCTTGTCCCTGAAGGGCTCACAATTTATGTTTTGGTACCTGAGGCAGAGGGTTAAGTCGCTTAACGAAGGCCAGAAGGACCACCTGTGGTACCAGAAACCCCAGTTTTTATGGCCCAAGGTTGGTGGTCTCGATTGGAATGCAAACCCTTGGTCCTCTGGCAACTTGCCTCAACCACTAGGCCGCACTGTTCCGTGTGAGCTAGCCACGGGGCCATAGGGCCAGGCGCAGCCTGTTACTTCCAAGGCAGAGACCATGGGGAGGTTCCATTCATAAGGATACGAGAAATGCCGTACTGGGTCAGACCAAGCTCTTTCAGGTCCAGTATCCTATTTCCAAGGGTAGCCAATCCAGGTCTTAAGGACCTGGCTGGTTTCCAAAAAGACGAATAGGCTACTCAATGCTTGTATCGGGGTAAGCGGTGGATTCATGTATGTTCATATTTTAAGGGTTCCGTTGTGTGTACAACAGATGTGATGCTCTGTTGGGTTGTGTGCCTTGTAGAACATCTTGAATTTGTGAAAGTTGGTATAAAAAAAATAAATTACAATTTTCCAGCTTCTCTCTAATAAAAAGTTATGGACCTTTCCTCGGAGAGCTTGGCCAAAAACTTTGTTAAACTCTGCTATGTTTGGAGATCGTTTTGCACAAGGCTCTTGGAGTACACAGGAGACCCAGTGGTCAATCAACTGACTGGAAATGCGAGCGATACGCTGGGCATTGCAGGCGTTCAAAGCTACGGTGACAGGTCGAGTGGTGCGAGTACTGTATGACAACTCCACGGCGGTGGCCTACATCAATCGGCAGGGCAGAACCGGAAGTGTGGCCATAGAGGTCGCGGCAGAGGGTCTGTGTGTGTGTATAGAGCTTTGGCTGCCAGCATTTTCAGTAGTGCATGTTGCGAGTAAGGACATTGTGATGGCGGATTTCCTCAGCTGGGTCCGAGTAGATGCCAGAGAATGGGAGTGGCATCCGGAGGTGTTCGCACAGATTGGTCGCATATGGGGACAGCCAGTAATGAACCTCATGGCGGCGTTTCACTCTGCGTAAACGGGTTGCTTCTTCAGCAGACGACACGAAAGGAGGTCGGAAAGCATCGGCTCACTGTTACAACGGGTGCTGCCGTCTGGTCTTCTCTATGTCTTTCCACCAGGGGCACTCATAGGTCGAGTGGTTCTGCATATCGAAGCGCTTTGGGGAAACGTGTGGTTGGGGGCCTCAGGCTGGCCGAGGCATCCATGGTATGCCTGCCTCATACGGTTGCTTGATGGGAATCCATGGAGGTTTCCGACATTGGAGATTCTGTTGCTACAGAGTTCCCTTCGAATGCCTCAGGTGCATTGTTTTTTGCTTACGGGGTGGCCATTGAAAGGGCAAGCTTAAGAAAAAAGAGTTGCTCGACAGCAGTCTTTGCCACCTTGCCGCAAAAAAAAAAAAAGTCTACGTCCCTTGCATATGTGCGTATATGGCGCATCTTTGAGGACGGGTGCTCATGGAGGCACACTCGTGCGACAACAGTGTCAGTTCCCTTGGTATTAAGTTTTCTGCAGGACGGGATTGGTAAAGGCAGGTCCTGGAGAGTTCAGTTAGCAGCTCTGTCTTGCTATAGGGGCAAAGGACAGGGAGTAGCTCTCATGCACAGGTCGATGTGGTACGCTTTCTCTGGCGGTTACCAGACTGTAGCCCTGACATAAGATATTAATTCCACCGGGGAAGCTCAAGTTGGTTTTAGGAGCATTAGCTAGCACGCCATTGGGGCCATTGCAACAGGCATAGGTTAAGGGTTTTGCCTTGAAAACGGTATGTTTGATGGTCATCTGTTCGGCGAGGCGATTTTCGGAGTTGCAGGCGTTGACCTGTCAGGAATTGTTTTTTGTCTGTCTCCAGACAGAAGGGGGCCTGGCGGCTGGTTCCGTCGTTGTTGCCAAAGGCAGTTTCTATGTTCACCTAACTATAATGGTCTCTCTTCCAGCGCTAGGTGCGGCGAATGGGAGCGTATTGAACCATAGCTTGCACTGTTTGGATGTCAAGAGAGCGCTGCGGCACTGTTTAAAGGTTTCAGAAACTTTCGCAAGGCGGATTGTCTCTCTTTGGGGTGTTCAGAGGGCCCCGCAAAGGGAAGTGGCGGCAAAGGAGTCCATTTCTGGATGGATTGGAGTGGCGAGTGCGTCGACTTATGTTATACGGGACCGTACAGTCCCAGGGAGCTTACGAGCTCACTCTACCAGAGTGCAAGCATCTTCTTGGATGGACCACAGTTTGGTTCCACCAGTGGACATCTGTAGGGAGGCCTCTTGGTTGTCTCTCTGTACTTTCAGTAAGCACTACCGCCTAGATGTTCTGGCGGCCAAGCATGCCGTTTTCAGAGAGGCGGTGTTGAGATCTGGCTGGAAAGGTCCCTCCCAATGATTACTGCTCTGCTACATCCCAGAGGTTGAGGACTAAACTGGAGGAACGATAAGGAAATAGGAATTACACTTAACTGGTAATTGTGGTTCCTTGAGTGACTCCAGTTTAGTCCTCATTCCCACCCGGGGATGGGGTCTTAGCAGTGTTTTTTGTGTTGGGGGAAGTGCAAGGTTAAAAGTGGTTATAGGCCTTCACTGGTGTTCAGTCGTTTTGATGCTTCCATTTGTTTTGCGCTATATTGTTATATTATTATATTATGATATTGTTATATATATTGCTGTAATGCTCTGGATTGTTTAGGGCTAGACATTCGACAGAAAGGAGAGCATGTAGGAAGCAGTCCCTTTCCTTCTGGAAGGGGAGTAGTAGGTAAATAGGTTATATGTTCTGCGTGCCCTTGAATATAATGTTAAGTTAAAAAAAAAAAGTTACTGATTTTTTGCTCCTTTGAGTCTGCTTTGTCAATAGTTCACTGGGGGCTGATGGGAGAGACCAGCAGGCTATCCAGTGATGTCATGAGTTTTTGACATGCCCAGTCTCCAAGCTGCAGGAGGGGGTTCACTACCCAGAGGTTGAGGACTAAACTGGAGTCACTCAAGGAACCACAATTACCAGGTAAGTGTAATTCCTATTTGAAGATGATAGGGACAGTCCTCACTGAGTGACTGTTGGTGTCTAGGGTGTGGTGGGTTATGATCCCCAGAAAATATGAGCTGTCACCAGCGCAGATTCCTAACTCTTTGGCAGCCAGAGCTTCCCAGCCCCTGGCCCCTTCCTTTCCTACCAGGACTGAACAAATTGCTTTTAATAATAATAGACACTGTTTTGTAAAACAGATACTGGAATGTACAGGTTCACAGCTTTATTTAACAATTACTACTACTACTGAGCATTTATATAGCGCTACCAGTCGTATGCAGCGCTGTACAAAACATATAAGAGACAGTCCTTGCTTACAATTAACATATCTGTAATGAATACTCAAACCCTGTTCAAACTAACCTTGTACTGAACATGTCATGTCTGTATAGAAACATCGTCTGCAATCATTCACCTGTGACCAAGCATAATAATCTCTGCCAATCATGCCTTTTGACCATCCATCATAAGCAGCCCATAAGGAGAAATCCCTGCTCCCCCAGTTCCATTTTTTTTTTACCAACTGTGTTTCACAAAGCACTGATTAATTAACATTTCTTCCATGGTAATTAACATTTCTTCCATGATACTTTTTAAAATCTCATTTGTTATTGTAACTATATGTATTGGTAACTTTCCACTAGTTGCAAAGTTCATAGTTAAATGTTAGTTGTAAAATGTTGGGTGCAGTGGTTCATAAAACTGCAAGTTTACATTCTGAAGTGAGCTTGTATTGTAGTGTAAGGTAAGGCATAAGATATGCCACACTGGATCAGACCAAGGGTCCATCAAGCCCAATATCCTGTTTCCAACAGTGGCCATTCCAGGTCTCAAGTACTTGTCAGGTTCCCAAAGGTATACATTTCATGCTGCTTGTCCCAGGGGTATGCAATGGATTTCCCCAGTCCTCTTTGATAATGGTTTATGACTTTTTCTCCAGGAACTCATCAAAACCTGTTTTGAATCCAGCTACACTAACAGGTTTTATTACATCCTTCTGTAATGAATTCTAGAGCTTGATTATGCATTGAGTGAAAACTGATTAGTCTTAAATGTACTTCATTGTAGCTTCATTGTGTGCCCCCCTAGTCTTTCTACTTTTTGAAGGAGTAAACAACAACCTACATTTATCCGTTCCACTCCATTCATTATTTTATAGACCTCTATCATATCTCTCCTAGGTCATCTATTTTCCAGGTTGAAGAGCCTTACCCTTTTAAGCATATTCTCATACAGATATCCTTCTGTCCCCTTTACCATTTTTGTCGCTCTTCTCCTTTTCCAGTTCTACTACTGTATATCCTTTTTAAGTATGGTTACCAGAACTGAAAGCAATATTTAAGGTGTGGTAACACTATGGAGCAATACAGAGACATTATAATATCCTTGGTTTTCTTTTCCTTTCCTTATGATTCCTAGCATTCTATTTGCTTTCTTGGCCTCCACTGCACACTGGGCAGAAGGTTTCAATATACTATTCACAAGACACTCAGATCCTTTTCCTGTGATTCCTAATGTAGAACCTTGCATTCTGTAATTGTAGTTCTTCCCTAAGTGCATAACTTTGCACTTGTCCATTTTAAATTTCATCTGCCATTTGGATGCTCAGTCTTCCAATTTATCAAGGTCCTCTTGCAATTTTTCACAATCCTTTTGAGTTTTAACAACTTTGAATACTTTTGTGTCATCTGCAAATTTGATTACCTCACTCCATATTCCCATTTCCAGGTCATTTATAAATATGTTGAAAAGCAGTGGGCCCAGCACAGATCCCTGGAGTACTCCACTATTCACCTTGCTGCACTGAGAAAATGTCTATTTAGCCCTACTTTTTGTTTTCTATCTTTTAACCAGTTCCTGATTCACGATAGTACACTGCCTCCTTTCCGATGACATTTTAATTTCCAGAAACATAGAAACATAGAAACATGATGACAGAAAAAGACCACAAGGCCCATCTAGTCTGTCCTTCCATAACAACTACAACAGTCCACTTTTTACCTTTAGAGATCCTCTGTGTTGGTCCCATGCTTTTTTGAATTCAGTTACTGTCCTCATCTCTACCACCTCCACTGGGAGACTATTCCACGGATCCACTACTCTTTCCGTAAAGAAATATTTCCGTATATCACTCCTGAATCTATCTCCCTTCACCCTCATCCCATGTCCCCTCGTCGCAGAACTTGCTTTCAATTGAAAGAGGCTCTCTCCCTGAACATTTATGCCACGGAGGTATTTAAACATCTCAATCATATCACCTCTATCCCGCCTTTCCTCTAAGGTGTACATATTAAGATCCTTAAGTCTGTCCTCATATGCTTTATAATGAAGACCACTAATCATCTTAGTAGCACCCCTCTGTACCGACTCCATCCTGTTCACATCCTTTTGAAGGTGCGGTCTCCAGAATTGCACACCATACTCCAAATGAGGTCGCACCAAAGACTTATACAGAGGCATTATCACCTCCTTTTTTCTGCTAGCCATTCCTCTCCGTATGCACCCAAGCATCCTTCTAGCTTTTGCCGTCGCCTTTTCTACCTGTTTAGCTACTTTAAGATCATCGGACACAACTACGCCTAGGTCCCGCTCTTCTTTAGTGGACAAAAGTACTTCACCTCCTATGCTGTATTGCTCCCTTGGATTGCTGCAGCCCAAATGCATGACCTTACATTTTTTAACATTAAATCCCAGCTGCCAAATTCTAGACCATTCTTCAAGCTTAGCTAGATCCCTCCTCATGTTATCTACACCTTCCTGGGTGTCTACTTTATTGCAGATTTTGGTATCATCTGCAAAGAGGCAAACCTTACCCGACATCCCTTCCGCTATATCACTAACAAAGATGTTAAAAAGAATCGGACCAAGGACAGATCCCTGGGGCACACCACTGGTAACATCCTTCTCCTCAGAGTGAGCTCCATTTACTTGTACTCTTTGTCGCCTCCCACCCAACCAATTTCTAACCCAAGCAGTAACTTTAGGGTCCATCCCTAGGGTGCTCAGTTTGTTTATAAGTCGCCTGTGAGGAACAGTGTCAAAGGCTTTACTGAAATCTAAATACACCACATCTAGAGCTCTCCCTCGGTCCAACTCCCTGGTCACCCAGTCAAAGAAATCAATCAGATTTGTCTGACAAGACCTGCCTCTGGTGAATCCATGCTGCCTCGGATCCTGTAATCCGCTGGACTCCAGAAACCTCACTATTTTCTCTTTCAACAGTGTTTCCATTAATTTACTCACCACTGAAGTTAAACTAACCGGCCTGTAGTTTTCAACCACATCCTTACTTCCGCTTTTGTGTAAAGGCACCACATGAGCCTCTCTCCAGTCCTTTGGCACCACTCCCGACTCCAACGAGGCATTGAAAAGGTCAGTCAGCGGAGTTGCTAGAATGTCCCCAAGTTCCCTCAGTATTCTAGGGTGTATCCCATCCGGTCCCATCGCTTTGTCTACTTTGAGTTGAGCTAGTTTCTCACGAACACAGTCTTCTGAAAATTGTTCAAGATGTCCCTCGCTTCTGTTCTTATTTGTGGGTGTTTTCTGAGGTCCTGCTCCTGGTTTTTCATCTGTGAACACAGAACAAAAATATTTGTTAAGTAATTCCGCTTTATCCTTATCAGCTTCTACATATTCCCCCCCTGTACCCTTGAGTCTGACAATACCACTTTTGCCCTTCCTCTTCTCACTAATATATCTGAAAAATGTCTTATCCCCCCATTTTATTGCATTGGCTATTTCCTCCTCCTTTTGAATCTTTGCCTTCTTGACTACTTTGCTAGCTTCTCTAAGTTTTTCCAAATACAGATGCCTGTCTTCCTCTCTCTGTGATCTCTTGTATTTCATGAAGGCCTCCCTCTTTTTCTTCACTTTTTCAGCTACTTCCTTCGAAAACCATAGCGGTCTCCTGTTCCTTTTGCCTTTGTTTACCATTTTAACAAAAAGGTTGGTTGCCTTTAAAATACCCCCTTTCAGTTTTGCCCACTGTTGTTCTACATCCCCCAGCTGTTCCCATCCCACTAACGACTCCCTGAGGCATTGGCCCATCATCGCAAAGTTAGTCTTCCTAAAGTCTAAGATCTTCACCTTGGAATGGATTCTAACAGCCCTAGTCCTAATACTGAACCACACCATCTGGTGATCACTGGATGCAAAATGATCTCCCACTACAACATCAGAAACACTTTCACCATTGGTAAGCACCAAGTCCAGTATGGCCCCTTCACGTGTGGGGTCTGTTACCAATTGCCTGAATAGTTCTCCCTGTAGAGAATCCAGGATCTCCTTACTCCTAGATGATACTGCAGCAGGAATGTGCCAATCAACATCTGGCATATTAAAATCTCCTAGCAGTAGCACTTCCCCTTTCCTAGCAATGCTGCGTATGTCTTCAATTAACTCTCTGTCCACCTCTTCCTCTTGTGTGGGAGGTCTGTATATCACACCAATGCAGATAGATTTCTCTTTCCCTCTTTCTAGTCTAACCCACAATGCCTCCTCTCTCCCTTTTAAGCTCTGTAATTCCAAAGCTTTAATAGTAGTTTTTACATATAGTGCTACTCCTCCTCCCCTTCTTCCTACCCTGTCCTTTCTGAATAAAGTATAGCCAGGTATAGTTACATCCCAGTCATGGTTTTCTGTGAACCATGTTTCTGTAACTGCCACTAAATCTAAGTCAGCCACTCCCACCAAAGCTTCAACTTCAGAGATCTTATTTCCCATGCTACGGGCATTTATACACACTGCTTTCCATATGTTACCCCTGTTACCCATTTCCATAAAGGTATTTTATGTATCACTTACCTGGGGGCTTTCACTTACCTGGGGGCTTTCTTCACCCATCCTCAACGAATCTAGTTTAAAGCCCTCTTCAGTAGATTAGCCAGTCTACTACCAAAGATGTGTTGACCTTTCTTGGACAGATGGATGCCATCTCTGCTCTGCAACCCTTGGAACAGCATCCCATGGTCTAGGAAACCAAAACGCTCTCGAAGACACCATCCACGCAGCCATGCATTAATCTCCAGGATGCGAGCCTCTCTGCCTTGGCCTTTACCCTCAACAGGAAGAGTCTGTCATGAGGACATTGTCAAAGGCTTTCTGAAACTCTGTTATATTAAGTGGGATAAACCAACACTACCTTAAGAAAATGTGGTTTTGCAGTTTGGTCATAGAGACACTGGGTGTCACTGCATACCAGCAAGGAGCAAACGTATGCATATAAAACCTACTTCCTCTTATCAGTACACCTATGAACCGGCAGCCAATCTTCTCTTTTGCCTCATCAGTGCGATTATTCTGCACTATAAACTCGGGTGTTTACTACTGGTGAACGCAGGCGGTTCTTTTCAAGCTAGAAGTGCAAGCGGTAGAATGGCCATTGCAGCTGCTTATCTCGATATGTACACGCCTGTATGAGCGGAATATCTAAATCTGTATCCGTTATGAGGTTTCGAAGCAAAAACGGGGTTCTTCAATGGCGGACTGTTCAGATATTTTTGCTTCTTTGTTCGAGAGGGCTCGCCCTGGAAGAGATTCGCTACTCCATCTTGGAAGAACTAGAGGAGGGTACTGCGGTAGGAAACATCGCTTTTGATTTGGGAGTAGATGTTGTAAACCTAGTTAGTCGTAAATTTCGGATGGCTTATGAAACTAGCAGGCAGTATTTCGATATTAATTTAAAGACTGGTATAGTATTTAGCAAACACAAAATAGATCGAGAGGAGCTATGTGGCAGTGGATTAAATTGTTTCATAAATATGGAGGGTGTTATGGATAATCCTTTAGAATTATTTCGAATGAAAATAAAAATTGTCGATATCAATGATAATTCTCCTCGCTTTCCTGCAACTGAAAACACTATAACAATATGCGAATCGACACTCCCGGGAGCGCATTTTCCACTGGAGAGTGCTTTTGATCCAGATGTTGGCAAAAACTCTCTGAGCTCTTATCATCTCAGCTTGAACGATTTTTTCAGTTTGGAAAGTCAAATTAGTAAAGATGAAAGTATATCCGTCGAGCTAGTTTTAACAAAAGCTTTAGATCGGGAGCAACAGTCCGTACACCAACTGATGTTAACAGCAGTGGATGGAGGAGATCCAGAGAGATCGGGAACAACTCGGATTACAGTTCAGGTCTGTGATGCTATATTTGGTAATGCCGTGTACAAAGTGCAACTGTTAGAAAATGTTCCCGTAGCGAGTTTGGTAATTAAACTGAATGCAACAGATTTGGATGAAGGTGCAAATGCTGAAGTCTTATATTCATTCAGTAATTTAGTCCCACCTCACATAAAGCAACTGTTCGACATTGACCCAAACAGTGGTGAAATACGAACTCGAGGAATTCTGGATTTTGAGGAAACAAACACTTATGAAATCCGGGTCCAAGCCAAGGACAGAGGTCATTTAGAAATGACCGGACATTGCAAAGTACTGGTGGAGGTAACTGATGTCAATGACAACAATCCAGAAATAAAAATAACTTCTTTTTCAAGTCCAATGAGGGAGGACGCTCAACCTGGATATGTTTTAGCCCTGCTTACAGTGGGTGACAAAGATTCTGGGGTAAATGGTCAAGTGTTTTGTGAGGTATCCCCCACCCTTCCATTTCAGATTGAGCGAAAATTCGAGAACTACTTTTCTTTGGTTCTTAAGAGACATCTTGATCGTGAAGTAGTCGCGGAGTACAACGTTACTATCCGTGCAAGAGACCGCGGGATTCCATCCTTATCCACTTCTACAACCTTGGGCGTTTTGGTGGCAGATGTGAATGATAATGCGCCAACCTTTTCAAAGTCATCCTATGCCATCACTATTCCTGAAAACAATGCGCCTGGGTCTGCTGTATTTGTAGTATCGGCGCAGGACCCCGATTCCACTGAGAATGCTCAAATTAAATATTCACTTTTGGGAACCATGCACAAAGATATCTCAATCTCCAGATTCATTTCTGTTCATTCTGACACGGGCCGCGTCTATGCCCTGCAGTCCTTTGATTATGAAACAGTTCAAGTGCTCCAGTTCCACGTTGAAGCGAGGGATTCCACGTTGAAGCGAGGGATTCCGGATCTCCTTCTCTGAGCAGCAATATTAGCATAACCGTGTATATTCAAGACCAAAACGATAATCCTCCAGTGATTTTGCCTCCTTTTTCTGGCGATAATTCTGTAGCAATTGAACTTCTTCATCGTTCTTCTAAAGTAGGATACATTGCGGCTAAAATTCGGGCGATAGACGCCGACTCTGGTTATAATGGGTGGCTTTCATATGAATTTCTAGAACGTACATACACGGAGCCTTTCACGATTGGTATGCATACTGGAGAGATTAGAACAACTCGTCTGTTAGAAGACATCAATGAAGACAAACAGAGACTTCTCATTCTGGTGAAAGATCATGGAAAACCCTCTCTGTCAACGACAGTAACTCTAAGCATTTCTTTGGTTGAGCGTAATGAGGACGTTAAATCGGATTATCGGGACATGCCCAGAAACGAGAACTACCTTACGGACCTGAACGTTTATTTGATTATTTCAATTGCTTCAATTTCAAGCATATTTTTATTTGCTCTTATAGTTTATACGACCCTGAGAAATATGAAACTGAGAAAGCACACAAGTCCATTTGGAAAACCAGAGTTATGTCCTGGTATAACTGTGAACTACTCGTCTTCTCAAAATCAACAGTTTAATTTGTTCTCATCCCTGGAATCAAGAAATAACGCGCAAAATGGCCGCTATTCGTACCAGGCTCGGAATAATGACAATCATAATGAAGTAAAAACTGGAGAACTTTTAGACATATACAGTAATTCAGAAAGTGGGGCTACAGGTACAAGTCAGGCTCAGGTAAGAAGCTAAGAGTTTTTATTGATAACTTGGATCAAAGTCTTCCTGTTCATTTAGTTATGGAGCAGTGGGCCTTTCTGGAGAACAGGGGCTCTATTACAATCAATAACATCTCCGTTAAAAACTCTAAAGGGACTCTATCAGATAAATCCTTAAAAGGAAGGTTAGCAATATAGGCACCCCAGGCCCATAATGCAGTATTACTTTTCAATGGCATTACACTAGGATTAACCTATTTCATTTTTCATGCATTATACAAGAAAACAGAGTTTACAGTATTCTTTGAGAAGTACTGTGAGTGACATCCTGCTGTTTTTAACATTATTCAGACGGTTCCTCAAAGAGTTTGGAGGTGTTTATCTACTGCTTAATATTCTAGATCTTTTGCTACAGGTTTAACTCAGCTCCTTACTCCCTTATGGGCCAGTTTGCCACCATGTTAGCTCATGTTAACACGGTAACACTCTTTTAGGCCATTTTAGAACTGAGAGATCCTGGTGGAGATGTTTATAGTTCTGGCAGTATTTTAGAAAAGGCTCTGCTACACATGAAACCTTTTCTAAAATACTGAATAATATGGATACCATTTCCATGTGTAGATGCCTGATTATACACATGCAAATGGAAACTAAAGCAGCTAAAGTAACTCCCTTTATTAGTAAATAGGCCCCATTGCATACAATGCAACCTGTGCTAAATAATGCAAGTAAGAGCCTGTTAGCTAAATGCTAGTGCCTGCTAATGGGCATTAGGTGTGCTAGTTGCTGCTATGCTCATAGGAATAATATGAGTGCGTTGGCAGATAGCACACACTTATTCCCGTTAGCTTAGAAAACAAGCCCTTAATGCACTTAGCTTGTGCTCACATGGAAGCACCCTTAATCAATTTAGCACTATATGAATTTCATAACAAATTCATTAAGCATGTTAAAGCGTATTAGGTTTTCATCGATCCAGTCCAATGCAAACACACACTTGCTTGTCACCTCTAAGTAGTTGTTTTCCAACACATGTATGACCTGATCCTGAATCCTTTGGAAGAGCAAGCTTCACTCTGTGGTTAGGACTTTGCCAAGCAGAGTTTATTACAAGGAAACACACAATTCTGAAGAGAAAGAGGACAAATCTGTTATAGAGATAAAGCCCTATTTCCCTAGTTTCCTGATCATTTACTTAAGATTCACACAGGGATTCTTTGTATGATAGATAAACTTAGCATTACAGATGTTGGGTCCGCTTTTAACACTTAGCCTGTATATAGTTACTTAAACGAGTAGCCAAGCTGATCTGGTCAAACACTACTCCACGACCTACTGCGTAGCCTGTACATTGTTACCCCAGTTAACTGATTTTAAAGAGCGCGGTATAGAAAAGACTTTAAATAAATAAATAAATAAAAATAAATAAATAATGATGTATGTGAAGTCCACGATTCCCATAAAGTTCTTGCTGGGCAGTTTTTTCTTTGAATTTTTGGCTGATTTTCTTACCATGGGCATTTATAAGAAACATTAATCTTAGGACAGGACCAGCCCAACCGTAAGGCAAAGTAGGCGGCCAGCTAGGGTGGCAGTTTCAGGACAGGAGGGCGGCAGCAAAGAGCAGGGCATTCAAAGCTAAAGAATAGATTCTGTCAGCCATGGGGGGCATAAGACTTTAGGGTTTGCTAGTGTGCCAACACATTGAACCAACTCTGGGGCCAGCCCTGCCTTAGGGGTATTAGTAAAACTGTGCATTTTGAACAGTTTTTGGAGGTAATGAGCTGGCTTTCCATTAGTATTAGTAGGCTGCGGTTTTCTGTTAGTATATATTTCCAAAACACTATCATATTATAATGAACATAAAGACAATACCATATTGGTATGTGGATCACGACTAGTTATTAGTGTGTGCCTTTATATATAATATTGCTGAGAATATCTGCATTGATGTGGTTACCCTGTAAGCCAAGTAAGTCTAATGTGTAACTTATCCCTTACATACCTGTCTGGATTAATTGAAGACTACTGACTTTGTCAGTGTCCTTCAGCTCCTCTAGTCAGGTTAGGAGAGGCTAGGAAGCATTCATGTATGTTATGGTTAATGATTAGCTAATAATAGGTGTTACCAGCTTAGCACACTTTAGTAAAAGGATCCCCTAGTTATCAACTTAACTTTGCTTGCAAGAACAGTAGTTTTGAAACTTTTCTTAAAAACGTTAACATTTAGAACTTTCAAAGCCCCAACCTCTAACAGAGAACAAAATATGATTTAAAAAAATAAAAATATTTTGAATTAAATGAGCATATAAAAGCCTTAATCCATTTTGAAGATGAACATATTGGAGAAAATTTTATAACAGGCCACATAGGCACCTATTTTTAGCCTATGTTATAAAAGACATATAGATACATCTGTATCTTTATAAATACTAGCACAAATCCTGCAGAAATCCTGCCTAGATTGAAGGTGCCATGATTTACATCAGCTTGAGAACAGACTAAATATATTAGCACATAAAGTACATGCATATGCACATAAATTGTGACTCCACCTGCTGTTCGCCCCAGAACATGCCTATACACACGGGTCATATAAAAGTATATGTATTCTTGGCACCATGCCCACTTTTACATACATACCATATCAGCTAAGTTTATGAAAACTCTTATACACATGTAAAACAGAGTTCTATCTGTAAATAAACATTTAAACCTTCTTAGTGCTTTACCCTTATTTATCTTGGAAATCACTGGAACAAATATAGTATTTTGAACTAAGCTATTTATATTCAAAATAAGGTGGGGCTGAGCAACCTGATGGATCCTTGAGACTGCTCCCTTGTGCTTTAGAGGACTTTCTGTTACCTGATTTCTGATGTTTGGATCCCTCTGTATTTACCATGTGAAAATGGAAGGGAAAGAAAAGGGACAGCCTGTGGTAACATCAGAGGTGCAGCAAGTGGAACAAACCAATAATTATGCAAAGAGGAGTATTTGGAATGGGCAATGGAGCATTGCTCAATGTTGTCTCCTTAAGGAGCCTCATTGAGACTTGTGTTTAGATCATCTCCACAGCTTCCCATGAGGCTGGTGTCATTGGAGTCGTCTCTCTTTGATGCCTGTGATGGGGTATATAGAATGCTACCCATCCTTCTCCAAAGGGATTATCAACAGTCCCCTTTAAGAAAGTCTGCAGCCTAAAGTTCAAGGCTAGGAGATCATGGCTCACAGGGGGAGGTTAAGAACCCTGCAGGATGGAGAGAGACCCATGGAGACAGAAAGCTCCTTCCAAGCCAGCCTGTGAGGTACGAAACTCTAGAAGTGAGTGACTGGACTTTATTCTTCTTAATTTTACCTTATGGGCTGGGGTAAAGGCGCTGTGAACCAGCTTGTGAAAGCATCAATCTGAGGAGGGAATGCTGATTAACTGAAGCACAATAAAAGTGGGTTTTTGTTTGTCCCTGAACGTTTGTGTTCTGTATTTTACAGAAAACCCCTTCCCACCGCACACCATGCTATCACATATGGGGGCAGTTTGGGGATTTCCTCTAACTACATAACTGAGTGGAAATTTATATCTCTCCAGGGCTGGGCCTCCACAGCAAGTCAGAATTGTTGTTTGTTTGTATGTATGGGCTAAGAGGGTTAGCATCATCCTAGTTAGGGAGCTTGAAGAAGGTATAGTCAGTGCCAGACAGGCAGGCTTTGTTTTGGCCACTAGAGGTTGCTATGTTTGTTGGAGCTGGAATACTGCAGCATTAACTCAGCTGCAGAAGAGCAAGCTGTGATTGTGGTTTGAAAATGGAGCAAGCCAAAATGGAGCAGATCTTCCAGATGCTGGTAGAAGGGAAGCAACAACAACAAAAATGTCAACAGCAGTTACAGAATCTTCTTCAGATGCATGGGGGGCTACAGAAGAGTTCCCTAGCTCAGTTGACCCAGGTCCTGCTCCACCATCCAGTGCTAGCAATTCTTAAAATGATGGCAAAAGATGAACCAGACCACTTTTGGAGAATTTTGAATAAGCTACCCACATGGTAGGGTAGCCGGAGGTGACATGGACTACTTATTTGGGGAATTTGCTGACAGGCAGCTGTCAGGCTGCATTCCAGGACACCAACCTAGATGGGCGAGCTACATATGCAGCTGTCAAGGCTGCTATACTGGAATGGGCTGACTGTACCCCAGAGGCCTACCACCAATGATTTAGAAAGAGGAGCTCTAGATAAAAGAGAGCCCTCGGAAGTTCCTCTATCGCTTGAAGTATCTTGCGTGGAAGTTGCTGCAGCTGGAGGGAAAGACCAGGTCCAAGGTTTGTGGTTTATGGTTTTATTTGATATACCGCCTTTCAAACAAAGTAATGTCATAACGCGGAACCTATGAAGGAAATAGTTTTAGAAAAAAACCCTGTTTTACATGGAACTGAGAAGATGCAGAGAGCGCAGTTCTAGTGCAGCACAGCCAGAGGGCGTATGAGCAGTTCCACACAGCCAGAAGCAACGTGCTCTGACACTGATTGCATTAGTAGCAAGCAGTTTCACCTGAGATCAAGCCCAAAATGTTCAAACCAAAAATCCCTTTATAAAGGAAACCAGATGGTAGAAGAAGGGGGCAGCAGCAAGGAGAGCAGTAGTAAGAGCCGGCAAAGCAGCAAGGAGAGCCGTGGAAGCAACAGGAGCGGCGAAAGTAGCCTAACCAGGAACATAGCCAGAAGCACAGCAAGTATCACTGCAAGAGGCTCAGCAAGAGGCTCAGGACGGACCACAGCCTGGAGCAGCAGTTTGGATAGCTGTGGGAAAAGGAACCTGGAACAGGACAGCTTCCATGTGCAGCCAACTCAAAGAGACAGAATCCAAAGGAGTTTCACTCAAAGGGATAGAGTCCGGAGAGGCCAAACATATTGGGACAGAGTCCATAGCAAAGCAAACAGAAGAAGCAGTCTGCCGGATAAAAGCAACTCTCCTAGCCCAAGTAAGTTCATTGTATCAAACCAGCAAGGAACAAGGAGGGGAAGTTCCTACTACAGAGATACCTTTGCTAAGAACCACAAAGGGTGGAAATCCATACCGGGTTTGCCTGATAGCCCTGAAAGCAGAGCATTGCATAGAACAGCTTGTCTGCCTGAGAAAGCACGTTACAAGGAGAGCTCTGGGTGTGGCAGCTTAGAGAAGCCAAGGTATGCAAAATCCTTAATTCTAAGAGAAAGTTTTACTGATGAAAACCCTGTTCAAAGAGTTAAACTTTATACGGGGAGAAGAAGTAAAACTGACTTTTTAAAAGCATTTCCCCAAAGCTTAGTAAGAGTTTTATGGGAAGCAAAAGAATCCCTGTGAGGAGTTAACAGGGAGTGAAAATTATCATTCATCTGAGGAGGGCAGTGACCCTGAGTCAATGGACTTTGAATATGAAAACAGTATTCCCATTCCTCAGGAGGAGCTGATGGAATGTAATCTTTGTTCAGCAGCTAGCATGAATTCCCTGCAGGATTTATAGAGAGAGAAGAACTCTGCTGATGGTGAAGCTTGTAACCATTTCTCTGCTGATATATTAATTTGTTTTGATTTAAAAGAAGCCTTAGCCCAGACTTACACTTAACTGTGAAACCTACAACAGTTGATTGTTTGAAATGTTGGTGGAACCTTTTTGTTAAAGAGAAGGACTGTATTTACTTTCTTTGTGTCTTACTGGACCTTAGCGTTGACCAGGGAAATAAAGCCTTGTTACTCTACACTTTGGCTTGAATTGTTCTTCATAAGGAGTTCTGTACTACAAGGACCAGAATCCTCTAGGCCCTATGGGTCAATCACTCCTTAAAAATTAATTAAATGCGCCAGATGCCCTTACTCCAACCAACCACTAGGGGCACCTGGTGACAGTAATCAAAGTGGTTTACAAAAGTCAAAAAGCAATCAGGTAGATAGGAACTACAATATACGAGACAGAAAGTAGGAGATCATATAGAAAAGAGAAAAAAAAAAAACAGCACACACATTTATTTAACCCTTGTCCTCCCAGGGCTATGTTCAAGGGGAGCTGAAAGCATTTCAAACAGATAGGTCTTAAAGACTGAATGGAACCTGTGGTTACACATTTCCAAATGTAGATCAGAAGGCAGAGAATTCCAAAGTAAGGGGGTCTTAATGTAAAAGGAAGACTGCAAGGTTATCTCGTATTTGGTCTGTGACGAGGTAGGAATGAGAAGTTGATTGCCATATAGTGATCTCAGTAGGTGTACAGGGGTATGGAGGGTGAGCAGTGAAGCCAAATATTCTGGTTGGCTGTTATGTAAGGCCTTGTGAGGCAAAGAAAGGATTTTGAATGTGATTCTGAAGGAGCTAGGGAGTTATGTGATCATATTTACGAGTGGAGGTCATGATAAGGAGTGCTGTATTCAGGATGGATTGCATACATTTTAATTCATATGCCAGAAGACCAGCATAAACTGTGTTTGCATTGTCAAGACATGATATAATCAGACTGAGTGTAAGACTAGTGAGGGCCTTGGAGTCCAAAAAAGGACAAAGGGCACAAATGCAACAAAGCCTAAAGAAAGAGGTTTTGACTAAGGCACCTATCTGTACAGAAAAGGAGAGTTCAGTGTCAGTAAATATCCCAGGGTATCGGAAAGAAGGAGTAAGCGTTATTGCACAGTCATCAAGGAGCAGAGCAAATGCTGGAAATTGGGATGACCCAGTAAGCCAGGTGGCTGTGGTTTTGCTGGGATTTAGCTTAAGATGATTCTGAGAGCCAGGTGATGATCTTCAACAACAGTATATAGGAGAGAGATCTGGAGCAGAGGAGTCAGTATATGAAATAAGAAGGATGTCATCCACACAGATATAAAAGCTAATGCTTGATTCTTGTATAAGAAGAGCTAATGGGCTCAGAAAAATGTTAAACAATAATGGAGCCAGTATCGACTCTTGTGGCATTCCACAGGTCAGGGAATAAACGGAAGATTAGTCAAGACCAGTACTAATGACAGCTGATCAATTACACAGAAAGGAGGTGAACCAAGATAGGGCAGAGTCTCGGAGACCTATATCAGATAAGTGCGTGAGAAGAATTTCACAGTCGACCAAATGGAATGCTGAGGTAAGATCAAGTGAGACAGCTATAGCGATTCTATCTTGATCCAGAGATTGACAAACTTCACTGAGCACCGATGTGAAATTGTTTCTATACTATGGCCTGGGTGAAAGCTGGACTGCTGGGGATGAAGATCATGAGTGTGATCAGCATAAGACATAAGTTGTGGAAAAACACGGCATTCAGCTAATTTAGACAGAAATGGAAGAGTGGATACAGGACAATAATTGACTAGCTCTGACAGATCTACAGAAGGGTTTTTGTGCCTTTTCCAGGATCTAGGGACAGTCCCTGCTGCCAGGCTATGAATTGCTTGCATGATGAGGAGAAGGCCTAGTGATTGTTTGGCAAGGCTCTTAGAATGAACAGGATCTGAAAGGGCAGTAGTCTTATGTATAGATGTAAGCAACCTTGATAGGATAACTCCAGATATGGGTTGGAGATTAGACCAAGTATGTGTGGGAACACGTGGTTGATGTCAGAATTACATGGTGTGGAGGGAGGGGTGA
This sequence comes from Ichthyophis bannanicus, assembly GCA_033557465.1. Taxonomy (NCBI): domain Eukaryota; kingdom Metazoa; phylum Chordata; class Amphibia; order Gymnophiona; family Ichthyophiidae; genus Ichthyophis; species Ichthyophis bannanicus. The sequence continues at coordinate 85,545,320 of CM066050.1, read as the reverse complement.
GACATTGAAAAGACTGTTGAATAGTATAAACTTTAGTCTGGAAATGTAATGCTAGGGTGTTCAGGGATGGACCTAGCCAGAGAGTAGACTTGGATGTTGTTAGCAATGAAAGATAAGAAAGAGTCAAAAGTAGTAGTTTTGCAGAATGAGCAGAGTTAGCTATCCCTGTTGTATAATAGTTACACTTAGCAGTCATAAGCTGTTTATGATAAAAGCAAGAAGTTCTCTTGAAATAACTAAAGGTCAAAGTATTTTTTCTCTGCCTTCACTGTCTGCCTTCTCAATGAAAGCAGTTCAGATGAGTACCATGGGTGCCAGTTCTGAAGCAAGAATTTGCAAGGTTTCAGAGTGGCCAACGAGTTTAAGGTGGTAGATAATGAAGAGTTCCACAGTATCATTTGCCCTTTGAGGAGTAGCCTATCAAAGTTATGAGGAAAAAGAATATCGGCTGTAGGGAAGGCTGCAAGAGTAGCCAGAATGATTTATCCAGTATGTTTTGATGGTTGATCTGTTGCCTGCATGGCATTGGAATCTAAGATGAAGGATAAAATAAATGTTATCAGGACATGATCTGTACATGGCAGGATATGCTGATGAAGATTGTAAGGTTGAGTATCCAAATTATTGTCCATTAGAATGAGATCCAGGGTGTGCCCTGCAGTATGTATAGGGAAATCAATATGTTGTGTGAGGTGTAAATCAGAAAGAAAGGATATAAAAGACTTATCTTGGGATCTGGCTGGAGTGTCATAATGTATGTTGAAGTCATCTAAAATAAGTGCCTTGGGAAAAGAGGTGATTATCAGTGCAAGGGTTTGCAGAAAGGAGTCCCAAGCAGCAGTATTTAATGATGGAGGGTAGTAGAACAAAACTAGGCAGCTAGGTGAACTAGCACTACTGATAGTGTTAGACCGAGAGACAAGAATCTCCAGATATGATAAAGAGTTGAGGGAAGTCTCTGTAAAAGCTAGGAATGTCTTGTAAAGTATTCTGACCAATGTTCCCTCTAATTTTCTGTAGGCTGTGTGCGCATAAAATATCAGCTGTGCAGCTTTTGAAGGAAGGTTCAATTTTTGTGTGCCACATAACGACACTCGGAGTTAAATACTTTAAAATTTGACTATACATCAGAATACAGTATGTACACCACATTGATTGCACTAGAAAATATTGTAGAACTTGTGAAAACCGTAAATACACAACAACTTTTAAATTTTAAGACGTCTGTGTTGTTTTCTATCAGAATCAGAACCGTAATTTTTGTGCGCTCTGTTGTAAAGTATGTGTGCTCGCTCGGCGAGATGTGTGCGCATGCACACATGCACAGCTTAGAGGGAACAGTGATTGTGACCTCTTCTCCAGCACGGTTATAATGAGGTACAGATAGAGCCAAATATCCAGGGAGCAAATATCGGTTAAGGTACGGGTCTTCACCCGCTTTAAGCCATGTCTTGGTGAGATATAAAATATGCAAAGTGTGGAAAGAGATAAGGTCCTCTACTAAAGAGGTTTTAAACTTTAGGGTCCTGCAATTAAGAAAACTGAGAGAAAAGCCATGCAGTGGTGTATTTGTAAGGATAAAATGATGCAACCTATTTCCAAGAGAATAAGGAGAACAACACTGAATGAGGCTATTCACCATTCTCATCGAAGTCAAGTGGTGAGCAAGATGGTCAATGACAGGACACCAGTCCCAGAATCCAGGGATCTGCACTATGACATAGGAAACACACCTTGTTGCTCCTTATGCCTGGAACAAACTACCTGATTCTGTATGTCAGGTGCTTTCTCTGACTCTTTTCAAATCTAGGCTGAAAACTCACCTCTTTGCTGCTGCTTTTGGATCTTGACTCACTTGATCTCCTTTGTGTTTCCTTACTATTCCCCCTAGATGTATCCCATGTCTACAGCTACTGTGTTGTCTGTCCTGACTAGATTATAAGCTCTGATGAGCAGGGACCATCTTTTACATGTGTCTGTGCAGTGCTGCATACATCTTCTAGCGCTATACAAATGTTCAGTAGTTGTAGTAGTAGTAGTAGTCGTAGTAGCACTGAGTGGATTTAGATAGAGTGACCAGAAAAGGGACCAGTGCAATAAAAGCTAAATAGTACAAAAGTAGCATCATGAGGAGCCAAAGAAGTCTTCCAATGAAGCCCCCAGAGTTTCCCAAAAGAGCACATCCAAGGAGAAGGATATTGAACAAGCCTGGGAGGAGCAGAGAACCTAACAAAACAGACAAACACAGCAGCAGAAAGTCAAAACAAGTAGGTAGTCCAAATTCCCTGGGAGTTTTGACATATAAATCCGGATGTTCAAGAGGAAAAATCTCTGGGAATCTTCCTTGTCTGACTTAGCGGAGCCATCAGTTAGCCAGGCCCATATCCCTCCAAAGTTTCAGTAGTCTCGGCCAATCACCACTGGATACAGGAGTCAGGGCAGCACCATGACCTTGAATGTGGCTGCCCTCTGGAAGTCTTAAGTGAAAACTACGCCATTGGATACTGCCTCTGATCTCCATGCACACAGACCAATGTTACCATTTTTGCATAGTCAATTTGAAATCAGGTTGTGGTTTCTTGGTGAATGAGGGTCCACACAGTCTCAGAGTATATGAAGGTCTGGGGGCAGGTCCCCTCAAGCTCCACTGGAATCACAACATTTTGTGCCCCTGAGTGGAGAGTGTTCACAAAAGAACAGATGTGAGGGGTGGTTAGGCTGACATCCATGGACTTCTCCGTTCCCAGCGGACATTCTCGAGCAAAGTGTCCCAAGGCTCCACACCTAGCATAGGTGAAGGGGTTGTGGCTGGGGCTATTCCCTCATCTGGGAGGTGATTTTAGGAGTAGGAACATGGGAGATAACATCCTTTCTGGCTTCCTCTTCTGTCCTGCTGGGCTAACGGATGTCTTCTTCCCTTTCTTATTGTCTGCTTCAATCACCGGCTGGGCTTCATGATACCCTTCATCTATTTCCAGTGCATTCTCCAGTGTAAGCTTGGGGTGCTGATGAACACACTGTTTCATTGAGGTGGTCAAGTCCCCCAAAACTGCTTCAATAGCACAATCTTAGAATGAACAGGATATGAAAGGGCAGTAGTCTTATGTATAGATGTAAGCAACCTTGATAGGATAACTCCAGATATGGGCTGGCTATTAGACCAAGTATGTGTGGGAACACGTGGTTGATGTCAGAATTACATGGTGTGGAGGGAGGCCTTAAGGCTCTAAACACAGATTGTTGCAAGATAATTTTTATGAAAATGTGCAAGCCCCAGAGAAGAAGTGTAATTAATCTATTTAGGGTTTGTTTGCTACGTTTTAATGCATTACTGACTGGAAGTGAAGATAATCTGAAACATTTGCTTCTCAAGATCAAGGAACATAGTCTTAAAATGGGCCTGCACCTTAATATAAAGAAGGCAAAGACCCTAACAACTGGCAAAATCAATAAGTTCATCATTGATGGAGAAGAAATTGAAATAGTTGACAACTTTAACCTACTTGGATCAACTAGCAATAAAGAAATGACAAGCAGTCAAGAAATCTGATGATGCATTGCTTTTGGCAGAATGGCTAAGAAGGATCTAGACAAGATTCTCAAGAGCAGAGATGTCTCTCTCCATACAAAGATTTGACTTGGGCAAGACATGGTATTTTCAATAGTGTCATATAGATGTGAAAATTGGACAGTGAAAAAGGTAGACAGGAAGAAAATTGATGCCTTTGAATTATGGTGCTAGCGACGAATACTGTGTATACCATAGACTGCCCGAAGAACAAACTAGTCAGTACTAGAGGAGATCAAACCTAAGCTTTCCTTAGAAGCTCAAATGACAAGACTTCGACTTTCATAGGTTAGATAAATCATGTGAAGAGAGAGATTGTTAGAGAAAGACATCATGCTTGACAAGGTAGAAGGTCAACACAAGAGAGGAAGGCCAGAAATGAGATGGATTGATACAATAATAGCAGCTATGGATGCCACTCTATCAACAATGAGCTGCCTGACTGACAACCAAACACAGTTTAGGTCAACTATCCAGAGTGTCGCCATGAGTCAACATTGACTCGACTGCACTTAACAACAACACACCTTAATGAAAACACATTTTAAGTGCTCATAGCCCTTTTATTTCTATGGGTGCAGTGGCACTTAGCACATATTAACTTCATTAAGGTATGTTAGCCTTGGTAAACATGCCCCTTATTTTCCTTCAAGGATCTGTTAAAGGTGAAGAAATCAATACCAAATGAAAAGTGCCACAATGATTTAATAAAAATGAAGACAAATAACACAAGCAATATGAATATCATTATTTATTTACATTCTCTTATATACTGTGCTATTCTGCATCAGTGTGGTTTATATTGAACAAACTGAAATTACATTGAACAGGGCATTATAACTTGGAGATAACTATTTTACAGGGAACATGGGCTATGGAGGGTTAAGTGGCTTGCCCAAGATCACAAGGTGCACCTGTGGGACTAGAAACCCCAGTCCTTCTGGCCCAAGGTTGCTGTCCTCTAGTGGGATTTGAACCCCTGATCTTCCGGCCTGAAGTACCTTGCCCCAACCACTAGGCCACTTCTCCATATGCTTTTGTACCATGCATTTGTTTAATAGTGGTAGATCCATCTGAGTAGTTTACCTTCTTACTTTGTGTGGGGGTGACGGCAAAAGATAAAGATGTCATACTGGCAGTGGGGGCAGGGGACCAGTTCCCATTATGCCTGCAACATTTAGTGTGGGGGGGGGGCACTGCCCTCATGCCCCCCACCCAGACTACTCTATGGGTAGATCCCAGACACATCAGTCTAACTTTTAGATATCATATCAATAAAGTCATCAGAACTCATGTCTTGAAAATAAACTATTAGGAGCAGAAGATTATTTACTAGTACAAAGCCTGATTGGGGTACTTCTATCAATTTCTTACACAGAAAATAGTTAACCAGTATTCCATAAACAGATACACCTTGATGCCTTAAAAAAGTAAATAGTTATAAGTGTTGTGAGAAGATTTCAGGCTATCTACAGTTTACATCCGCAGTCATATTAGAATGAATTTCATTTTAATTATATTGAATCCTGAAACTAAACTGAATTCATTTTATTATTGAAAGATTATTATAAATTAAACCTAAGAACTAACGAGTGCCTCATTTTATCAAATTACACGTTGTGATAAGGAAGCTTATCATAGCTCAGGAAGGAGCTATAGTAAAGGTGAAGTGACTCTGAACAAGCAACCTGTCAGTTCTGGTAGAAATAAGAAAACAGAATTTTTCTATAAAAGACTACCAGTCCCAGAATGCACCAGGTTTCCAACAGCCATTAGAGGAGCTGAAGTGGGGAAACGTGTGTTCAATCAAGAGGGCTATGAGGTAATCCCCAAGCACTCATCTCAAAGGGCAGGGCCTGATTCAGCACAGCTGCGCTGTGCTAGGGTGGAGCACTCATCAAAGCAGAATAAAGGTAGAGTTTATTCTGCAGAGAATTATCCTCATCCTCAGTTTCATCTGGGAGATCCTCATCCTCAGAATCAGCTTGGATATCCTCAGCTTGGAGGTCTTCATCATTTGGAGGATCATCAGAAGCAGAAGCCAGAACGGACGGACAGAGAGGGCAAGAAACCCTTTGGAAGAAAGAAGAGAAAAGCATTTGGAAGGTCTAAAGGAGTCCAGAGCAGTACGTATACTGGGAGACATTCAAAAGGCCAGCATACACCATTGGACTGGGGAAAGCCAGAGGAATGTTGCTGCAGGGCTAGGAATCTCCAGACGGTACCTGTGAGGGAGACGGCTGCACGTGGAAGGGACCCTAACACCCGTGCCAGAAGGTATGTGAAGAGAGATCCAGTGTCCAGGGATCTGGATTGGAAGGCTGGACATAAGAACTGGACTACATACTGGCCAGGCTATTTAGAGAGGAACTCTAACAGCAATGGAAGCTCAGGTATGAACACTGATCTATGCCCTAGCTATACCCTTGAAAGACAGCAGGGAAACAAGTATTCTCCTGAAAGTGCTCCATTGAGAAATTCCTCTGTGCCAATCCCTGATATTGAACCCATGATTGTTGAAGAAGGGGAAGGAGAAGTCTTAGATATAGGCTGTGAATATATGGATTGCTCTCTGTCTAAACTCCTTTGGTAATTTTCTGTTACAAGGTACAACAACCATCAGAAAGAAATACAAACTTGTTCTTTAATCTACTCAGAAAAGCTACTGAGTAGGATTTTGAGCCATGCAGTAGAAAGCAAGCCAGCTAAGGGGTTTCAGCTGGGTAACTGCTAGCAATTGAGCCTTACCTAATTGCTTGTGAGCTCTGAGGGAATCACTTCTGAATCTATGTGTGAAGATATAAGAAGTTAACCTGAAAAGAACAGTTTTTCCCTTCTTTGTGGGTTTTGCTTGTTGTTTGAAACACTGCTAAGAAAATATTAGCTAAAGCCTACAGAAAAGACCAGTTTGTTACCAACCAGGTCTTTATTCTTTTGCTTTGATTGCCTGACAAGTTCAACTGTTGTTTTCCTGATTTTGTTTTTCCAAGTTTAACACTGAAAGCAAGTATCCTGTTTTATGTGCTACCAAGCATATCTGTGTTGGGAGAAATAACCCCATAAATAAATATCTTATTGGCTTTACACTCAAACACAACTAATTATTGTGAGCAGCTGTGTCTGGTGTGAATGGACTGCATTTGCCACAATCCCTTGCAAATCATATTGATATATGCACTTGCCAAGACTGTGAACATTCTCACACAGGCAGCCGTCTGACAACGTCTTATTCTGAAATAAATATGCAGTGACTATATTGGTTTGGAAAACAGTGTTGTATTAATTTGAGTATGCAAACTCAAGCTAAAGTTGAAAAAGAGCAAACCACTCATGAATGCAGCAAAATATGACCTTGAGAATATACCACTGGAATTTAAAGACTGCCTGCAAAATCGATTTGCTGCTTTAGATACAAATGACAGAGCTCCAGAAGAGTTATGGAATGACATCAAGAAGGTTGTGTTGGAAGAAAGTGAGAAGTCTCTACAAAAGGTGAAAAAGCAAAAACGGCCAAAATGGATGACGGAAGAAACTCTGAAAATTGCCCAGAAACGCAGAGAAGCTAAAGCCAGAGGAGAAAGAAAGACGACAACAGAACTCAACAGGGATTTCCAACGTGCAGCAAGACAGGACAAGGAAAAGTACTACAATGACACTTGCATGGAAATAAAAGCAGAAACTATTAGAGGAAGAACAAGATTGGCTTTCCTAAAGCTACGAGACTTAAAGAAAAAGTTCCAGCCTCGAATTGGAATGTTACAAGATGCTCAAGGTTCTATGTTGAATGATGCTGAGAAGATCATGAAAAGGTGGAAGGAATATACTGAGTTTTTATATGATAAAGATCAAGTGGACCAACAGCCATTTCAACCTGTACCTTATGATCGGGAACAATTGGTGATGAAAGAAGAAGTTGAAGCAGCATTGAAAGCCTTATCAAAGAACAAAGCACCAGGCATCGATAGCATTCCTATAGAAGTATTGCAGCAATCTGATGCAGCTGTTACCATACTTACAAGGCTCTGCCAAGAAATATGGAAAACAACATCATGGCCAACTGACTGGAAAAATCTGTGTTTATACCAATACTAAAGAAAGGTGATCCAACTGACTGTGGAAATTATCGAACAATCGCTCTGATCCCACATGCCAGCAAGATTCTACTGAAGATTATTCAAAAGAGACTACAACCATACCTGGAACAAGAACTACCTGAAGTGCAAGCAGGGTTCAGGAAAGGGCGAGGAACGAGAGACATCATTGCGGATGTGAGATGGATCCTTGAAAAGACTAAAGAATACCAAAAGGATATCTATTTGTGCTTTATCGACTATAGCAAGGCTTTTGACTGTGTAAACCATGAGAAACTCTGGGCCACATTAAGAAGCATGGGTATACCAGAACACCTGATCGTTCTCTTGTGCAATCTGTACATTGATCAAGAAGCAAAGGTTTGAACGGAACAAGGAGAAACAGAATGGTTTAAAATAAGCAAAGGTGTAAGACAAGGCTGCATACTTTCCCCTTACCTGTTTAATTTATATGCAGAACAAATCATCAGAGAAGCAGAATTGTATGAAGACAACAGAGGTGTGAAGATTGGTGGAAGACTCATCAACAACCTTCGCTATGCTGATGATACTACATTACTGGCTGAAAGTGAAGATGATCTGAAATGTTTGCTTCTCACAATCAAAGAACATAGTCTCAAAATGGGTCTGTACCTTAATGTAAAGAAGACAAAGATCAAGACAACTGGCATAATCAACAGGTTCATCGTTGAAGGAGAAGAATTAAAATTGTGAACAACTTTAACCTATTTGGATCAACTATTGTCACACCCTCAGGGGGGCCTACCGGTGGGGTCAGGTATTACAAGATGACTCCTCCTCTTGGCTCTGTAAGAGATGCAGACAGCCCTGCCTGGCCCTCTGGGAGTGGTAGTTGTACCTTCTCTGATAAGAATCACTTATGCACACACTTCAATTTCAAATCAGGGCTTTATTCCCCGTCCACGAGGTTTTTCTTCTTTTGGCAAAACAAATAACAAAAGCCACTCCGGGCATATAACAGAAGAATAAAGTGGAACAGAAATAGCTTGCTTCAGCTTTAAAACATAACAAAAGAAAAGTATTAAACAGTCTTCCTGTTATCAAAACAGCCTTTTCTTTTGCTGCCTCACTACAGCTCAATTATACTGTTTGACTGAGAAACTGTTTGTCAGCAAACAGGTTATGGCTTTAACTTCTGGTTACATTCAATACTTCATCTCAGAGAGAACTCTGGGTCAACCATTGATAAAGAACAGTCCAGGACTTACTTGCATATCTGGAATATCACATTGCATCAATTCATAATCACTTGAACACACGTTTGTAGGATCAGCTGTTTCACCGGAGTAAAGTTGGCTTGCTCCGTCTAGCAGGAAGTTACTTTGCTTCTCTGAGCAAATGCCCTGCTGGGAATTACCATAGGCTTTTGAGTGTGGCTTGTAGGAGCTCTGTCCCTGCTGGTAATTAAAAGGGAACTGCAAGCATTCACTGGCTCTGCTATTAGAATGTTCGTGGTATGCTCTGAGCTTGCTTGGGCTTAGCTCCTTCTGCACAGCTGCCTGTGATTGCACTGCACGAGACGGCACTTTGTTAAAAGCTGGGAGTTTAAAATTACTAGCAGAATTACAAGCTCCTGCAGGTAGGAAAACTTCCTTTCTCTTGTGGCTGCTAGCACAAGGAAAGAGGTTATTTTCTGCTTCCTTTAAGCTTGCTCTTGGTTGGCTTTTCCTGTTGACTCTGGGTTTTACCCAATCAGGTAGGAAACAGCCTCTCTCTGTATTTTCTGCTCTGTTACCTTCTATAGAAATCCTCCCACGTCTCTCGTGACTTTCATTCATACACACCGTATCCAGCTGCTGACTTCCAAACGTCTCAAACAGGTCCTGGGACTCACTCAGACTTTCCTATTGATTCTCATGCTGACCCAATGGTTCATTCTCTCTTTCTCTCTCTTTCTCATTCCATTTCCATTCCTTCCGCAGCTGCTGTTGCCCTTGCCGCTGCCTCTCCTCTCTAACTGTTTGCGAGCGTGTTTTATGTACGTGTCTCTGGGCTCCACCTCCTCCCAGCTGATCCCCATCAGGTAATGAAAACTCCATTCCCCTGCTACCTGGGTGTGTCTTCCTAGCCCTTACCCACGTGTGTCCTGGTTGTTTATAGCAACCACTTGACAGGTTTCTATTTATGCTGTCAGATTCTCCCTGATCTTCCATGCTGATCTCCATTTGTACAGGCTCTGTTGGGTCCACCTTGTGACACATTCCCCCCCTTAAAATATTACGTGCTGCCGCAATTTTTGGTGGCCAGCACGTAATTCCTTGCGGGGTTCTATAGTGCTGCTCATGATAGGCCAAATTAGCGGTGGCCGACCTTTCCTTCCAAGGCTTTAATACATGAATATGATATACTTGCCTACGTCCTTTATCGTTCTCAATGAGGTAGGATACGAATCCCACCTTCTTTATCACTATGCCTGGTCCTTTCCAGTGGGATTCGAACTTCGGACCTGGGTCCGCACCTGAATAAGGACCTTGTCTCCCACCACCAGCTCTCTGGCTTGTGTGCCCCTATCATAATAATGTTTCTGACGTTTTTTTCTATGATTCAGATTCTCTACTGAAGCCTGGGACGTCTATTCCAGGCGCGTCCTTAGTTCTTTTAAGAACTGTGGAATTCCTACCTCTGGTGTCTTAGGTTCCACCCATTCTTCCCGTAGAATGTCTAGAATCCCTCTTGGGGTCCTACCGAATAGAAGTTCGAATGGGGATACTCCTAAGGAGGTCTGGACACGCTCTCGGCAGGCATACATTAGAAACGGGAGTAGAGTAGCGTGTCCCATTCCGCCATTTCTCCACTCCTTAACCCTCTTCGCAATAAGTGTTTGATTGACTGGTTGGTACGCTCTACCAACCCATTTGTCTGGGGGTGGTATGCCGCTGTTTTTATGTGGCGTATACCAAACGCCTCCCAAACCCTAGCGAGGTATTTTGAGACAAAATTACTACCTTGGTCAGTCAAGATTTCTTGGGGAAACCCCACCTCGCAGAACAATTTCACCAGTTCTTGCGCTATGATTTTGGCCGAAATGTTTCTGAGGGGAATGGCCCATGGGAACCGGGTCGCATGGTCTACGATGACCAAAAGGTATTGGTAGCCCCGGGGTGTTTTAATCAATGGGCCTACAATATCTATTCCCATTCGTCGGATAGGTGCCGCTATGGTTGGCAACGGTACCATAGGCACGGCCTTGGGTTTTGCTATGGAAACCCTCTGGCATGCGGGGCAAGAATCACAATATCTCTTTGTTTCCTTGTATACCCCCGGCCAATAAAATCGCGCTAAAATCTGGTCTAGCGTTCCCTGAACGCCCTTGTGGCCACCAACTGGGTGATCATGCGCTATACGTAAAACCACTGCTTTAAAAGCTACAGGTACCACCAGTTGTTTTCGTACCACACCAGTGTATGGATCTAGGCTTTCTCTATATAAAATATCTTCATCTAAGAAGAATCGGGGCAATACAGTCCGATCCTTCTGGGCCCACTCAAAAGCTCGTTTGAGTGCTAGATCCGCCTTCTGCTCCATCGGGAAAGATGGGAATTTTTGGACTAGTGCCGCGGGTACCCATGGCAAACCCTCCCCCGCCTCTAGTTCCCTTTTTCCCTGAGTTCTCTTATCCCTTTCATGGCGCTTTTTGGCCTTGGCTTTCTTCCCTCCCCCAACCGGACTCTGAATCAAATCATCATGGTTGGGAAGTATATCCGTCCCCTCTTCCCCTATCTTTTCCTCGGGAACCTCCTTATCCCTCTCTTCCTCAGGTTTTTCTACTTCTATCGGGGATTCCCGTGTTTCTGCTGCATTGGCTTGGGATCGGGTAGAGACCAAACCTGTCTTCATACATATTCCTTGTTCTAATCCTCCTTGAAAGGAAGGCCAGTCATGCCCTAAAATTAGGTTTTGCGGTAGCCCGGGGACTACTGCCACCCGTATCTTTCTCTCCATACCTAGTCCTCTGACACATACCTGTTGTAGGGGATATGAAAGCTGCGCCCCGTGTACACACTTTACCTGTACTTGTTCCTTTACTTGATTCGGGGCTACAGGGCTTGAACGTTTCACGGTTTCCCAAAACTCTTGAGAAACCAAGCTCTGTTCTGCTCCTGAATCGAGTAGAGCCATGGTGTCTCTTCCCTCTACTTGAACTTGCAGGAAGATACCTTTTGGGATCTGCTTTCCTGTCTCTGTTATAAGGACTGTCCTAACTCTACAATCTTTCCTGATATGTCCAGGCTTACCACATTTGTAACATTTCCTAATGTTTATAGCCGTAACATCTTTACCTAAATCATAATTATGTGCCTTGACCCTTTCATACTTTTTCCACTCAACAGACTCTTCCATATCTGCCACTTTTAAAAGGCTTATCCTAGAGGTATCAGCTCTTTTGGCTTCTTTAAATACCTCTGCCATCTTAGCTGCCTCCTCAGTATTAGAGCAATTTTGTAGAGTGAGAAATGTTTTCATTTCTGGGGGAACTGCTAGCAGGAATTGTTCTAGAATAACCTCATCTAGAATTGATTCTAGCGATTTTCCGTCTGGGTCTAACCACTTGTATGCCAGACTTTTAAGCCTTTGGCATAGTGCTTTTGGGGTTTCATTTACATGCATTTGTGCCTCCCTGAACAAACGCCTATAGTGTCTTGGTGTAAGACCAAGCCGATCTTTTACTGCTTTCTTAATTTCTAGATAATCATTAGCAAGGCTAGCAGGCATGGCCTTAAATGCAGACAGAGCTTCACCACTTAGGGTCATTGCAAACCGCATTGCCCATTGCTCTGAAGGCCATTTAAGGTTTCCAGCTATTCGCTCAAATGCTTCAATAAAGTCATCAGGATTGTCCTCCTGTTTTAAATGTCCCAAAGACAAAGCAAGGCCAGTGTTCAGTTCTACTTGCGGTATCGTTGTAGCATGCGCTGCTCCTTCTCCATGGGGCTTGTTCAACAGAGCGTTCACTGCCTCCAGCAATGGTTGTTGTTGCTCCTTCATGGCCGCCATGTATTGCTCTTGTAGATACTGCACCATTTTCGCCTGTTTGTTCCACTGTTCGTTTATCCACGCCATCATGTCCCGTGGATCCATCTTCTTCTCCGGACTCTGCTCCTGTAAAGAAAGAAAAGAAAGACCCACCAAGTACGGTACTTTCTACACAGAACTTTATCCAAGTTATAGCGCCCCCTTTTTTTTTTCACTGGGTATCCCGTACCCGTCCACTCAGGCTACTATTACCTCAGTCTCCTGGCAGACTTCAGCATGTGAAAAAGGGTCTTTATTCGTCCTCTGGCCGACCTGCCAGCGAATATTCCTCCAGACAGTGTTCTGTAAGGCCAATATTCTCCTTTCTTTCCAGCAATGTCCTTTTATTTCTCCTATTTCCAGGAAAAATTACTTTGCCACAAAAAAAAAAAAATCCTCAATACTACGCCATTTTCTTGTCACACCCTCAGGGGGCCCTACCGGTGGGGTCAGGTATTACAAGATGACTGCTCCTCTTGGCTTTGTAAGAGATGCAGACAGCCCTGCCTGGCCCTCTGGGAGTGGTAGTTGTACCTTCTCTGATAAGAATCACTTATGCACACACTTCAATTTCAAATCAGGGCTTTATTCCCCGTCCACGAGGTTTTTCTTCTTTTGGCAAAACAAATAACAAAAGCCACTCCGGGCATATAACAGAAGAATAAAGTGGAACAGAAATAGCTTGCTTCAGCTTTAAAACATAACAAAAGAAAAGTATTAAACAGTCTTCCTGTTATCAAAACAGCCTTTTCTTTTGCTGCCTCACTACAGCTCAATTATACTGTTTGACTGAGAAACTGTTTGTCAGCAAACAGGTTATGGCTTTAACTTCTGGTTACATTCAATACTTCATCTCAGAGAGAACTCTGGGTCAACCATTGATAAAGAGCAGTCCATAGCTTCAGGACTTACTTGCATATCTGGAATATCACATTGCATCAATTCATAATCACTTGAACACACGTTTGTAGGATCAGCTGTTTCACCGGAGTAAAGTTGGCTTGCTCCGTCTAGCAGGAAGTTACTTTGCTTCTCTGAGCAAATGCCCTGCTGGGAATTACCATAGGCTTTTGAGTGTGGCTTGTAGGAGCTCTGTCCCTGCTGGTAATTAAAAGGGAACTGCAAGCATTCACTGGCTCTGCTATTAGAATGTTCGTGGTATGCTCTGAGCTTGCTTGGGCTTAGCTCCTTCTGCACAGCTGCCTGTGATTGCACTGCTCGAGACGGCACTTTGTTAAAAGCTGGGAGTTTAAAATTACTAGCAGAATTACAAGCTCCTGCAGGTAGGAAAACTTCCTTTCTCTTGTGGCTGCTAGCACAAGGAAAGAGGTTATTTTCTGCTTCCTTTAAGCTTGCTCTTGGTTGGCTTTTCCTGTTGACTCTGGGTTTTACCCAATCAGGTAGGAAACAGCCTCTCTCTGCATTTTCTGCTCTGTTACCTTCTATAGAAATCCTCCCACGTCTCTCGTGACTTTCATTCATACACACCGTATCCAGCTGCTGACTTCCAAACGTCTCAAACAGGTCCTGGGACTCACTCAGACTTTCCTGTTGATTCTCATGCTGACCCAATGGTTCATTCTCTCTTTCTCTCTCTTTCTCATTCCATTTCCATTCCTTCCGCGGCTGCTGTTGCCCTTGCCGCTGCCTCTCCTCTCTAACTGTTTGTGAGCGTGTTTTATGTACGTGTCTCTGGGCTCCACCTCCTCCCAGCTGATCCCCATCAGGTAATGAAAACTCCATTCCCCTGCTACCTGGGTGTGTCTTCCTAGCCCTTACCCACGTGTGTCCTGGTTGTTTATAGCAACCACTTGACAGGTTTCTATTTATGCTGTCAGATTCTCCCTGATCTTCCATGCTGATCTCCATTTGTACAGGCTCTGTTGGGTCCACCTTGTGACACTATCAATAAAGAAGCAACAAGCAGTCAAGAAATCAAACGATGCATTACTCTTGGCAGAATGGCTATGGAAGACCTAGATAAGATTCTCAAGAGCAGAGATGTCTCTCTCCATACAAAGATTCGACTTGTTCAAGCCATGGTATTTTCAATAACATCATATGGATGTGAAAGCTGGACAGTGAAAAAGACAGACAGGAAGAAAATTGATGCCTTTGAATTATGGTGCTGGCGGCGAATACTGTGTATACCATGGACTGCCCGAAGAACAAACCAGTCGGTACTAGAGGAGATCAAACCTAAGCTTTCTTTAGAAGCTCAGATGACAAGACTTTGACTTTCATACTTTGGACACATCTTGCAAAGAGAGAGATCATTAGAGAAAGACATCATGCTTGGCAAGATAGAAGGTCAACGCAAAAGAGGAAGGCCAGCAATGAGATGGATCGATACAATAACAGCAGCTATGGGTACCAGTCTGTCAACAATGAGCCACCTGACTGAAGACTGAACACAATTTAGGATAGCTATCCAGAGGGTCACCATGAGTCGACTCCGACTCGACGGCACTTAACAACAACAACATTAATTTGAGTAGACCAAGAACTATGTTTATATATATTTTGAAAATATGTCATTTTGATGTTTACCAATAACCCCCCCCCCTGATATTTGCATCTCATAATTAAACAGAAGATTGTGACAAAGTTTTATGAAAACTAAATATTGCATATATTTGAAATGTATAAAATAAAGATATGGCTGTGTTTACTAATGACACCTAGTGTCGCTCACTAATAGAGACACTGGGTGTCGCTGTAGACCAGACAGGAGCAAAAACACATATACAATGTTCCAACCTTAAAGAAATTAACCCCAAGACCTCTATGCAGTCTTCCGCTTGCTTCTTTGTGCTTTTTCTGTGCTTGGCTTTTGAGATCTCAGTCCTTGGTGGATAGAATCGGAAGGGATGTTCAGCATACGTATTTAACAGCCTGAAATGGCATTTACAGTTGGATACATTTATTACATAATTTATTTGTCCTGAATCTCCATGTATCTGTATTTGGGATGAGGTTTACAGATGAAAGCTGGATTGTTCAATGGCGGACTATTCAGGTGCTTTTGTTCCTGTGTTTGGATGGAGGAGCCTTTGGCCAGATTCGCTACTCAGTTTTAGAAGAACTGGAAGAAGGTACGTCAGTAGGAAACATTGTTGTGGATTTAAAAGTGGATTCTGTCTACCTGCATAATCGCAGCTTTCGGATGGCTTACGACACCAGCATTCAGTATTTCGGCATAAATATGAAAACTGGCATATTGTTTATTGAACATAAAATAGATAGAGAACAGTTATGTGTCAGCAGCTTTACTTGTTTAATAAATTTAGAAGCTGTTATGGATAATCCTTTGGAAGTATATAGAATACAAATAGAAATTTTGGATATAAATGATAATTCTCCTTATTTCATACCAAGTAAAACCACTTTAACAGTATCCGAGTCCACTCTTCCAGGAACGTGTTTTCCATTAGAGGGCGCTTTTGACAAAGATGCGGGGAAAAACTCGCTCCTGTCCTATGCTCTCAGCTTGAACAAATTTTTCGTCCTGGAAAATCAAATTAGCGAAGGCAAAAGTAATTCTCTGGAGCTGATATTGTTGAAAGCATTAGATCGGGAGCAGCAGCCTATACATAGAAACATAGAAACATGATGACAGAAAAAGACCACATGGCCTATCTAGTCTGTCCTTCCATAACAACTACAACAGTCCACTTTTTACCTTTAGTGATCCTCTGTGTTGGTCCCATGCTTTTTTGAATTCAGTTACTGTCCTCATCTCTACCACCTCCACTGGGAGACTATTCCATGGATCCACTACTCTTTCCGTAAAGAAATATTTCCGCATATCACTCCTGAATCTATCTCCCTTCACCCTCATCCCATGTCCTCTCATAGCAGAACTTGCTTTCAATTGAAAGAGGCTCTCTCCCTGAACATTTATGCCACAGAGGTATTTAAACATCTCAAACATCTCAATCATATCACCTCTATCCTGCCTTTCCTCTAAGGTGTACATATTAAGATCCTTAAGTCTGTCCTCATATGCTTTATAATGAAGCCCATTAATCATTTTAGTAGCAACCCTCTGCACCGACTTCATCCTGTTCACATCCTGTTGAAGGTGCGGTCTCCAGAATTGCACACCATACTCCAAATGAGGTCGCACCAAAGACTTATACAGAGGCATTATCACCTCCTTTTTTCTGCTAGCCATTCCTCTCCGTATGCACCCAAGCATCCTTCTAGCTTTTGCCATCGCCTTTTCTACCTGTTTAGCTACTTTAAGATCATCAGACACAACCACGCCTAGGTCCCGCTCTTCTTTAGTGGACAAAAGTACTTCACCTCCTATACTGTATTGCTCCCTTGGATTGCTGCAGCCCAAATGCATGACCTTACATTTTTTAACATTAAATCCCAGCTGCCAAATTCTAGACCATTCTTCAAGATTAGCTAGATCCCTCCTCATGTTATCTACACCTTCCTGGGTGTCTATTGCAGATTTTGGTATCATCTGCAAAGAGGCAAACCTTACCCGACAGCCCTTCCGCTATATCACTAACAAAGATGTTAAAAAGAATCCGACCAAGGACAGATCCCTGGGGCACACCACTGGTAACATCCTTCTCCTCAGAGTGAGCTCCATTTACCTGTACTCTTTGTCGCCTCCCACCCAACCAATTTCTAACCCAAGCAGTAACTTTAGGGTCCATCCCTAGGGTGCTCAGTTTGTTTATAAGTTGCCTGTGAGGAACAGTGTCAAAGGCTTTACTGAAATCTAAATACACCACATCTAGAGCTCTCCCTCGGTCCAACTCCCTGGTCACCCAGTCAAAGAAATCAATCAGATTTGTCTGACAAGACCTGCCTCTGGTGAATCCAAGCTGCCTCGGATTACATCATTTAACACTGACAGCAGTGGATGGCGGGAACCCAAAGAAATCTGGGTCAACACAGATTATAATTCAAGTCCGGGACGCTAATGATAATCCTCCTCTATTTGATCATTCTGTTTACAAAGTGAAGATATTAGAAAATGCGCCGCTAGAGAGCTTGGTAATTAAACTCAACGCCACGGATTTAGATGAAGGTGAAAATGGAGACATTGTATATTCGTTTACAAATTTAAGTCTAACTCTCGCAAAACAACTATTCAGCATTGACCCAAGCAGTGGTGAAATTCGAGTTCGGGGTGCCTTAGATTTTGAAAAATCAAATCTGTTTGAAATTGGCGTGCAAGCCAAAGACAGAGGCCTTCTGGAGCTGATGGGGCGCTGCATTGTGATGGTGGATATAATCGATCTAAATGACAACAGTCCTGAAATAAAGTTAACTTCGTTTTCAAACCCGGTCCAAGAGGACGCCCTCTCTGGACGTGTCATAGTGCTGTTTACAGTGACGGACAAGGATTCCGACATGAACAGCAGAGTGAGCTGTCAAGTGCCCCACGATCTTCCTTTCCGGATTGAAGCAAAATTCGAAGACTATTACGCGTTGGTCCTTGACAAACCCCTGGACAGAGAAGTCGCTGTAGAGTTCAATGTTACTATTCTTGCAACAGACAGGGGGTCGCCTCCTCTATCCGCTATGAAAACAATTAGGATAGCAGTTGCTGATGTGAATGATAATCCGCCCACGTTTTTAGATCTCCCCTACATAGCGTTGCTGAGAACAACCCTCCAGGGTCTCCCATTTTCTGAATATCAGCTCTAGACGCCGATTCCCACGAGAATGCTGACGTCAAATATTCTATCCTATAAAGTCCTGAAGAAGATGTATCAATTTCGAGTCTCTTGTCCGTTCACTCTGACACGGGTCACATCTTTGCCCTGCTATCATTTGACTATGAAACTCATCAAGTATTCAATTTACGCATCGAAGCGAGAGACTCCGGCTCACCTTCTTTGAGTAGCACTGCCGAAATAACCATATTCATTCAGGACCAAAACAATAACCCTCCCACGATCTTACCTCCATATTCAGAAGTCCTTTCTCGTTCATGTAAGGTAGGATACCTGGTGGCTAAGATCAGAGCAGTCAATGCCGATTCTGGCTATAACGCGTGGCTATCATATGCATTTAAGGAACCTACACGCGCAGATCCGTTCAGGATTGGTCTTTATACTGGACAAATTAGGATCACTTGTTCCTTTAAAGAGACTGATGAAAACCGAAAGAAACTTACCATTCTGGTAAGAGATCATGGAAATCCATCTCTATCGGCAACAGTAACTCTATCCATTTTGTTGGAGAACAGTAATCAAGAAAAGACAATAGAGTTCAGACAGGTTTCAAATAATGATCATTACCGCACAGATCTAAACGTCTATTTGATTATTTCCATCGCTTCTATTTCAGGTGTCTTTTTGCTTTTGGTCTCTGCTTATGCAATTCTAAGGTATCAAAGGGCAAGAACAGACACCAGTAGTTGTAGAAAAACAGAGGTATGCACAGATACAGCTGGAAACTGGTCATGCACCCAAAGCCAACAGTATTACTTGTACCTAACTACAGAATCCTCTAAAAGCGATGGTACCTTACAGTTTCGTTCTTCGCATCATGGGTGCAATAATGAAAACCAGCGAGCACCTACTGGCGATCTCTTGCAGTTATGCACCAATGGCGAGAGAGAGGTCATGAACGCCACTGAGGTAAGGATGGCTAGCTACTATTTTCACTTTCAGCTGAACGATGATTTCTTTTTTATGGGTCTGTTATTTCAGAAGCAAGGGATTTGTATCACCAAACTAATCATCTCTATTGTGGTTTCCGAATTTGGTCGATAAACCTTAATCATTAGATGTTAGGCAAAAACACTGTTGAGATGGTACCTAGATCCAGATTTGGAGGCGCTCCCCTGAAAGGATATTGAGAGACTGGAGATGGTCCTGAGAAAGGCTATCAAAATGATGACATGTCTGCACAAAATAAGTACCATGTGAGCCCCGTGAATCTAAATATACAGATCCTAGAGGAGAGAATATATTAGAGATTTTCAAATATATCTAAGATATAAATGAGGGATGAGAAGAAACACCTTGTTCCATAAAAAGTGAAAGGCTTACTCATACCTATGTAAGCTGTGGTTTGTGTATGTTTGTCCCCCCCCCCTCTTTGAATAGCTGCGCCTAGCTGAACCAAACTTGGTGTGGAACTAAGCCATGGAAGGGGAAAGGGCTCATTAGAACATTTCAGTATATGAACCTGGGACCTGGGAAGGTCAATATTTAAAAGCACTGACCATATAAATTATTATTTTTTTTAAATCTGAGCCACTTGAATGGATAATTTTGGGCAGATTTGGGGCATTCTGCAGACAGCAACATTTAGTCATGTAACCTATAGGGTCATTTTAGAAACACTATTCACAAGTTCGATGTCTGAAAACGGGCACATAGATGTGCCAATCATGAAAGCATCCTCAGAGCCATTTCAGCAAGCCGTGTATGTGGGGGTGAGCATGTCCATATTGCATGAAGGTATGGCAGAAGCATGTCCAGGGCATTTTGTGAAAGATACACATGCATGCGCAATTTCAGAAACAGCAAGCATGCCCATGTGCATTCCTGCTGCAGGGCATGAACAGGCATCACAAAAGCTCTCATTCTGCCACCAAAACACCTGGAGGGAGTAGAGAAGAAGCAAGGTACTCTGATATCCGCAATATTTTTCAGCACCATAAAGACAACTGAAGGGAAATGTGAACACTTGCTTTCAGGTTGGCTTGCCGATGCACATCTCTGCTTGCAAAATAGTAGGCAGCGCGGGATAGACGCTGCCGTTCTAAACATTTTTTGCGGAGATGGTTACGTTGCCATGGCTGCTGGCGTCAAGTTCAGGCATATGCAGGTTTCAGAAATCAGGTTGAAACTTGCACATGGCTGGCCTTTTTTCATATGTTTTGACTACACATCCCAGATTGTACCTATGCATCATTTCTAAAATATGCCTTCACATGTCTAAGTGATGATATTCAGCATTAAAGCAGTCATTTTAAAAGGAGCCGCCTACATGTGTAAGTGGTGGTATTTCAACCATCTAAGTTCATAAGTGGCCTCTTACATGCATGAATGACCTCTTATAGAAGTACACGTGCTTAAGTTTAATGGTGCATTCATTCTCTGTGGGCAGGGGCACCGAGAGCCAGCACAGGCCTCAGGGCAGGCAACCTTTCTGGAACCCTTGAATTGTTTGAACATTGGTTTAAATGTACTACAGCAATAAATGTTAAAACTAATTAAATGATAATGTTAATTGTGTTATTGTGAATACCATGACAGTCATGCCAAAAGATCAGTAATTGAAAAATCTGCAACATGTTTATAATAATAATAATAATAATAATAATAATAATAAAACAAGGTAAGCTGAGGCTGGGCCCCTGCAGAGACTCATGAATTCTGGTGCCATGCATCCTTGCCCCTCCTCTTTTTAGGCTTGGCTGTGGGCGTGCATAGCAGCAAGGTTTGGGCAGAGATGGGTGGAGTTCACATTTACATGCATAGATTATAAAATCCCATAATTTACACATGTGCATGCAGAAAATATACACTAACATTTTAAGTGCTAGTGCCAGCATGTATGAGTGTTCTTTCCCATTGAACTTCATTTGTAAATATCTTATAAAAAAGTTCAAGGCCAGCCTAAAAGCTTGGTTCTTCACGCAGGCTTTCCAATGATCTTCCTCTTCCTTACTTGTATTGCTTAACTCTTCCCTTTCCTCCCATTTCCTACAGTAACCAATGTCTCAATTATTACATTATTGTGCTACTCCAGTTTTTCCCTTCCCATAGTATGTTGTTTGTTGCTTTATGTTTTTTGTCTTTGTCTATTTTATGTTTTCTGCATGAATTATTTGGATATTTGTAAGCTGCCATAATGCTATTGCCACTGGTGGTACATCAAATCTAGTAAATAAATAAATAAATGCTTATGGTGATATTTTATAAAGACAAGTATGCATGTACTTGTCTTTATAAAATGGTCATAGAACAGGCATATGAAAATGTGCATTAACTAGGCACAATTTCATTAATTTACCATCAAAATGACTGAGTGAAATGTCCAAGCAGCCCCCACAAGTAGATAGAAGTTTTAAGTTATACATAGATATTCAGTAGCACTATCTAAATGGATAATGTCACTGAATATACTCATGATTTGAAACCATCCAAGTTAAGAATTTCATATTATACATTGACCCCACAACTGAATATTAACCTTGGAGTGATGCAAGGGGGGTACAAAGTTCATGATTCTGTTATAGGAAAACATCTTTTGGGACTCAGACCAAGGCTAGATAAAATGTCACTTATACTTGTTTAGAAAGAAAAATTCTCTAGAAAAGGATTTCAAGTATTTGACTTCCAGGGTAGGATGAAAAACAATATCAGAAAATATTTCTTCAGAGTGGATTCCCAATGGAATTTGTAGAAATAAACATGGAAACAGAATTTTAAAACAGCTTGGGATAAGTATATAGCATTCATAGAAATGAAGATGTAATGATGAACCACAGATCATCTGGGGTCTATGGCATGGCACCAAGGGTGGAGCAGAGCAGAGCAGATTAGATGTCAAATAGTCCTTATCTGTTTTCATATTCTACAACAATAGTAGAAACAAAGTCGTGAGGTTGCAGTATTGTAATCAACCCATCCTTCACTCCCTCAAGAGCAGAGGCAAGGGTAGAGGTGATAAGGACAAAACAAAGAGTGGATCTAGGAAGCACAATTCAATAGAACTGTTGGGTAGCTGGGTAGCTGTTAGTGCCCTTGGTCTATAATTCCATAAAAAACAAATGGTCACGTACTACTTAACCAAAAACTGATATGGATTCACTACACAGGCCTCTGAACTGGTGATATTATAGAAGCTACCTACTTGCCAAAAGCCTGTTTGTGGACACTGAAAATCATTGTTCTTTGTCTGTCTATATGTGGGAAACAAGACTTCCAGGTCTTTCTCGGCCTATAAACTTTGATGGCCTTGGAAGATGCAACATTGTATTGGGGCATGTATATCTTTTTCTGCATTTCATTTCTCAGCATGGACTCTGTTTTGCAGTTGACCACCTCCTGATAGCTGTTCTCTGATTTGTTCAGTCACCTGGTTGAGCTCTGGTCTAACCAATCCAAGAACTGGGTATGTGTCAAGAAAAGAACTCTGCATAGTAATAAAAAAATGTATGCACAGACAGAGACTGTGCTTTTTTTTTTGCCTTTGTGCATTTTGTCTTTACCTTCATTGCACTTTTCCTTCTTTTGGCTGTCGCTATGTGAGAAAAAGACTGCTTTATCAAAGACACCTTGTTGTCATCTAAAGCTAGCCAGCAAGTACTGAGGGACAAATCAAAGACTTGTGTATCTACTTAAAACACCTCCTCTTTACTAAGTACCTAATAGACTCCTCCGAACCACAGCCACCATGCATGACTAACACACAATAACTCCATCCCACAGGCATACAATTACTTATTTCAATGTTCCACACATGTAGATAGTTTTCCCTGGTTAGCCAAGTTGATGCTCCTGTTCTTTGTAATGACCTGACTCTTGTTTTTTGTCGGAAACTGTTAGTTCTATGTAAACCGCGCTGATCGCAAATAGTGCGGTATAGAAGAAATGTAAATAAAAAAATAAAGGTGTTCTTTACCCCCTTCTAACCCCTACAAGTCAGAACATAAAAACATAGAAATATAGAAACATGATGGCAAAAAAAGACCATATGGCTTATCCAGTCTGCCCTTCCATACCAATTACTATAGTCCATTTTTTCCTTTAGAGATCATCTGTATTGGTCCCATGCTTTCTTGAATTCAGGTACAGTGGAACCTTGGTTTTCGTGATTAATCCATTCAAAAAAGTCTGACTAAAACAGAATGTATGAAAACTGAAGCAATATTTCCCATAAGAAATAATGTAAATCCAATTAATCTGTTCCAGACACCCAAAAATATTAACAAAAAATACATTTTATAGATAACTATATTTTTACATACAGAAAACAATGAGAAATAAATATAAATGACTAATGAAATGGATAAATGAACATTTAACATCATTTTTACCTTTATTGAAGACTCTTGTTGGCATATGGAAGACAGTCAATCAGCAAGAATCAAAATAAAGAAAATCCTACTTCTGGCCACAAGATGGTGCTCCATTTTCAACTGTACGAAAAACGAGACAAAGTACAAAAACTGGGACAAAATCTTGACGAAAAAAGTCAATGAAAACCAAATTGTATGAAAACTAGGGCATACGAAAAACGAGGTTTGACTGTACTGTCCTGGTCTCTGCTACTTCCACTGGGAGACTATTCCATGCATCTTGTTGTTGTTGTTAAGTGACGTCGAGTCAGTGTCGACTCCTGGCGACCCTCTGGATAGTTGTCCTAAATTATGTTCAGTCTTCAGTCAGGCAGCTCATTGTTGACAGACTGGCACACATAGCTGCTGTTATTGTATTGATCCATCTCATTGCTGGCCTTCCTCTTTTGCGTTGACCTTCTATCTTGCCAAGCATGATGTCTTTCTCTAATGATCTCTCTCTTCGCATGATGTGTCCAAAGTATGAAAGATGAAGTCTTGTCATCTGAGCTTCTAAAGAAAGCTTAGGTTTGATGTCCTCTAGTACTGACTGATTTGTTCTTCAGGCAGTCCATGATATACACAGTATTTGCCACCAGCACCATAATTCAAAGGCATCAATTTTCTTCCTTTCTATCTTTTTCACTGTCCAGCTTTCACATCCATATGATGTTATTGAAAATACCATGGTTTGAATGAGTCTACATCTCTGCTCTTGCGAATCTTGTCTAGGTCCTTCATAGCATTTTGCCAAAATCAATGTGTGGTTGGATTTCTTGACTAAATATTTCTACAGCCTTGTCTCACGTTACATGCTGCTCACCCAGGCTATATTCACAGGGCTTGAGCAGCATGGGGAATACATTCTGCATTCAGGGCCAGCCCAACCATTAGAAAAACTAGGTGGTTGCCTAGGGTGATCTTTTGGGGGGCGGGGGTAGCAAAGAGCAGGGAATTCAAAGCTAAACAGTAGATTCTGACAACCAACATTAGGGGGGGGGGGAAGGGGCATAAGGCTTAATGTTTTCCTAGGGTCCAATACCTTGAACCATCTCTGAGGCTGGCACTGCCTGCCTCTTACAGAACAGAACTATGCCTCAGACCGGACCTGGAGCTAGCCATCCCTCCAAAGCTATAAGGAATTGGTTTTATGATTTCCTTTTGGTTGGTGAGGGTCGGACAGAGAGATAGATTTATAGTACTTTCATAAAAGTGCAGGGCTGACCACATGACTTGGCAATTAATCGTAAGAATTTATTAACTGTTTACATGAGCATTTGCTGCAATGAATCATTCTTACCTTGTGTTTGTATTTTTAATAATAGTTTGTCAGAGTGCAATTATTTCATTCATAGTAAATCAATATATACAGAATTGCTCTTCTTTATTAATCTGTTGCACACAGTTGACAAGAACTGAAAAGACTCAGCAAACACACCCCTAGGCATAATAAGTGAGTTCTACATAGGTCTGTTTGCCCTACAGATCCATGGGACAAAGAACAGATGTTAGGGCAACAGCCTTGATAGTTTTGGTAGCTATTTAGATTCTTATGAAGATTGGTGTTAAGACTGGGGGGGGGGGGGGGGGCTGTGTGGGATTAAATATGGAATCTTGTATGGTATCTAATCACGATGGTAGGAAAATACTGAAGTAACCTACATGGATTGGCAGTTACATCCCTAAATGCAATAATATGACTGCATCAAGTTTCCATAAACACATTAGGGGAACCTGCATGTAGTGAAAATTTTAACGTTGAAGAGCAAATGATACTGCTGCATCTAACTTCCAAGAAGATGGATTAACCTGTCTGGAATTATCACAGTTAAAATCTGTATTAAATTAGCATGAGACAGCTAGATGTTTTGAACAAAAGCCTTACTAATTTTAGTAACACAGCACAAAATTACCGCAAAATCCCCTTCCAAAACAATTTTTTGTCGGACATAAATTGTGAAGGGAAAGATACTTCAAAACTCCCCCAAAACACAATACATGACCCTTTTATTCAATCCATAAGATTAGAGTAGCAATCTAAAAAACTTGAATCATTCGTCCAAACAAAGGCACTTTTCTGAGTTGATACGCGCGACGTGCACGTTTCGGGGAAACAACCCCTGCATCAAGCGCTCCCAAAACTGAAGTCCAATGCCGCCAGTTTTGGGAGCGCTTGATGCAGGGGTTGTTTCCCTGAAACGTGCACGTCGCGCGTAGCAACTCAGATAAGTGCATTTGTTTGGAAGAATGATTCACGTTTTTTAGATTGCTACTCTAATCTTATGGATTGAATAAAAGGGTCATGTATTGTGTTTAGGGGGAGTTTTGAAGTATCTTTCTCACAATTTATGTCCGACAAAAAAATTGTTTTGGAAGGGGATTTTGCGGTAATTTTGTGCTGTGTTCCTATTATTATTACTTACCGTTTTTGGGGCATTGAAATTTTGATTGTTACTAATTTTAGTGACTAAAACTTGGTAACAAAACATGGAAGGGGACCAAGATACTGACTTAATATTTGGTAAAAATCAAAGAAGAAGGTGACAAGACCTGGGGTGACTTATGAATGAGGGTGGTGGAGGCCATCACTGGGCAGACTTTTGACATGCTTGGGTTAGATATGGAGGTGGTGGTGGGAAGGAGGTTGGGTGATCAGATGGAAGGTATGGGCTGGAAAATCTATTGTTGGTTCCTGTATGGGAATTTGTATGCTCATATGCCCAGGATGGTAGAAGGCCAGAGGAAAAATCTAACTGGGCAGACTAGATGGGCTGCTTGGTCTTTATCTGAACATCTGAAGAACTATCAGCTTTTGTATATATAGACTGGCACACTTTTTATTATATGCACATCAGGCAGGCCGATATTTCTGAGATGGCTCAATTTTTATTAGAGTTGCACATCAAAACTCGTTTCCAAAGAACCTTTAACCAGTTATAGCGATTTTGTCTGTTAGACGTTTGCAATTTTGAAATTATATTTCTTAAACAGGATATAGCGAAAAATACTATGTGCCAACCACTTTTACATTGCAAATTACAGTTCAAACGAATGAGTTGTGAATAAAGTATACTTTATGTAGATTACCTTTTAGTATTAAAGAACACTATACGTATTAATCAAGTTCAGACGATATATAGTAATGTTAGAAAAGAGATACAAAGCTAACATATCAGAATATATGTTATTGTACTTACACATCAAACCACAGTGTGTCGCGCTTCACCGAAAACGTTTTTCTGTAGAAAGGAAATGCCGAACTCATCTTTTCTAAACTGGCGTCAGTCGGTGAACGCCTCAGAATAGCCGAACGACATACAAGAAGGCTGAATAGAACATCTGCGAAGAGATCTGATCTATTTTCAATTTTTGAACGCGTTTATTGATTTTCAGTGAGCTAAAAATGATTGCTTTACACAGATCTTCTGTGGTAAGAAGACAAATGTATTTCATTCTGCTTCATTCGGCTTGGGATCTCATATCCAGTCAGATACATTATTCCGTTCCTGAGGAATCCAAACGTGGCACTTTTGTTGGACGGATAGCTCAAGATTTGGGTTTAGAAACTGGAGAACTGCGCTTGCGAATGTTCCGGATAGTCTCCAAAGACAGAAATGACTATTTTAAGGTAAATTTACAAACTGGAATTTTGTTTGTAAATACGAGAATAGACAGGGAAGAGCTATGCGCACAAAAACCTGTTTGTCAATTACATCTTGAAGTTATAGTAGATAAACCTGTAGTTATATATCGTCTGGAAGTAGAGATTGAAGATGTGAATGATAATAGCCCGGTATTCCCCGCAAATGAGTTAGGTCTGCTTATTTTAGAATCAAGGCTTCCGCAATCCCGTTTTCCACTAGAGGGCGCCTTTGACGCCGACGTTGGCATAAACTCTGTTCAAATGTATGAGCTCGACGCAAATGAATATTTTATTTTAGATGTGCAGATAAATAAAGGCAAAAGTAAATATGCAGAACTTGTGCTAAAGAAGCAGCTAGACAGAGAACAGATCCCTGTGCATTATTTAACGCTTACCGCTTTTGATGGTGGCAAACCACGGTTAACCGGCACAGTGAGGCTTGTTATTACTGTTCAAGATGTAAATGACAACAGCCCAATATTTGATCAGTCGGACTACAAAATACGTTTATTTGAAAATGCGGTTAATGGGACTTTAGTCCTCAAGCTCAATGCCACTGATTTGGACGAAGGCACGAATAGTGACATTTTATATTCATTTAGCAATCTTGTTCCATCACATATCAGATCACAGTTTAGCATAGATCCAAATAGTGGAGAAATCCGACTGAAAGAAAAACTGGATTATGAAAACACCGTTTCATACGAAATCCGAGTGGATGCTATTGATAAAGGTCATTACGCTCTGGCTGGATACTGCAGAATTTTAGTGGAAGTTTTGGACATCAACGATAACCCTCCCGAGTTGACAGTAAGTTCCCTATCTCTTCTAGTTCAGGAGGACTCACCACCTGGCACAGTGATAGGTCTCTTCAGCGTATCTGATAAGGACTCCGATATTAATGGTAAGGTCAAATGTTATGTTGCTGAAAGGATTCCATTTATGATGAAGTCTACATTTAAGGATTATTATTCACTGGTGTTGGATGGGCCCCTAGATCGGGAAATAAACTCCGAATATGAAATCATCATCATAGCCAGAGATGAAGGTTCGCCTTCTCTTTCAACAACAGCAAACATTCGGATAGAAATCGCAGATGTGAATGACAACGCGCCTACTTTTTCGGAGCCCTCTTACACGTTGTCAGTAAAGGAAAACAACCCTCCAGGTTCTCATATCTTCACTGTTTCAGCTTTCGATCCAGACTTAAACGAGAATGCCTTCGTTACTTATTCCATTCTGCACAACGTGAGCCAAGGGATACCTAGCTCAACGTACATTTCAGTGAATCCGGAAAGTGGCAGCATCTATGCTTTGCAATCTTTTGATCACGAAGAAATTAATTGCATCCGGTTTCAAATAGAAGCTAAGGATTCTGGGTCTCCTTCCTTGTCCAGCAGTGTAACTTTGAATATATTTATCCTGGACGAAAATGACAACGCTCCTACAATTCTATCTTCCTATTCTGCGGTCGATGCCCCAGTAATAGAACTGGCTCCTCAGTCTGCCAAAGGAGAGCGCTTGGTGTTTAAATTGAGGGCGCTGGATGCGGATTCAGGGTACAACGCGTGGCTTTCCTACCAAATTAAGGAACCAACGAATGCACCTATCAAGATAGGACTGAACACTGGAGAAATTCGTATTGCACATCCTTTTGAAGAGTTATACATTAATAAACAGAGACTAGTCGTGTTGGTGAAAGATCATGGCGAACCAGCAATGTCTGCAACGGCGACTCTAATGTTTTCATTTTTGGAAAGTAACCTGCACGCAAAATCAAAGGATGTCGGAGAAGAAAGCAAAAATTATTTGACCGAGATAAATATATATTTGGTTATAGCTATAGGCTCAATTTCAAGCATATTTTTAGTTGTCATTATTTTATATACTGTTTTAAGATGTCATCGAGAGAGTCAGGACATGGTGGGCAACAGCAAACCTACACTTCTTAGTTCCAGCACCGTTGGAAGTTGGACTTATTCTCTGCAACGTTGTTATAATTTGCGTTTAAGTGGAATCAGTTCCAAAAATGATCTAATAATCTTCAGTCCGAACCTTCCTCACTCTTCAGAGAATGAAGAAAGTGTCAACGATATGAAAAGTCAACCTGGAAAGGTGAGCTCACTCAGTCTTTATGTATAAGTGAATGCTTAGAGTTTAAAACATTCAAGTGAAAATGATTGAACGGCACCTGCTAGCAGCAGCAGCAGCAACACAAGTCAGTGAGAGGAGAATGGGAGATAGTCAACATGAACACTTAGGGCTGGCACAACCATGAGGCAAGCTAGGCATTTGCCTAGGGCAGCAACCTCTGGGAGTAGCAAACAGCAGGGTCTTCAAAGCTAAACAATAGAGTTTGACAGCTCGGGGGGTGAGCTTAACATTTGCCTAGGGTGCTAACACCTTCAACCAGCTCTGGGGCAGACCCTGTCAACACAGTCTAGTGCCCATTAATGTAAACCTCAGGCCCCACCATAACATCATTCCTGACCACACTACTGGGTCAATTCAATTTTGAATTTTACATCTACTGGTGCCTATTTACAAGGAACCCATAGGATTTAAAACCGAGCTAGGCGAAAGCATTCCCTGGTCAAACTGGATATTTTAGAGCAGTGGTTCTCAACCCAGTCCTGGGGCCACACCTAGCCAGATGGATTTTCAGGATTCTCACAATGAATATGCACGAGCCAGAGTTACAGGCACTGCCTCCAGATTCATTATGGGAATTCTGAAAAACCTGACTGGCTGGGTTTGCTTGGAGGACTATTGAGAACCATCGTTTTAGAGAAAAGAAGATGCTCAGCAAATTTACTCTCGAAGGTAACTAGTACTACTAATCATTTCAATAGTGCTACAAGGTGTATGCAGTGCTGCACATAAAGATACAAGACAGAGTCCCTGCCCATCAAAGCTTACAATCCAACCAAGACAAAACAAGTGGAGCCCGATGCAGAAAGAGGCACATCCGGGCCATCCAGACGTCCCAGAACAGGATGGGCTCTGATCACTGTTCCCTCTAAGCTGTGTGCGTGTGCACACACCTCGCCGAGTGAGCGCACATACTTTACAACAGAGCACACAAAAATTACGCTTCTGATTCTGATAGAAAACAACACAGACATCTTAAAATGAAAAAGTTGTGATTGTAATTACTAGAAATTTTCCGCTTCATTTAGTAATCGTCTATTTTCATTTAATTAGATTAAAATCAATGTGGGTGTACATACTGTATTCTGATGTGTAGTCAAATTTTAAAGTATATAACTCCGAGTGTCATTATGTGGTGCACAAAAATTTAACCTTCCTTCAAAAGCTGCACAGCTGATATTTTATGTGCACACAGCCTACAGAAAATTAGAGGAAACATTGGCTCTGATCATACCCGATTCTGCACCATGGAAGCTAGACATTCCCGTGGTTGCAGGGTCAGGCACTGTGATGGTCCAGTGTGCCCCTGACACCCCATGGGAGATGTCCTCCCTACAGAATACCTAGCCCACCGCAATGCTGACCACCACCGCCTGACCCAGGGTGGGGGCAGCCAAGGCCAGGATTGGGTGGCGGAGACTCACCTGCACCTCCACTGGCCGTGTGGTGGACTGCTGCCGCTCCCGGGGCTTATACCACCTCCGAGGTGCTTTAGTAACATAGTAAATGATGGCAGATAAAGACCAGCATGGTCCATCTAGTCTGCCCAGCACGATGGCAAGAGTAGGTGCAGCTGCCGCTCTGTGCAGGCCATGTCCCTGTTTAGAGGTGAACCCACCACTCCATGCAGGACACCCCTATTTGTTGAGAAATTAGAGGTTTAATTTATTTTGATTTTATCCTGTTGCTGTAAAGGGATCCACTGTGTCTGTCCCATGCCATTTTGAATTCCATCACTGTGTTTGCCCCCACCACTTCCATCAAGCACCATATCCAGACTGCAGCCAGTGGACATACAGGGCCATGGCCCGAATTGGCCCTATATGTCCGGGTGCCTGGCCCACTCCTGCTCTGCTCACTCTCCACCCCGTGCCACCCATGTCCAGCTCTCCCCGCACAGCAGCTCTGTACAAGCGGGAAGAGAGTGTAGCAGCATATGGCCAGATGACTAGTGGGGCTGTGTTTCTCACTGGGACCTGCAGCCCCGCTATTCGCGTCTCAGAATTGGGCTCATAGTGAAACTGGGGACTAGAGTATGGTAAGATACACATGAGTAGTGGGCAAGAGAGTGAGGAGCATCAGCATCCCAAAGCAGTTTCAGAGAGGTGGGTTTATGTATTTATTTAACAGGTCTTCTATACCGCCTTATCATACATTCAAAGCGGTTTACATGGAACAGTTACAGCAACAAGATTCTCAAACCAGTCCTTAGGACACACCTAGCCAGTCAGATTTTCAGGATGACCAAATGAATATGCATCAGAAATTTGCATACAGTGGAGGCAGGGCATGCAAATCTCTCAATCATGCACATTCAGTGTGGTTATCCTGAAAACCTGGTCTGCTAGGTGTGCCTCTAGGACTAGCGAGAACCTCTGACCTGGAATATGGTTTGCTGTTACTACCAGAAGCATCTGTTTGGTGTTGCAGTATTGTAAATTACAGTATCCTTTTCTAGTTATGGAATATGAATTTGTAAAAGTCAAGGTGAAAAAGGAAGAGCTCTGAACAATCTGGTTAAAATAGCATTTTCTTTCTAGCTCATCTAGGACAGCTACCCTTATAGCTAAGTAGTAGTAAAGACCCTGGTTCTGGATCAGAAGAGCTGCAAGTTTAAATCTAGATATCTTTGGAAAACTAGGCTGCAGCACTGTTGAAAAGTGCAAAAAATGCAACATTCTTAAAAGGGAAAGTATAGCTTTCACCAGCTTCACTTCTCCTGCTGACCTACACTATAATGGCTGCTTGAAGCACCAGCAGTAGGATTCGCTTTCTAAAAGACAACAGTATTGCTTTTAAACAAGTGTCCTCTCTCTGGCTTAGTAGTTTCAGTCTGTATTAGTCAGTTTGGATTTGGCTTTATTTACAATTCCATTTATACTGTAGAATTGCCCAATTATTAGATACAAATATGTTTGCCATTGTGTTAATACTTTCTACTGAGAATTATTCTCAAATTCTTCTCACAAACATTTATTCCTGGAGTAACTGATCCAGGAGTGAAAGGAATACCCTGAATAAGATTAGTTACTACAAGACTAAGTTGCAACATGTTATTGTTTCTCCTATTATAATGAAAGCAAGCAGCGAGTAAATACATTTTGCCTGTTGTAATAGAGGTGTTTGTGAAAGCAGTATTAAGAACCCAATTGTGGAAGGGGGCATCTTTTTCATCAAAAAGGAATTAGAGAGATGAGAGAGAACCGCAGGCCTGTCAGCCTGATTTCTGTGCTGGATGAATTAGTGATCACTGATACACAGGGCCATGCATTCCTTAGTGACTGCTCAATTTGTTAAGGCACCTTCAAATGTTTATTTTTTATTGTGCACAAAATCAGTTTAATGTGTATTAACCTACAAATTATGCAACATGACTGATTTCCATGCATTGAAAAGTTATAATGCTCAATAATATTGTTTTTATTTATATGAATGTGAAAAACAAACAAAAAAAAAGCTTAAGAAAAATCAGATGAAAAACCAAACTTTCTGAAAACAAAAGAAAAATATTTTGCCTGTGCACATCTCTACCGATAAAGGAAAGGATAGTATACATTTTGAATTCAGCAAATTAGAAAATCCAAGGCAGCATAGTTTTAGTAGACTAACAAAAATTGCATAATTTCTTTGATTGGTTGATTGAAGGATCAAAGAAAGGATGAGTTCTGAATATGATATAATTAGATCTGAGTTGGGATGTTAATGCTGGTCCACCCAGGATACTCATAAACATGATGGACAGTCTGGCAGTGGGTCCAAAAGTGGCAAACTAGGTTTGGCATTCGTTGAGAGACAGGCAACAGAAAGAGGGTGATCAGTGGAGTGCCTGAAGGATCAATCCTGGGGCCAGTTTTCTTCAGAATTTGAATAAGTGATATTGCAGAAAGGTTGGAAGAAAAGCTTTGTCTTTCACAGATGATAGAAAGATCAGCAACAGAGAGAACTCTCCAGATGCAGGAGAAAATACTTGATGGGAATGAGGTACTGATGTTTTGTTTATGAAAGAGTTGTCTTATGTATATGTATTGTATTTTATGTGATGTGACCATTTGGACTGTTGGGAAGAAACAGACGTAATAAATAAATAAATAAATAAATGTGTGCCAACCAGGAGAGATATATCTGGTTGATCATATAGCTGTGGTCAACATTATTGGTACCTTTGCAGTTCAACCCCTTAATGTCCAATATCTCTTAAAAAAAAGTGGCCAGTGAAATGGTTTTGGACTATATATGCACACATATTTGGCACATAAAAGAATCAAATAAAACAAAACCAATTAAAAAAGGAAATAGTAGGAAATAGTATGAAAACTGGGTCATTGCCAGAATATGATTATTCCTTTAACTAAGAGATAAACCTACAACCCTCCAGAGAGCTACCAATGTAAATTTTTTGTTGGACTGTTTACCGTGACAGGAGTAACCCTCTCTCGTGTTAAAAACTGTCCTTTTTATTCTTAATTTAAAAGAGGAGTTGTCCTCCCTCTACTTCACCAAGGGATAATGCCCCAATTATCCTTAGAGATATATACTGCAAATCGTCACTGAAAGTACTTAACTTCTTATTCCAATAGTTAGGTCGGGGCTTCAGCCCAAAAGCCATTCCGGCACCGTTTCGGCACCGTCCACACTCGTCCAGACTTGTCCCGGCGTCTATGGCTAGTCCAGCGAGCCCTCGACTTCTATCACTAAGTGTCACTCTGCACTTCAGCCACAATCTCCAAGACTTCCTTCGAATGACATATCATTCTGTGCATAACATCATGTTTCAGACCCCGGCTTTCCCGGTCCTTCTTCTTGCATTGTACATCACTCCAACATTTCCACTTCCTTTGCATTTTAAGACCATCCCCATTTACCATGGTGATAATCCAGGGTTTCAATTGGCTGTCTATTCAAACCTATGTCTTCCTTTAACCATTAGCTAAGCTCCACCAATCCAGAGACAAATGTAACCCCTTGGGTTCCACTGTCTGCAGATGGTAGATCCATGACTGTTCATTATAATGTAAACGGGACTGACAATCCCCCCCCCCCACCCCCCGTTGCTGTTCAGAGGTAACATCCAAGAATATGATACCCCTATAAACAATGCAAATCAGTTTGAACAGAAGAACTACATTCCCATTGCAGTAAAATTAGACAAACCTGTGATCAATTGTCAATATTCACAGGACTTAAATCAGCCAATGAATGATGGCTCTAATGTTTAAAATGGCCACATTCACTCCCTGTTCCATTTTCGCAATGAGACCATCAGAAAATCCATTATCACTTCAAAGAGGTACAAGACCATCCCCAAAGACCTTGGGATTCCTGTGTCTACCATTTGCAATCTTATTAAGAAGTTTTCAGCTCATGGAACTGTCAAGAACCTCCCAGGATGTGGTGGGAAGAGGAAAATTAATCCAAGAAGTCTTCGAAGATTAGTGGAAACTGTTAGAAAAACACCACGTACAACATCCAAAGAGCTTAAGGCTGACCTGGAGCAATCTGGCATGGTGGTTTCAACCTGCACTAAACTAATAAGGACTTCATGGGCTAAGGCCAAGGAGGACCCCACTGCTCAAAGACAGATATAAAAATACATGCCGGATCTTTGCCCAAACTCACCTTGAGAAACCACAATCCTTTTGGGAAAATCTTCTGTGGACCTGTGATACATTTATTGGCAAAGAAATGAAGCTTATAAGGAATAAAACACCCTTGCTACAGTTAAATATAATAGAGGTGCCTTATGTTATGTGGCTGTTTTGCTGCCTCAGGAACCAGAGGCTTGGAATGTATTAAAGGAATCATGAAGTTAGAGGACTACCAAAGTACTTTGGAATGAATGTGCTACCTAGTATCAGAAAGTTAGGTCTGGGTCGAAGGTCATGGTTTCTCCAGGACAATGATCCAAAACATACATCCAAAAGTACAAAATAATGGTTAAAAAAGAAAAAATGGACTGTTCATTTCTATTTTTATTTATAAGGTTTATCACCAAACAAATCCAATAAGTCATAAAAGAAATATGCAGATTAC
The DNA here is from genome assembly GCA_033557465.1 of Ichthyophis bannanicus. Lineage (NCBI taxonomy): Eukaryota > Metazoa > Chordata > Amphibia > Gymnophiona > Ichthyophiidae > Ichthyophis > Ichthyophis bannanicus. Next base: position 85,509,750 of record CM066050.1, on the reverse strand, counting down.
ATATAAAACAAACCAAACAAGAATTAATACAAAAAAATATTGTAAGCAGCCCCATCAAGGGGAGAGACAGCAAAACAAAGCATTCATCTCAGACATCATAATGGAAGGTCAATGGGAAGTATAGACCCCCACAAACAAACCCCAATGGGCTCAATCCTTACCATCTCCTGCAAAACCAGCAACTTGCTTATCAACTAAAATTTTTCCAAATGTGACGGATCACAAAAGAAAAAAGTATAGCCCTGCATAGTGACTACATACTTACAAGGAAAATGCAAAAAGAAAGCTGCACCCACACCCAACACCCTGGACTTCAAAGCAAGAAATTGTTTCCTACCAAGCTGGGTGTTCCTGCAAACATCAGGAAATACACTCAGCTATGTCCACCAAAAGTTTCCTCCTTGTGTTTAAAAAAAACCTTCAAAACTTTGGTGTTATCGGCCTCAAATAAAAAAGTTACCAATAGGGTGGCCCTTTGAGATATATTATCTGTAAAACCCTCAAGAAATTAAGTTAAATTCACTTCAGGCAATAATATATCAATCCCCTCCTCACCTGGTGCCTCTTTTTTAATCTTACTAGGTAAATAGTAACATCTCTGAAGCTGCATTACATCAGTAAACAACAACACCTTCTTAAAATACTTTTAAACAATATTTGAGCAGAAACAGATGGGTAATTGGAAATTGTAAAAATCTTAAATTATTAGCCCTAGCAGAGTTTTCCAGAGCCTCCAATTTATAATGAATAGACAAAGAATCACATACAAAGGAAACACGAGTCTGCTGCAGAGACTGTAGCTGACCCTTTACTTAGTAATAGATTGAACCAAAGCCAATGATCTATCGTCTGCTTCCTGCAACTTTTGTACTGTCTCCTTAGAAAAGAGACAGAGTCAAGAAACAGTAGAGGAAAGTTTTCTATCTATATGTGATATTGCACACCATAAATCCTTCATTGTAATTTCATTCGGTGGAGCATCAACTGTATGTTCAGCTTCAGATAAAACAACTGGTTTTGGGGGGAGTGGTCTACCTAAGATGGCGGCTGTGAAGTTTTGAGCCATGATGCCTAAACACAAAGGCAAGTTGAGAGCTTTCCCTGCAGAGCCCTTACCTGCTATTCTGGGCCCCATGTGTGGTTCACTGAGAACCAGATCCGGGAGATTAGAGTGGGCTTGGAGGCGCCGGTGGAGGAGACCTTGCCGTCCTCCGCCCTTGATGTTTCTCTCTCCCCAAATGTGTGCTCTCTTCCAGCCCCTCTGGGTTCCTTGAATACCTCCCTGGTGTGTGAGGTCGCGGGCCTACCGGTTGTGAGTGCGTCTGATTCCTCGGAGCAGGGGCCGTCAGAGGAAGCAGTCGGAGGTCAGTCGTTGGCGATCTTGACAATGTTGCCGGGAGAGGCAGTGGTTTCAATGGCAGGTGTTCTTGCTCAGGGGCTGAGTTGCGCTGATGGTCCGAAGGAAGGTCCAGTGGCTATAGCTACTTCTAATACTCCATTTTCCTTTGGTATTTCTCACTCTGTTTCTGTGACCCTGGATAACATCTGGGAAGCCATTGTTCAGTTCTCACAAATTGTTGGTCAACAATTGGCTCTATCTTCTACTAAAGTGTCTGTTCTTGAAGAGACTGTGTCTAAATTAGATAAGGATGTGGTGGAAACTCCTGAAAAGTTGGAAGTTGCTGATCAGAAGCTGAATCAAGTTTCTGACCTGACTCTCTCTTTTGTTAAAGATAACACTGCTCTTCATTTGAAGTTAGAGACATTAGAAAATGCTGTTCGGTCTTCGAATTTACATCTTTTGAATTTTCCTGTTATAACTGGTGTTGCTCCTATTGATCTTTTTAAAAAGTATCTCCAGGAATTGTTATCTGTTCCTTCTGATCTGATACCATCAGTAATGAAAGCTTACTATCTACCATTGGGTAAAAAAGAAGGTAAATCCCCAGTTGTAAACTTGGATATGGACTTCCTTAATGTCTCAGATCTTCTTAAAACTCCTAAAGAGGATGAACTTTTGGTTTCCATGTTGCTTATAACCTTTGCTCTCTCTTCAGACAGAGAATGGCTTCTTAAGCTTTATTATAAGTAAGGGGCTAACCTGTTATATGGAAAGAAAATTATGATTTTCCCGGATGTAGCCAGGGAAACACAGAAAAGATGTAGACAATTTTTGTTACTCAGACCTGGAGTGTTACAGTTAGGTGCTTCTTTTATGTTATGTTTCACACCTCAAGAGAAGTCTGGGTAACAGAACCAACTGCAAAATGTTTATCAAGTGGTCCAATCACCTTATCAGCTGATTGAACAGCAGACTGAGTTTTGGAAAAAGTCTTAACCTTTACCTTCCTTTTCCCCATTAAAACAAAAGAGGAAAACAGGCAAAGAGATATCATGCATGGCTCAGTACCTGATCTTCACACCAACCCTTCGAGGATGCGACTTCTGTCTGTCCTCTGTCGGTGCTCTGAATGGGCTACAAAGGGGCATGACCTGCCCCTTTTTGCAGGCCCCTTCAGGCCAAGGCCCAAGGGCCTCCTTACTGGCTTTTTCAGCACCACTGGGAGGGCATCCCTCGTGATGTCAGGAAGGTGGCCGTGTAGATGCCTGTAGCAGCTCAGCTGGGCTGGATAGCACTCCGCTTCTTCCCTGCACAGACTCCAATAACAAGGTCCAGGATTTAGTGAAGCTCATCTATATGCCTTCATATCTCCTAAACAAGAAACATCCCTACCGGCTTTTTCAGTGCCGTCAAGAGGGCATCTCTCGTGATGTCAGGAAGGTGGCGGCGTTGATGCCTGTAGCGGCTCAGCTGGACTGGTTAGCACCAGTTCTTCCCTGCACCGACCCCGATAAAAGGTCTGCGATGTAGTGCAGCTCACCAAATGCCTTCATGTCTCCCAAAATGGACTGTTTTAAACTGGCCAGCAATGAGTCCTGACCTCAGTCCAATTGAGGAACTTTGAAACGAGTTGAAATCTGCCATTGGTAAAAGGAATCCTGGAAATATTCATGAGCTGGAACAAATTGCAGTTGAAGAGTCGGAGAAACTACCAGAAGACAGATGTACAAAACCTATAGATGGCTACAAGAAACATTTGGAGGCTGTCATCACTGCCAAGGGTTGTGCAACCAAGTATTAGTGAAGGGTTTCATTAATCCTGCCAGGGTCATTTTTGTTTTTTTTCTCAGAAATTACTACGTCTGTGTTGCACAGGCCTCTTTTTTTGTTGTATACTTTTGAACATAGTATTAAAGTATTATGATAACATACAGTTGGAATACATTCAATAATTTCTCAAGATATTGTACACAACATATCTAAAATGCAAGGATGCCAATAATGTTGACCACAACTGTATCTGATGATCTCCAGGTAATGATGAGAACCAGCAAAATGCTAAGGTGCATCAGGAGAGGAATGACTAGCAGAATGGAGGTGGTTATAAAGCCTCTGTACAGGTCATTGATGAGACCTCACCTATACCATTGTGTCCACTATTGAAATTTCCTTCAGGGAAAAAATTATCTGTTTTTTGAGGCAAGGCAGCTACTGGAATTTGTAGTCGCTAAGGAAGATATAACTGTGGCAATAGGATCCCATACGGCTGATGTGTAAGTCTCTACTTAGCTAAACGAGTGTATTTCCATGGTAGTGGTGTATCTCCCTTTGATTTATTACTTGGAACCCCTGGATGTTTCCTGTTATATGTGGGCTGAATGAATGCTTATGTTTTTCTATATCTACATTTTTCCAATATGTTATGGTTATGGTATCCCTTGTTGTTTCCATCATTCATCTGTAATACCTGAAGATTGGAGGATCGTCAATGTAATGGCAATTTTTAAAAAGGGTTCCAGGAGTGATCTGGGAAACTACAGACTGGTGAACCTGATGTCAGTACTGGGAAAAATGGTAGAAACTATTATAAAGAACAAAATTACTGAACATGTAGATAGTCATGGCTTAATGGGAGACAGCCAACATGGCTTTGTCTTGTCTTACTAATCTGTTACGTTTTTTGAAGGTGTGAATAAACAGGTAGACAAAGGTGAGTTGGTTGATATAGTGTATATGGATTTTCAGAAAGCCTTTGACAAGGTCCCTCATGAGAGACTCTCGGCAAAATTAAAAAGTCATGGGATAGGAGGCAGTGTATTATTGTGGATCAGGAACTGGTTAAAAGATAGAAAGCAGAGGGTAGGACTAAATAGCCAATTTTCCGAATGGAAAAAAGTGAATAGTGGAGTACCCCAGGGATTTGTGCTGGGTCCGCTGCTTTTTAACATATTTCTAAATGACCTGGAAATGGGAATGATGAATGAGGTAATCAAATTTGCAGATAACACAAAATTATTAAAAGTTGTTAAAACCCAAGAGGATTGTAAAATATTGCAAGAGGACCTTGATAAATTGGAAGACTGGACATCCAAATGACAGATGAAATTTAATGTGGACAAGTGCAAATTTATGCACCTAGGAAAGAACAACCCAAACTATGGTTAAACAGTGCAAGGTTCCACATTAGAAACCACCACCCAGGAAAAAGATTTAGGCGTCATCATGAATAACATGTTGAAAACCTGTGCCTAGTGTGCAGTGGTGGCCAAGAAAGCAAATAGAATGCTAGGAATCATAAGGAAAGGAATGGAGAATAAAACAGAGGATATTATAATGCCTCTATATCATTCCAATGTGTGACCGCACCTTGAATATTGCATGCAATTCTGGTTGCTGTATCTTAAAAAGGATATAGCGTGATTAGAAAAGGTACAGAGAAGAGCCACTAAAATGATAAAGGGGATGGAAGGATACTCCTTTGAAGAGAGGCTAAAAAGGTTAGCACTCTTCAGCCTGTAAAAGAGACGGCTGAAGGGATATAGGATAGAGGTCTATAAATTAATGAATGGAGTAGAATGGGTAAACATAAATCAATTGTTTATGGCATCAAAATGTAAAAAGACTAGGGGACATGCAATGGAGCTACAGTGTAACCTATTTAAGACTAATAAGAGAAAATATGTTTTCACTCAACGAGTAATCAAACTCTGGACTTCATTACTGGAGGGTGTAGTAAAAGCTGTTAGTGTAGCTGGGTTTAAAAAAAGGTTTGGACAAGTTCCTGGAGGAAAGGTCCATAAACCGTTATTAGAGTGGACCTGGGAAACCCACTGCTTGCCCCAATACAAGCATTGTGGAACCTGTGTCTTTTGGGGAAACTGCTAGGTACTTGTGACCTAGATTGGCCACTGTTCGAAATAGGATACCAGGCTTAATGGACCTTGGTATGACCAGTATGGCATATCTTATATTCTTATGTAGATGTGTGCCTGAATGTATATGTATAAAATTCAATAAAGATATAATAAAAAAAAGAAGAGTGCACATTGGGGTGTATTTTAATACGTATGAAGGCTGGGCTTATGGAGATCTTTTAAAAATGGTTTGTGTTGGAGAAAAATAAATTTTAATAGATGGAAATCAACAGATACAAATGAAATTTTGAACAGAATTGTCATAATTGATAAAACAATATACAAGAAATGTCTACACACAGAGAGACAGATGATGACTGATATGGCAGTGAAAGTAATATGGAGTAAATCACATGACAAATCACATTTGGGAATGATTTTATAAGGGTGACGTGGAAAGTTACATGTGATTTATGTTTGTCAGTCCCTATATTCAAGGACTAACGTGTGTGAATGGGCACTAATGTGCCTGCTTCAACTGGGTGCTGTTCTGTCCTCACACATAAGTTTTGGTGGGGTATTCATGGGGACAGCATATAAGCATAACTTGACTTATACTTGTCAGCGCACTGATATTATGCCTGCTCTAGAGCAGATGTTAGTGTCTGCACCTAGCTTCCAGCCCCTCTGTGTACTCCTAATTTATAAAGTAAAGCAAGTACATACTTAGGGCCCGATTCCGATCCTGACGTACTTCTCCTTTGTACGTCCAGGCTGATCCAAAGGAGATTGTGATTCTGATCCCGCGGGATCTGAATCATGAACAAATCTGTATGTCCAGGCTGGGACTAAAATTCAGTCCTGGCCTGCACGTACAAGCACTGCCTGGCTAACTCAGCCAGGGCTTTTAAATGTAACCGTGGTGCCATGGCGTTATGTTGCCATGGCACCATGGCTCCATTTAAAAGCCACAATGCCAGTCACCTGCCCAAAATGTTAATTCCCTGCAGTCCGACCCCTGATCCAGCCTCCTAAGGCCAGGATCGGGCTGTGGGGAATTAATACTGCCCACCCAGCCCCTTCTGCCCCCGGAACAGCAAAATTGAAACATCCAGGGAAGTTATTCAACATCCGCGGACATCTGGGAACATCTGGGGGTGGAATAACTTCCCCAGCCATTTCGCCAGCCCTGGACATACAAAACCGACATTAGAATTGGCCCTGTACATCCAGAGCTGGCGACCGCTCACTGCCCACCCGCTCTCTGCCCCCGTGCTGCCCCTTCCCCACCACTTTATAACTTCCCCACACAACCAGCAGGGAAGTTATGCAGGGGCAAGAGCTAGAACGAATAGCTGGGATGGACATCCCTGCTATTTGTACCTCAGAATGACCCCCTTCAAAAATAAGCACTAAATGTATGCATTGTGGTGTGCAAGCCTGCAGAGGCAATTATAAAATTATGCTCCATGTGTCTCTCTTTATATAAAATATATAGATAGTAACATAGTAAATGACGGCAGATAAAGACCAGTATGGTCCATCTAGTCTTCCCAGTAAGATGGCAGGAGTAGATGCACCCCTCCCCATGCCTTTTAGATGGTTCAGTTTATTTTGATTTTATCCTGTTGCTGTAAAGGGATCCACTATGTCTGTTCCATGCCATTTTGAATTCTGTCACTGCGTTTGCCCCCACTACTTATATCGGGATGGCATTCCAAGCATCCACCACCCTTTCAGTGAAAAAGTATTTCCTGACATTGCCTTTCAGTTTACCCCCTTGCAGCTTCATGTTATGCCCTCTAGTTTTACAGTTTCCTCGTCTTTGGAAGAGGTTTATTTTCCTTTAAGTATTTAAAGGTCTGAATCATATCTCCCCTATGCCTCCTCTCCTCCAAAGTGTACATGTTTAGGTCTTCAAGTTTCTTCTCATAAGGCTTCTGATGCAGGCTCCAAATCATTTTGGTCACCTTCCTCTGAACAGTTTCCATTCTTTTTACATCCTTTGCAAGATACGGTCTCCAAAACTGAACACAGTATTCCAAGTGAGGCCTCATCTTATGAAGTGGCATAAGTACCTCTTCCTTTCTGCTGGTGATTCCTCTTTGTATGCAGCCCAACATCTTCCTGGCTTTTGCCACCACCTTCAGGATGTTGGGCTGCATATGAAGAGGAATTACCAGCAAATATATATGTTACATCAATACAGGAGTATGTTTTCCATTTTTGAAGTGCCAAAGATGTTGTTAAAATAGTTTTAGCATTGTTCTCATGGTTTATTTAATTAATTAGATTTGCAAGCATGGCATTATTTTGCATCTTTAAAAACAAATGTGGAAACCGTGTAAGATTGCAGTTGGACATAGAATTTCACTATATGGTATGGAAGAGTGATTAAAGCTAAAGAAGATAAACGTAGTAACGTATTGGCAGAAAAAATGGTCTAGAGACACTATGAAAGAATTGATGGCCATAGATATGGAGAGGCTGATGGTATGTACAAAAAGTGTGACTCATATCACATATAAGATCATGTCTACAATATTTATCAGAAATCAGAATTGAGCAAATATGAAAATTAGAGACTGTAACAAGTGTATAAAATGCAAAACACAAGTAGGAACATTGTTATACTCCTATAGCAAGCTGACAGGACTGTAGGCAACATCATTTATTTTTTTATTTTTTTATTTTTCTTATATACCGCACTATTCAGCATCAGCGCGGTTTACATGAAACAATAACTGTTCAGTGAAGCCAATCTACATTGAACTTACAGTATAACAGAAATGAAACATTTTAACTTACAATATAACAGAAATGTGTAATTTTAACAGCGTATTTTAACAGCGTATTTACACATAACTTATGTTGAGGAATAGCTAACTATTTACATGTTGGTTAATCTGGGAATTGTAGATGGTTCGGGTGAGGGAAGTACTATTTGTCAGGTGGAGCAGGGTCTGGTGTGCTCGGTTTCGATCCAGAATGGTTGTTGCTTGGGTTTTGTCTGTTTGTGCTACTGGACGTGTCAAGGTGTGGAATGTGATCTTGGTCCGCGTAGTGCTGCAGGAAAAGATGATGTTTGACTGCTTTCCTAAATTGGAAGAGGTCCTTGATAGCCCTTATGGCAGGAGGAAGGGCGTTCCAGCACGTGGGTGCATACAGCACAAATGCTCTGCTCCTGGCTGTTTGTGAGCATTTATCATTGGCAGATAATGAGAAAAGCATCAACCTGCAACCACTGTTCCCTCTAAGCTGTGCGCGTGTGCGCACGCACACACCTCGCTGAGCGAGCGCACATACTTTACAACAGAGCGCACAAAAATTACGATTCTGATTCTGATAGAAAACAACACAGACGTCTTAAAATTTAAAAGTTGTTGTGTATATACGGTTTTCACAAGTTCTACAATATTTTCTAGTGCAATCAATGTGGTGTACATACTGTATTCTGACGTGTAGTCAAATTTTAAAGTATATAACTCCGAGTGTCGTTATGTTGCGCACAAAAATTTAACCTTTCTTCAAAAGCTGCACAGCTGATATTTTATGCGCACACAGCCTACAGAAAATTAGAGGGAATATTGCCTGCAACTGAGCTGGACTTACAGTGTATTACTGTTAGGGGATACAGAAGCTCTGACTGAACATAAACTACACAAAGCCAAGAAAACGATCATAGGCATAGCGATCCTGGTGTTTAAAAAACTTCCGAATCAGTGTCGATTGAATTCTGAGAACGGATGATGCAGAAGATTGACTTTTTAAAACTTCAATGGTGAAAGATAAACATAGACCTAAATGGCTGGTATATAAAAGGCTATGTTTCCACTTTGGGAAAATAAATCCTTAGGAATAACCAGATGTTTTACATCAGTTTTAAGATAGACAATTAGACAGTTGCGAACTGTCACTGAATGAGTGTTGATGGAAGTGAATGAGAAGGGGTCTGTATGTAAAAGTTGAAAGATCAAATCATGATATGAAGGAAAGACTTTCTGGCTATAATTGCGTTTTGTTCATGAAAGTTTGTGATAGAAGTCAAGTCTATATTGAAAATTATTACTGTCTGTGATTGATTCATGTCAGTAATAAAACAAGTTTGAAAAATAAATTAATGTAAAACTTTGGAGCTAACTATAATGAGCACCTTCCTGCTTCCCTAGTGATTTGTTATTTTGGGCAAATGTTATAAACTTGATAAATTTCTTCTTAACAGGTTAGTATATAACACATTTATAAATAGCATGTTCTACCGTTAATCAACTGAGTAGTTTTCAACTTCAACCTCTAATGAAGCACATTTTCAAAATTGGCATTGGAATTAATTGTTCGACCTCTAAGTGGCGCTGTCCACCACAGGACGTTCATGAATACACTCAATCTCTGCTATATAGTACTGGATAATCACTTACTGCAGAAGCTTTTTGCTATTTAAAAGAGAGCTGACTGTGAACAGTTTCTTCGTTCATTGTCAGATGCAATATAGATTGTGTGGAGAAAGAACAAGAACAGACGATATTAAGTAACAGTTTAAACATTTTAAAGAGCCTGCATTGACGGTCGTCAAAGTAATTTTTGCAGAAATACTGGATTATGCTACTGGAATAGTCTGGGCAAGCTGAGTCGGGAAAGGACAAGAATGGAAATCATTTTATTGTTCTGCTCTCTTTTCTACGCTGTGTATGGACAAATTGAATATACTGTTCCAGAGGAAACGGGATATGGTGTATTTGTTGGGAATATAGCAAAAGACTTAGGCATCGAAGCGGCTAAATTGATCTTGCGGAAATTCCGAATCATCTCCAGTTCAAGTAAGCAATATTTTCATGTGGATACATATACTGGGATTTTATCTGTTAAGGATCTCATCGACAGAGAAGAGATTTGTGGTTTAAAAAGTCCATGCTTCCTTAGTTATGAACTTGTGCTAGAAAATCCTCTAGAGCTGCACAAATTGAGAGTTAAAATACTGGATATTAACGACAACGCCCCCCGTTTCCCTCAAAAGGAATATAACTTAAATATAGCAGAATTCCTACCTGCTGGATCTCGGTTTACGCTTCCGGATGCTCAGGACCCAGACGAAGGAACCAACAGTGTTCAGACATATACCATTAGTTCTAATGTTCACTTCCAACTTGAAATGCAGACTCTCAGGGATGGAAGCAAATATCCAGAACTGGTACTAGATAAAGCACTGGATAGGGAGTTAGAGTCTACTCACCAAATCGTGATCAGTGCCGTAGATGGTGGACAACCACAGAGAAGCGGCACCGCCCAGATCCTTGTCGCTGTCCTGGACACCAATGACAACGCCCCCGTGTTTGACAATTCCGTGTACACGGCAACGGTAGAGGAAGACTCTCCGAAAGGTACCCTAGTAACAAAGGTGCACGCTACTGATCTAGACGAGGGCCAAAACGGAGAGATTCGGTACTTCTTTAGAAGCAGCACTCCTCAGGAACTGCAAGACATGTTCATAGTAGATGCCGAAAATGGAGAACTCAAAGTAAATGGAATTCTAGATGCTGAAAAATCTGTAATACAGATGCACATCGAAGCAAGGGACAAAGGTGCCTTTGGGATGTTCAGCACGGCCAAGGTGCTGGTGCAAATTATTGGAGTAAACAATAATGCCCCAGCGATAACGATAACCTCGCTGTCTAGTCCAGTCCCAGAAAATGCGCCTTCTGGAACGGTGATTGCTCTGCTTAGCGTTGTGGATAAAGATTTTGGGGAAAACGGACAGGTTACATGTCAGATATCTACCAAGGTTCCATTCCAGCTGAGATCTTCTTTCGACAATTATTATACTTTGGTTACTAATGGCTCTTTGGATCGCGAAATGATTAGCGAGTACAACATTACGATTACTGTCACCGATCTTGGTTCCCCTCCAATTTCTGTTACTAAAATAATACAGGTAGAAATTTCAGATGTGAATGACAATCCACCTCAGTTTTCCAAGCCGTCGTTTGACGTTTTTATTGCTGAAAACAACCTCCCTGGATCATTACTTGGTAGAGTATCTGCATTTGATCCAGACTTCGGAACAAATGCATATATTTCATATGTTCTAAAAGAAAGCGATTTTGAAGGTGTGCCCATTTTCAACTACATATCCTTAAACTCGGAACACGCAGAAATCTATGCAATGAGGTCCTTTGACTATGAGGAGATCCCAGATCTTCAATTTCAAATTGAAGCCAAAGACGGTGGTTCGCCAACTCTGAGTACCATTTTAATCGTGAATGTGTTTATCGTGGACCAGAACGACAACTCTCCTATTATCTTGTATCCTGCTGCAAAGGATGGATCGGTAGCTGTGGAAATAGTTCCTAGGCATGGGAACGCGGGTTACCTGGTGGCCAAAGTAGTAGCGCACGATGCAGACAATGGACAGAATGCGTGGCTGTCTTTTCACGTTACTCAGTCTTCTGCTCCTGCATTATTTAGGATTTCTTCCACTACTGGAGAACTCAGAACTACTCGTCCCATACAATCCATAGATGCTGTAAAGCAGAAACTGGTTATTCTTGTGAAGGACAGTGGAGAACCTCCAAAGTCCTCAACAGTCAAGATTGGCATACTACTCACCGACTCGCTTCCTGAAGTGCTTCCAGACTTTGAGGACCTTCTGGAGCCACAAGGAAAACTCACCAGCCTGAATTTCTTTTTGATTATTTCTTTGGCAAGTATTTCCATTGTATTTCTTGGATTTTTAATCTTCCTTGTTTTCATAAATGTTTGCCGATTTAGGACACATCCCTACGCTACATACTGTCCATTAGGATGTTGTAATTTAGACGACCATGACAGGTATCCGTCTAATGCACAGTTTCCACCGAATCCTCAGCTATTAACATCAGATCTTATGGAAGTAAAGGGCGTGGGGACCCTTTCTCGCACCTATCAATACAAAGCGTCTTTGGAATTTGGGCCTGGCAACAACAATTTACTTGTTCATGGAGAAAACAATGCATCTGACTATGAAAATCGCAAGAAATTACAGATTTCAAAGTTCTCTCTTCAGTCACAGGAGACGAAAGAAGAACAGTTTAATGTGATACTTGTGGTAAGAAACAGTTTACAATGAACTGATATTGATGCAAGTGATCTATACCTTTGTTTCACTATTTGAAAATGCCCCCCGCCCCCAGAGCTTAAACTAACCTGAACAGCCTTTGACATAAGTCAATATTAAAAAGTATTGCAGTTGTTGTTAAGTGCTCTAACCATATTCAGCAACACTGGAAATACTCTTCTTTTGTCCTGAGCACAGAACAGAAAAAGCTAATTTGAAATTGGGGTCTCAGATATTCATGAATTTTCTTTCTTTTAACGTTTTTGCGCAACCAAATAAAGAGAGCAGGTAGAGCATGACTCATGGAATACTTTCAAAGCTCTTTGTATGTGCACATATATTAGTGTGTGTGAGTGTGTATGTGTTTGTGTCTCTGATATGGAGCAGAGAAGGGAGAGGTGATTAGAATAGAGCCTATGTAAACATTGTGTTGGTTTGAAAAAAATCATAAAATTAAACCAAATGTGATAATATATTTAACCATTAGATGTCACTCTCAACAGATTTAAAAGCATAGATATTACATTCCAACCCCCAGAGTGCCGCTGTCTTAAGGCAACAGATATTGTGGTGCTTCTCCACCACTAGGAGGCCATGCATATTACAACCAGTAACAAACTACTTGGTTTAGACACTACTTGCCAGTCCATATTGCAACCAATAAGAAAGCTGTATGGTTCAGTCACTAGGTTTCACCATACAATTTACAACAAAGAAAATCAAATACAGTCAAACCTCAGTTTTCATGATTAATCCGTTCGAAAAAGTCTGACTAAAACCGAAACGTATGAAAACTGAAGCAATATTTCCCATAAGAAATAATGTAAATCCAATTAATCCGTTCCAGACACCCAAAAATATTCACAAAAAATACATTTTATAGAGAATAACTATATTTTTACATACAGAAAACAATGAGAAATAAATATAAATGACTAATGAAATGGATAAATGAACATTTAACATCACTGAAAGCAAGCTAAGTACAGTACTGTACAGTACAGTATGTTAACATCTGGCCTTAGCCACCCCTGACAAGCTGCTGTGCCCAGCTCTCTTCGGAATCACATTGAATTCAGTCCATTAAAATACCTTTACATTATCTGCTCAATGCTTCAGAATGGCAGAAAATCTTAATGATATAGCTTCAGACGTACCCTGCAAGAGAAAGAACTGCCTCCCACATTCATGCAACATCTCCTGCTTACGTTGACAGCTTTTCTTCCCTGCTACCGGGACAAAATCTCAGTCAAAAGACGTTGAAAACCGAAGCAATGCATGAAAACCGGGACAAAATCTCAGTCAGAAAAGACGTTGAAAACCGAAGCGTATGAAAACCGGGGCAAATGAAAACCGAGGTTTGACTGTACACAGGTGTATTTATGCATTGTGTGTGTGTGCGCATCTGTACTGGCACTGTGTATGTCTTTGACAGGGAGATGAGATGAGAGGGGAGGGCAGTTTGAAAGGTGAAACCTCCTAACCACTATATTAGAGTGAATCAGCGTCTGTATGGTGCAGCTGCTAGAACTGCTTCTCCCATAGAAATTTATTAGATCTTTTTTTTTTTTGGGGGGGGGGGGGCTTTATTTCTCTAGACTCTATAGCTTGATCTAGCGCATTTTCAAAAATATATGCATCTTTTTACCAATTTTTCTCTTGGCCCCAGTCAGACAGACAAAAGGACAGACATTTTTTGACCCCTTATATATATAATTGTTTTACAACATTCTATTGAGTTGGAAAGAATAAAAATGGCTTATTTAACATTTTCCACCATAGTCCTGCTGCAATACCTCAAGGTTTGACTCTTTACGTAGTGCCATCAGTGTACACAATAATGTAGCAGATAGGGGACACATTAAATGTGCTTCAAAAGAACTGCCAATCTTAGTTTTATCATAGAAAGGTTAAGTGATTTGCTCCTAAGAGTCTGAATTACTTTTTTTTATGGACAAAGAATATGAAAATATTTTAGTAAATAAGCCTCTTTGTTGATGTTAAGTGCCATTGAGTCAATGTCAACTCATGGTGACCCTGTGGATAGTTATCCTAAATTGTGTTCAGTCTTCAGGTAGGCAAGTGATAAAGTGGCATCCATAGCTGCTGTTATTTTATCAATCCATTACATTGCTGGTCTTCCTCTTTTGTGCTGACCTTCAACCTTGTCAAGCATGTTGTCTTTCTCTAATGATTTTTCTCTTTGCATTATGAGCCCGATTCAGAGATGCTTGTTATGGGGCTACATGTCCCAGCTGGACATGCAGCCCCACAAGTCGTCTAGACCCTATTCCCCCTCCTGCTCTCCCCGCATGTCCTGAGCAGTAGGATGGGAAGAGCCTGCGGGGGAGTGTGGGTGGGAGGGAATGGGGTTGGGGCAGAGTGGGGCCGTGTCAGCCCGGCAGGACGTACAGGGTGGATTTAGGTCATGGCCCGGTATATCCTGCGGAGTCCATGGGGATGTGCTGCTTATTCCACCTCACAGGTGGAATAAGCAGCACTGACCTGGCAACTGGTCATGGGGTTCCCCCCTGGGGCCAGGGCCGAGTGCAGGGGGTCCCCACCACCCGATCCAGGTCCTGGCTGGCCAGCTGTGGGTCAGGTGATGGGGAAGAGGGGGGCCTTAGCCACGAGAGCCAGGGGAGAAAGGTGAATAATGGAGTACCCCAGTGATCTGTGCTGGGCCTGCTGCTTTTTAACATATTCATCACAAATGACCTGGAAATGGGAACAACGGATGAGGTTATCAGATTTGCAGATGACACAAAACTATTCAAATTTGTTAAAACCCATGAGGATTGTGGAAAATTGCAAGAGGATCTTGATAAATTGGAAGACTGGGCATCCAAATGACAGATGAAATTTAATGTGGACAAGTGCAAAGTTATGCACCTAGGCTCCCCCCCCCCAAACTATGGTTACACAATGTAAGGCTCTAAATTAGGAACTACCACCCAGGAAAAAGATTTAGGCATCATCATGGATTAACATGTTAAACTCCTCCGCCCAGTGTGTAGCAGTAGCCAAGAGAGCAAATAGAATGCTAGGTATCATAAGGATAGGAATGGAGAATAAAACAAAGGATATTATAATATCTCTATATCGTTCCATGGTGCGACTGCACCTTGAATATTGTGTGTAATTCTGGTTGCCGTACCTTAAAAAGGATATAGCGTTATTAGAAAAGGTACAGAGGAGAGCCATCAAAATTATTTATTTATTTATTTATTTATATTTCTTATATACCGCACTATTTGCAATCAGCGCGGTTCACATGGAACAGAAACATCCAACAATTTAAATATGTCTGGTCATTACATTAAACAGGAAATGCAACTTGGAAAAAAGGGTACACTATATACATATGAGGTGTACTGAGAAAGGATAATGTTTGGTGTTTACATTGTAGGGGGCGCCTGTTGCGATAAAGGGGATGGAAGGATACTCCTATGAAGAGAGGCTAAAAAGGTTAGGGCTTTTCAACCTGGAAAAGAAATGGCTGAGGGGAGATAAGATAGAGGTCTATAAATTAATGAATGGAGTGGAACATGTAAATATAGATCGATTGTTTACACCATCAAAATATAGAAAGACTAGGGGATATGCAATGAAGCTACAGGGTATCCTATTCCAGACTAATAAGAGAAAATATTTTTTCACTCAGTGTGTAATCAAACTCTGAAATTTGCTACCGGAGGATATAGTAAAAGCTGTTAGTATAGCCGGGCTTAAAAAAGGTTTGAACAAGTTCCTGGAGGAAAGGTCCATAAACTATTATTAAAGGGAACGCAGAATATCTACTGCTTGACTCAATACAAGCATTGTGGAACCTGTGTCTTTTGGGGAAATTGCTAGGTACTTGTGACCTAGATTGGCCACTGTTGGAAACAGGATACTGGGCTTGATGGACCTTGGTCTGACCCAGTATGGCATGTCTTATTTTCTTAGGATGTCCCCACAGGCAGGCAGGGGTATGCCGGGCTATCCAGATAAGAACATAAAAACATAAGATATGCCATACTGGGTCAGACCAAGGGGCTACGCAGATAGCAACGAAAATCACTGCTACCCATGTAGCCTCTTCCTCCACCCCTGTTCCACCCCAGAATGCCCCTAACATGCCCCAGTGCTATGTGGATAGTATCGGTGCACATTAGGGACTTAACCGGGATTTCCGAAGAGCACTACCCATGTAGGTGCCCTTCAAAAATCCTGATTAAGGCCTTTACATGGGTAACTAAGGAAGTTATCTGTATAAAGGCCTTCAAATATCGGGCTCTATGTTCCTTGGTCTTGATAACCAGATGTTTTAGATCATCATGACTTTCAGCCATGGAGTTGTCACCATAGCAAAGGCTGTAGATGAGTCTTCCAGCAATCGTCACACCCTGGTTATCTTCATACAGTCCTCCTTCTCTGATGATTTGTTCTGTAGATAAGTTGAAAAGGTATAGGGAATGTACTGTATGCAGCCTTGTAAGATACCTTTGCTTATTTCAAACCATTCTGTTTCTGTTCTCTTAGGCTTCTGAGGTAAGTATCATGATATTTGCAGTTTTATGGATCATGCCACTTATAAGCAATCTGCCTATGTGGTCTGTTACTCCTTGGACATAGAGGAACATCACAAATCTTTGTTCTGTCATGGGGTTGTCATGCAGCAATTGTTGGTTTTAGTTATTGTCATAGATTAATTTGTCCAAAAGTTCTGGGGCTTGAGAAACAGCCATTTGGCTATAGTCATTAGCTAAGAACATGTCCTAGACCAGTGTTTCCCAACCCAGTCCTACGGGGCACACCGGCCAGTCAGGTTTTCGGGATATCCCTAATGACTATGCATGAGATATATATGCATTAGAGATATCCTGCCAACCTGACTGGTTTGTGGCCCTCCAGGGCTGGATTTGGAGACCCCTGCCTTACACCTCTGTCATTTAAGATTGTGAGTGGGCAAGGTGCAGATGTCCTAGACATCGAAAGGGTATATAGAATGTGACACATTCCTGCTTGTTTCTCACCACCACCAATTGGTTGTGTACTCGACACTTTTTTGGTGGTGGTGAGAATCGAGGAGGAATGTGTCACATTCTATATACCCTTTCGATGTCTAGGACATCTGCACCTTGCCCACTCACAATCTTAAATGACAGAGGTGTAAGGCAGGGGTCTCCAAATCCAGCCCTGGAGGGCCACAAACCAGTCAGGTTGGCAGGATATCTCTAATGCATATATATCTCATGCATAGTCATTAGGGATATCCCGAAAACCTGACTGGCCGGTGTGCCCCGTAGGACTGGGTTGGGAAACACTGTCCTAGACGGTGTTCCTTTCTTCACAGATCATTCAGGTTGCAGATTCTTAATGTCTTTTTTGCTAGCATGTGCAGGATGTCTTTTTTTATGGATGGATGATGGTGGGACTCTGCATGTAGATAACAGTTGCTATAGGTGTGCTTCCTGTATACGGTGTGGCTCAGACTTCCTTATGGCCACTTTTTAATCATTACATAAAGAAAGGAGTGGAGGAGTAGCCTAGTGGTTAGAGCAACTGCCTAGTACCCAGAAGATCAAGGGTTCAATTCCCACTGGCACTCCTTGTGACTTTGGGCAAGTCACTTTACCCTCCTTTGTCTCAGAAGAAAAGGATGGCAATCTACTTCCAGTGATACATTGCCAAGAAAACCTAGAGGTAGCTGGGTCACTATGAGTCAACACTGACTCAATGGCACTAAAAAGAGAAAGGGAAGACATCCATTTGATCTCTGGTCTCCATAATGAACTTTATGTTGGTGTGGCCGACATTCAGATGGTTCAGAAAGTCACAGAGGTTTTCTTGTTCAGTTTTGCAGTTTTCCTGGAAAACTGCAAAGATTGTTCTGTTTCTCCTTGCTTCATTCTAACTGTTGCTTCATGATAAATGTAAAGTTTATGCATGAGAATTATCAGGTGTTCTGGCATACCTATGCTTTTTAATGTGACCCAGAGTATTTCATGATTTATGCATTCAAAACCTTTGCTGTATTGTAGTCAATGAAAGACATGTAGATATCCTTTTGGTATTCTTTTGTTTTTTTAAGGAGCCATCTCACATCTACAATGATGTCTGTTGTTCCTTGCTTTTTTTGAACCTTGCTTGCACTTCGGGCAGTTTTCTTTCCAGGTATTGTCATAGTCTGTACTAAATAGTCTTGCGTAGAATCTTACTGGCATGTGGGATTGAGCAATTGTGCGATAATTTCTACAATCAGTTGGTTCACCTTTCTTAAGAATTTTTATGAATACAGCTCATTTCCAGTCAGTTGACCATGATGTTTTCTTCCAAATTTCCTGGAAGAGCCTTGTAAGTATTGCAACAACTGCATCTGATTGCTGTAATACTACAGTGGGAATGTCATCAATGCCCGGGACTTTGTTCCTTGATAATGCTTTCAGTGCTGCTTCGACTTCTTCTTTCATCACCTGATTATGAGGTACAGATTGAAATAGCTGTTGATCCATTTGATATTTGTGGTATAATGATTCTGTGTATTCTTTCCACCTTTTCTTGATCTTCTGAGCATCATTCAATAAGAGTCCTTGAGCATCTTTTAACATTCCATTTTGAAGCTGGCCTCTTTAAACCTCCTTATTCTAGAAATGTGCATTCATTTGAGTGGAGGAGTAGCCTAGTACTTAAAAGACCAGGGTTCAAGTCCCACTGATATTCCTTGTGACCTTGGGCAAGTTGCTTTACCCTCCATTGCCTCAGAAGAAAAGGCCTGGCAATCTACTTCCAGCCATATCTTGCTAAGAAAACCTAGGGGCTGATGGGTTGCCAGGAGTCAGCATTGACTTGACCATACTTAAAAAAAATCTGAGCATGACATGAAAAAAATCAGACATTTACAAAGCCTAATCCAGATTCTGGTTGTCAATTCTGGGCAACCAGGATCTGTATTAAGTTTGGTAAATGTCTCTGATAGTATACTTAGACATGGTTTCACAGAATTTCTGGCACATGACAACAGAAAAGTCTTTGGAGGAAATCTTCAGACTAGAATCAGTAGATTCATAACCTTGAGAACAGCCAAAATGTCTTCTACCACAGGGCTCCACCATGCAAGAGGGCCAATCATGCTAGGGGAAGTCTGAACTGTGGCCTTTCTGAGGAACTGCAGCTAGGGACAAGAAAGGATGCCTGAAAGAGAGACTGCATAAAGGAAGATGAGGGTATGAGAGAGAGAGAGAGAGAGAGAGAGAGAGAGAGAAATTGGGTGAAGCCTTGGAGGGGCTTAAGAGAGAGGAATAGTGAGAGACTGGGTAAAGCATGGGGGTGGGGGCTTATGAGATAGAGAGAGAGAGATATTGGGGGAAGAGTGGTGGGACATTATGAGAGAGAGGGAAAGAGAGAGAGAGGCTGAAGGATGCCTGGGAGGGGTTCATGAGAAAAAGAGAGACACACACATACAGCTCTCGACACAAACATATATGCACACCGCCCCTGACACTCCCCATGACATACAACCAACACACACACATGCATGCATGAAGCCCCTGACACTACCCATGATATACATACACAGATGCAGGCATCCCCAACACTCCCAATGATACACACACACACATGCATGCAGTTCTCAACACACCCACATGTACAGACCATGACATTCCTTATGATACACCTACACATGCCTCTGATACCCCTCTGATACACACCCACATACTTGCACCCCTGGTACTTTCTATGAGACACACAGACAACTTCCTAACATGCCTGATTCTGAGAATGGGGAAATGTGCATTGTGTCACACTGCTAGAATATACTTTTCAACTTGTCTGAAACTCAGCTAGTCTATAGCTCTCCAGGCGTTGAGTCAATAAACCTATTTTTCTTTCCAACTTTTTGACTCTTCGGTGCATCTCTTCCTTTATCTCTATTTTATTTTACCCTGAGCCCTCCCCCTTCCCCTTCTTCTCTTCTCCTTCTCTCTGTCTATCTGTCTACATCCCTACTGTTCCATCTTCTCTTCAACATCTCTCTCCTGACCCCCCATCTCCTCTGCCCATCCCAACTCTCTTATACATAAATCTGGTATAGCAGTGTTTCGGACAGATTTTGGGTGGAGCATATGTCTGGAGTCACGATGTACACGCACTCTTTACAAAATACGTGCAGTTGCATATATGGTGCTCACATACATTTACAGCAGCTCCCAAGAGGTGTAAATGTACATGGGTTCATCATAGCAGCAATATCATCAGGATTTGTGCTAATATTTTATAAAGATACATGGACATATATGCATCTTTATAAAATAGGCTTAGAACATGATGAACCCCCATGGCCTCCCCACCGAAGTGACCTATTATAAAATTAATCTCTATTGGGGTCATTTTAGAAGCTATATCCATGATTTGGACATCTGAAAATGGTCATTCAGATGTGCAAATCTTAGAGATGTCCTGGGGCGATTTTAGGAAGCTGGGTTTTTAGGTATCCCCAGCGCAAGGGCCTCCATATAAGAACATAAGAACATAAGATATGCCATACTGGGTCAGACCGAGGTCCATCATGCCCAGTATCCTGCTTCCAATAGTGGCCACTCTAGGTCACAAGTACCTAGCAGTTTCCCCAAAAGACACAGGTTCCACAATGCTTGTACTGGGGCAAGCAGTGGATTTCCCGGATCCTCTTTAATAATGGTTTATGGACCTTTTCTCCAGGAACTTGTCCAAACCTTTTTTAAATCCAGATACTCTAACAGCTTTTACTACATCCTCTGGTAACAAATTCCAGAGTTTGATTATGCGTTGAGTGAAAAAATATCTTTTCTTATTAGTCTTATATGGGTTATACTGTAGCTTCATTATATTTCCCCTAGTTTTTCTACATTTTGATGGCGTAAACAATCATTCTATACTGCAGGGGCATGGGGGAGATGCATCACTGGAGATGCAATGGAGAATGCGCATTACAGTGCAATTTCAGAATGCCACAAGCAAGTCTGGCCTGACTCTTGACATGTCCATGAATAAGGTGCAAAAAAGTATTTGTTTCATGGCAGCAACATTTGCAGAGGAAAGAGTGAAATGTGTTCTCGTTGCTGCAGTTAATTTTTCTGGGCCAAAGAAACCTGCATGTTAATTTCTAGTCCAAACATATTACTGCCCTGCCTCTGTATCTCTGCTTGTCTGAAGTGGTCGGCCGGGATGTTCATTTTTTATAACACAGACACCCCCTTTTTGAAATACCCCAGCATGCACATCCAAAACCCCATTTCTGTGGCCATGCAATTTGGGGATGTCCACATTTCTGAAATAGCCTAACACCATGCATGTACTTGGTCTTGTTATCTTCATGGACCCATCACCAGAACCAGTTACTTGGATGTCCAGTTTTCAGGGCAGAGATGGAGCAATTTCAGAAGGTCCTTACATGTGGCTCCCTTCATTGCTGCCACTCTCCCGGATTTTTGGTTATGGTGCTCTGGTCATCCCAGATTCCTCCTAGATGACCCATCTAGAATCCCACTTCAAATGTATATTCAGCCCTATCACCTATCAGTGTAGTGGCCCTGAATTTATGTATTTTTTAAATACCACCAATAGTTTTTTAAAAAAATAATGTGACCACCATGACTGAATATAGATCTCATGGTATTTATACAGTTAACTTCCTGAAATCATTAGTAAGTATTTTTGGCCCAATTTTTGAAAGGCATTTACACAGTTTACAGCCCAGTGAAACATATAAATGTCTTAGATGGGGATCTTCAACCACACTTACACGGTTAGTGCCAGTGAATATCCTCTTCTAACTCCCCTACGCACCCCAATGCTATCCAGGGTGGAGCAGAGGCGGCAACAAGAGATAAGCAGGCAGCAGCAATATTGCATGCTGCCCGGTTAGCAATCTGCACTGAAAAGATAGGCGAGGAAAACCCTTGCTTATCATTAAGACACAGGAACTAACCAGGCAGCATGCAATATCACTGCTGCCCAGTTAGCTTTGGTGGCTTCCTGTGTCTGCAGCAATCCCCAGATATTCAAAGCTGTCGCCACAGTATTGAATATCCTGGATAGAGGTTGGCGGGCACAGCGCAATATCGGGCCCTTTATGTTTTTGCTTATCTGGATCTGGTGCTTTCTTTTTAACTTACAGAGCAAAAACATTATCCATGTCAGTAAATCCAGCAATAGTTATAATGTGAAGCAGATGTGTACAAAGGGGTGTTATAACTGAAGTCCATTTGTTCAGTTTCTTCAATTAGTAGTTAATCTGTTTCTCAGTTTCTTTTTATTTTTAGAATCCTTCACCTTTCAGTTACAGTTGAGGAGTTTTCAGTCTCACTGCTAACTGTATCATGCACCATTAATAAATGATTGCATAGCTCACTAGACTAAAAGGATAAACAGTATGAATAAAGAGAGCCCATGAATCAAAGCCTGTGTCCATATTGTATTACAGATTCTAATGATTGCATCTATATAGAAATGGCAAACGTATTTTCTCTCATTATAGTTATGTATTCTGTTTAGAGGAGCAGCTGCAGATGCTGACAATCTTCCTCTGTAATAATGTATTCCATGTATAGCTGGATGGTTTTGGCCATCTTCCACTTCTTCTCTCTTCTCTTTATTCTCTTTTCTGTCTTTATTCTCTTTCTTTCCCCTCTCTTTCCATTTTATCCTTTATTGTTTTTTTCAAAAACAAACAAACAGTACAATAACTCTAAAAAACGTTGAAAAGTGTACACTAGCAGTGTGAGAGAATGGCAAGTTTCACCCATTTCCAGAATGAGGCATGTGGGGAGGGGGTTCATATGTATGTTTCACATTAAGTGTTGGGGAAAGTGGCATATATGTGTGTCAGGTGAGTGTCAAGGACTGCATGTGTGTGTGTGTGGAGGGGTGTGTGTGCATCAGTGGGAGTGTTCGCGGGTGCATTAGTCTGTGAGTGTTTCATGGGGAGTGTTGGGTGGTGTGCCACGAATGTGCCATGGGGAGCATTGTGGGCTGCCTGTGTGCATGTGTGTCATGGAGTTTCAGGAGCTTCATGCATGCATGTGTGTGTGTATCATGGGGAGTGTTAGGAACTTCACGCATACATGTGTGCATATGTGTCTGTGTTGTGGGGAGTTCATAGGCTTCATGCATGCATGTGTATCATGTGAAATGTGCGTATGTCATAGAGGAGTGTCAGGGGCTTCATGTGTGCATGTGTGTATGTGTATGTGTCATGGAGAGTATTGGGGGCTTTGTATGTGTGTGTCATGGGGATTTTTGGAGGTTGTTTACATACATGTGTGTATGTAAGATGGAACATATCAGGGGCTGTGTGCATGTTTTTGTATCATGGGGTATGTTGGGGGCTACATGCATATGTTTGTGAATGCATGTTTCTCTAATATGAGCTCCATCCCATGCTTCCTCCAGTCTCTCTGTCTCTCTTTCCCATGCTTCCTCCAGTCTCTCTTTTCTCTTTCATAACTCTCCAGTCATCCTACAGTTTTTCTCTCTCATAGCCGGCCAGCCCCACCAGCCTTCCCCAGTCTCTCTGTCTCTCTTTCTCATGCTTCATGCAGTCTGTCTGTCCATCTGTCTGTCTGTCTTTTTCTTAAGGTCCCTCCCCCAGGCTTCCCTCAATCTCTCTCTCTCTCATAACCCCCACTGCCAGGCTTCATCCAATCTCTCTGTCTCTCAACCACCCCTTCATCCAATCCTTCTTTCATGCACCCATTCTTGTTCCTGGCTGCCATACTTCAAAAATGCCATGGTTCAGGTTTCCCCCACTGTGATTGGCTACCTGAATGGTAGAACTATGCAGGCAGGAAATTCAGGCTGATCTCCTGGTTTGAAGTCTCACGAGACTTCAATGCCAAAAATCGTAACACAAACTGCTAATAGTCAAAACATATCATTGGAGTTTAGTAAATAAATTTAAACACAATTAAATAGGAGAAAAAAGACCTCAGTGTTCAGAAAGCTTACAAATATCAAGCTTTACATTTTATTTACAGTCAGAAACATGACTTATCAATATCCACATCATGGGTCTAGAAGAAACCTCCTAAACAAAACGTGTATACTGTAGATGCCAACAAAATAGTGAATAAACTGTTACTTATCTCTCTTTGTGACTGTTTATTCACTATTTTGTTGACATCTATACACATATTTTATTTAGGAGGTTTTTTTTCTTAATCAGATGTTTCTGGATGTAAATAAAATGTAAGTTTTGTGAACACTGAGGTCTTGAAGGACTAGAAAAATGGACTACTACTTCTGGAGAGAGATCTGCAATTGTGAGTATATACTTCTGGGTATTTTCTGAAAGGAATTCTTTCTATTAAAGCTATTTAATCTGTGAACCCACTATTTTTTGTTAAATCAGTCAGGGCCTAGTAGCAGCAGTTTAAGTTTAAATTTAAAACACAGAAGAGAACTTTCTGGTTACATTTCATACCCAGCAGAGAGCTTATAGTTTTAATTTAATAGTCACTCAGGGCCTAGTATCAGCAAAGTATTTTTAGTTTAAATTTAAAACACAGAAGAGAGCTTTCTGGTTAAATTTGGAACCCAGCAGAGAGCTTGTAGTTTAAATTTCATAATAAGTTAGAGCCTAGCAGCAGCAAAGAGCTATAATTTAAATCAAATAAGAATATAGATTAGCACAAAAGGCAAAACAGGGTCAGTACTCTTTGAGCAGCAAATAAAGTGAAATGCTCAAAGAAATCAAGGAAGCTAACAAAGGTTACAGCGCGGTAATAATAATGGGCGATTTCAATTACCCCGGTATCAACTGGGTCAGTGTCATGGCAGTACATGCTAGGGAGATAAAGTTCCTAGATGACATAAATGACTGCTTCTTGGAGCAGCTGGTCCATGAACCGACGAGAGGGGAAGCCATATTAGACCTAGTCCTTAGTGGAACACCAGATCTAGTGCAAGAGATAAGGATGTTGGGGCCACTTGGCAATAGTGATCATAGCATGATTGCCTTTGATTTAATTAGTGGAGGAGGGATAGTAAGGAAATCCACAGTACTACCTTTTAACTTTTGAAAGGGAGACTATGATAAAATGCGGAAAATAGTTAAGAACAAACTAAAAGGAGCAGTTGCAAAGGTTAAAGACGTTAAAGACTTACATCAGGCTTGGGTGCTGTTGAAAAATACTATCTTGGAAGCCCAGACCAGCTGTATTCCACGCTTTAAGAAAAGTGGAAGGAAGTCCAAAAAACTGCCAGCATGGTTTAAAGGTGAGGTCAGAGAGGCTGTTTTTGCCAATGCTTACATACATTCAGATAGACAGTTTCCCTGTTGTCTGAACACTGGAGAATATGTGCTACATCTTAGCCAATCACATCTAAAAAAGGGATGGGAAAAATCACCAATTTGGGATGCAAAAAGAAAATGTGAATATCTTAGAGAAGGGTGAAAATCAGAAACACTGGATCAGTATTTTCAGAAAACTGGTCTTTAAGAAAAAAATAAGTAAAACAATAAGAAACTGTTAGAAGCCATTAACTATTATATTGTTGATCATTGCTGCATTCCAAAAACACCCCAGAGAAGGCAGAGAGACACAGGGAAAGTTAACAGAAGCATCTTGAAAAGGTAACTTAGATCATCTTCCTCACACTTCTAAAGTTACAGTATTTGGAGCTGCTACCCATAAGCTCAGCATCTCCCATCATAATAAGCTCTTCCCTCTTGAGGCAATGTGTAGCTTTTATTCTGGGTCAATTTCTGCAAATGGGTTAGTTTTGCACATCAAAACAAATCACTATGAAATATTTTTCCAATGTAGTTGTATATTCAAACTAATTAAAGCAAGGGGAAAAGACCTCAGAGATTGTCCCCAGTTTTTATTCATAAGACACAGAGCTCACCAAGTGAAGTCTCAATTAGATTTCCTGGGAATCTTCCTCATAGTTCATAAAAAACCCTTACTGGATATTTATCAAAGAAATGTTTATTTTTCTTCATTTTAATACATCTTTTCTTAACATGTCTTCAAAATTTATCTTAAAACGCCTTTCAGCCAATACTTTCACACTCGACATGGTCGTATTTCACTAACAAGCTGCATCAGGAGTGTGTCAATAATGTTCAAATGGCTGCAGATGCACTGTAATTGGACTCAATGTGGAAACTTCATTTTTCAAACACCAGCATGAAAATGTTGTCTTGTAACTCAAAATCAATGTGAAATTAATCTGTCCAAGCGATGCTCATATCGACTTCACTGTTCAGCTAGTTTTTAAAGCTTGCCAGTTTCATTGGTTGCAGGTTTAAATTACCATATATCACATGATCAGAATAACCAATCAAAATTCATAGCAGAGATATCTATTCAATATCTAGATTAGGTTCTCTGTATATATTCTGCTGCAATGTTCATTCAAATGTAGCCTAGTGTTTCATTTAATGCTCTCCTATGTAAACTAGAGAGTAGGCACATATTATAATATACTGAAAAAAATCCAAGTTACAGTTCATATAGTAATGTACGTTATAACCATGTCCATTTCCAGGCTGCTTCCATGCTATACCATCCATTGTCAAGTCACACTATCTGCATTTCCTAAAGGGCTTATGGCCCACATTTGCTATTTCCCTTCTCTGATTACATTTACATTGAGTTAAATTTTCTGATGTTCTTACTCCTGCAGTAAGCTATTAGTGGACCCCTTAGATATTGTATGATGAATAAAAATATGCCAATGTTTAAAGATAAGTCACCATTTGCTGTGTTAAAATTGTATGAGTTATATGGCAGTACAGACACTATTCTATCCATCTGCTCACAGGCTTTATTATCAATCAGTAGTTATCTATTATCATATTTGGCATGAATATAAGCTCTTTTAATTATATATTGAAGATATCCGCTTGCTGAAAATCATTAACCAAGTTCTTCAGCTTTCCTTTTAAAAGATTTCATAGATGAGCATATTCTTCTAATGCATAAAGATTAGCTGATAGGTAGGTTTGTTTTCAAATTATATCCTTGACATTTGTTCAAATTACCTTCAGCTATTCCCATTACATGATTCTGAGGAACAAAGGTATAGAGTGATGTAACCTCCAGGATTACCAACAAGATAATTTTCTCTGCATTATCGATATTCACAAGAATTTTTGAAAAATGAGACTTTTTTTGAACATAAGATCACATTTTCAGCACTTTTGTTTTTTTTTTAAAATCAATTCACAAATTGCAAAAGCAGTTCCTGAAATTATATTTAGTGGACATTATTGGTTGGCCTGGTGGGTGATTTAAATCTTTATGAGCCCGATATTGAATTATGACGACTATATGCCACAATGGCACATAGCCATCTGTGCCGACCCTTAATCCCGGATACTCAATGCCAGAGGTCATATGCGGCCCTGACATCGAATATCTGGGTTTGCTGCACAGCCTCCCAGCAGCAGTAGCTAACCAGGCAGCAGTCATATTGCAAGCTTTTGCTTTGCCTGTCTTTTAGCCACAGGTCGCTAACAGGGCAGCATGAAATATCGTCACTGCCCAGTTAGCGACTGTTGCTGCCTCCGCTCCTCCCCGGATCACCCATAAGCGATTAGCATTGGTGCATGTAGGTGAGAATATTGGGGATATTCAGCAGCACCAACCATGTTAGTGCCATTGAATATCCCATTTAGAGGCATTTACATGGTTTACAGGGCTGTAAACCGTGTAAATGCCTTTTGAATATCGAGCCCTAGGTATCTTATGAAGAAAATATGTTAAAGGGATTCAAAGATTTTTCTCTATAAGAAACTTGGATTTTTTGTAATTATGTTTTCTTCACAAGCCAAAGAAATTAGGGATGTGTTTACTGAGATATGCGCTGCTAGCACACGTTGTTAGTGATATAGCGGAAGGGCTGTCGGGTAAGGTTTGCCTCTTTGCGGATGATACCAAAATCTGCAATAGAGTAGACACCCAGGAAGGGGTAGATAACATGAGGAGGGATCTAGCTAAGCTTGAAGAATGGTCTAGAATTTGGCAGCTGGGATTTAATGTTAAAAAATGTAAGGTCATGCATTTGGGCTGCAGCAATCCAAGGGAGCAATACAGTATAGGAGGTGAAGTACTTTTGTCCACTAAAGAAGAGCGGGACCTAGGCGTGGTTGTGTCTGATGATCTTAAAGTGGCTAAGCAGGTGGAAAAGGCGACGGCAAAAGCTAGAAGGATGCTTGGGTGCATACGGAGAGGAATGGCTAGCAGAAAAAAGGAGGTGATAATGCCTCTGTATAAGTCTTTGGTGCGACCTCATTTGGAGTATGGTGTGCAATTCTGGAGACCGCACCTTCAAAAGGATGTGAACAGGATGGAGTCGGTGCAGAGGGTTGCTACCAAAATGATTAATGGGCTTCATTATAAAGCATATGAGGACAGACTTAAGGATCTTAATATGTACACCTTAGAGGAAAGGCGGGATAGAGGTGATATGATTGAGATGTTTAAATACCTCCGTGGCATAAATGTTCAGGGAGAGAGCCTCTTTCAATTGAAAGCAAGTTCTGCTACGAGGGGACATGGGATGAGGGTGAAGGGAGATAGATTCAGGAGTGATATGCAGAAATATTTCTTTACGGAAAGAGTAGTGGATCCGTGGAATAGTCTCCCAGTGGAGGTGGTAGAGATGAGGACAGTAACTGAATTCAAGAAAGCATGGGACCAACACAGAGGATCTCTAAAGGCAAAAAGTGGACTGTTGTAGTTGTTATGGAAGGACAGACTAGATAGGCCATGTGGTCTTTTTCTGTCGTCATATTTCTATGTTTCTATGTTTGAGCAGTGAAACTAGCACAGAGGCCCAAGATAACTTTAGGTTGCATGCGCATCCGTACCCCTGCCTTTAGCCCATTTCTAATGCAGGGCACCATGTTAAATGGCATATGGGTGCACTTAATGCTACCCATTGAGGTGGTGTTAAGTGCAACCATACTAATAGCAAATTCATGGTTAACTCATGCCCAGAATGCATGCACCAACCAACCGCGATTTGTCATCAGTGCCCATGTTCCATCCTAACCCGCCCAATCCCTGCTCAGTCACATACTACCCAGTTAATGTCGGAGCTTTAGCATGGGACCCCATGCTGTTAGCATGACATGCTTACTGTGTGGCAAACCCCATACTGCTAGCGCAGGTTAGTAAACATGTCCCTAAATCTTTAATAATCTTCTTAAGAGAGAAAGTGGGGTCTTCTATTAAATATTTCTATTATTCTGCATCAGACAGCTGCTTCTCAGCTTCATTAAGATAGTGATCTTTACTCAAAGTCATTGTGGCATTGTCTTTATCAGTATGTATGATAATAAGATCATCGTCATCATCCTCTAGTTGTTTTAATGCTGTTCTTTCATGTTTTGCCATATTATACCACTCTTTCTTAAATGTAGCAGCTTCTTTAATACTTTTCCAATCTCTTAATACTAATTCTGTTAGTGTGTGTTTGGACAGGGACTGGGTGGGTTAGGGGGCAGAACATGGGCATTGATGGCACATCGTGATCTTGGGCGTTCATTAACCGCAGCTATTGCCATTTGTGTGGGTACATTTAATGCCACTTCAGTGGGTTGTGTTAAGTGCATTATCGTGTCGGTTAACATGGTGCTGTTTGGTTGCAATGCACTAACAGAAGGGGATGAATGCACATATCCCCTAAGTTTAGCACAGGCCACTGCGCTAGATTCACAGACCAATTCACAGGTCTGCGACTATAAAGCTGTTTGATTATTTTCATCTAATTTCCATGTATTTTGGTGTGCTGAAAATAAATAAAATATTGAAAAAACTCTTAGACGTCATGATTTGCCACAACATGCAAAATTGTCTTCAAATTTATCAATTTTTTTCAAATTACTATTAATTAATTCAAATTACTATTAATTACTTCACATAAGTGCATTTAAGATATAAAATGCCAAAAAAACCTTAAAGGGGTTGTCCGAGTTATGTAAAAAAAAAATATAGCACTGTAAATCTGATGGTCAGCAATATATACATAAGCTAAGCAAGTTTTAAATCCGTGCTTCTAATGGTAGAAGGGGTTAAACTTTCCTGAAGAATCCAGTGGGAGGGAGACACAGGGCAGATAGTAGCAGCTCCGGTCAGTGCAGGGGGGCGTGGCCAGCACTGACACGTCTCGTGTACAGACACAGAGCTGCTCTCTCCTGCATGCCACACTTGTGCACGAATCATCATCAGGTTCTTGGTTCTAGGCTGTTCACACTTTTTCATCGCAATTCGTGTTAGCTTGTCATTCTTCAATCGTTATGTTATGGCTCCGCGAAAGTGTATTAATTCGCCAGACAGTTTCTGTTTCATCTGTGGTGAATATACAGTGTTGAAGCAACAGCAAAATATGCTCGAGGCCGTGGACCGGGTCCCGCGGCCGTCAGTAATCTGGGCCCGGGCCCGGCCTCGGCCTCCCGCACGTGACAGGGGTGACAGGGGGGGGGGGGAGGAGGTCTGGAGGAGCACGGCATTTGAAATCGCTCCTTTGCCATGAAGGAGCGATTTCATTGGCCCGCGCATCGGGGGGGGGGGGGCGGAGCAGTTGTCGGCGAGGAGCCATGTGGCTGTCCCTTTTCGCCGCGGCTCCTCGGGAAGCGGACACGTTTTTGGAAGGTCTGGTCCTCGGCCGTGCTGCATCGGTGTTTGGCTGCCCTTCGGTGGGCCCGGGTGAGTTTTCAGCGCGGGGGGGGGGGCATACTGTGGCAAGTGGGGGGTGCGTTGGCTGGGGGAAACAGTGGGCATTTTCTGGCTTGCTAGGGTGGGTAATTGGGAAACCGTGGGCATTTTTTGGCTTGCTAGGGTGAGTGATTGTTTCTGCGGCGGGCCTAATTTGCCTTAAATAAAAAAAAAAAAAAAACCCAAAAGATCTGAGGCTGCCCAGTAAGAAGAGGGCACGCAGCCTTCCCACTTGAGGGCTGAGGGGGCATGGCACGCCCTGGTAAAGGGGCTAAGGGGCGGCAGAAGGGAGGGGACGCGGCTGCCAGGGCTGGGGGGAGCATTAGAGGGGCACGGGGAGCTGGTTCAGCCAAGGGGGCCAGGGCAGGTGGTCGGGGTATGCAGGGGGCAGGGGGAAGAGTTAGGAATCGTGGGCGGGGGACCGGGAGGCGGGGGTCTTTGTCTGCCCCTGCAGAAGGATTGTCGGGTTTGGGGGTGCCCGTTGGTGCACCAGCCGAGATGGTGGGGCCCGAGACAAGGGTGCCAGGTTCTGGGTTGGACAGGGTTGGGGAAGGGGGCATTGCAGATGGGGGAGTTTTGCGGGGGTTGGTAGGGGACGGGGGGGAACAGATGGACAGGGGGGGTTGGGGTGGGCTCAGGACATGGGCTTCAGCCCTGCTGGGGTTCCCTGCGGTCCGGTTGGCGCGGATGCTTATGGGTCATTTCCGTGGGGGCGGGGGAGGACGGGGGTGCGTGGTGATGGGTGGGCGGGCTGGTCCCCGTTGTCTGGACAGCCCACGAGCATGGGTCCTTGGGGGTGTGGGGGGGGGACTGGGTGGGGGCTGGATTTCAGAGTGGCGGGGGACAGCTTCCCTGGGGGGCAGCGGGCTGGGCAGCCGGGGGTTTGGGTACCTCGGCGGGGCCTCAAGAGGGGGGGAGCCGGTTGGGGGATGGGGCATTTTGGGATGGCTACTCCTGGTGTTGGTGTTTCTCCTCCTCCGGTTGTGGGTGCTTCTCTCCCTCTGCAGGTTCCAGCAAGTACGGCGGCTGTGGCAGGTGTTGTAGGTGGCGGCCAGACGGTGATGTCGCAGAGAGTGGATCAGACCGGTCCGACCTCGGTGGTGCCAGAGATGACAGAGCAAGTTGCCGCAGGTGAGTGTCCCGGGAATGCGGTTGGCGGAGTTGGGGGGTTGTTGCCGGCTGGGGAGGGTGCTTCGAGTGCACGCAAAGCCAAGGCGAAGAAGAAGCACAGGCGTCATTGTAGGCGGAGCGCGTCGTCCTCGTCTTCGTCTTCCTTGTCATCGGATAGTTCCTCTAATGCCTCCACGGTGGGGGCGCAGGCAGGTGACGGGGTGGGGTCGTCGGTGGTGCGTTGCGCGGAGTTGTGGGAGAGTGTTCCGCGCAAGTTGAGGCAGCGGATCGTGAAGCGGCGTTATATTGATATTTTCCGGCTTCTGGAGGGGAGGAAGCGCTCGGGGGAGAGTAGGAAAAAGCGTAAGGAGGATGAAAAGGTGGGGAGGGTGCGGAAGGTCTCTCGTAACACTTTAAATTGGACCCGGGCCTTTTTGTGTTTGGCGAGCGTATGTGGGCATGAGGATCCGAGTCGTTATGGTGAGCTGCTGGCGTATGCAGATGCCATCTTAGCGGCATCCCAGGCGCATGAGGGTTGGGCCTGGCTCAATTACGACGAGGAGTTTCGTGATATGATGGAGGAGAATCGGCAGCTGTCGTGGGGGATGAAGGACATTAACCTCTGGCTGACGCA
The DNA here is from genome assembly GCA_033557465.1 of Ichthyophis bannanicus. Lineage (NCBI taxonomy): Eukaryota > Metazoa > Chordata > Amphibia > Gymnophiona > Ichthyophiidae > Ichthyophis > Ichthyophis bannanicus. The sequence goes on along the minus strand of CM066050.1, from coordinate 85,477,028 downwards.
AATGTCTGCCAAAAAGGGAGGAGCGGGGGGGGGGGGGGCGCAGGTCCAGTTAAGGCCGTGGGCAATCCTTCGGCGGTGGGTTTTCGGTCCTTTCGGGCTGCGGGCCCAGTGCCAGATACGACCAGAGTTGGACCGAGCGGACCTGGTGGAGACCTTTGCTGGCGCTTCAATAAAGCTTCCTGTCCCTTTCCGGACTGCAAGTTTCGGCACGCCTGCTTGCTCTGTGGGGCCAGTCACTCGGCCGCGAAGTGCAGCCGAAAAGGTGTGCCAGGAGCACCGGTTGGGGGTAAGTGAAGAGGGGAGCGGGGGGTTGGCGCCTACCCCCATCAAGATTCAGGCGTTACAGCCGTGGCTGGAACTTTATGCGAAGAACAGGCACGGCAAGGCGGGGACCATGTTGTGGGCAGGTTTTTCTGAGGGCTTTCGTATCCCGTTTTAGGGGGAGGTCTTGTAGGTGGCGGGTGGCAATGCTAGCTCGGTTCTCCGGCTGGCGGAGGTGGCCCGTGCGAAGATTGCGGCGGAATGTGCGTTGGGCAGAGTTGCCGGACCATTTGACCGGCCACCCTTTTCGCCGTTTATTATTTCGCCGCTTGGGGTTATCCCGAAGAAGGAGCCAGGGCGTTATCGTTTGATACACAATCTGTCTTGCCCCCTTGGGGCCTCGGTGAATGACCATGTACCGCGGGAGTTATGCTCGGTGCGCTATGCGTCCTTCGATGAGGCTTTGGAGCTGGTGCGCCAGTGCGGTAAGGGGGCGTTGTTGGCGAAGGTGGACATCGAATCGGCCTTTAGGCTGTTACCGGTTCACCCGTCTGCCTTTCCATTGCTGGGATTTCGTTTTGACGCTCAGTATTATTATGACAAGTGCTTGCCGATGGGTTGTGCGATCTCTTGTGCTTACTTCGAGGCCTTTAGCACGTTTTTACACTGGGTTTTGGTGAGGCGGTCTGAGCGCCATTCTATTGTGCATTACCTGGATGATTTTTTGTTCGTGGGGCCAGCGCAGTCCGCGGTGTGTGAATCCTTGCTAGGGTTGTTCCTTGAGATGGCTGCTGAGTTCGGCATCCCGTTGGCGGCAGGTAAGACGTTGGGACCGGTGACGTGTCTTTCCTTCTTAGGGATCGAAATAGATGCGATGGAGTTAGTGGTCCGTTTACCTAGGGATAAAGATGAGCGTCTGCGACTATTGGTGGCTGAGGTGGGCTCCGCCTCGAAGGTGACTTTGTCAGAGCTGCAGGTGTTGGTCGGCCACTTGAATTTTGCTTGTCGAGTCATTGCTATGGGGAGGCCGTTTGCGCGTAGGCTGTCCCTGGCTATGGCTGGGGTGCGCTGTGGGCATCATCGCATCCGGGTGACGTTGGGGATGCGGTCCGACTTGCAGGTTTGGGATGCTTTCCTGGCTGAGTATAACGGCTGCTCAGTGTTGCAGTTGTCTGAACTATCCAATCAGGATTTGGAGTTGTTTTCCGATGCGGCGGGTAGTTTGGGTATGGGGTTGTATTGTCAAGGCTCGTGGTGTGCGGCGCCTTGGCCGGCATCTTGGACAGAGAGCGGGTTGACGCGTAATGTGACGTTCCTGGAATTGTTCCCGATTGTGGTGGCCTTCTGGGTGTGGCCGGAAAGGTTGCGGGATAAGCGGGTGGTGTTCTGGTGCGACAACGCTGCAGTGGTGCAAGTCATCAATCGACATTCGCCCAAGTGTCCGCGTGTTGCGGCGCTGCTGCGGGTATTTGTGTTTGCCTGTCTTCGTCTCAATGTCACGGCTCGGGCGCGTCACGTGCCGGGTTCTCAGAATGCTATTGCTGATGCTCTGTCTCGTTTTCAGTGGGCGCAGTTTCGGGCATTGGCCCCGGGGGCAGACGAGACATCGGCAGTGGTGCCGGAGCACCTTTGGAGGATTGGGATACCGGAATGATGGACTTGTTGCGAACCGGAATGATGGACTTGTTGCGGTCCTGCGTGGCTCCAGGTACGTGGACGGCTTATCGGCGGGGTTATGCGAAGGTACGGGAGTTTTTATGGGGGAGAGGCTGGAGAGGGGGTAGAGTGGAAGACATGCTAGCTGGTTCTTTTATAGTGTGGGCAAAAGGTTGCGGTTGGTCACGGTCGGCAGTGCGTGCGGCGCTGGCCGGTTTCTCCTTTTTCAGCAGGGTGGTGGGCTGGGGCAGTCCCAGTGCCTCGTATGTGGTGAAGCGGCTTTTGGCTGGATGGGCTAAAGCACAGCCGATGGTGCGGGATTGGCGCCGTCCCGTGTCTCATGAGTTGCTGCTGCGCATATGGGACGTATTGCCAGAGGTGGCGGCATCTCCGTATGAGACGGTGCTTTTTCGGACATTGTTTGTTACGGCTTTTTTTGGGGCGTTTCGGGTGAGTGAGTTGGTCCCACGGTCTTGCAGGCGGTGTGTTCGGGGGGGTTTGCAGTTGCAACATGTGGACCTGCAGGAGACGCTAGTACGGATTTATGTTGCACGCTCGAAGACGGACCAGCAGGGCCTTGGCCGGTGGGTGGTGTTGAAATCTATCCCTGGGTTGGGCTCCTGTCAGGTTCAGAATTTGGCGTCTTACGTTCGTCAGCGGCCAGACCTGACAGGCTGTTTTTTCTGTCACTCGGAGGGAATCGTGGTTACCCAGTTTCAATTCACGGCGGTGCTACGCCTGGCCTTGCGGTGGTTGGGCTTGGATGAGAGGCGGTACGCCTCTCATTCCTTCCGGATAGGGGCAGCGACAAGTGCAGCTGCGGCGGGGCTTGGGGGTGAAGTGATTCAACGGATCGGGAGGTGGCGATCCGGGGCCTATGAAGGTTATGTGCGCCTGGACCAACTGTGAGGCGTCTCCGGGAGTGGGGAGGGGGGGTGTGGGGGGGGTGTGTTAATGCTCTCTTTCTTTTTTCAGGTGTGCTGCAGGGCTGGCCTCCACGGAGTGACAATACGGGCCCAGCCGGCGTATGGTGGATTCTTGGACATTCGTACGTGTACTGGGCGGAGCGCAGAGCCTCGAGTCACCCGCTGGGTCTGCACCTGGGCTTGGTGTCCTGCAATGTTCAGTTGGTGTGGCTGGGCGAGCGTGGCATGCGCTGGTGGCAGCTCCTTCCTTGTGTGCGGGAGCATGCGGAGCGGCGGCAGCGACCGATGGGATTGTTGATACATCTTGGAGGGAATGATCTCTCCAATTGGACATGCCGACAGCTCATTCGAGCGGTGCAGCGGGACCTTCGGGCGCTGCAGGAGCAGTGGCCAGGTGTGGCAATCGTCTGGTCGGACATCATCCCGCGGCCGGCCTGCCTGTCCCAGTGACGTTGGTCGCGTGGGTTAGCAAAAGTCAACCGGCAGATTGGACGTTGGTTGCAGCAGGCTGGAGGATGGCAGGTCCAGCACCCTTGGGCGGATCCACGTTGCGCTGTACTGTATCGTACCGATGGGGTACACTTGTCCCCGGTCGGACAGGACTTATTACTTAATGATTGGCAGGAAGCTCTGGAAATGATTGGTCGCAGCTTTATGGGGGTGGGGGCGGTGTGAGGATAGTAAATACCTCGCACCGGTGGCGGGGTAGAGAGCCAGTGCTCGCAGAAGCGGCGCGGGCTTGAACTGGTTTAGGAGCAGTGGGGGGCGAAGTGCTCCTCGGGGTGGGGCGAGACAGCCCGGTTGGGGGTCTCGGCCCGGTAGCGGGGGGGTGGGGGCTGGCCTTTGCTACTAGTATGACGAGGCAGGCGGCGGGGTTCGGGGGGAGGAGGATGCTCCACCTTGCTACTAATATGGTGGGTGGGGGGCATCTTCCGGCAAGGGGGTGTGGGGCTGTGTTATGTTTGAAAGTTGTATATTTAGGCCCGTGTTGGGCCGGTTGTTACAGGTTGTAAATAAAGCTGCGACCAAAGTTTGTACCAGATTCTGTTGTTGGGTATTTTGTGGGGGGGGGGGGCAATTTATGTTGGGGTGCTAAGACTTGCTGAGGGAGGCGAGGAGGGCCTCCGGGTTACCAGAATTAATTACAGACTTTGTGAAAAAAGTATACTTTGCATACTTTGGACTAAAAATTGTAGATCAAGATAAAGTCTGGGCGCCTCATAAAGTGTGCAAACGGTGTGTTGAGGACCTCCGAAACTGGTTCAAGGGTAAGAAAAAATCTTTCCATTATGGGATTCCTATGGTATGGCGAGAGCAAAAGAACCATAGTGACGACTGTTACTTTTGTTCATGCGATGTGAAAGGGTTTAATTCCAAATGGAAGCATTCCATTTCATACCCCAATCTTCACTCGGCAATTCATCCCATCCCCCATGGCACAGATATACCAGTACCCAAGCCCCCTGCTACCTTGGGAGAGATACCTAGCTCCGATGAAAGTGAAGTCATACCTGAACCAGATGACAAATCAAATTCTGACTTTGAAGATGATACAAGACCAAAATTGTTTTCTCAGGAGGAGATGAATGATTTGGTAAGAGACTTGAATCTTCCCAAAGATGCCGCTGAGTTACTCGGATCAAGGCTGAAAAGCAGGAATTTATTGTTGTCAGGAGTGTCATCTTCATGGTTCAGACATCATGAAAAGGAGTTCATTCCTTACTTCGCCCAGGAAGACAAGTTGGTTTATTGCATCGATGTCAAAGGTCTGATGGGTCAATTTAAAATCCAATATGATTCAGAGCAATGGCGTCTTTTTATAGATTCTTCAAAAAGAAGTCTCAAAGCAGTTTTACTCCACAACAGTTTTTATGCTTCCATACCTGTAGGTCATTCCGTACACTTGAAGGAAACCTACGAGAACTTGGAATTGGTTCTTCGTAAACTTAAATATGAAGACCATGGTTGGCAAGTGTGTGGGGACTTGAAGGTCTTGTGCATGCTGCTTGGGCAACAAGCTGGGTATACCAAATATCCTTGTTTTCTGTGTATATGGGACAGTCGAGACCGACAAAATCACTGGACCAAGAAGAGTTGGCAGCCGAGGGTGCTAACAGTCAGTGAAAAAAATGTCCTCCGAGAAACTTTGGTACCTTCCCATAAAGTTCTTCTACCACCTCTCCACATAAAATTGGGATTGATGAAGCAATTCATAAAATCACTTCCAAGAGATGGAGAATGCTTCAAATACTTGGTCACCAAGTTTCCAGGCCTGTCGGAGGCAAAATTGAAGGAAGATGTGTTCGTCGGACCAGACATTAGAAGGCTTATAGTTGATCAAGAGTTTGTCAATACCATGACGGATCCTCAAAAAGAAGGGTGGATTGCATTTAAAGAAGTCTTACAGAAATGTTTAGGCAATAACAAAGATCCTCACTACAAAAAGATCGTCGGACGAATGCTGAAAGCATTTCAAGCTTTAGGTTGCCTGATGAGTTTGAAAGTGCATTTCCTCCAGTCCCACCTTGACTACTTTCCTGAAAATTTGGGAGCTGTGAGTGAGGAACAAGGTGAACGATTCCACCAAGACATTAAAGAGATGGAAGGGAGATACCAGGGAAAATGGAGCATTATAATGATGGCAGACTACTGTTGGATGCTTCAGAGAGACATTCCAGATGCTACTCACAAGCGTAAATGCACCAAGAGGAGCCTCACAAGGAAGAAGAATCGAGTTTAGTGTGTGTAGGTGAGTTCATTTCAGTTCAAAAAAGGATTTTCATGAAAATATTGTAATAAAACTTTAATTTTATAAGTCTATTTCCATTTATTTTGAGGTATTGCCTTATTTAACATAGTTACCTAAATTGTCAGGAAACATGATGTCCTATGACAAAATGGAGGTCATTTTCGGATTCAGCACACCAAAAAACATAAAGATTACGTGGAATAACCAAAACAGCTCTCGAAAAATGTTTTTGCAGACCTGTGTTACATGCTTAGTGCATATTAGTAAACATGCCCCTTAATATAATTTGATGCTCCTTCAAGTATACATATTTTTTGGGGGTTTAGGCTGAGAATTATGAGAGAGCTTTTATAAAATAGTCTTAAAGTAAGCACCTTTTTGGACTTCTTACATAAGTGTCCTGTTATAAATTCAAGTCCTGCATATAGAACTACTATACCCTTTAATGCAAGTTGCTAGTTTTCTAATATAAAATAAATACCTAACAAGCAAGTTACACTGGTCAACATTGAAATCGTTACTGACTTTAAAAGGCCCTAATCTGTAGTATCTTGGTGAGCTGAACACGAATATAACATTAAAAAATATTTTTGGCTCTCCTTTTGAAGATATTGCATGTAGTTTATTTTTGACGTTTCACTGTGTAAATTTATCCAGTAGGACATCAACAGCATCCCAAATAAGCCTTGAATGATGTAATATTTCATCACATTGCATAATACTAGCATGCACACATCATCCAGAGTTGATTGCATCATTTTCTGATGTAATGCAATACTACTGCCAGACGGCTGCTGAAGCCATCTGACGTCGGCAGTGTATTATACGCAGTCGGAAAGGTTGAGCATTTAAAATATTTCAGACTGTGTGCGAGACAGTTTAAGCTACTGTTACATGTAACTTTTATTAATCATATAATTTTAGCCATTTAGGTACAATACAGAACAGTAATGCTGCGAAAGTGTGTTAATACCGTTGACAATTTCTGCTACATTTTTGTGGAAGTTCGGGACCTAGATCAGGATTTTCAAACTCAATTTAATGTTGGTGCCAGTGGGGGAAAAAGCTACCATAAATAGGCTGACTGACTGGGGGGGGGGGGGGGCGGAAGGACCCTTGGATGTTGCAACTGACTGGGTTGGAAGGGAGAGGTTCTCCCTTAAATACATCTCCCTATGCCCCCTTTTCCAGGTTCCAGCATGACCCCCCATCTTCCTATGTCCCCTCCGCTATGTTTATCACATCCCTTCCTTCCACCATATTGTATCTCCTCCCTTGTGTCCAGCATCTCCTTTCTCTTACTACTGGGTCTTAATATTGACCCGAATAATAGTGATAATGAAAGGCCAGATTAGGTCTCAGTAAAGACTTGTACAAGGACTATTGTAGTTGATATGGAAGGGCAGACTAGATAGGCCATGTGGTCTTTTTCTGCCATCATGTTTCTATATTTCTATTATCTCTTCCTTTTTAGATGGTTGTGCCTCTCTCTAGGTATCCTATCATTTCTTTGGTTCTGTTTATCACTCCTCTATTCATTTTTCCTGCATGGTAGATATCAGTACTGCACCTCATCAAATATTGCTCCCATGGATTTTGCTCTGCACTTATTTATATTGAAATCTAGCTGCCAAGTACTCGGCCACCCTTTTCAGGGCTGGTGCAAGGTTGTTTGGCAACCTAGGTGAAACTTCATCCTTGTGTCCCCTCTTATCACATGGAGGCCGCTACCACTGCTTTATAAACATATCATTTAGTGTGTAAGAATACCACAAGAGAATCAGAATGCTTCTTCCACTTTCTTTTAGTTGTTTGAGTTATGTTAGGGTGGATGTATAATGGTTTGCACATGTGATAACGTCACTTTTGCGGAGAATTTTTATTGGTTACCGGTCCTATAAAAAGTAGTACATCAGATGCCGTTTTCTAACAATGGCGGGGAAAGTGGAAGAAGCATTGTTAACCCCTGAGGAAGCCAGTAATTGCTGAAACAAAAGCTTTTGTAGGGTATGAGCTGAATATTTAAGTGAGGATCATGAAAAGATCTCCCTGCCTTGCTCCAATATTGAAGATCTTTGAGTCTCGTTTCCATAATGGATCACTTTGGAGTTGCCATGGAATGGATAAACTGTGTTAAAGATAAGTAATTGTAGACCTTGTTAGGCACATTTACTATTGTTTATATTTTATCTACTCCTTCTGTTATTTTACATGAGATGGAAGTGGCGCCCCATAAAGCACAGTAACATGACGTGTTTTTATGTAATATATATGTTTTGTGGTATGGTATATAATGAGTAATTTTGAATCCCCAGGAGTACTCATGTGGAATTGAAATGTTATGGTTGGAAATTTAATATTATATATATAAAATTGTGTGGAAGGCTATATTGACCAGTGATGTTAGCGTCAGCTGTTCCCTATAGTGAAAATTTCACTAAATGTAGGGTATAAGCCATCCTGAGGTCATATTTGCCTATGATAAGAAAGCTTTTTAGATTTGTGCATACCATGATAGTCATGAACCTCACTCCTAATTCAGGATAAGAACATAAGATATGCCATACTGGGTCAGACCAAGGTCCATCAAGCCCAGTATCCTGTTTCCAACAGTGGCCAATCTAGGTCATATGTACCTAGCAGTTTCCCCCAAAAGACACAGGTTCCGCAATGCTTGTACTGGGTCAAGCATTGATATCCTGGGTCCCTTCTTAATAATGGTTTATGGACCTTTCCTCCAGGAATTTGTCCAAACCTTTTTTAAATCCAGCTACACTAACAGCCTTTACTACATCCTCCGGTAACAAATTCCAGAGTTTGATTACATGTTGAGTGAAAAAATATTTTCTTTTATTAGTCTTAAATAGTTTACCCTGTAGCTTCATTTCATGTCCCCTAGTCTTTCTATATTCTCATAACGTAAACAATCGATCTACGTTTACCCGTTCCACTCCGTTCATTAATTTATAGACTTCTATCATATCTCCCCTCAGCCGTCTCTTTTCCAGGTTAAAGAGCCCTAACCTTTTAGCCTTTCTTCATAGGAGTATCCTTCCATCCCCTTTACCATTTTGGTGGCTCTTCTCTGAACCTTTTCTAATAACTCTATATCCTTTTTAAGATACGGCGACCAGAATTGCACACAATATTCAAGGTGCGGTCTCACCATGGAACGGTATAGAGGCATTATAATATCTTTTGGTTTTTTTCCATTCCTTTCCTTATGATACCTAGCATTCTATTTGCTCTCTTGGCTGCCGCTGCACACTGGGCTGAAGGTTTTAACATGTTATCCACAATGACGCCTAAATCTTTTTCCTGGGTGGTGGTTCCTAATGTGGAACATTGCATTGTGTAACCATAGTTTGGATTGTTCTTCCTTAGGTGCATAACTTTGCACTTGTCCACATTAAATTTCATCTGCCATTTTGATGCCCAGTCTTCTATATATGGGGGCAGCTTCTCCAAATGGGTTAGTTTTTCACATGCCATGACAGGCGTGCCCTGTGGAAGAAGAGATGATCCTGGCACTTCATTGAGATGATGGGGTGGGAGCAGGGCCGGATTTACCTATACGCCAACTACGCCGTGGCGTAGGGCCCACAGCTGACAAGGGCCCACAAAAATTGAAGAAATTGTTAGCTTTCTTAAAATTAAATTTAAAAAAAAACCGCTGGCTGCTGCCGCGGCAGCATGGACTGTCCCGCGGGGCACCCTCTGCTGCCGCGGCAGCATGGACTGTCCCGCGGGGCTCCTCTGCCCGGCTGAATCCGTCCCTCCCTCCCTCCATGCCGGCTTTGAGAGGCGTGAAGGGAGAGTGTCTCCCTCGCGTCTCTGTTAAGCCCGCAGGGGCTGATGGGAAATTATCTGATTTTTACCTATCCTTCCAGTGTAAATAGCTTATGTATATAGTTAACCCCGTTATCCAAGTTTGTACTCCTGTTCGATGTAAAACCTGACAGCTTGTTGTTATGGTCGTTAAGTTATGATGTAAACCGCATTGATGCTAAATAGCGCGGTATATAAGAAATTGTAATAATAATAATAATAATAATAATTAAGACAGACAAGACAAAAGATAAGAATAAGGGTAGAATAAGGAAGGGTAAGCAGACACACAGAAAAGGGATCAGGATCCAAAAGCAGTCTCAAAGAGGTGAGCCTTTGACATGGATTTGAAAAGGAGCAGAGATGAAGCCCAATGTAAAGACTCATATAGTTTGTTCCAGGTATAAGGAGCAACAAGATGAAAGGACTGAAGTCTTGAGTTGGTAGTGGGAGAAAAGGGCAAATTGAGAAGCAAGGCAGTCGTAGAGCAGATTTCATGAGGAGGGGTGTAGGGAGAGAGGAGAGAGTAAGGTAGTGAGGAGCAGAAGATTGAATACATTTATAGGTCAGAAGGAGAAGTTTGAATTGGATATGGAAATGGAAGAGAAGCCAATGAAGTTATTTGAGAAGAGGGGTTATATGAGTATATCTAGGCTGCTGAAAGATTAGTCGCACAGCAGAGTTCTGAAGAGATTGAAGGGGAGAGAGGTGATTCAGAGGGAGACTATCAAGAGGAAGGTTGAAATAGTCAAGATGGGAGGTAATTAGAGAGTGGACACGTGTTTCAGTAGTGTGTTCAGAAAGGAAGGGACAAATTTTGTTAATGTTATAGAGAAAGAAGCAACAGGTTTTAGCTATCTGTTGGATATGTGAAGAAAAGGAGAGGGAGGAGTCAAAGATGATCCCAAGGTTACGAGCTGAGGAAACAGAAAGTAGAAGAGTGTTATCTACAGAGATAGAAATAAGAGGAAGGGGGAGGAGGGTTTATGGGGAAAATAAGGAGTTCGGTTTTGGCCATATTTAATTTCAAATGATGGTGGGACATTCAGGAAGCAATGTGAGACAGGCGGGCAGACATGTGGGCCTGTAGTGTCAGAGAAATATCAGGTGTAGAAAGATAGATCTGAGAATCATCAGCATAAAAATGATACTGAAACCCATGGGAGGAGATGAGAGCACCAAGGGACTGAGTGTAGAGAGAGAAAAGGAGAGGGCCCAGAACAGACCCTTCGGGAACACCAACTGAGAGAGGGATAGTAGTAGAGGAGGAACTACCAGAACAAACACTGGAAGAGTGATGAAAGAGATAAGAAGAGAACCAGGACAGCTCAGGACCTCTAAAACCAAGTGAGGGCAATGTGTCAAGGAGAAGATGGTGGTCAACAGTGTGAAAATCAGCAGAAAAGTCAAGAAGGATGAAAATATAGTAAAGGCCCTTGGATTTAGCCAGGAACAAGTAGCTGGAGACTTTGGTAAGTGCCATATCAGTAAGGGATGAAAGCCAGATTGAAGTGGATCCAGCAGGGCTTGAGAAGAAAGAAATTCAAGACGATAGCAGAGGACTGCACACTCAAGAAGTTTGGAAATAAAGGGAAGAAGGGAATTGGGTCAATAATTAGAAGGACAAGTAGGGTCAAGTGAAGGTTTCTTGAGAAGAGGTGTGACCACAGTATGCTTGAAGGCTGCAGGGACAGTAGCAGTGGAGAGCGAGAGGTTGAGAATATGTGAGATGGAAGGGATGACAGAGGAGGAAATAGAGTTAAGGAGATTGGTGGGGATAGGATCAGAAGAGCAAATAGTAAGGTTAGAGGAGGAAAGAAGATAAGAGGTTTCCTCACTAGCGATCATAGAAAAGAATGAAAGGATAACAGAGATTGAGGGGAAAAGTTTGTATTGAGGTAGGGGAAGAGAGAATGAAGCTGATCTAGTAGGGAATTGGAGAGTAATTTTGTGGATTTTGTCATGGAAATAGTCAGCAAGGGTTTGGGCAGGAAGAGAAGGAGGCATTGGAGGGGGAGGCACCTTGAGGAGAAAGTTAAGCATTCAGAAGATGCGGCGGGGGTCAATAGCAAGAGAGATGGACATAGTAGTTTTGCTTGGTGAATGCTAAGGCTGACTGTAAGGAGGTAAGCATGAATTTTAAGCGAAGAAAGTCAGAGAGGAAGTGGGATTTGAGCCAAATGCATTCAGCTGAGCGGGCACAGGAGCATAGTTAGTGGGTAGTTGAAGATAGCCAGGGTTGAGGTATAGTGCATCTCACAGGATGTGGGATGGGTGGAGCAAGAATATCTAGAGCAGAGGAGAGGCAGTATTACAGGAAACTGTAGCCTCATCAACAGATTTAGAAGATAAGTGAAAGAAAGAGATGATGAGACAATAGTAGAGAGAGAGAGACAATGGATCCATAGCATGAAGATTCCTAAAAAGGTAGGAGGAGACTGGGCGAGATTGAGGTGGCGAGTGATAAAGCTTAATAGATGATGATGATCAGATAGGGGAAGAAATGAGGAATGGAAAATGGAGGGTAAACAGAAGAATACCAGGTTAAGCTCTATTAACTCTTTCTTCTGCAAATGGTGTGGAAATTACCCTACAGCCATATGAAATACACATCATACTATATCAAAATGGCTCATAAGAACATAAGATATGCCATTCTGGGTCAGACCAAGGTCCATCAAGCCCAGTATCCTGTTTACAACACTGGCCAATCTAGGTCATAAGTACCTAGCAGTTTCCCCAAAAGACACAGGTTTCTCAATGCTTGTATTGGGTCAAGCAGTGATATCCTGGGTCCCTTTAATAATGGTTTATGGACTTTTCCTCCAGGAACTTGTCCAAACCTTTTTTAAACCCAGCTACACTAACAGCTTTTACTACATCCTCCAGTAACAAATTCCAGAGTTTGATTACACGTTGAGTGAAAAAATATTTTCTCTTATTAGTTTTAAATAGGTTACCCTGTAGTTTCATTGCATGTCCCCTAGTGTTTTATATTCTGATGATGTAAACAATTGATCTATGTTTACCGTACCACTTCATTCATTAATTTATAGACTTATATCATATCTCCCCTCAGCCGTCTCTTTTCCAGGTTAAAGAACCCTAATCTTTTTAGCCTCTCTTCATAGGGATATCCTTCCATCCCCTTTACCATTTTGGTGCCGCTTCTCTGTACCTTTTCTAATAATGCTATATCCTTTTTAAGATATGGTGACCAGAATTTCACAGAATATTCAATATGGAATGATACAGAGGCATTATAATATCCTTTGTTTTATTTTCCATTCCTTTCCTTATGATACCTAGCATTCTATTTGCTCTCTTGGCCGTCGCTGCACACTGAGTGGAGGGTTTTAACATGTTATTCACAATGACACCTACATTTTTTCCTGGGTCATGGTTCCCAATGTGGAACCTTGCATCGTGCAACCATAGTTTGGGTTGGTCTTTCCTAGGTGCATAACTTTGTACTAGTCCACATTAAATTTCATCTGCCATTTGGATGCCCAGTCTTCCAATTTATCAAGATCCGCTTGCAATTTTCCACAGTCCTCTTGGGTTTTAACAACTTTAAATAGTTTTGTGTCATCTGCAAATTTGATAACCTCGCTCGTTATTCCCTTTTCCAGGTCATTTATGAATATGTTAAAAAGCAGCGGACCCAGCACAGATCCCTGGGTCTTTCCAGTTCGAATGAAAAGCTAGTTACATTCAGGTACAGTAGGTATTTCCCTGTCCCTAGAGGGCTTGCAATCTTATATTATTGTTGTAGCCTTTCAATTAGCTTATGCAGCTACTATTAATTTTCATTATAATTAATTTTAGTCACAAAGGGCCCAATTTTTAGTTAGGCAGGGTATGTGCTGCATTGGCGCATAGCCTGCTCACTGATCCCCTTAACCCAATTTTCACTTTGACAGTGATGGAAGTAAAAATCTGGTTTTGGCTGGATGCACCAGCAGCTGCCGAGGCTAAGTGGGTAGCAGCAATTTTCAATGTTACCCGCTTAGTCCCTGCACAGAGGACTAAGCTGGTAGCATCATAAATCACTGCTATTTGCTTAGCTCTTTCATCCGCCCCTGCTCCACCCCCACTCTGCCCCCAGGCTAACCACATAGCATCTGAATGTGTTGGGGACTTATCCAGGATTTTCCAAAGGCACAACCATGTAGGTGCCTTTGGAAAATCCCAAATAAGGCATTTATACAGGTAACTAGGGCAGTTACCCATATAAATGCCTTTGAAAATGCTGCCTAAAGACTATTGTCACATAGAATTCAAAAAGTCTTTTCTGGATTACAAGGAGAGTGAAAAAAAATGCCTAACCAATACAATTTCCTAAAAAATATATATTTGTATAGAGAGAACAAAATGAATTTTGAATTTATATGAATCTCTTCCTCATCCAGACAAAAAAATATCAGGCATATTTACTTTATCAACGTTGAATCCGTCTTCTGGTTGCTTGAGACTTGAGGGAGGAGTGGCCTAGTGGTTGTGGCAAGGTACTACAGGCCAGAAGGTCAGTGGTTCAAATCCCACTAGAGGACAACAACCTTGGTCCTTGCTCCTTGTGGTCTTGGGCAAGCCACTTAACCCTCCATTGCCCATGTTCCCTGTAAGTATTAGTGTATGTGTCTCATATCCTCTCATGTTAAATGTATCCCCAACCGCTTTGACCCAGTGAAAAGCGGGATATAAATGCAGCTAAATAAATAAATAAATAAAATAAATATGAGCAGTGGGCAATCGCATCATGTTTAATGATGGGCTCTGTGCCCCAGTGTGCCTCTGTTGAAACTACATTGGTATTCTATGGATGTCAGAATCCATTCAATATATTCTCGATCTCTCTTTGATCCGTATTCCTATTTAGATTTAAAACTGCATTGGATCTGAGGGAAGTTTACAGAAAATATTTGTTCCACTGTGGCTGTAATGCCGATTCGTGTACAAAGAAGTATAATATTTCCTGACTTCTATGATCAATTTATGTAGAATTATTATACAGGAATATTTCTTTAAGAGTCTGCATACAAAGTTAGTTGTATATAAAGTTAGTCGTATATAACAAGTAAAGAGTAGTGTAGCCAAATCAGTAAGGGAAGGAAATATTTAAAAAATGTCTTGGGCAGCTTATGATCTTAATTGATATCTTCCGTTTGTATACTGTATTCTCTGCAAAGCTTTTAGCGGTGTAGAAAATAAAATTTAACATAGTAAATGATGACATGGAAAACATATTCATACATATATGGAGTGCGATCTTATCAAGTGTCCTGTCTCTTGGCAAAAATGCTGTTATTTTACCGGTCTAAAGCGGTGATCAAGATTTATTAAAACATTTTCTACTTGCAGTCACCATCAGATCATAAATCTAATCATTTGATTTGAATGCAGCCCATGATATTCCTAAGACACAAACATTTCAATGCATAATCAATACTTTAATTATGCCTTTATAGTTCAGTTACTTCGTAATTGATCTAGTTTTCCAACACCGAGCTAACTACTGTTGAACTGCTGATTACCTGAATTTGCAATGTTCCCCGCTTCTCAAGGGTAAAAAATAAAGAAATTTAGGACAAAGAAGGACTTTGTCGTTTTAATACCGATCACAGTTAAATGATCAAACGTTTGGAAGAGATCTATGCTGAGTAGACTACTTTGCAGTACTTGTGTAGTGCTGTTCCTAATGTAGCAATCAGGAAGGGGAAGAGAAACATTTAAATGAGGCAGAATTTGAATGTTTTCAAATGCGGTAGCCCAAAAATGCCATTAATGAATTCCCTGTGATCCTGCCGGCTTCCAGGGAAAGGGCGTGTTTAGCCTGGGAACATGTACAGTGTGGTCCGAGGCTTTGCCGGAGCAGACCTGTGCACCTCTCGGTTGAGCGCCTCGGCGTCGCTGTCCGCCTCCGTGGTGCTGAAAGGAAAGCAGCGGAAGCAGCGCCCGCCCCTCCCCCAGTCTACCAGCAGCAGTAGCAGCAGCAGCAGCAGCAGTAGGAAGGGAAGCTGCAGCGAGAGAGGCGGAATATCACAGGCCGATCGAGCAATGAGAGCGCATCCTGCGATCCGGCAAGACGAAAGCATGAATTTTCCGGGGAGGCCACCCATCTCGCCACCCCGTCGGAGAGGTTTTAGCGATGCGGGATGGCCCTGAAAGGAAATCTTCCGCCATACCGGACATGCGGTGGGGCTTTTGAGGATGTGACTTTCACGCTCGGGAGTCTGCGGGAGGCTGTTGGTCTTTTTCGGCGACTGCGATGGCTGTTTTCCGGAGGCGCAGGGGGCTTCTTTCCATTTTGCAGACTCTCTCCGTTATGGTATTTCACCTGCTAGGCCCAGCAGTCGGGCACATCCGGTACTCAGTCCGGGAGGAACTCAATCACGGAGCGTTTGTTGGAAATGTGGTGAGCGATCTGGGGCTGGACCTTAGGCAATTATCTGCTCGGGGCTTTGGAATCACGTCTGAAAGCAGTAAGCAGTATTTCGATGTGAATCTGGGGAATGGAATCTTATTCGTCAATGAAAAGATAGACCGTGAAACTCTATGTGAACTCAGATCTACCTGCTTTCTAAATCTAGGGGTCGTGATCCGGAATCCTGTGGAGGTACATAATATTGAAGTAGAAATAACTGACATTAATGATAATACCCCAAGATTTCCAAGAAACGACTATTACTGGGAGATCAGTGAATCAGCTGTTCCTGGAGCGCGCTTTCCTCTCGAGAGCGCGCAGGATCCTGACGTGGGGACGAATTCGATTCAGACTTACAAACTCAGCACAAACGATCATTTTACCCTTGATCTGAAGACCTTTAACGAGAACAGCAAGTTAATAGAGATTGTTTTGAAAAAAGCTTTGGATCGTGAACAGAAATCCCTTCATCAGCTGATTTTGACTGCAGTTGATGGTGGTAGCCCGGCAAGATCAGGCACAGCACAAATATCAGTTCGAGTCATGGACACTAATGACAATTCTCCTTTTTTTGATAAATCGACATATAAAGTTAGTTTGTTAGAAAATGCAAGTCTAGGCACTTTGGTAATTAAGTTGAATGCCACTGATCCTGACGAAGGATCCAATGGGGAAGTCGTGTATTCGTTCAGTAGTTACACTCCAGAGAAGGTCAGACAGCTGTTTCATATAAATCCTGACTCTGGAGAAATACGAGTTAATGGGTCGGTCGATTATGAAGAGGCCTCTTCTTATGAGATATATATACAGGCCACTGATAAAGGCCCAGTTTCCATGGCAGGTCATTGTAAGGTATTAGTGGATATAGTTGATGTAAATGACAATGCCCCAGAAGTGGTAGTAACTTCATTATATACACCTGTGCCTGAAAATGCTCAAGCAGAAACTGTAATAGCCTTGATGAGTGTAACTGATAATGATTCTGGTTTAAATAAGCAAGTCAGCCTTAAGATACCACCCAACCTTCCCTTTAAATTAAATTCTTTTAAAAACTCTTATACTTTGGTCACTGATGGACATCTTGACCGTGAAAAAGTCCCCTCCTACAATATTACCTTGACAGCTACAGATGCTGGGACGCCATCCTTGTCATCTCAGAAAACAATTCAAGTGGACATATCTGATATAAATGATAATGCACCACAGTTTGAACTTTCTTCATATGCAGTTTATGTGATGGAGAACAATGCACCAGGGGTTTCATTATGTACTGTGAAAGCATATGACCCAGACACCAAGGAAAATTCCTTTGTGTCCTATTCTTTACTTGGGGGACAAATTCAAGGGCTACCTGTAACATCGTACGTTTCAATTAAATCAGATAATGGTGATATTTATGCCGTGACTTCTTTTGACTACGAAAAGTTAAGGGAATTTCAGATTGTTGTTCAGGCACAGGATACTGGAAACCCACCACTCAGTAGTACTACTATAGTTAACCTATACGTTGTGGATGAAAATGACCATGCCCCTCAGATATTGTATCCTGTGTCAAATAATGGTTCAGCTGCAACTGAGATGATTCCTCGAACAGCCAATACAGGATATTTGGTTACCAAGGTAATAGCCATTGATGCTGACTCTGGACAAAATGCATGGCTGTTCTACTCTCTCTCCCAAGTCTCAGATCCATATATGTTTAAAATGGAGCTACACACAGGGGAAATAAGGACTACAGGCAAAGTTGGGGATGATAGTATTGCTACCTACAATTTGACAGTTCTTGTGAGAGACAATGGGCAGCCTGCCCTTTCTGCTTCAATAGCTATAACCGTAGCTGTGGTGGACAGAGTTTCTAAAATCATTCCTGACTCAAGAAAACATGTGAAGATTACAAAAAATTACTCAGAGATAACTCTTTACCTAATCATTGCTTTAAGCTCAATTTCTTTCGTATTTCTGTTGACTATCATTGTTCTAACAGTCATCAAGTGCTACAGATATAGTGTATATGGTGACTCTTGTTGTGTAGGCTCCTGTGATTTCAGAGACAGATATTCACCGGAAACATATAAACAGGCCAATAACAACATTGAACCTAGGCTACCACCTGGTTTAAAGGTACAACCACATTTTATTGAAGTGAGGGGGAATGGCTCCCTTACTAAGACATATTGCTATAAAGCCTGCCTAACAGCAGGGTCAGGAAGTGACACTTTCATGTTTTATAACACCGGTGGCCCTGCTGGATCTGGTCCTCATGCAGTGATAGCAGACAGACACCTAACAGGACAGAGCGGGCAGAGTGCACAAAATCTCATTATTTTAAAAAGTGAGACCTCCACTCCTAATGAGGTGAGAATATGTTGTTAAATCATCAAGAGTTCTAAACTTAGCAAAATGTTATGTTGCAAGTTGTAATTATCAAAGCATGGCAGAGTAAAACATTTTAGGGAAAAATAATAATCAGATTGCTTTAATATATTTTAAGGAAAATGATGTTTGGACTTCCTGGTCCACTTTATTGGCAGTGAATTGTCAGGCACAGTAAAGTATGCTGAAATGCTGGTATATAAATAATATATTCAGAGTTTCTATTTTACAGCAGTTGAATGACATGCTTCTATACTCTTAGCCTATTTTACTAATTATTCTTCATAGAGCTACAACTTGTAACCTCCTTGGTTGTCATTGAAGCCTGCTCAACACCTGTAGTTTAAATTAGCAGTACATTAAGGTTATCAGTGTCTTCCTACAGTGATAGATTATGTTGCAACTATCCTTTGCATCAACATTACACCAATTTTGCTTATAGTTTCTAGATGACCATTGATTGCATAGCTATCATGTTGTTGGTTCCTACAATCTGTGCAAAAGTTTTCTCCTTCTCCATATTTTTTCAGTGAGTAAATTCTTTCGGAGCTATTTGTACAGCTGAGTGTTTTTCTTTTGATCCATATCTAAAATTTAGCATGCTCTTAACAGGAAATGGCTCGCATACAGAAATTTAGCTAGGCATATGGCCAGCTCGTACATTAACATGAAAGGCCTATATGAGTACATGATAAACTGCTTTTAAATTATAAGGTATCGTATGGCTTCATTGCATTGTAGATGTACTTTTACATAACTACAGTGAAATATACACATCCTGTTCATTATTCAATCTTTATTTGGAATAGAGTCTCAAGTAGATCCCTGTTCAAAAATGTTAGACACTTAATTTTTTCCTAGAGTTTTTTAGTATTTGCAATTTATTCTTTATTGAATTGTTTATATGGTAACTGATGCAAATACATTTCAGTTACACACCTAAAATCTAAGACTAATATCACATCCTCTGAACTCAGCCTTTACAGAATTCTATAGCTAAAGTTTGCTTTTTAAGAGGTTTTCTTTATTTCTATAAGTTGATGATCTCCTTAGATACTGAGATCGCACTGACAAATTTTGCATATATGTTAGGAAGCTAAATGAGCTAAATTATTGATGATGCTTCTTAGAAGTTCATGCCTGCTGTAAAAAAAGATAGCAAGCAATTGAAAACTGAGAAAGATATAGATATTTCAAAATCAATTCAAGAGAGAGGAGCTCATATTACAGCTGCTGAATTTGACAGTTTCTGCACTGGTATAGTAGAAACTGTTGATGTGTATGGCAAAATGGCACCTAGCAGTACTCCCTTATTTGGCAGTTTGACCCATAGTGGTAGTAATGTGAGACTACTGCTAGAAGTCATAGGTAGGCTTTTTGGGGGTGGGTTGGGGGCATGTGTGTGGGGAGATTACTTGGAGGGATACCCTGTGCCCATGATGGTGCTAGGGGGTAGGGATCCTTGGACCATTGATGCACTCTTTACAACACAGCCCTTTTAAGATGGTAGCTGAGAGCATCGGGCTGCATATAAGCAGTGAGCTGGTATAAGGTATTTTGCATGTTTTTGCATGCTTTGCATTTCTTTCATATTCAACACGGGTTGCGGTGGGAATTTCTGCATTATGATGAAATAAATTACATTATTGACCTTTAACGTAGGTTAAGAGCCTGTTGAATATAAGACCTTAACTATGAGTGTAATTTTATAGTGGACACCTAACCCTAGGTGTCCACTATAAAATTACACTCATAGTTAAGGTCTTATATTCAACAGGCTCTTAACCTACGTTAAAGGTCAATAATGTAATTTATTTCATCATAATGCAGAAATTCCCACCGCAACCCGTGTTGAATATGAAAGAAATGCAAAGCATGCAAAAACATGCAAAATACCTTATACCAGCTCACTGCTTATATGCAGCCCGATGCTCTCAGCTACCATCTTAAAAGGGCTGTGTTGTAAAGAGTGCATCAATGGTCCAAGGATCCCTACCCCCTAGCACCATCATGGGCACAGGGTATCCCTCCAAGTAATCTCCCCACACACATGCCAGCTCACTGCTTATATACAGCCCGATGCTCTCAGCTACCATCTTAAAAGGGCTGTGTTGTAACACAGGCATTTTGCAGCTATTTTATAAAGTAAAGCATGGACATTTTTCACTTTATAAAATAGAGAGGCAAGTGGCCAAAACACACATTAAACTAGGCACAAGCACTTATGCCTGCTCAGTGGCAGGTGTATATGCCCACACATAGATATATGCTCAGTGGCGGGTGTATATGCCCACACATAGATTTTTCAAGAATATGCATAAGTTATATTTTATAACTTACATGCATAAATTTGCACCCTGCCTCCCAAGCTCCACCCCTATGCACGCCCAACGTATTTGCCATCAGTCTGACATATGTACTTTCAGAATAGTGACTGACTACATTCGTAAATTTAGACAGTCTTTATAAAATTACCTCCCTTATGTATAGCAGTGATTGCACAGTACATATATTGTGCCATTGCCTGTTTTTATGGTGGCATTGAATACATGCATTAATGTAAACACAGGTGCCAGGGTTTAAAGTAATCCAGTTGCCACTGTTATTAAAAATTGAACCCACTTTGATTTTTTTTCATTTTAAGAAATTTGAAGTAATATGTGAGAAAATATGAGTTTGATTTAATCTTGTGAATTGATATGTATTTCTTCCACAAAAAATATTTTTTGTGACAGAAATGACTAAATTGGCCTAGTCAAACTATTTCAGTGTATAAACCTTTGTTAAATGGATAATATGTGATGCTCTATAAAGCTTGTTTTTCCCTTTGTGTTTTTAAATTGTACTATAATCTTTGAGTACCCAAGAAACTGATTTATTCTACTTTTAAATGAAAGTGAAATACCCTATTATGTTTTCTTTAGAATTAATTCATGAAATGCCTTTTGTTCTGGTGATTTTATTATTCTGCCAGCAAGTATCTTCAGTGTTGAACAACTTTCAGACTGCTGTCTTATTATAATAGATTACTCCTGCTAGAATTCTGCACACAGTGGGGGTCTTCTGCTAAAGGGTGCTAGCTAGCAGTGCATGTTCTGGTGCATGCTGAAGGCATGCTGGGACATGCATTACCACTTAGCACAGGGCCATGACAGTTAGCACTAACTGTGCAACCCACGTTAGGGTCACGAGTGGGCAGACTAGGGGTGGGGAATGGACGTGGTGAGCTTTCCATATCCCCGACGGTTGACACAGTTTGGGCACTTTTGGTACATTAGGTACAACACCCTAATGTCCTTCAGTAAAAGGGCCCCCATAACTCAAAAATTTCACTTTTTTGTAATGTTTTTTTCTGTGTTGTATTTAAATTAAGGATCACTCAAAAATAATATACTTTGTTATTCTGACAATCAAAGCATGCAGAACTTTGCATAATTCAGAACTTTTGGCACAGAAGTTTGAATTTTGTTTGTAGAATTCCAGCAGGAGTGGATAGAGAAGTAATTGGCAATGTATTTTTTATTTTTGTTTATATATATATATAACAAAACTCTGAACTAGCAAGTATTTCTCTATTATTGAAATAAGATAGCAGTTTGAAGTTTTTCATCATTGAAGATACCTGCTGGGAAAATAGCATAATCACAAGCACTTAAGACATTTCAAATATCTACTATATATTGACCATGTATTAATGGCAAGGAGGTAAAGGCTGTGTCTGTCCTTGTTGCATAGCGTGCACATGAGTGCCTCGATGCACATGTACAGTATCTAGCCCTTTGTGAGTGGTGCAGCCGCACAGGGCACAAAGAAATAACGGTGCATTTGGAGCTGCCAGCCTCAGCTCCCCCTATGCCGCCTGCCCTTGCCTTGCCACTGGTTTTCGTGCTTCCTTGGCAGTGGCAGCAGCAGTAGAGCAGACATCCAATTCTAAAAAAAACATGCGGGTGTTTCTGACCCCACGCTTGCATGCAGGTCTGCTCCCTCCCTCCTCTGACATAGGCTCACATCAGAGGAGGGAGGGACCAGACCAGACAGTCAAGTGCTGAGTTGCAAAGACCCATGTTTGAATGGCTTGTCTGGTCCCTCCCTCCTCTGATGCAAGCATACATCAGAGGAGGGAGGGAGCAGACCTGCATGCAAGCGCAAAGTTAGAAAGACCCATATGTGTTTGTTTTTTTTAAATTGGATGTTCGCTCTGCTGCTACCACTGCCACTGCCACCACTAAGGAACCACAAAAAGTGGCAACGGGGCAAGGGTAGGCAGTACGGGAGCCGGCTGGGCATGGAGGTGTGGGGTAAGGCAAGATGCTGGGCATGAGGCAAATGGCAAACCTGTGATGGGAGAGGTGGGGGGGGGGGGGGAGTGTGCCAGATGTGGAAGTCGCACAGGGCACATTTATGGCTTTCTATGGCCCTGCACATGTGCATGCTGCCCTAGACATTGATTTTTGGGAATGTTTGCACCATGAGAAATGGTTGGCCAATTGAGTGAATGCCTGGCTAATTGAGGGAGGTGCCTAAGAAAGGGGAAAGGAGTAAGGGGTGGCCGACTTGTTATGGGGTAGGGGTTAGGTTGCACTACCATACAAAAGAAGAGAGAGAGAATAAGGGCCGTGTACAGTGAAATGAGAGAGAGAGACTGGGTGAGAGCAGAGTGCAGGGAAATGTGTGTGAGAGAGGAAGAGAGAGAGAGACTGTGTGAGAGCAGAGTGCAGGGAAATGTGTGTGAGAGAGGAAGAGAGAGAGAGACTGGGTGAGAGCAGAGTGCAGGGAAATGTGTGTGAGAGAGGAAGAGAGAGAGAGACTGGGTGAGAGCAGAGTGCAGGGAAATGTGTGTGAGAGAGGAAGAGAGAGAGAGACTGGGTGAGAGCAGAGTGCAGGGAAATGTGTGCGAGAGAGGAAGAGAGAGAGAGACTGGGTGAGAGCAGAGTGCAGGGAAATGTGTGCGAGAGAGGAAGAGAGAGAAAGACTCGGTGACAGCAGAGTGCAGGGAAATGTGTGTGAGAGAGGAAGAGAGAGAGAGACTGGGTGAGAGCAGAGTGCAGGGAAATGTGTGTGAGAGAGGAAGAGAGAGAGAGACTGGGTGAGGGCAGAGTGCAGGGAAATGTGTGTGAGAGAGGAAGAGAGAGAGAGACTGGGTGAGAGCAGAGTGCAGGGAAATGTGTTGAGAGAGGAAGAGAGAGAGAGAGACTGGGTGAGAGCAGAGTGCAGGGAAATGTGTGTGAGAGAGGAAGAGAAAGAGAGAGAGAGAGACGGTGAGGGCAGAGTGAAAGGGAATGATAGAGACTTGAGAAGAGACTAGGTGAGGGCAGTCTACAGTGAAATGAGAGAGAAAGACTGGGTGAGAGCAGGGTGTAGGAGTATGAGAGAGTGAAGGGTGATGATAGAATGCATGAGATTGAGAGAAAGGGGATGACAGGGTGTGGGAGAATGAGACAGAGAAGGACTAGATGAGGGCTGGGTGCAGGGAATGAGAGCGAGAGAGGTCAGGTTGCAAGGGAATGCAAGAGAGACAGGATAAGGGCAGGGTGCAGGGGAATGAGAGTGAGCAAGAAAGATGAGAGTGCAGGGGAATGTGTGTGAAAGAGAGGGATGCTTGGTGAGAGTAGGGTAGGAGTATGAGAAAGAATGAGGGAGGAGAGGACAGGGTGTGGAAGAATGACATAGAGATTAGATGAGAGCAGAGTGCAGGGGGATGTGTGAGAGAGGAAGAGAGGGAAACAATGAGGACAGAGTGAAAGAATGAGAGAGACTTAGAGAGACTAGATGAGGGCAGTGT
Source organism: Ichthyophis bannanicus (assembly GCA_033557465.1). Taxonomy (NCBI): domain Eukaryota; kingdom Metazoa; phylum Chordata; class Amphibia; order Gymnophiona; family Ichthyophiidae; genus Ichthyophis; species Ichthyophis bannanicus. The sequence goes on along the minus strand of CM066050.1, from coordinate 85,453,029 downwards.
GCAGTGATATAAGACAGAGAAAGAGAGAGACTGGGTGAGGGCAGGTGTAGGAGTATGAGAGAGAGTAAGGAGGTGAGGACAGGGTGCAGGGCATGAGAAAGAGGTCTGAGTATGAGGTCTGAGTGCAGGGAATGAGAGAGAGAGAGAGAGAGAGAGGAAAACTGGGTGCTGGTATGTTGCAGGGGATTGCAAGAGAGAGACTAGGTGAGGTGTGTGTGGGACGGTGGGGGGAGGGGGTGGTGGGTGTGTAAGGTGAACATTCTGTGCCTCTGTTTCTGCTGCTATTTTCAGAGTGCTGCATGGTTTGAAGATCAAGAAAGATAACTATCATCCCATTTTACTTTGGAGAACATAAACAAATTTACAATATATTTTTTCTAAAAAAAATGTATAAAATGATTAATAAGATAATGAAAAGTTCTGCAGAGCTAGCTCAGTGACAGTGCTATACACTGCTATTTGGAGAGATCTGGGTTTGATTATTCTTGCTGGCTGGGGCTGGGGATTCTATAGAGGAGCAGCATTCAGAGTATATGAAAGGTGAGTATTTAAGGGCTGAATTTATATAGGGTGCAAAGAATGATACACATGAGAAATGTGCGTCGCTGTTTTAAAGGATTTACACACGTGAATGGGCATGTACATGCATGCTTACGGAATAGAGAGTGTGCATAAGTGCCATAGGGGTGTGCATGGGGTCAGTGCTTGGGAGGAACACAGGTGAAAGAAAGAAAAAATAGGAACTACCAGGCAAATAAAATGTATCAGTATCTTACAAATGTCATAAATGACTTGGAAATGGGAATAACTAGTGAGATGATCAAATCTGTTGATGACACAAAATTATTAAAGATCTTGAAGAATTGCAAGAGGACCTTAATACATTTGAAGACTGAACGTCCAAATGGCAGATGAAATTTAATGTGGACAAGTGCAAAATTATGCACCTAGGAAAGAACAACACAAACTTTGGCTATACAATGCAAGGTACCACCTTAGAAACCACCACCCAGAATAAAGATTTAGGTGTCATCATAGATAATACATTGAAACCCTCTGGCCAGTATACAGCAATGGCCAAGAAAGCAAATAGGAATAATAAGTAAAGGAATGGAGACTAAAACCAAGGATATTATAATGCCCCTGTATTGTATTGTATGCAATTCTGGTTGCCATATCTTAAAAAGGATATAGCAGAATTAGAAAAGATAAAGAGAAGAGCGGCGAGAGGACGAGATGGCTTCCCACCCACCCACCCACCCTTAAGGTGGATTGAGGAGTGCGGTGGGGGTGTCGCAGCAGGAGGGGGGTGAAGGCGGGATCCCAGAGGTTTCCGGGGACCGGAGCCTTGGGCAATACCTAGGGTGGGAGTGGGGTACCCCTGACCCGGATAACCCCTGTGGGCTTTTGCTAGTAATATGGCGAAGCCGGAAGAGGGGGTGGGTATTGAAGATAGCCGTTGGGGCTGTCCGCGGCGGAACCAGAAGGAAGTCACTTTGCTAATCATATGGCTGGTGATGCCTGGAGCCGCAGATGGGATGGCTAGGATGTGGGATCTAAAATGTTGTTGGATAAAGTTGTGTTAATTACACAGGTACACTAAAAAAAATTTTTTTTAAACTGCCTCTAATGTTTCGATTGATTTTTACGTTTTTTGGTGCGCTGAATCCAAATCTGGTAACCAATTTGCTCCATCACGTACAGATGTTTTGCTACATTGGGTTAGCAGTTTGAGGTGAACATTTCAGATTGAGTGCGATCGAGATAAAAGTTTCTTGGATGAATTCTTTATACTAATTGTTTAGTAGTTATTCAAATAAGAATAAAGAAAATTGTAACAAGGCAGCACATAAGAATAATGTCAACAAAACACACTGTGATGGTAGCAAAATTGTCTGCACTTAAAACAGCCACATACATGTGCACAAACATTGAGCATATAAGAGCGAGGTTAGACACAAAGCAAAGCAAAGAAATGTGCAAAAAATGTTGTACAGGTATGTATGTAAGAATAGAAAACGCAAACCGCACCATTGCAATACATGAAGACAAACACCCGATGGTGTGAAAATAAAATTCTAATAAATGAGATCCGACACTGTGGTAATAACTAGCAAATTTTTATTTCAAAGTTTAGTAAAAACACAATATTTGTCAACACAGTTTAGATTTTAAAGTCATTCTTGGGTCAATCAATCTCCTGGTGGGCCCGTTTCTTCTTCCCCCGAATGCTTCTCTTGGTGCGCTGCTTGGCATATTTTTCATCTGGGGTTTCCCGCAGCAGCAACCAGCAGAAATCAGCCATCATAGTGGTGTTCCATCTTCCTTGGTACCTTCTCTCTGCGTCCTTGATGTCCTGGTGAAACCTTTCACCTTGTTCTTCACTGTACCCCCCCAAGTTTTCGGGAAAGTAGTTCACATGGGAGTGCAAGAAATGGACTTTCAGGCTCATGTTACAGCCTTGTTCTTTGAAGGCATTGAGCATCCTGGCAACAATATCCTTATAGTTCTCATCCCGCCTGTTCCCCAAGAATTTGAGAACAACATCCTTGAAGGAATCCCAGGCTTCTTTTTCCTTCTCAGACATCGTTCAGCGAATGCTCCATCTGAAATGAGTTTCCTTATATCAGGGCCAACAAACACTCCTTCCTTTAGCTTTGCTTCAGAAAGTCGGGGGAACTTTGAGCAAAGGTACCAAAAGCACTCACCATCTTTTGGAAGGGACTTGATGAATTGCTTAATGAGACCCAACTTAATGTGGAGAGGTGGTAATAGAATTTTATCACGAGGTACCAAGCTCTCATGAAGAACATTTTTCTCACCGGGTCTCAAATACTCCCGAATTGGCCAGTCTTTTTTCCCCCAGTGTAGGTCGCGGGCCCGGCTATCCCACAAGCAAAGGAAGCAGGGATATTTGGTGAAACCGGATTGCTGCCCTAATAGCATGGATAGAATTTTAAAGTCTCCACAAATCATCCACTTATGCTCATCATAACGATTCTTCTGAAGAATCAGGGCCAAATTCTCGTATTTTTCTTGGAGAATAACAGAGTGAGCAATAGGAACTGAAGCGAATGTGTTGCCATTATGAAGAAGAACACCTTTTATGCTGTCTTTTGACGAATCAATGAACAGCCGCCATTCAGCAGGATCATACTTGAGTTTAAACTTTTCCATCACTCCGTATATATCGTTGCAAAATACCAAATCTTCCTCTTTGCTGAAATACTTCAAAAATTGTGTCTCGCGGTTGCGGGTACCAATAACAAGTTGTTCCTGGTGACAATAGATTTTTCTGTTTAAGCCAAGAACCTAGCAGTTGGGCAGCATCTTTTGGGAGTCCTAAATCCCGGACTAAATCATTCAATTCAGCTTGAGAGAAAAGTTCAGGTTTCGGATCTGGTTCAGTTTCAAACTCGGAAGTACTGGACTCATCGGGAAAAGCCATCTGATGAGTCTCATCATGATCAGAACCGTCCACACAAATATGATCCAAAGATTTTGGTGGTTCAGGCACAGGTACTTCGTTGCTATGAGGCATAGGCCTAATTGCTGAGGGAAGGTTGGGGTAACTTATTACGTTCTTATTTTTTAAGTTGTATCCCTTCACAATGCAAGAGCAAAAATAGCAGTCACTGCTGTGGTCTCTTTGTTCACGCCACATCATAGGTATTCCGAAACGAAATGCTTGTTTTTTACCTTTCATCCATAAGCGTAGATCTTCCTCACATGTCTTGCACACTTTGTGAGGAGCCCACGGTTTGTCTTGATCGCCTAACTTCAAACCGAAATAGGCGAAATATACTTTTTTAATAAATGCAGAAATGTTCCTCTGCCGCTTTTTCACGGTATATTCCCCACAAATAAAACAAAAACTGTCCGGAGAGTTGATGCAACCTCTGGCTCTGTGAGCCATCACAAATACACAGCACTGCAAACTACAACTGTAGTGAACCACTTCGGAATAAAGCTGGATTACGACTGAGCAAACAAAAGGTAATAATGAACTTGCAAGAAACTGAAATTTGACAGGAACGTTCATGTCGCAACCACCGTGTTTGAGCGAGCGAACGAGGCGAGGCGAACAGGAAAGAACATGCGCCAGCGCGAGTACTGGATTTAGCCCCCCGCCTCCCAATTGTCCTGTTAATGTATAAAATGAATACAAAACACTCTAAAATATCATGAGGGAGTGTTTCTAGTTAGTTAACCATTACAACCTCTATTTTGGGCCAAGAAAATAAACTGCAGTTGGCTAAAAAGAAATTATGTGAACATTCCTTATATGGGTAAGAAATCTAATTTTGCAAGAAAACGTGACGTGATGGAACATTTTGGCTATTTTTCCTGGATTCATCACCCCAAAATCTATAGGAATCAGTTGCAAAACTGGAGGCAGTTTTTTGGTAGTGTACCTGTGTTATTATTAATAAAGCTGCGACCAGTTGAATTCCAAGTTATTGTTGTAATGTGATTATTAAAGGGGAGTGGGGAGAAGGAGGGTTTGGGGGGGGAGGGGGCGGACCGCGCCCGCTATCCTCGGTTACTGTTGGGGGTGTTTCATGGATATTTGGGAGAACAGCCATGCAACTAGCATAGGGCAAAGTTCACTACCTTGCATTAATAGTACAGTCAAAAACACAGAATGCAGCTAGTTACACCCCTTTAAGTGGCATTAATTGTTCTGTATAACCTGCCATGTTAGCAGTTAATACATGGTAATGATGCCCACAGTAACTGCAACATTCTTCCACGCCTATTTTGTAGTCATTTCACATTCCACAGAGGCAGTTTCCATATTAGATGCTTAATGTGGCAATTAGAGTGTGCTAACAGTTAATGCGCTTTGTTAACTGGTAATGCAGTTGCATGCTACCGGTATGGTGCTACAAGACATATAGATGTAAGACACAGCCCCTGCTCATCAGAGCTTACAATCTAATTAAGATAAAACACATGCTAATACTTTAAAAGCTACGTTAAACACCTGCTGTAGCTTCATAAACAGAGGCATGGTTTAAAGCACAGTTTTGCATAGGTCTAGGTAGACAAAGGGAAATGCAAGTTGGGGTGTTCAAAATGTGCAAGATATTTTACAACAGGCTCACTGACTTAGAGCCTTTTATAAACTACGTTTAAGGCCATGGAAAAAACACATGTAACTGACACCATGACAGCAAAAACAACCATTTTATGAAGAAACACCTTAGAAAAAGAACACCTTCTCTTAGGACTTTGAACTTGTAGGTGGTGGCACTAACTTGTATAAGTGACAGTTTACAAGCTAATCATGTACGTACTGCTACTTACAGATGTAAATACTGGATTTTACTAAACTGGGTGTCCAAAGGGAGCCAATAAAAGAGCCAAGCTACAAAGCTCTAATTTTTGGATTTTGAACTGTTTTAAAGATCATAGAAGTAAGTGCAATTGCCCCTTCGATCACTCTTGCAAACCCCAATTCCAAACGAGTAAGCTGACACTGATGACCTGGAGCAGGTGTAATGTCCACGGGCAAAGTTTTTGAAGTATATGTGTATTTCTATTGCAAGATAGGAAATATGTGTAAACCTTTCAAGCCAATCCATGTGCAAAGCACACCCCTTTGAAAACTATGGGGGCCTTTATTAAAGTGCCTTCAGAGTTAACATGGAATTATTTATTTATTTTTTATTTAACAGGCTTTTGTATACTGCTTTTTCATTTAATCAAAGTGGTTTTCATTGTAATTTAAACCTGGTAATGCACATTAGAGTGTGCTGTTAGTGCAGGGCCACACTGACAGTTATTGCAGTGGCTTAACACAGCGCTTGCTCATTCCTCCTTTGATTGCTAGCATGGAAGGGGTGAGGAAGTGGCAGGGAATAGGCGTGGACTGCACCAGTAACCAGGGTATCCGGATGCCCGGTTCGCCCGCCGCCATAGAACACCTACCCCGCCTTGTCCCCTCACCCCCCCCCCCCCCCCGTTCCCTATCTCCACAAAACACACAACACTAACATATTTGGAATAACCATTTGGTCACAGCTTTATTAACAAATCCAAGACCGGCCCAACACAACATTGAAATTTCAAATAACATTCCCCCCCCCCGACCCCCCTCCAATCCGGATGATGCCCCCCACCAGCCGTATATTATTTATTTATTTAGTTGTATTTATATTCCGCTTTTCACCGGGTCAAAGCGGTCAATTGGGGGATATATTTAACACGAGGGGATATGACACACATACGTTAATACTTACAGGGAACATGGGCAATGGAGGGTTAAGTGGCTTGCCCAAGACCACAAGGAGTGCCTATAGGACTAGAAATTCCAGTCCCTCCGGCCTGAGATTGCTGTCCCCAGGTGGGACTTGAACCCACGGCCCTCCAGCCTGAAGTACCTTGTCCTAACCACTAGACCACTCCTCCCTCTTATATTAGCAAGGTGGTGCATCATCCTCCCCCCATTCCCCCTACCGCCTGCCTCGCCGTATTATTAGCAAAGGCAGGCACCAGTTGCCTTCCACCGGGCAGAGACCCCAACAGTGATGTCTCTCCCAACCCTCCGCTCCCTTCAATGCGGCATCAGCCTTATATGTCCCGCCAGGTCAACGAGCGCTAGCTCGTTACCCGCCCAGCACTCCAAACCCCCCCTTCCGCCCCCCTACCCAGCTGCGACAACCTCCCCTCCCCACCACTCCCACACCACGATGCATGGGTGGGTGGGCTGGGACACCTTTTCTCTCGCAGAGCCGGCAGGAAGAGGGAGACCATGCGGTCGAACCTTCACATTCCCTGCCGCTCTGCCCCACCCCCAGCTGCTGGCAGCCAATCACGCCGTCCCACACCAGCGTGAGGATGGTGCGCTGACGCTGCATCCAGCCTTCCCCCCACCTCCCCCCCACCCCTGCGGGAACCGCCGGCCGGCGAAGACTCGGGCCCCGGGGACCCGGTTACTAGGCCGGCCTCGGGACCCGGCACTGCGGCGTGCCAGGATTTACTTCATGCTAACTTGAGTAGCAAATGATGCCACCTCAATAAATTACGTTAAGTATATCTGAGAAATTTCTCTGCATTAACTGCAGGGTTAAATATTAGGATGGGCAATTACCAGCAATAATTGCTAAACTTTACCACAGTTTTATAAACATAGATACAAACAATAAAAATGGCAGCAGATAAAGGCCATATGGCCTATCCAGTCTGCCCATCCATGTTAACTGCTGAGTTTTACACAATCCCTTCTTTTTTTCTTTAGAGATCCTCTGTCTTTTTAAAAAAAAATTAGATACAGTCCTCATCTCTACCACCTCCACTGGGAGGCTATTCCTCACATCTACCTCTTTTTCCGTAAATAAATATTTCCTCATATTACCATGGAGAGTATCCCTTTTCATCTTCAATCTATGCCTCTTCATTAAAGAACTTTCTTTCAATTGAAAGAGGATTCCCTCTTGTGCATTTATGCCACAGAAGTTATTTAAACATCTCTATCATATCGCCCCTCTAACACCTTTCTTCCAAAGTATATGTACTGAGATCTTTAAGGGTATGTCTCTATATGATTTATGATGAAGGCCACTGACCATTTTAGTAGCTGCCTTCTACACCAACTCCATCCTGTTTATATACTTTTGAAGATGCAGACTCCAGAATTGCACACAGTACTCCAAATGAAGTCTAATCTGAGACTTATACAGAGACATTATTACCTCTGGAATTTGTTACTGGAGGATGTAGTAAAAGCTATTAGTGTAGCTGGGTTTAAAAAAGGTTCCTGGAGGAAAAGTCCATAAATCATTATTAAAGCGGACCAGGAAATTCACTGCTTACCCCTGGGATGGAATCTGTGTACCTTTTTGGGAAGCTGACAGGTACTTGTGACCTGGATTGGCCGCTGATGGAAACAGGATACTGGGCTTGATGGACCTTTGGTCTGATACAGTATGGCATATCTTGTGTTCTTATGTTATGTTCTTCTTCTTTCTGCTGTTCATTCTTGTTCCTATGTACCTAAACATCCTTCTGACTTTCACCGTTGCCTTTTCTACCTAGTTGGCCTCCTATGCACACTATGGTTATACCCATGTAAGTAGTAGCGAAGGGTCATTTATGCATATAAATGCACTGTTTACAAATGGAAATGCCATGAAAGCCTGTATTGCTCTCCTACATTTAGTTAAATGCATTCTTTAATATTATACAAATAAAAGTCAGCAATGAAGTTGTTAAGTAGTACCTTTTTTGTTGACTATCCTAATATGTTGTAATCAGATTTCAGGAAGTATACTACCTTCTTTAGGTCTAGATACATTTAATAAAATGATACTACCTGAACATAACAACATAAGAAGTGCCACACTGGATCAGACCAAAGGTCCATCAAGCCCTGTATTCTGTTTCCAACAATGTTCAATCCAGGTCACAAGTAGCTGACATAACCCAAAAATAGCCATTTCCATGCTATTTATCCCCAGGGATAAGTAGTAATTTTCTCTCAGTGTACCTTAATAACAGTTTATGGACTTTTCCTCCAGGAATTTGTTCAAACCTTTTTAAACCCAACTACACTACCTGCTTTTTAGCACATCCACTGGGAATGAGTTCCAAAGACTAATTATATGTTGACAGAAAATATATTTTCTCCTATCTGTTTTAAATATACTACTTTGTAGTAACCGAGGTACCTGGAAGCCCAACACATGCACCTCCCCAAATCATCTAAACCATCTCACCTCGGACAGCCTGACCCCCAAACATGCTCCATGTCCGTACACCTTCCCCACCCCACCCCCGCACCCCCACCCCCACCTGGTACCCAAACAAACATGCTGACACCGAATCATGGTAAACAATTGCTTGGTCGCAGCTTTATTAACAACAGTGTAAATCCGGCCCAACATGGGCCAACTCAATATTGCAAATGCACACATGCCCCCACCCCACCCCTTTTCCGGATGATGCCCCCCACCAGCCATTTATAGCAAAGTGGTGCATCATCCTCCCCCCCTTTCCCCTACCGCCCGCCTCGCCATGTTATTAGCAAAGGCAGGCTCCAGTTGCCTTCCACCGGGCAGAGACCCCAGCCGGGACGTCTCTCCCAACCTAAGGAGCAGAACCACTCCCGATCCGAGCGGCATCAGCCTCAAATGCCCCGCCAGGTCGGCGAGCGCCAGCTCGCTACCCCACCACCGGCACAAGGCGAACGACTAACCTTGTGCCGCCCCCCCCGAAAGAAAGCTGCGACCAGCACCAACCCTCTAAAACCTCCTGCCTATCGTTCAACAGGAGGTCCTGCCCCACCGGGGCGAGGTGAACCCCATCCAAGCGATATAGGCCAGCACACCTGACATCAGCCCACGGATGCAACACCTGAAGCCCACCCGACTGCTGAACCCAATGCCCAATCTGCCTGTTAATCTTGATGAGGCCTCGCGACCACCGCCGCTGAGACCAGCACCAGGGCGAGGAATTGTATCCGACCATATGATGGCCACACCCGGGAGAAACTCCCGTACCAGCTCGATGTCCCGTTGCACAGCTCGGATGAGCTGCCGACAAGACCAGCTCGCCAAATCATTGCCACCCAAATGTATTAGCAGTCCAACAGGGCGCTGCCGCTGAACTATCTTCACCTGAACGCAGGCCACCAGCTGCCACCATTGCATGCCGCGTTGCCCCATCCAGTGCAGGTGAACTCCGGAAGCCTCGAGACCCAGATGGATGCCCAGCGGCCGCACTGCCGCCCGACGCTCAGTCCAGTGTCCGATGAACCACCAGTTTCCCGAGCGCGCGCCATCTGAAAAGGAGAAGCCGCACTGCCACCATCAGTCAACTCTGCAATAGGAAGGAAAGTATTAGCACCCCTCCTCCAGCCCCCCATAGGGCCCACCCTCCCTCGGGCATGCCCAACGTCCCGAGGCTGCGCCCAGGCTTACAGGCGAATGTATCCCTCATAAGCCCCCGAACGCCACCTCCCGATGCGCTGAATGACCCGGGCTTCAAGACCCGCAGCGGCGGCACTCGTGGCCGCCCCAATCCTAAAGGAATGCGAAGCATAGCACTTGTCATCGTAACCCAAAAACCGCAAGACCATGCGCAGCACCGCCGTAAACTGGAACCACGTTACCGGCCTGCCATCTGCGTGAATGAAAAAATTTTCCCGCGCCACCGGCCGAATCCAAAGGTATTGCCGAAGAGCATGCACCGGGCAGGATAACAAGGGAAAAATAGCATTCAGGACTACCCAACCCCCTTTTCCTGCCTGATCGGTTTTGGAGTGCGGTATATGAATACGCACTTGCGACACCTCCACCATAACATGCTCGAAAACAAGCCCGCCGAAAGCACCATGCCTCGCCGACCTAGGTACGAGCTCACATACCCGGAAAGCCCCAAAAAACGCTGTTGCAAAAGCACGTGGAAAAGAATGGACTCGTAGCTCGAGGCCGCAATGCACGGCAACTACTCACAGATAAGCAATAACAGGTCATGGGAAACCGGTAGCCGCCAGTCCTGTGGCCGAGGATGTACTCTGGCCCAACCCGCTAAAAGGCGCTTCACCAAAAAGGATACCCTGGGGTTACCCCAGCCCGCTGCCTTACAAAAGAAGGAAAACCCTGCAAGCGCAGACACAACCGCAGATCGTGCCCAGCCCTCCTTCTTAGCCCAGATCACGAATTGGCCCATGAGCCCATCCGGCACACACCCCTAGCACCCAAAAACAAACTCACCTGGGCATATCCACGCCGATACAGCGCCCAGGTGCCACGCGCCACCGATGCAGCCAGAAATGCCATTAGGTCAGTGTCCCAACACTCCAAAGATGCTCCGGGACCGGTGACGCCGACTCCTATGCCTCTGGCGCCAAGCGCTGGAACTGCTCCCACTGGAAACGGGACAGAGCATCAGCAATAGAATTCTGGGCACCAGGCACATGCCGCGCCCTGGCAGCTACGTTCAACCGTAAGCAGGCCAAAACAAAAACCCTCATCAAGGAAGCTACTCTCGGACACCGAGGCGCATGATCACCTCAACCACCGCCGCGTTGTCACACCAGAATACCACGCGCCGATCGGGCCAAACCCAAAGCGCAACCACTATAGGGAAAAAGCTCCAGAAAGGTAATGTTACGGGTCCAGTCCACAGGCCAAGGCTCCGCACACCAAGCCCCCTGGCAATATGCCCCAAAACCAGAACTACCCGCCACATCAGTAAACAAATGCAAGTCTAGATTCGAAATCTCCGGTAGCTGCAACACCGAGCACCCATTGAAAGTCACTAGGAAAGCGTCCCACACCCGCAGATCCTCTCGCATGCCCACTGACATGCGGATCCTATGATGCGGAAGCCGGACCCCGGCCATGGCCAGCGATAACCGCCACGCAAACGGGTGCCCCATGGATAAAACCCTACAAGCGAAATTGAGATGCCCAACCAATGACTGCATGACCCGCAGGATAATCTTGGGCGAAGAGCCTACGAACGCCACCAACTCCCTGAGCCGCTTGATCTTCTGGGCAGGCAACTGCACGACCATACATTCGGTATCAATCTCAATCCCCAGGAAAGTGAGACGGGTAACCGGCCCGACAGTTTTGTTGGTCGCTATGGGAATACCAAAATCACCGGCCAAGTGCATGAAGGTCTCCAGCAAAGTGACACAAGTTCGGTCCCGGCCCGAACCCACAAATAGGAAATCATCCAGATAATGGACTATGCTACTAACGCCCGTCTGCCGCTTCAATACCCAATGCAAGAATGTACTAAAGGCTTCGAAATATGCGCAGGATATTGCACAGCCAATGGGCATGCACTTGTCAAAATAAAACAACGAGTCAAAACGGAAACCCAACAATGGAAAAGCAGAAGGGTGTACGGGAAACAATCAGAATGCGGATTCCACGTCAACCTTCGCCAACAAAGCCCCCACCCCACACTGGCACACCAGAAGCACAGCTGCATCGAAGGAAGCATAACGCACCGTACACCGATCGCGTGGGATGCGATCATTAACCGAATCTCCTGGTGGGCAAGAAAGGTTATGGATCAGCCTAAACTTACCGGGCTCCTTCTTGGGCACCACTCCCAATGGGGAAATAGTGAACGGAGAAAACGGGGGCTCACGAAAAGGCCCTGCCACCCTGCCCAGCGCATATTCCTCCGCAATCTTCCGCCGCAGCACCCCAGCATGGGCTCTAACGGAACTCGCGTTACACGACCCACCCTTTGCCGGCAAGCCCTGACATGGAATTCGGAAACCCTCAGAGAAACCCTGCAATAGCAACTGCGCTACCCCACCATGTCAGAAACACCCATAACCCACCAACCACGGGTGCATAACGGTGACCCTGATGGGCGTAGGAGCCAAAGCTCTGCGAGCTCCCTCACTTACCCCCCACTGGGGCACCCGCCACCCCCTTCCGACTACACTTCGTGGCCGCGTGCCCACTCCCACACAGGGAGCAGACGTGCTTGAATTTGCAATCAAGGAATGGGCACGACGCCTTGTTGAAACGCCAACAGACGTCTCCCCCCACCACACCCCCTCTTGACTGGGACTGAACGGGAATCGAGGCCCGAAAGGACTGCGGACCCGTGAACGAAGTCGACGGCCCCACCTTACTACTTCCCCCACCCTGCGCCCCCGATCCGACTCCTCGAGGACATCTGCATTAACCATAAATTGATGTCCTTCATCCCCCACGAAAGCTACCCATTCTCCTCCATCATGTCCTGGAACTCCTCATCATAATTTAACCAAGCCCACCCTTCGTGCGCCTGCGACGCCGCTAAAATAGTATCCGCATACGCCAGCAACGCTCCATACTGATCCGGGAAATAATGACTCCACACACTAGCCAAACGCAAAAAGGCACGAGTCCAGTTAAGGGTGTTGCGAGATGCCCTCCGCACCCTGCCCGCTTTCTCGTCCTCTTTGCGTTTCTTTTTGCTTTCACCGGAACGCTTCCTGCCATCTAGCAGGTGGAAAATATCAATATACCTACGCCGCTTGATCCGATGACGCAGCTTCCGTGGCACACACTCCCACAATTCGGTACAGCGTTCCACCGTGGGCCCCCTGCCTTCACCCTTTCCTCCCCCCACTAGAGCTGAGTCGCTCGAAGAAACCGACGAGGATGTCAAAGAGGAAGAGGAAGATGCTCGACGACAACGGCGCCCACGCCGGTGTTTTGTTTTCTCCTTCTTAGCCGTGTCCATCCCCGCACTAGGGGTCTGCGCCTCACCCGAACCCCCTACATACTCACCAGCTGCAGAAGGAGAAGCCTTCGGAGCGCCCACCGGCTGGACCGCAGCCACCGAAGCGGTCAGCTCCTCCGAAGAACTTGCAGGACCCGAACTAAGGACCCGAGCTGTGTCAGCCATGTTCGCCCAGGGCAACAAAGTCTGATGTACCTGCATAGGAAAAGAAGAAGAAAGACCAGCAGCAACAGACCCAGAAGTACTGGGTGCAGCAACCGGCCCCCCACCCCAACCCCAGGCAGAAGAACCGAGCCCATCAGCATCCCAAGCAGCAGGACCCCGGCCCCCAAAACTACCTGCCCCACCCCGCCCAGCACCAAACCAATCCCCCCAGCCACCACCCCAATGCCCCATACCCCCACTTTGACCCACTCCGAAGGCCCACGGGCCCAAGGACACGTAATACCCAGGATGCCAGAAAGGACCAGACACCGCAGTAGCGGGAGTGGTCTCACACATAGATCCACCTGACCCAGCAATGACTGCTGACCCGTCAGCCCGCACCCCCGCAGACCCAGCACCCCCAGCCGCTGGAAGGCAACCAACGCCAGCCTCCCCAACTGCGTCACGCACCCCACCCCCGTCCGCTGCCGCAGGCAAGAGCCCTGGCCCCGCAAACCCCGAGCCCTCTGTCACTACCCCTACCGCACAAGTCTGAGGGGCCTGGTCCAAAGTGCCCCGGCCCCTCTCCCCCCTCTGCTTCCCTCTGCCATGCCCTGGACGGGCCCTACAAGGCCCCCCGGCTGCTGAAGGGCCCCTGTCAGCCGCCCTGCCCTGCGGGGAGACAAACCCCGGCCCCTGGCCGCCCCCACCGCACCAGGCTGCTTCCCAGCTCCACTGCCTCCAAGCCGACGAGGCATAACACCCAGCAGTATGATGACCTGCACAGCACAAATGACTTCTGGCTCGCGAGACTACCCCCTTGCTTTTTTTTTTTTTTTATTCGCTGCCCTCACTCGTCAGAAGAAATGCACAAAAGGAATATTCAACAATATCCCCTTTATGTAGCTTTCTTATCATATGCACAGGTATTTAAGTAATATTAAGTTTAATTAATTTGATTGTTAGCTTTTTCTTTTTATTTTGAGATAGGCACCGTGGCAGAACGCAGTATCCCGCAGCTGAACTAAACTCCCCCAATGACCACGTGCAGCAGGCCAAAGGTGCAAGCACCCCCAAAGTGCCAGCCCCGATCGCCGTTCCGGTATGTTTTTTTTTTTTTAAATTTATGTGGGGAAAAAACGTGCACCCGCTGTGCCAAACCCCCACAGTAACCCTAGCACCCCGAAAAAACCACCGCCACGCCGTAAAACACAGGCCCACCAACGAGAAAAGAACGGCCACACACCTTTCTCCGGGGCGAGCAGGAAGGAAGAGGGGGAGTGCACGCAAGTGCTCTCCCTCGCTCCCTGTCGCCACGCCCCCCCCGGCCAACCCTCAGCCAATCGCACCCTCTGCGATGCACACGAGCTGCAGGACGCCGCCCGCCCAGCTCCATCACATTCACTTCACTCCCCCCGCCCACCCAGCGCAAACCACCATAGGGTGCAGATGTCTCGGGCCCCAGGGACCCGGTTACAATGCCGGCCTCGGGACCCAGCCCAGCGGCACGGATGCATATTCATGGCATGTCCCCTATTCCTTGTATTTTTTGGAAGAGTTAACAATTGATTCTCATCTGCCTATTCCACTCGATTCAGGATTTTATAGACCTCTGTCATATCTTCCCTCAGCCATCACTTTTCCAGGCTGAAGATCCCTAACCTCTTTAGCCTTTCCTCACAGGAGAGTTGTTCCATCCCCTTTATCATTTTCATCGCCTTTCTCTGTACCTTTTCTAATGCTGCTATATCTTTTTTGAGATGCAGAAACCAGAACTGCACACAGTATTCAAGGTGCAGTCTGTCAGACGGCTGCCTGGGTGAGAATCGTCACACTCTTGGCAAGTGCATATTTCTATATGATTTGCAAGGTATTGTGGGCAATGTAGTTCATTCACACCAGACACAGCTGCTGACAATAATTTAGTTGTGCTCTTGGGTAAAGCCAATAAGATATTTATTTATGGGGTTATTTCTCCCAACACAGATATGCTTGGTAGCACATAAATTAGGTTACTTGCTTTCAGTGTTAACTTGGAAAAACAAAGTCAAAATCAGGAAAACAACAAATAAAAAGCCACAAAGCAAGAAACAAACTGTTCTTTTCAGGTTAACTTCTGATTACTTCCCACATAGATACAGAAGTGATTCTCTCCTAGCTCACAAGCAATTAGGTAAGGCTTAATTGCTAGCAGTCACCAGCTGAAACCCCTTAGCTGGCTTGCCTTCCACTGTGTGGGTCAAATCCTGCTTCAGGAGCTTTTCTGAGTAGATTAAAGAACAAATTTGTATTTCTTTGTGATGGTTGCTGTACTTTATAACAGAAAGTTACCAACGGAGTTTAGATAGAGAGCAGTCCATATAAACAGGATCCTCATCTGCTATTACTCCCCCTTGTTCAACAAGCATGGGTTCAATATCATGGATTGGCACAGATGAATCTCTCAATGGGGCATTTTCAGGAGAATACTTGTTTCCCTTCTGTCTTTCAAGGTTATAGCTAGGGCATAGATCAGTGTTCATACCTGAGCTTCCATTGCTGCTAGAGTTTCTCTCTATATAGCCTGGCCAGTATGTAGTCCAGTTCTTATGTCCAGCCTTCCAATCCAGATCCCTGGACACTGGATCTCTCTTCACATACCTTCTGGCACAGGTCTTAGGGTCCCTTCCACGTGCAGCCGTCTCCCTCACAGGTAGCCTCTGGTGATTCCTAGCTCTGCAGCACCATTCCTCTGGCTTTCCCCAGTCCAATGGTGTATGCTGGCCCTTGGAATACCTCCCAGTATACGTACTGCTTTGGACTCTTCTAGACCTCTCAAAGGCTTTTCTCTTCCTTCTTCCAAAGGGTCTCTTTCCCTCTCTGTCCGTCTGGTTTGGCTTCTGCTTCTGATGATCCTTCAGATGAAACTGATGAACAAACTCAAGCTGATTCTCAGGATACTGAGGACAATTCTCTGGATATCCAAGGTGATCATGAAGATGGTCATCTGTAGAATAAACTCTACTCTTATTCTGCCTAGATGAGTGCTCCTCCCTAACACAGCGCAGCTGTGCTGAATCAGGCCCTGCCCTTTGAGATGAGTGCTTAGGGATTACCTCATAGCCCTCCTGATTGAACACACATTTCCCCACTTCAGCTCCTCTAATGGCTGTTGGAAACCTGGTGCATTTTGGGACTGGTAGTCTTTTATGGCAAAATTCTGTTTTCTTATTTCTACCAGAACTGACAGGTTGCTTGTTCAGAGTCACTTCACCTTTTCTATAGCTCCTTCCTGAGCTATGATAAGCTTCCTTATCACATACCCCCCTGCTTAAGTTATTACGGACTGGTGTCACTGGTGAAACTTCTTCTCTACAGTCCGTAATACGGGAAAGGGCATCCGCATTCTTGTGTAACTTCCCAGCACGATGTTCAACTTGAAAATCAAATGCCTGTAAGGCCATGTACCAGCGTGTCAACCTGGCATTGTGGTTCTTCATTTGCTGCAACCACTTAAGTGGGGCATGGTCCGTGACCAACTGGAACTTTCTCCCTGTAAGGTAAAACCTTAACGCCTCCACTGACCACTTGATAGCTAAACATTCTTTTTCTATTGTGGAATACTTTTGTTCAGCCGGTGACAACTTCCTGCTCAGGTACATCACAGGATGCTCCTCCCCTTCGTGACACTTGGATAGAACCGCTCCTAGCCCTACGTCCGATGCATCCGTTTGAACCAGAAAGGGTTTCTTGAAGTCCACCCCTTTCAGTACCGGTCCTGTACACAATTTTCCTTTTAAGACTGAAAACGCTTTTTCAGCTTCAGGTGTCCACTTTAGCTGGTTTGGACAATTCTTCCGCAGCATATCCGTGAAAATTGCACTTTTCTCTGCGAATTGCAGTATAAACCTGCGGTAGTATCCAATAAGTCCTAAGAAACTTCTTAGTTGTTTCTTTGTTGTTGGAGGAGGAAAATTCCTGATGCTATCTACTTTACTCATTAGAGGTTTAATTTTTCCTCTTCCCACTAGGTGACCCAGGTATTTTACCTCCCTATTTGCAAAGGCACACTTCTTCGGGTTTAAAGTGATTCCCGCTTGCTTCATGGAGCACAAGACTGCCCTGATCCTCTTTAGATGCTCCACCCAGGTGTTACTATGGATTATGACATCATCCATATATGCAAAAGCATAATTTTGGTGGGGTCGAAGTACCTGATCCACTAACCTTTGTCAGGTAGCCGCTGCTCCATGCAGTCCGAAAGGCATCCTCTTGAACTGGAAAAGGCCAACGGGGGTGCTGAACGCAGTCTTCGGCTTCGACTCCCTGGTGAGAGGGATTTTCCAATATCCTTTTGTCATATCAAGGGTGGTTAAGTATTGAGCCTGTCCCAGCTGGTCCAACAGCTCTTCAATTCTTGGCATTGGATATGCATCAAAAACTGATATGGCGTTTACCTGCCGGAAGTCAATACAAAATCTTAAAGATCCATCAGGCTTCGGCACCAGGACTATGGGGCTATTCCAGGGACTCTTTGACTCCTCTATTACTCCCATGTCCAACATCTCCTGGACTTGTGCCACTACTTCCTGTCTCTTGGCTTCAGGCAAGCGATATGGCCTTTGACGAACTAATTTCCGAGGTGGAGTTATTATTTCATGGGCAACCAAATGTGTCTCCCCAGGTATGGGTGTCAACACATCTGGGAATTCTTTAAGCAATTTCCTAATTTCTTCCTGTTGTACCACTGTTAGGTCCTCACCTATTTGGGGCTCTGATTTTTCTTTACAATCAGATACCTGGGGTCCCAAATCTTCCTCTTCATTCACCTCCCTCTCTCGGGCACAGGTGGCTGCTAGGCTTTTAACCCCTTTGACATCAGTAGAACCAAAGCCTTTGGTTCCACGTTCAGAATTCTCCAGGGATGTGACCTCCTCCACAGGTGAAAAACCCAGCCTCTCACAGATCAATTGGGCAATTCTGTCTCCTGTCTTCACGTGATAATCATTCTGTCCAAAATTAAACAACAGAACTTTAATATTGCCCCTGTAATCGGGATCAATTACTCCCGCACCCACATCGATGAAATATTTAAGGGCTAATCCGGACCTTGGGGCTACTCTCCCATAGCATCCAATAGGTATTTCCACTTGGAGACCAGTGTCAACCAGGGCTCTCCCTTGGCTAGGTACAGTCACATTTTCTATGCTGCACAGGTCAAACCCAGCAGCTTGAGGGGTTGCCCGCTTAGGAGCTTGGGCCTTCTCTGTGACCCTATGGTACTTTAGGACGAATGTCTGCTTTGGGGTAGCTTGGTCTTCTGGACGCTTAACCATCTTTTTAGCTGGGGTCTGAGGACTTCCAAATAAAGGCCCGGGAGCTATTACCATTAAACCTTCTCCCTCCTTCTTTCCTAGTCCTTCCACTAGACCCTGCTTAAATCTTGGCCAGTCTCTTCCTAGAACCAAATCAAAGGGTAGCCTAGGCACCACTGCTAACAGGACTTCCTCTTCTTCCCCCAGGCACTTAACCTTTAGCCTATAGGTGGGATATGGTGTTGCAGCACCATGAATGCATCTGATGTGAACTTGGCTTTCAGGGGTTCTAGGTACAAATCCTTCTTGGGCCTCTATCCTCTTCCAAAGCCTTTTTGACATCATACTCAGGTCTGCCCCAGAGTCTAACAAAGCATTTGTGGTAATTCCTTGCACATCAACCATCAAAAGAAATCCTTCTTTGGGCTGTTTTAAATCCACACCCACTAAGCTAGTGTGTGTCTGACATCCTTTTTTTAAATGTCCCCATTTTCCACACTTGAAACATTTCTTTCTATTCCACTGTGTCATCTGGTTTGATACAGTACATTCATTTTCAGAAACATTTTTAATTATTTTCTTTTCTGATACAGCACATCTTGCCTCAGCACCAATCTTCAGAGGGCCACCCATTCTATGGCAAGCCTGCGTGCCTTCCAAGAATCTCTCTGCTAGCATGGTTGCCTCTCCAAGATTTTGGCAATTTTGCTGTATAAGGAAAGTGTGCAAATCTTTAGGCACCCCAAACATAAATTGTTCAAGCATTATAATATCTAATAACATTTCTACCGTCTTTTGCTCAGGCTCCAACCATTTTACAGCTAAACCTCTGATTCTCTGACTCAGAGCCCTGGGTGTCTCACCCACTCTCAATGTAGTAGCTCTAAACATTCACCTATACTCTGAAATAGACAACCCTAGGCGATCTCTAATAGCAGCCTTTACATCCTTATAATTCAAAGCCTGGGCTGCTGGCATTGCTCTGTAAGCTGCAAGCGCCTCTCCAGTTAATGAGGCTGCCAGCCTTACTGCCCACTGGGTCTCTGGCCATGCTAATGCTTGTGCCACTCTTTCAAAAGACTCTAGAAAATCATCAACATTATCATCTGGAGTTAGCTTCCCAAAACTAAATGCCCCAATCCCTTGATTGAGTCCCACACTGTCCACATGTGGTGTACCAGTATTTACTGCTGGTCTTGCATCTGTTCCACTTTGGTTCTTCAGCTCAACTAGGGCTTGCACCAGATCAAGCACTGGCCTCTGCTGGTCCATTAAGGCTCTCATAGCAGTGTCCTGAGCCTGCTGTGCTAGCTCCTGCTGCCTGCTGAACTGGGCTGCCATCCATTCAGCTAGTTCCCTTGGATCCATCTTGATCCCTGCAAGAAACAAAGAAAAAAAACCCAAAGTGCACCACCTTCCAAACAGGTGTGTTTTTTTCTACTTTTTTTTTTTTTTTTAATTACCCCTGTGCTTACTCCCATCCACCACTGGACATGCCCCCAGGTACTTATTACCTTGTGCTAGTGATGAATCCAGCTCTGCACAGGGTCTTTTCCTCCTGGGACATCCACTTCTCCTCCAAAGTGCAGTTGAGGGAAAATCTTTTTTTCCAGCTTTAAACTTGAACTGTAGTTGTAATCCTCAGCAAGTAAATCCCCTTTTGTGCAAAAGCAATCATGCCAACTACGCCATTTGTCAGACGGCTGCCTGGGTGAGAATCTTCACACTCTTGGCAAGTGCATATTTCTATATGATTTGCAAGGTATTGTGGGCAATGTAGTTCATTCACACCAGACACAGCTGCTGACAATAATTTAGTTGTGCTCTTGGGTAAAGCCAATAAGATATTTATTTATGGGGTTATTTCTCCCAACACAGATATGCTTGGTAGCACATAAATTAGGTTACTTGCTTTCAGTGTTAACTTGGAAAAACAAAGTCAAAATCAGGAAAACAACAAATGAAAAGCCACAAAGCAAGAAACAAACTGTTCTTTTCAGGTTAACTTCTGATTACTTCCCACAAAGATACAGAAGTGATTCTCTCCTAGCTCACAAGCAATTAGGTAAGGCTTAATTGCTAGCAGTCACCAGCTGAAACCCCTTAGCTGGCTTGCCTTCCACTGTGTGGGTCAAATCCTGCTTCAGGAGCTTTTCTGAGTAGATTAAAGAACAAATTTGTATTTCTTTGTGATGGTTGCTGTACTTTATAACAGAAAGTTACCAACGGAGTTTAGATAGAGAGCAGTCCATATAAACAGGATCCTCATCTGCTATTATTCCCCCTTGTTCAACAAGCATGGGTTCAATATCATGGATTGGCACAGATGAATCTCTCAATGGAGCATTTTCAGGAGAATACTTGTTTCCCTGCTGTCTTTCAAGGTTATAGCTAGGGCATAGATCAGTGTTCATACCTGAGCTTCCATTGCTGCTAGAGTTTCTCTCTATATAGCCTGGCCAATATGTAGTCCAGTTCTTATGTCCAGCCTTCCAATCCAGATCCCTGGACACTGGATCTCTCTTCACATACCTTCTGGCACAGGTCTTAGGGTCCCTTCCACGTGCAGCCGTCTCCCTCACAGGTAGCCTCTGGTGATTCCTAGCTCTGCAGCACCATTCCTCTGGCTTTCCCCAGTCCAATGGTGTATGCTGGCCCTTGGAATACCTCCCAGTATACGTACTGCTTTGGACTCTTCTAGACCTCTCAAAGGCTTTTCTCTTCCTTCTTCCAAAGGGTCTCTTACCCTCTCTGTCCGTCCGGTTTGGCTTCTGCTTCTGATGATCCTTCAGATGAAACTGATGATCAAACTCAAGCTGATTCTCAGGATACTGAGGACAATTCTCTGGATATCCAAGGTGATCATGAAGATGGTCATCTGTAGAATAAACTCTACTCTTATTCTGCCTAGATGAGTGCTCCTCCCTAACACAGCGCAGCTGTGCTGAATCAGGTCCTGCCCTTTGAGATGAGTGCTTAGGGATTACCTCATAGCCCTCCTGATTGAACACACGTTTCCCCACTTCAGCTCCTCTAATGGCTGTTGGAAACCTGGTGCATTTTGGGACTGGTAGTCTTTTATGGCAAAATTCTGTTTTCTTATTTCTACCAGAACTGACAGGTTGCTTGTTCAGAGTCACTTCACCTTTTCTATAGCTCCTTCCTGAGCTATGATAAGCTTCCTTATCACAAGTCTCATCATAGAGTGATACAGGAGCATGATCATATCCTTTCTTTTATTTTCTATTCCTTTCCTTATGATTCCTAACATTCTGTTTGCTTTATTTATTTAGATAGATATTTTTTATACTGTCTTATCAAGAATCAAAGTGGTTTGCAGAGAACAATAACTTTTAGAGGGAACAGAGAGCACAACTAAAATATTGAATCACATTTCATACAGGGCAATTCTTAGGAACTTATTTACAATTATAAACATATTTACAAAGAGATTATGAGACAGTTTATAACATTACATTTGTGCTAATTACATTGGAGTCTGCCGGTGAGCGTGGGTATTGGGTGAGTGTTGAATATTTTCCTTTATGTTGGTAGAGCATCTGTTTCTGTTTGTATATTTTCATAATGCTCTAAAAAGAGTAATGTC
This sequence comes from Ichthyophis bannanicus, assembly GCA_033557465.1. Taxonomy (NCBI): domain Eukaryota; kingdom Metazoa; phylum Chordata; class Amphibia; order Gymnophiona; family Ichthyophiidae; genus Ichthyophis; species Ichthyophis bannanicus. Next base: position 85,430,778 of record CM066050.1, on the reverse strand, counting down.
TTGATCTTTTTCCGGAATATGGATAGGTAATTTATGTTTCTTATTGCGGTTTGGAAGGTGTTCCATAGTGTGGGGGCATAGAAAGAAATGACTCTGTTGCTTGTTGATCCATCTGAATTCAGTTGGGATGGCCAGGGAGTTTTGAGTAGTTTCTCTTTTTTTTACTGTTATTTGGGATCTTGTTAATTAGAGTTCCGAGGTGTGATGGGGCTATGTCATGGATTAGTTTGAAAGTGATGATCAAGTTTTTGTACTGGATTTGTTTGTGTATGGGGAGCCAGTGTAGTTGTCTCATAATGGGAGTGATATGTTCAGATCTGTGAGCCATTTGTATTATGCGAGCTGCCATGTGTTATGCCATCTGCAGAGGCATCAGTGTGTGTTTAGGTAGTCCCTGTAACATACTATTGCAGAAGTCGATGTGTGGATAGATCATGGCTTGTAAGACCGAACGAAAGTCATATGGTTCTAGCAAAGGCCTCAGATGGTGTAACATTCTTATTTTTCTATAGATGGCTTGGGTTGTGTTGCTAATGTGGGATGTTAGGTTTAGGTTTTGGTCTAGCGTGATACCAAGATATCTTACTTTGTTTTTTACTTCAAGAGTGGCATCTTTTACTTGAATTTTTTGCGGGGGTTTGAATTCTTTATTTCTGGTGATAAAGAGAACTTCAGTTTTATTGAAGTTTATTTTGAGGTATGTGACCAGAGACATTGTGAGGCTTCATTAAAGCATTTTATTATTTGCCGAAAGTCAAGTTTGTCTGTATTGATCGGGAGCTACATTATTACGTCATCCACACAAATGTGATAATGCACTTTGTGCTTATGAAACACATTGCATATTGGCTGAAGGTAAATGTTAAACAGTAAGGCAGATAACGATGAGCCTTGGGGGATACCTTGCTGTTGGGTATAAGTGTTAGAGCTGGTCTGTCCAATTTTTACCTGCTGGGTGCAGTTTGTTAAGTAGGATTCAAACCATTGGAGGGTATAGCCAGCAATCCTGAAGTGTTTCAGTCTTGGTAATAAGAAGGTGTGCTTAAGGGAGTCAAATGCTGCAGCTGTATCGAGGAAGATCAGTATAAAGGCTTGTCTGGTATTTGATATTCCTTTAATGAGGTTGTCAAAAAAGGCCAATAGGAGTGTTTCCACTCCGTGATATGGTCTAAAACCATATTGCTGCGGGTCTAGGGGGACTTGAGTGTCTAAGTGGTCTTGCAGTTGATGCTGAATGATCTTCTCTATTATTTTTGCCATAAATGGTAGGCTTGAAATAGGTCAGTAGGAGTTGGGGTTGGTTTTGTCTAATGAGTTCTGTTTAAGAATTGGTTTAATTGAAGCTCCCTTTAATGCTACAGGCATATGTCCACAGGCTAGTAAGAGGTTGACCATCTTGAGTATGTATGGCGCCATTTCTGTTCATGTCATTTTTAACCAACTGACAGGGCATGGGTCGGTTGGTGATATGATGGTGTTGATGGCCATGATGATTTTATCAAGGTGCTCTAAATTGATATGAGAAAACGAGTGCCTTGGAGTAATGGTATTGTTGGTTAGGGTGGTGGGGGGGGAGCAGTGTAGTATCTGATTGAGATCGCAGTTTGCTCATATAGTGGTTGGCCAACACCTGAGGGTTGATTATGCTTTTGCTGCCCTCCTTATTATGAGAGCGCATCAGGGATCTCACAATCCCAAAGAGTTCCCTTGGACGGGTCAGGGATTTTAGTAATAATTTAGTGTGGTTCTCTTTTTTGTGTTTGTTTATGTTTTCTCAGTAGGTTTGGAGTGTGTTCATGTAGCTATTCCTGTCTTCTGGAAATTTGGTTCTTCTCCATTTTCATTATAAGCTTCTTAATTTTCTCTTTATTATTCTAAGTTTATGTGTATACAAGTATTTGAGCAGGTGTGACGATTGTTTGTCTTAGGCTGGGGGCAGATGCTGCATTGTTGATAACAGAGTTCCAGTTATCTAGCAGTTCATCCAGGTCATTTGAATCAGAGTTAAGTTGTGTCAATGTTTCCTTTAAGAATATGTCTTTGCTGAATTGTTTCAAGCATGGCCGTGTGATGGTATTTTTGTGTTGCCTATTTATGGTGAGTTGTTTTGGGATTTTGAATTTGAGTATAACATGATCTGTCCAAGGCACAGGTTGTGCTGAGGTCAAAGGGTTAGTTACATTAATTAAGCCATTGGGTAGGAATATGAAGTCTAGTATATTGCCTTTTTCGTGTGTGGGCATGTGAACCATCTGTTGAAAATCCATATCTTGTATGGCTTTAAGAAACGTGTCTGCATGATTACCAGGTACAGATGCTAGATTAAAATCACCCAGGACTACTATCTGTTTATTGGTTGGGGTACTTGAGCATACAGTTTCCAAAATGTTGGTTAAACTGTTGGTATCTGGGGATGGGGCTCTATAGATGAGACAGAATATATATTGCTTGGTTTCAATTATTAGGCTATCTAGGCCCTGCACACTTATGGCCGATGATAGAGTGGCATTTAGGTCTTCTTTGATTAAGATCAGGACTCCTCCTCCACGTTTAGCTTGCCTAGGGGTGTGGAATATCTCAAAGGAGGGTTGTCTGAGCTGGTTTATTAACACTGGGTCCGATTTTGTCCCAGACGTAGATCTCCTCTGTGCGTCCAGTCTGAACCGGACGCACAGAGGGGATCGCGATTCTGATCCCACGGGGCACATATAGTCCCATGGGATCAGAATCGCAAACAGTCCTCCACGTGCAGGCTGGGACAGCAATTCTGTCCAGCCTGCACTTGCAGGACTGCACCCAGATAACTCAGTCAGGGCATTTAAATAGAGCTGCTGTGCCATGGTATCATGTTGCCATGGCACTGTGGCTCCATGTAAAGGCCACGATGCTGGCTGCCAGCAAAAAGGGTTTATTCCCCGCAGCCTGACCCCTGATTTGGCCTCCTAAGGCCAGGGTTGGGCTGCGCAGAGTAAACCCTGGCCCCCCATTCCCCATCCGCACCCTAGGCCATCAGAAAAAAAAAACATCCAGGGAAGTAATTCCACCTCAGAGGTGGAATAACTTCCCTGGACATTTTGCCAGCCCTGGATGTACAGGGCCGACACTGGAATCGGTGGGGAAGTTAGTGGGGGGCAGGCAAGGGCACGAATAGCGGGGATGGACATCCTCGCTATTCGTAGCTCATAATAACCCCCACTGTGCCTGTATCCAATAGCCAGGACTCTGTGATGAACAGAAAGTCAGGTTCATGTTCAAATATATAATCTAGCAGGACAGGTATTTTATTCTTGAGTGATCTTTCATTAATTATATTGTATTTTATGTCGGACTGGGATATGTTTTTTCTATCATTATGTTGTATTGGTTGCAATATAAGTGTAATGTGGATAAGTCTGCTGTTTGGTCTATAAGTTGTCCCATTGAGTTTGTGTTGTGGGATAAGTAGGTTAGCATGTGGATGATATTCTATGATAGGGATATTATGATAGTATTGAGTGGGAGTGTAGGCAGTTGAGTGTGTTACGTGTGTTAGAAGTAGGGCTGCTAAGAATACATAGTATACAATCCAATACTTTTTTTTTCAATTGTTTAGCACTAGTAGGAGATTTTAAACTGATAGCAGTAGTATAAACCATGCAGTGATCAATAGTTTGTCTACAGGTATAGGTATTCTGTTGGTGTTTAAGTTCCCTGTGCCATGGTTAACAGAGGTGCAAGGGTTAACTTACTATTGTTGATTATTTACTGCCCCGACATTGAATTGGGTGTCGGTGCAGAGAGAGAAGTTCCTGGTGGTATGCTCTCTTTAAAGCAGGCTTGCTGGTGTCCCGATTGCTGTTGGCTTGGGGGAGTGGGCGGGGCTTGCGGCTCCTGCTTACTCTCCCGTCGCTGAATCGGGTGCCGGTGCAGAGAGAGGAGTTCCGGTGCAGTGAGAGAGGATTAAAAGTGGCTTTGAGGTGAACGGGCTTGTTTTGTTGCAGAGCTGGTCGTAGTGTCTTGGAGTAAATGTTGGAACTGTCGTGCTGCTGCTGTTAGTGGGCTGCAGGTCAGGCGATGCTGTTGTTGTAAGGATTTAGTCCTTTGTGTAGGACTCTCCTGGGCGATTCATTAATGTTATGTGATGTTGTATATGGTTAGTGGAGTTCCTATGCGGTCCACGCCTAAGGGCCACACCAAAGGGCCCTCTGGCAAGGCCCTCAGGCATGGGCCTGCCAGGTGTGGGCGCATCTAGGCACGCTGCTGCTTTTAAGATGTTGAAGAGGAGTCTTCCTTTGCCCAATTGGCCAGTTCAGTGGGGGAGCTAGGAGAAGCTCACCTGGGCCCACTCTCTCCCGAAGACGCTAATCGAGTGAAGATGCAGAGGAAAAGGCTGGTGTTCAGGCATACAGCTGCTTTTAAGATGTTGAAGAGGAGTCTTCCTTTGCCTGATTGGCTTGTTCAGTGGGGGAGCGGGGAGAAGCTCACCCGGGCTCGTTATCTCCCGAAGACGCTGATCGGGTGAAGATGCAGAGGAAAGGCATTTTGGCTGTTGTAGCACACTTAACATAAGATTTCAATGTATTGCCTATAATTACACCCAGTTTTATATGAACAGCACTGTGTATGCCTTGTAGCACTATATAAAAACGATGAATAGTAGTAGTAATAGTAAATCTTTTTCTTGGATGGCAACCAGCAGTAGTAGATCTTTTTCTTGGATGGCAACTCCTAACTTGGAACCTAGCATTGCATATATTTAGTTGGTTATTCTTTCCTATGTGCATCACTTTGCACATGTCCATATTACATTTTATCTGCTCAGTCTCCCTAAATCCTCCTGCAATTTCTTACAGTCCGCATGCGATTTAACAACTGTGAATAATTTGGTGTCATCTGCAAATGTTGTTCCCAGTTCCACCTCGCTTGTTGTTCCCAGTTCCAGATCATTTATAAATATGTTAAAAAGCATCAACTCCAGTACAGGTAATCACATTGCTTTTTATAACAGCAAAAATAAGAATGATGAATGCTAACCAATGAATACTTGATAGAGTTTTGCATATAGATCATTGAAGGTTATATTTTCATGATGTGGGGTCAGCCTAAGATTCTCATTGATGACTGGTGTTCAGTCTTGGAGCACTAGATAATGCCACTTGATGCTATGCTCTGGAATTTTGTATTCTGAAAATTCCATACCTTTATCACACCTGCTTATGCCCTTTCCCATCACACAAATTTGCTTACCCACTTCATTCACTTTGTTCACTAAATGCTTCCTGTAATTCTTTCTGACAAGAAAGGCAATATAGAAAGACTGCACTAAATATAAACATAAACATAATGAGAACTCTATTGTGATTTGGATGTTTGAAAATGGACAGTCAGACATCCCCGGGCTCATTTTAGAAAGCTGGGTATATAGATCTATCCGGTGCAAGAACATCCATATAGCATGGGGGTGTGGTAGAGGCATGGCCTGGCTGGTGCAAGGGAGTCGCACATCGCTGTGTGATTTCAGAACAGCTTAAACATGTCTGGCCCTGTCTGTTGACACATCCATGCCTATACCCGCTCCTGACCATGAATAAAATGCAAAAAAGTACTCATTTCATGGCAGCAATGTTTGCAGGGGGAAGAGCAAAATGCACTCTCACTGCCATAGTAAATTTCACCATGACAACAAAACCTGCATGTAAATTTACAGCCTAATCATTTTGCTGCCCCAGTGCTGCACATCTGCTGATATGAAATGGCCGGCCAGGGTGTGCCTGTCTCATATCATAGACGTTCCCATTCTGAAATACCCCAGCCGGCATATCCAAGTACCCATTTCTGTGGCCATGCATTTTTGGGATGTCTACATTTCTGAAATGGCCTGCAACCATGCATTCACTCAGCCTTCCTACCTGTAGGGCCCATCCCCAGACCCGTTTGCAGGGATGTGAATTTTTTGGGGCTGAGACAGAGTGCCTCTGTTCACTGCCACCACGCCTTGGGAATTTTGGACTCGGTGCCCTGGACGTCTCGAATTCCTCCTAGACGGCTCCTCACATTTATTATTTAGTCTGTATATATAAAATATGGAACATTGAAATGGATTTATTATACTAAAGCCTCTCTAATGCCATCACATTGATAAATGCTGAACAATCAAGTTGGCGTCTGCCCAACTTCTTTGCTCTGAATTTTAGAGAGAGAGATATCACAGCAGGCTGGATGTCAGTTGCCCTTCAGATTGTACTGTGCAAGGTATCAGTTCTTTATTTTTGCAGGACTGTAATGCTATTAGCGTGCACATTCTCAAGCTGTTCAATAAAACTAGGTTCTTTTACCAATCAACATACATTATTCTTCACATTTATCAAACAACATTACAACTTCTTCTTTGAAGTTTGAGCATAAATAGACTATTCAGATAGTGCCATTGAATGTTTCGCTGACTGGCGCTTATCAGGTTAACAGGTGCCGCTAACCCGAGAAGTTCTTTTAAATATTGGCCTTTTTGTTACTAGTATTTTTCAAAGTATTATAATCAAAGATTCCTGTGAATAAATAGTGTAGATTCTTGTGCTTCTTAAGTTGTATATATTTGATTTATAGCTAGCATCAAATCCTTTTCTTATAATGCAGTGATCTGTGTTCTGGGGAAGTGGAACTGTTTATTGATGCTGAAGTCCTATTCTGGCAGCTTATAAGCAAAACAGGCAGTAACCGGGTAAGGCGGACTCGGTGCTCCCGCCCCGGCCAGGACACCCCCCACCCCTTCCCCCAAGAACAACACTCAGACACATATTGGCATTCAACTGGTCGCAGCTTTATTAACCATAAACATTAACCGTAAACATTATCCAGACAATCTGTCAACAACCAAACCATCATCATACGGTTTCTGGCAGCGGGACCCTCACCAGCCGTGTGAGTAGCAAAGTGAGTTCCTTCCCGCTTCCACCGGGAACCGTCCCCCAGGCAATATCCATCCCCCCCTCATCCGGCTTCGCCATATTATTAGCAAAAGCCCCGAGGGGTTCTCCGGGTCGGGGGTACCCCACCCCCGCCCTGCGTATTGCCAAAACTCCAGACCCCGGACACCTCCGGGATCCCGCTCCCCCTTCCAGCTGCAACCCCCCAAATCCACCCACCATAGGGCTGGGCGGGTGGGATGCCAGTCCTCTCGCACTGCTCCAAAGGACTGACGCCTCGCCGGCAAGCTCCCAGCTGCCTCAACCCTCTCTCCATCTGCTCTCCCTCATTGGCTCCCACGCTCCAAACACTTGCAGGAGCCAATGAATTTGAAGGATGCCTTCCCCCGCCTCTCCGGACCCCCCCTCCTCTGCACGAGGCCGGGGCCACGCACCACGCCGGTACGTGGCCCCGTGGCCTTCCCGTTCTTGCAGCAAACTATCCCACCCTATAGATCCAAATAATATCTAGCTTTTAATGTCAGTTTAATCCCTAGCATGCTAAGAATGATACACCTCCACATAGAACAACAGAGAATGTGTAATTAAAATTAAATCACATACTCTAATAAACACTTTATTACAATTAGTTATACATATTTATAATACATAAAGTTTAATTTACACAAATCCTGTTAAGAGACAGATATAGTAAACAAGGAATAATGAAATAAAAGCCACGCATTAAGAGAGAATAAAGGAACACCATTTCAAACTAAGAATAATTTTTGAAGACCTTGTTTCTGGATGTCATGTTCCATTATCTACCAAATTTAAAAGTCTTGTCTTTAGTGCATCTGAAATGTCAGGAGGTGAAGACAAAATTCTCGGTAATTTTAAACAGCTTCGTAGCTTATCTGATTTAAGTGTCTTCTTCTTTTTTGTGCTACTATTAAACTATTGTAGTCCCATTAAAAGGGGCCGTTTTGAACTGCCTCCTTTGGTGCAAAATTTGTGGGTACTTTTTACGCCTTGAACCTTCCAGCAAATTTCAAATTGTTGTGACTACAAAGAACCCTTAGACGCTTGTACCTCCCAACTGGGCGGGTAGACTTTTTATTGTTAATAACACTCATAAGGGCATATTTTCTAACTCCTGCACTGGTAACGCACGTGTGAGCTATGTAACCAGTGCAGGAGATCTGCAGTAACTGCAGGGGGTGTCTGCTTCAATCCACTTGCAGTTCACATGGGCTTAGTACTGTGCCATTACGCAAGTTGACACTCAAATGGAATTAATGCCACCCACTGAGGTGGCATCAGTTGCACCCACACTACCGGCACCAAGTGGATTCGTCCTCATTTTTTTAGACATAGCAGCTGCATTTGATTCAGTGAACCATGAAACACTTCTAGATCGCCTCAAAGATAAAGGTCTGCAAGGCTCAGCGCTAGCATGGTGCGAATCCTATTTATGTAACAGATCACAACAAGTCAGAGCAGGTTCCAAAACCTCCGAACCATTCTCACTAAAGCAAGGTGTACCCCAGGGTTCCTTCCTCTCGGCATTAATGTTTAATATATACATGCAGCCCATTTGCGCCTTAATCCGCTCCTTCAATGTCCAATGCCTTGCATATGCAGACGACATCTTAATGTACCTTCAATTTAAAATCGATCAACCAGATTTCAATCCAATTATAAGATGTTTTAAAGCTGTAGCAGATTGGCTCCTCTCTCAAAATCTCCGCATTAACCATAGCAAAACAGATGTACTATTCATCTCACGGAACCAGAAGTTCACGCCACCTCCCTCTCTTCTAGTCAATAACATTGAACTAAAGTCCAAAGCTACAATTCGCTACCTGGGCATCATCCTCGACCAGCGACTTGACATGTCAGCACATGTTACAAACACAGTTAAAGCAATCTATCACAAGATCCGATCACTACGCCATCTCCGCCCACTGCTTGACTTCCCTGACTACCGCTCAATTTTCCAAGCCTTAGTCATCCCACACCTTGACTTCGCCAACATTATCCTACTGGGACTCCCACAATCGACTCTTAACCCGTTACGCCTTGCCATGAACTCAGCTGCAAGGGCACTGTCCGGGCTTTCAAGGTCTGACCACATAACGCCAGTTCTAAAGAACCTACACTGGCTCCCGCTACGGGCCAGAGTCCAATTCAAGGTTCTTGTCATGACGTTCAAGTCATGTAAGAATCTTACTCATACACCCATCAGCGATCTCCTCAACAGCACACCAGATAATAGAACTAGAAGATCTACTTCGTTGAATAAACTTGAAGTCCCAAAAGTGTTGGTAAAATGTAAGAAATCAACAGCAAGTAGAGCCTTCTCCATTGCTGCACCTATGGCATGGAACGCCCTCCCAGCAGAAATCCGGGCCATCCCAAATTTGGCACTATTCCGTAAAGCCCTCAAACATCACCTGTTCCTACAATATTACCCTGACAGCATTCCGACATTTACAATGCCCCCACCTCACCTCCCTGCCTAACCCGTCCCTCAGATCATCTTCCTGTAGATAATGGGCTAACCACTATCTCTCCCACTGACCTCCTCGACCATCTAGCCAACCCTCTAGACAAAGGTCATATTTTTATTTACCGTAAGAGCATTATATTGTTTATAATATGTACATAGTTCCTCCCTCGTTTTTACTCCATGTTTTACATTCCCTGTTCAATGTAAAAAACTTGATGTAACTTGCTTACATTCTTGTATGTTCTGTTTCAAATGTAAACCGCACTGATTATAATAGCGCGGTATATAAGAAATATAAATAAATAAATAAAATAAAATAAATGGGTACTCAAGCTCTGCCCAAACTATGGGGTATGTTTATTAAACGGTGGTAGCGGACTCCGTGCGATATCGGAGTCTGCTACTGCCATTTAGTAAACATACCCCTATGCCTCTAGGAATGCCTACACACAGATTTCAGAAAAGTAGATGCAATCTTGTATTGTGTGTCTAATTTTTATGCATGTACATTAATGTGTAATTTTATAGCAGGCACGTTCCACATGTAAAAGATGTTTGTACATGCCGAGAATGCTTTGGGATAATTTTACGCATGATCTGAGTGTGTAGAACAGTATTTCACATGCTCAAGTAGGTGTTTAAAATTGCCCATGTGATATACAGTCCACAGGAAAGAGGCACAACTACTCGCAAGTACCACAACCCCAAACAAAAAGCGAGTAGCAAAACGCAAGCTTTATTGGAAACTAGGTCAATACCAAGGCAACCAACCAACAATAGGACAAAGCCCGACATGGCCATGTTTCGGTATGGCACAAGGAGAGCAGAACTCCTGCAGACTAATCTTGGGTGCACAACAAGCAAGAGCGAGAGATGAACACAGTTGCTTAAAAAGGGTGCTTTATTGGAGTCCCCAACACGTTTCGGCTGACGCCTTCTTCGGGGGGAGGGGTACTTTTATAAACAAAAATAATAAGAAAACAGTACATATTAAAAACATTAAAAAGACATTAGTGAATAAATAGATAAAAATACAATATAAAAGTAAAACTGAGCACGTAACTTAATACCATTGCATGTGGCTCTTGGAGAACATTTATATATAAGAACCATAACAAAATAGTTAAAAACAAGAAATGCAATTAAAGAACAATTAAAAACCATTAAAAAACAATTAAGAGACACCACAAATATAGACGCAGGGCAGAAAAGGACAAATTAAAATCCAAAACACTGACAAATGTAGACATGTTTGTACTCACTAACTATGCACCAGGTGTACAAAGTACCGTTGGATTGAATTTAAGATGTGAAGACCTTTTTGTATGGTCATCAATGGCTTGAGTCTCTTACCACTACAAAATGGAAAATTATAAGTTAGTTAGTAATATATGGGACTGAGTAAAACTGGTGTTATGTGGAGGAATCAGCATAAATAAAAAAAGTAAAAACCTTCCCGTTGTGACACTACTGGACGAAAATGTAATTATGAAATCCATTAAAAGATGAAACCAATAAAATTTAAAATGCATGTTGACTATGTTTTTTTAATCTTGCTTATACGAATACATACAAAAACCTTTAATCATAGATACCTGGAGAAGGTATGTGACTTAAAACCGTGCGCTCATAAGAGACGTGGAAAACGGTGATAAGGATCTGCAAAACATCATTGCTAAATGAGTAAAAATTGAAATAACATCAAAAATTGAACATGTAGTCTATGTCACCAATTTCTAAAAATATCCATATTAAAAGCTAAGTAGTCGTGGGTAATATTTCAACCAGTTAAAAATACCTACTGCGGAAGGCAAAGCTTTGAGAGCACATTCAACTGAAAGGACCAGTGCTGTGCTAGGAATGATGTTATGAGAATGCCGACTTTCGTGCCAAAAGGGGCGTGGCTAACAACAGCCAATCAGTGAAGGGACTTTGATGTTACTTGATAAATGTGTGTTTGCAAAGGACGATATTAATAAACTAATAGTGAAACCCGTGAACCAAACCATAAAGAATGAATAAAATGAATAAAAACATACATATATAAATAATTAATACCGTGAATAAAAACATACATAGTTACAAATCATAAGGTGATAAAAAGTACTAAAGAAAACAATATACACTCAACTTAAAATGAACTATTAGGCGTATTCACCAATAACTACATAGATGTATGGTGTGTACCCATGGAGTATAGCAATAAAAGAAAAATTGGAGACTTAACTCTAGAAGCCCCAAAAGGAATTTTACCTAGGAGCACCAAAGTGTGTCAATTGACGCATTATCACAACTGCATTTAGCATGAAATGCAGATTTGAATTAATGTGAAGTTACTTATTTGTTAAATATGTGCAGTATATGATGTCATTACATGACGTCATCGTGTGTTTATTGTTTGTAATGTTGCAGAAAAACTGTAAACAGTGATTGAGATGTGCCATCTAGTGGGAACATGAATTTATACCTAGAAGCCCCAAAGTACGTCAATTGACGCATTCAAGACAATTGAATGCACATATTTGAACATCTTGACCTTACTAACAAAGTCATGGAACATGATTGACATGGTTCTAGCAGTGGCGCTGGTATACAACTTCGAAGATGCATGTGCATCAATTGACGCACTTTGGGGCTTCTAGTGTTAAAAATTGTTGTACAGTTGTGGGATCTTGCCTTTCAGTATAGAATGCAACCAATCACTAAATATTAGGGGAAGAGGAATGAAAATAAAAAAACAATAAACCTTAAAATGCTGCATATATAACAGATAATAGAAAAATAAAAATAAAATAATAAAAAATATGCATCTTTGCATAAAAATAACCACCTAAACTAGTGGGCCCAAAGCCTGATATATCAAGTCGAAAACTCAGAACCAATCTTAGGGAGATCAAATGAAATATATGGGACCTTTGAATGAAATGAGAAGTGAACTTCCCTGGAGAAACCGTCATCAAATCAATCCTGGAAATACTCATAATAGGCAAGGAGCTACACTGGAATTGAACCTTGTGTCACATGTGTCATAGTGATGTGAATGAGGAAAAGCCTATTAATACAAAGGTGCCATCGAACATCTAAAGGAGAATATCCATAAGAACATGCCAAAATACCTAAATCACATAGAGCCCCATTCAGACGTGGACGTCCTGGCCCTTTGTGCACCCTAACGCTGTCCCTTTCCCGCCCCCAACTAACTTCCCCATACAACGAGCGGGGAAGTTAGTCGTGTTCAGAATGACCCCAGTAGCTAATATTCCTGACAGCAAATCCCTCATGAGCAAAGGATTAGGTAATATGCCAAGAAAAGAAAATATCAAAACCAACCAGGTTATCTCACTCAGCCTTATCAATCATTCCAGTTGTTAAAAAGGCTCTCAAGCATAATGTCCAAAGCAACCAATCACAGATCGATGTGTCATCACACCATCACAGGTCATACTTTCAAAATAAATGTCCATTACCATATAAAATTATCTTCTGATGACTATAGTGCCTTGTGAAAGTATTCATCCCCTTGGTTTTGTCCTGTTTTGTCGCATTCGGGGTTATTCTGTCCCACGAATAGCGCGGATGGACGTCTCAACGGGACATCCATCCCCGCTATTCATGGGCCTCCCCGCCGGCATCTAACTTCCCCGCTGGTTGTACAGGGAAGTTAGACGGGGTGGGGAGGGGGCGAAGCTAGGGCCAGAGACTTGTACGGGAAAGCTATTCCACCTCCGAGGTGGAATAACTTCCCTGGACGTAGTGGATCGGTGGGCCCAGGGCAGAGATGGAGCAGAGGGGGCCGAGAACATTCCCCACAGCCAGAACCTGGCCGTAGGTGGCCAGATCGGGGGTCGGACTGTGGGGAATTAGCTGCAGGAGTCAGTAGCTGGGATCACAGCTTTTAAATGGAGCCACAGTGCCATGGCAACTGGACCCATGGCACCACGGCTTCATTTTAAAGCCCTGACTGAGTTAGTTAGAGCATGCTGGGGGCATTCCGGGGTGTTGCAGAGGTGGGCACCGGCGCCAACCATGCAGCATTGATATTGGAAGCTGCACAGTTGGTGCTCGGCACCTATAAGATAGACGAGGAAAAACCTTGCCTATCTTACAGACGTCGAGTGCTAACCGTGCAGCATCCAGCAACTGTGCAGCATCCAGCAACCGTGCAGCATCCAGCAACCATGCAGCATCAGGCAGTGCGGCCAGACCGGATATTCACTTCCATTGTCGCATAAGAATATCAGGGGGTAAGGGGTCGGTGGGCAGAGCTAAGCGTCTATGGTGCTTAGCCCTGTCCAGATGAATATTGGGCCCAAAAGGACTAGGGGACACGCTATGAAGCTACAGAGTAGTATATTTAAAATAGACAGGAGGAAATAATTTCCTCTCAATGTATAATCAGTCTTTGGAACTCATTGCCAGCTGATGTGGTAAAAGCAGGAAGTGTGACTGGATTTAAAAAGGGACTGGGTTTAAAAAGGATTTGTACAGATTCCTGAAGAAAAATCCATAAACTGTTATTAAAATAGTTCAAGAGAAAACCACCACTTATCCCCAGAGATAAGTAGTATAGAACTGGCAGCTCTTGGGATATGTCAGGTGCTTGTGACCTGGATTGGCCACTGTTGGAAACTGGACACTGGGCTTGATGGGCTTTTGGTCTGATCCAGTTGGGCAGTTTTTATGTTCTTATGTTTTGGGAGGAACTTTTGGCTTATTTCTTAAAGGTACATAGATGTATATTTTACTTTAAGAACTATACAAAGCCATGCAAATCAGAATACAGTTAAAGAAGATATTTTTCAGGTAGCGGAGTCATCAAGAAAATTTTATGGCCTACATATCAGACTTCTCATCTTCTACCCTAATATCTTCATTTGGTTCCCTTTTTTAGAAAAGTATCTATATGCTCACCATAAAATAAATTAAGCAAATCAACTTGTGAACTGGCATTTTACAAATGACTTCCAAGTGTAATCTTAGATGTCCAAGCTAGAACATCTGAAAAAAAGGCAGTCATGTCCAAGTTCAGGCACAATTTCACAAATGTGGATGTGCCCAATATGGACATCTGCATTGAGTTGGGAGGGTGGGCATCTACATAGATATCCCCAGAATACTATTTCAGAATCTGGACATTTAGGAATAGCCTAATGGTTAGAGTAGCAGGCTAAAACCAGAGTTCAAATCCCAATGCTACTATCATTGTGATTGTGTAGTGTACTGGGGATGGTAGAATGCCATCTTTTCTATACCCTCTGGATGTTTTACGGCCAAAACAAGCACTTTCCCGATGCCTATTCGTGCCCACAGAAGGTATAACCTTAGACGTGACTGCAGAGGTCCAGGATTTTCTGAGATCAGATGGTGATGCCCATGTTCTTGGGAACACTCTGGCCATGACGCCACCACACCCCCATTCAGACTTAGATGTCCTTGCTCTGGGGATGTCCATAGACCAGGCTTCTAAAATGCCTCGGGAGGTGTCTCTGTGCTTTGGATATCTCTATACTTGTTTTCAGATGTTCAAAGTATGAACAGGGCTTCAAAAATTACCCCTCTAGAAATTAGTTAACTGACAAAGTTTTGTAGTGCCGAACCAGCATCAGTTTTGGCTACCAACACCTTCTTTAGGGATCCAAATGCCAGTTAGTATCTTCAGAGCACCATCCTTTAAGATGATTCTTGATGCTTCCAGTTCCTTAATAACATTGTCTTAAAAATATTTTCTTTAATTGTATTCTGATTTGTAGGTTTTGTGTGTATTTCATTGAGCGCTGTCACCCATTTTTAAGACCTTTATAAAACAGGCACAACATATGCAGCTATTGCCTTCCCTGTCTGGGCATCCTATTACAGAACTATTCTCTGCATGCAATCCAGTACAGATGTCTGTAGTAAAAGAAAGCTCTGCATCATTGAAAGTGAGAGTATTCTCTACTACATATTTTACTTAAGGAATAATATAAAGCAAGTATGTAAACTGGTTTTGCTTAGTAGGTAAATATGATTCTTTCCAATTCCACCTTTTTCCTTCCTAATGAATAGTGAATAACATGCACAATATTTATCCTTTATATTTTCCTCTCTTGTTATCTGCTGTGGCAAGTACATTTCTAAGTGAAATCTTCTGAAGATTATGAGCAGCTGCAGATGAATAAGCAATCCAAATGTCTTTTGATTTCTTTTATTTAATGCTAAACTGTGTAGAATTCTCAAAGAGCCTAAGTGTTTGATTACAAAGTTTTTGTTTTCTAGAATTAAAAAAAAATAGCTTCTAATATTAAACCCAAATATTTGTCTATTTCCATTTGCTTGTGCAGCCAAAACAGCCTCATCCTGACTGGCGTTATTCTGCATCTCTTAGAGCTGGAATGCAAAGGTAAGCAGGCGACTGAAGCATTTCATCCTTATCGGTTTAGCTCAGTTACTTTACCAGCATATGGTAGTACAGACATCACAATGTAGATTAATGAAATATTCCCAAAGTACTTGGGTCGATATTCAGATCTGGCGATGAGCACTTTTTAAAATGCTGGCTGTGATGTTTAAAAAAATAACGTATTCAATGCCACCATTTAGAAAGCAGTGGTAGTGCCGAATATACGTAGGAAGTGCTCAGGGCCAGCACACTCATTAGGTAAGACTGGGTGGTTGCCTAAGACATCAGTTTCTGAGGAGCAGCAAAGAGAAGCAGCATTCAAAGCGAAACAATCAATTCTGACAACCCCACAAACTCTAAGTCATCAGCACATTCTACCCACAGGTGGGAAAGGGACACACATACTTGCAAAGCAAAGTCGAAGACTGAAACGTATGCTGTCCAATTATGCATGTTTTACAGGATTGTTGTTGGAAGAATGGTGTTCAAATGATCATGTTTGTTGAGTTTTATTATCAAAATCTTGTGGAGAGGGGTGTAAGGTATGAGACACAGATATACACTCAGATACACACAGATAAAAATGCACATAAACACACACAGGCACACATATGCATTCACAAGCACATTATTGCAAATATCAACATACACATATGCACACACATGCAGACATACAGATAGTCACAGACATATACACACAGACACAGACACATACATCAGGTATAAATAGACAGACACACTTATGCAAAGGAATGAGATATTATTCCATGAAGCACGCTTCCCTCTTCCCTCCTCACTGCCATACCCCTGTCCTTGCTGGGCTGACTCTGATATGTGTTTCATTGTCTTTGTTGTTAATTCTACTCTGAAACCTAGTGACTGAACTCTGTAGCTTTTTAGCAGTTGACTTAGTGACTGAGTCATGTAGTTTGCTACTGGTTGCCTTGTGTGTGGTTTCCTAAGGGTGGAGAAGCATGCCAATACCTGTTGCTTTGGTACAGTGGCACCTTGTAACTAAAATGCTAAATGCATCTTTTGAAATCTGTTGGCAGTGTCATAGTAACATAGTATATGATGGCAGATGATCCATCTAGTCTTCCCAGTAAGGTGGCTAGGGTGTTTGTAACTGCTGTTCCATGCAGGTCACTCCCATCTATGCTTATGTTTAGGGTTGTACCTGCCACTCCATGCAGGTCAGTCTCCCTCTGTTTATTGAAGTATAAAAGATATTTAAGTTGCTTTGATTTTATCCTCTTGCTATAAAGGGATCCACTGTCTGTCCCATGCCATTTAGAATTCCATCACTGTATTTGCCCCACTACCTCTCTCAGGAGGGTCTTCCAAGCATCCAAGTATTTCCTGATGTTGCTTTTAAGTTTACTGCTTTGCAGCTTCATCATATGCCCTCTAGTTTTACAGCTTCCCCTTCTTTGAAAAGGGTTTGTTTGTTAAGTATGTAAAGGTCTATATTATATCTCCCCTGTTCCTCCTGTCCTCCAGGGTATACATATTTAGGTCTTCAAGTCTCTTCTCATACATCTTCTAGCACAGGCTCCAAATCATTTTGGTCACCTTCCTCTGAACTTTTTCAAGTATTTTTATATCCTTTGTGAGATATGGTTTCCAGAACACAATTCTCCAAGTGAGGCCTCGCCAACAACTTATACAGAGGCATTAATACCTCCTCCTTTCTGCTGGTTATATCTGTCTTTATGCAGCCCAGTATGCTTCTGGCTTTGGCTATTGCCTTGTCTCATTGTTTTGCCACCTTGAGATCCTTAGACACTATTACTCCGAGGACCCTCTCCTGGTCAATGCACATCAACCTCTTGCCTCCTATCGCATACAATTCTTTCGGATTTGACCATTTTTTCAGTGTTTGTACATCTTTCCTCATTTTGTCCACTCCTAAAGAGGTGTCCACTCTGTTGCAAATTTTTGTGTCATCTGCAAAAAGGCAGACTTTCCCACTCAGTCTTTCCACAATATCACTCACAAATACATTGAACAATATTGGTCCCAGGACCGATCCCTGAGGCATACACCTATGCACCTTCCTTTCTTCTCAGTGAGGTCCATTTACCACCACCTTCTGTCATCTGTTAGTCAACCAATTTCTGATCCATTTCACCGCTTTGGGAACTATCTCTGGGCTGCTTAGTTTATTGATAAGCCTTCTATGAGGAACGGTATCAAAGGCTTTGCTGAAATCTAGGTATATCACATCTGTTGCCTGCCCTTGATTTAGTTCTCTGGTCACCTAGACAAAGAACTCAATCAAATTTGTTTGGTATGATCTTCTCCTGGTAAAACCATGTTGCCTCAGATCATGCAATCCATTGGTTTCCAGAAAGTCCACTATTCTTTCTTTCAAGATCACCTCCATTACTATTCTCACCACAGAGGTAAAGTTTACTGGCCTATAGTTTGTCACCTCTTTCCTATTACCACTTTTGTGAAGAGGTACCACATCAGCCCTTCTCCAGTCCATTTGCTCCTGGGGTGTTTGATTCTTTGTGGGAGTGGCGGTAAGCTGTTTCATTGCAGCTAATTCTCCCCTTAATAGAGTCTATTCATAGCAGATAGCTTGAGACATATAGAGCAAGCTCTAAGGCTCCAAATGATTCTTCTTAGAATGAAGACACCACAGCTATTGCATTGAATACACGACATGTTGATTGAGAGAGTTATAAAGCAGTTGTCTATATTTAATATCTAATATAATAAATCTAATAGCTAAATATATTATCACATATGATTTATTTTATGTTCTTTCCAAACCAACAATATGTTTGGCAATGGTGCCAGATTGCCCCTCCCATCTCCCCTTGAGGTTGGAGACACACGCAGAGATAAAACAGATATGCAGACACACACATAAACACACACATGCACGCATGCAACACAGGTTCAAACATGCACATGTACATAGATTCATAGAGAGGGGTTGGAAAGAATTCCACGAGCCATGCTCTGCACTCTTTCTCTGCTTGTTGGTTAAAATAAATATCTGGAGATGCATAATCCATTTAGAGCTCTTTTAGATGGTTTATCTGCCCTAAGCTTGTACTCTGGGAATCTGCAACATCAGTAAACTATAGAGCACATGTGAGTTACTGGAATTCTATTACTTAAAAAAAACTGAAGTCGGTCTCTGCAGTAATGCTTTTTTTATTTTCTCTTTGCAAAGTAAGCAGTTGCTGTAAATATTGCTGACTGTGTTCAGCTGGAACTGGTTAGCCCACAGCAATTTTTGAAGAGTTGGTTTATGAAGCAGATCCTTTTGAACTGCTGATCATGCTGAACTTACCCTTCCTTTCTGAGTTTGTGGTGCTTTTTAGATACTTCACAAATTTACATTTTCAATGAACTTGTTTGATGTATTGTTTTACATTTTTGAAACTTTTGCATGTGTTTATTTATTTCTCAGGTGCCATCATCAATGATTGTAGGGGAGAGCATTAAGCAAAAAAGCGCTGAATATATATGCCAGAGTATGAAGAGTCCCTGGCTTAAATGTTAAAATTTAACAGTAATTTGTCTCTCTCTCATTGATATTTAAATATTTAAATTACATTTTTTAGTACCACTATATGCTTTACTGATGTTTATGCCTATAGGTTTTTTTTGCCTCTTTGAGTAATTTATTTTCTATTTACCAGGAGCCCAGGGACTTGGATCGATCACTGCACACTAGAATGTCCTATGATGCTATCAGTGGAGCATTTTTGCACTTTCCTAAAAACATTTGTGGAATTCAAAACAATCATTTTACCTAGTGCATAGAATACATAACAATAAATTAAAATAAGAATCAGCCTAAATGGCCAGATTTAAGCATAATGCCTATGTTAGGGGTACTTATTCTCAACTATTAAAAACAAGCCTCTCATTTATAAATCATATCATCCAGATCTACATAAGTAGTATTCATAATGGAGCATGTTTACTAACAGGAGCACTGCAAAACCATCGCAGAGGCCTGCGCTAACTTTGGGGTGGGGGGGGTGGGTAGGTGCGTCCTTTCCCCTGCCTTTGGCACAGAGGCTACCCAGCATATGGGTGCACCTTACACCATCCATAGAGGTGGTGTTAAATGCATCCATGCTAACGTGCAGAATCACAATTAACATGTCACCCAAATTCCCATGCTAAGTGTGCTGTCGACATTCTTGTTACAGCCCCAACCTGCCTTGTCGCCACCTATTTAAATGCTAATGCCGGCATTCTGTCCTGCGAACAGCGGGGTTGGATGTCCGACTTGGACATCCAAGCTGTGCTCAGCCCTGGGACACTATTCTGGTCCCAGAGTTCCTCACACATACAGAGCGTTTGTGCGGGGAGCACTGGACGTGGGCAGGAGGGGGTGGGATGGAGGCAGAATGGAAGCAGAGTCGTGCGCTGGGACATACAGGGGCCATTCAGGTCGACTTCTGTACTTCCCCTGGCACCTGGGTGGATGCCACCTTATTCCACCCCGATAGTGGAATAAGTGCCAGGCAATGCTGAGATCACATGCTGCAGCCCCCCTACCCCAATGCACTGCCACGGGAGAGCTTCAGCCGCCTGATCCCAGCCATGGGGACCCCCAGTGAGAAACAGATAGCGGGGTGATGGGGCTGCTCAGGGTTTGGCAAATCGGTGTCTGTGGCTGGAAGTGCTGGTGCCATGGTGAAGGGACGCCACTACTCTGGCACACCAGCCAGAATGTTGTGCAGGCTGGATGGACGGATGCATGGACGGCTCCTGCCTTGGAATTGGGTGCACACCTTGCCATCTAAGTGCTTGATTCCATAACCACGGGAATGTATAGATCCCACAATTGTGGAATTGGGTACAACTTGGCCCTGTCTATGTTTTGGGCATCTCGACAGTCCGGCCTTGCACCTTTTGGAATCGGCGTCTAACTGTTTAGCGCAGGAGAAACATGCCCCACTGTGTTGATTATGCTTTTCTACAAAGGAAGTGAGGACAAGAACATCATTTTTGACCATAGGGGCATAAGTCATCAAACCTCAAAATCATTCATAAAGGGTGGCGTCAACATCTATAGTGACATTTACATTTGCATTGAAAAAATAACCTTTCCTACTGGGGTAGAGAAGCAACACTGCATAAATTTGAACCCAAAAAGGGATAGAAGATAAACATTACCTAATGAAAGAAAATAAAATAAACCAGAAAAATCTCAGGTCAATATCTAAATCCAGCAGCTGGCATTTAAAAAAAAATCAGCACTGCTACAAATATATATGTAGTACATTGACTGTATACATATATTCAATAGCTATGAATATGCATGTAATATGTTGACTGTCAGTGACTATTGAGGTCATTTTAGAAGCTCTGTGCATGAGCTGGGTGTCTGAAAATGAACATTTAGATGAGCAAATCACAGAGACATCCATGGACCCATTTTAGAAAGCTGGGTATATAGACATCCCTGGGATGAGCACATCAATATAGCCTAGGGGTGTGATGGAGGTATGGCCTGTCCCCCAGCAAGAGCCCAGGCTCCCGAAGGCCCTTTCTTAGCCATGGTCTGCTGAAGCTTCAGTGCTGCCAACCCAGCAGAAGTGGCAACCCCTACTTTGCAGGCTACCGTGCTGGTAGAGTACAAGGAGGCCATGATCTGAACACCTGCCTTTGCAGTATAGGCACCCCAACTCCTCACTTGCAAAACCGCTCTGTATCCACTGAGTGGAAGCTGTAATCTTAGCACTGCTCGCATGGCTGAGTGCCCTCCATCCCATTGATAAAACCATGGTGGAGAGGCAACGAGGAGGATGGGATCAGGACTACTGCAGTCACGAAATCCAACAACTGTGCTGGAGGCCAAGGCAGACCATGCAGCCGCCATCAGTAAGACCTTACCTCACAGGACTTAGTATAGGCTGTCTCTTCCAACCCTGACTCCCAAACACAAGCAGCCAAACAGAAGGGAGACAGAACCTGACCCCTGTCTTTTTGGCCTTTTATTTTCACTGCAATACTACAGGCATGAGGAAGATGCTCGGCCATATTAATCTGCCCTCAGCCAAGCCTGATGGCACCTCAAATATTCAATTTTTCGTTTTTCCATATGTTGTCAGTAGTGCGCCCTATGCTCAATAGTGTGCACTATTACTCAGTAGTAAGGCACAGTTGCCCAGTAGTGCACACTATTGAACATGGGATGCACTACTGACCAATAGTTTGCACTGTTGTACAATGATATGCCTGTTTTGTCTCCCAAAATGAAAAAAGAAAAAGATACCCAAACAAAATGAAAAATCCTGTAAATTACATGGGAAACTAAATAAAACAAAAATGTTTGGCCTGTACACCCCTACTATCTACATTGTGATGTCTGTGGGAATTGACTGTGCAAAGCAGAGATCTCAAACTCTGGACCTCAAGAATCCACAAATAGTCAAGATTTTTAGGATATGCTTAATGAATATGCAAAAGAGAGATCTGCATACAGTGAAGAGGGAGGCATGCGAAATCCTAAGATATCATTTATTGACATTGCCCGGTCCTACCTGTTGGTTCCTTTATTGCATTTCAGTCATCCTGGGCTGGGGACCCTTATTCCCATTGCACTGAGGCTGCTCACATGACTTCAGTCGATCCATGTCTGATGTCTCTAATATTTTAATATTTAATATTTTACACTTATAGACCTATAGTCTGCTTGAGATAAGGCTTGCCTGCCTACTGTTTTCACTCACTGTTATTTGATTATTTCCTCTGCTAATAAAGTTTCCCTATCTGATAATCTCAGTGTCTTTTAAGACTTCTACTTATCTGTGTCTTATTCTATTTTATTTATTCTACATTATTTCATTTATTTTATCTTTATTCCCTTACTACCTATTATCCTTTACCTTCTTCTAACTTTACTTGCCCTCGCTGCCATTTCTTATGGCCCCACATTATTCTTTGCTCCTTTTTCTGATCCTCCCTAACCTTCTTCCCTCATTCCACCAAGCTAATACCCCTCTTCTTTCTCACCCTCTCTCCAATCTCCCTATTTCCTTCCCCATTTTATCCTCCACCCTTTCCTCAGCTTTTGAGCTTCACCTTCTCCTTCCTCTCATTCATCCCTCTCCTTCCTCTCTAAAACAACCTCATCCCATTTTCCAATGTGCTGTCTCCTCCCTCCCTCACACTCTTCTTCTCCTTCTGTCCTCTGGTGTCATAAATCCCAACCCTGCTCCTCCATCACTTCTCTCTCACTCCCATATTAGTTCCTCTCTCCACCACCCTAATCTCATCCACATCCCTCTCCTTTCCCCCTCTCTCTCCCCTTCTCATGTGCTTTATGGAATGTTCACTCTATTTCTTTGTTTTTTTTTAATTTACAAAATTTTAACAATGCAAGCAAGAAAATGTACAATTAATTCATACAACCCAGCCTATGTCAAGAAGACCATCAAATAATAGCAAACAAAGTAATACTTCCTGACTCTTCAGAATAATAACTTGGAAAGAAGAAAAAAACAACAACCCCTTTTTCTAAACCCTAGACTACCAAGATAGTAAAAAGAAATACAATCACCTTAACCCTTCCCCTGTAGAAAGACCTCCAATTGAGGTGCCTCAAAAAACACATATTTCTTCCTTGATAAGAAATGAGACATTTACATGGATATTTCAAGAAGGTTGCCTCTAGAGCCAAAGTATGAGACTTAAGCTCTAAAAGGGCTTTCCTTCACCTTTGAGTCTCTCGCGAAACATCAGGAAAAACCTGAAGTCAACTGACCAAAAAGTTTCACTTGTTTCTTTGCAAAGTATAAACGAAGGATCTGCATCTTATCTATATCAGTAATAAATGAACCCAAAAGAGTAGCTCTAGTAGGAATCTTCTCAACAGAGGATTCTAAACAAACCAGCAAATCTAAACTTGGTACATTCAAACAATCCATTTCTTCTTCAACTTCTGCAGAACCCCGAGCTGGTTCAGTAACTCCTACCGGTAAATAATACGACTTTGATAACCGAACTTCCTCAGGGTTAGGCAGTAAGAAACCTCTTTCAAATATTTATAAAATAATATTGTTGGTGACAAAAATGTATCTGAGGAAAATTTAAAAAACCTAAGTTTTTTGAACGATGCAAATTATCCAACAATTCATTCTGACGATGTAAAAAAAGGATGTCTTGAGTATAGAGGTGAGGGCCATCTGTGCTGCTATGAGCTGGGATTCTAATGTTTTACACAAAGTTTCAATACCAGAAAATTTAGCTTCATGCTGCGCAAGAATGGCCACCACCTCTTTAGAAAAAGACGTTACTTACCCAAGGAAGATTGTAAAGATATCTCTGTCCGTGTAACAACTTGCCAAATATCCCTTAAGGAAATGTCTTGAGGAGGTTGAACCTGCTCCTGAGTGGGAGTAAATTCATATGGCGTAGGCAAAGTACAAGTCACACAATCAGGCACTACCATCTTCAAAGGTACATCGAACTGGGGAGAGGATCCAGTGAACGAATTCACATTCCTCCCAGGGGTGGGAGCCACACCGGAAACACCTTGTCGACGGTTGGGAGTGGTAAAAAATGCCTGTAAATTGGGAGATGGAAGAGAAGGTAACTTATTCACAGAAGATAGTATCTCTCCAGCTGCCAATGGTGTACCAACTTTCACAGAAGAGTCCAATACCAGCAAATGTGCATCCATTGTACCCACAACTTTCTCCACCTTCATGGTAGCCGCCATGACGTCTCTCTTCTTATGCTTCCCCATATGATCTCATCAATTCTCCACCAACTCTCCTCCATGCTCTGAAGGGGCTCAAAAGTGGCAGGACCTGCCCCTTTGGACATGCCACTTCAGAATACATGCCCCATGGGCATGCGCCTGCAGTCACATCTGTGGTGGGGCAGAGTATTTAAGCCCTGAACAAGCCACGTGACTATCTCTGTGCAAGTAACGTGGGTCCTGAAGATCAAATGAAAAGTCATGTAAGCATACACAGGAAACTAAATGCTTTCAGTGTCCCACGGTGGGGCAGAGTATTTAAGCCCTGAACAAGTCATTTGACATTCTCTGTGGAAGCAGCATGGGTCTTGAAGATACAATGAAGTCACCAAAGCATACACAGGAAACTGAATGCCCTCCTCACTCTATTTCTAATAAACTTCCCTTTACCTATGATCTCTTTATCTCTTGCGTTTCCATCTTCTTGCTTTTACTGAAACCTGGCTCCTCCCTGATGACACTGTTCAATTGCTGCCCTCTGCCACGGTGGCTATCAGTTCTCCAAATCTCATCCCAATGGCCGAGGCGGTGGTGTTGGATTTCTACTTTCTCCTTCTTGCTAATTTTAACTCCTTCTTTTCCCTCAATCTCATAAGAACATAAGATATGCCATACTGGGTCAGACCAAGGTCCATCAAGCCCAGTATCCTGTTTCCAACAGTGGCCAATCCAGGTCATACGTACCTAGTGTCATGAAGAAGACTCTTCGGAGCCTATGGAGGTAGGGCAAGATGAGGATTTGCTTTCAGAAACTGACAGGCAGTCTGAGCACATGGCTCAGTGTTTGGAAAGAAGAAGTAAACATAGAGAGTCACGAGCTGGAGAGACACACCCCTGCAGTGACGTATGCCCTAGCTCAGGAGGTAGTGAGGTTCACCTGTTTCAGGGCAGGGCACAGCTAAGCCCTGAGAGTTACAATGATAAAAACTGGTCATTAGCTTGGAGCAAGCAGAGCCCAAGGGAGAGCCAGAGGGGGAACTGGAAGCAGATGCAGAACCGAAGAGAGGACGGAAAAGGAAGCCAGCAAAGGAGCACGCTGACTAAAAGGAGTCAAGGAAGAGTGAGAACCAAGGGAGCCGTATTCCTGAGGTCAGAAGGAAGCAACCCAGGACAGGGGTTGTCTGGCATAGGCAGGAGAGAGAAGAATCTTCCTGAGAGGCAGGTTTGGCAAAGCTCACACGCTCCTAAGAGAGAGACAGGCTGGTGGGAGAATACCGGTACGTCTGAGGGGAAAGTTAATAGGCTGAAAGGCAAGCAAACACAAGCCGTGTTTGAGAACCAGTCTAACCCTGCAGAGTGGAGAGTTCCTTCCCTTTCAAAGCCAAAAGGTAGGCTTAATAATTCATACAAGTCTGGACCTAGCTATAAAGCAGTTCCCTATTGTTACCAGAAAGTAACAAAGATCAGGATAGCAGTTTACTGCCACACCCTGCTAGTCCTGATACTGAGGAAATGCAGATAGACTCTGACCATAATGAAATAGTGGATGATCGGATGGACTGTACATTATCTCTGGCTGACCATGTGAATTCCTTATGCTGAATATTGTCTGTGAGAGACGGTAAAAGCAGCAGAAGAAAAGGGAACATTTTCTTTGCTAATTGAAGCTGTTGTGATTTGTTTTGTATCAAGCACTGCACGTTTAAAGCCTGAAGCTGACAAGGCTAACTTACCTGAGTTCATGTATAATTTCCTCAAGCCAATTGTATGGCATGTTTTGTCCTGAGTTATTCACTTGCATTTAATCCGCCGGGAAGGGGACAATAAATTCTTGTCATTGTCTAAAACCACTCGACTGCAACTCATCTGTGCTCAAGGAGTAAAGGGACTTACATTCCCAGAAGGCCTTGCAGAGTGAAAGCAAGCCCACGCTCTCTGACGCAGGAACACCACAGGCAGACCAAGTCTCAGCACCCTAGGCGTTGGGCTGGCCACCGTGAGGGTGACACTAGCAGTTTCCCCAAAAGACACAGGTTCCGCAATGCTTGTACTGGGTCAAGCATTGATATCCTGGGTCCCTTCTTAATAATGGTTTATGGACCTTTCCTCCAGGAACTTGTCCAAACCTTTTTTAAATCCAGCTACACTAACAGCCTTTACTACATCCTCCAGTAACAAATTCCAGAGTTTGATTACACGTTGAGTGAAAAAATATTTTCTTTTATTAGTCTTAAATAGTTTACCCTGTAGCTTCATTGCATGTCCCCTAGTCTTTCTATATTCTGATAACGTAAACAATCGATCTACGTTTACCCGTTCCACGCCATTCATTAATTTATAGACTTCTATCATATCTCCCCTCAGCCGTCTCTTTTCCAGGTTAAAGAGCCCTAACCTTTTTAGTCTTTCTTCATAGGGGTATCCTTCCATCCCCTTTACCATTTTGGTGGCTCTTCTCTGAACCTTTTCTAATAACGCTATATCCTTTTTAACATATGGTGACCAGAATTGCACACAATATTCAAGGTGCTGTCTCACCATGGAACAATATAGAGGCATTATAATATTGTTTGTTTTATTTTCCATTCATTTCCTTATGATACCTAGCATTCTATTTGCTCTCTTGGCTGCCGCTGCACACTGGGCCGAGGGTTTTAACATGTTATCCACAATGACGCCTGAATCTTTTTCCTGGGTGGTGGTTCCTAATGTGGAACCTTGCATCGTGTAACCATAGTTTGGGTTATTCTTCCTTAAGTGTATAACTTTGCACTTGTCCACATTAAATTTCATCTTCCATTTTGATGCCCAGTCTTCCAATTTATGAAGATTCTCTTGCAATTTTCCGCAATCCTCTTGGGTTTTAACAACTTTAAATAGTTTTGTGTCATCTGCAAATTTGATAACCTCACTCGTTATTCCCTTTTCCAGGTCATTTATGAATATGTCAAAAAGCAGCGGACCCAGCACAGATGCCTGGGGTACACCATTATTCACCTTTCTCCATTGGGAAAATTGGCCATTTAGCCCTACCCTCTGCTTTCTATCTTTTAACCAGTTCCTGATCCTCAATAGTACACTGCCTCCTATCCCATGACTCTTTAGTTTTGCCAAAAGTCTCTGATGAGGTACCTTGTCAAAGGCTTTCTGAAAGTCCAGATACACTATATCAACCGACTCACCTTTGTCTACCTGTTTATTCACACCTTCAGAAAACCATAACAGATTAGTAAGACAAGATCTTCCTTGTCTAAAGTCCATTCCATCCATCTTTTTAATCCCCTACCTCTCCGGATCGCTGTCAAATATAGATTCCCTGACAAGTCCTCTTCTACCTTCCTCACTGATTTTGACTCTTGGTTCTCCTTATTCTTGCATTCTTCTTCCCCCTCCCTTATTCTTGGTGACTTTAATTTTCTTATTGATAACCCCTCTGATCCCTATGCATCCAAGCTCCTTTCCCTTATCTCCTCTTTCAAACTCCAGCTTTGCTCTTCTGTCCCACTCATCAGCTTGGTCATTGCATTGACCTAGTTTTCTACTCTAATTGTTTATCTTCTAATTTCCATACCTCCACTCTTCCCTTATCTGACCATCACCTGTTAAGTTTCACTCTTCATTACTCTCCCCCTCAATCTTGCCCAATCTCTTCTGATATTTTTAGGAATCTTCATGCAATCAATCCACTGACTCTATCCACTACTGTCTCATCTCTTCTGTCTTCCACTTTGTCCTCTAAGCCTGTTGATGAAGCCATAGCTTCCTATAATACTACTGTCTCCTCTACTCTGGACACCCTTGCTCCGCCCATTCCATATCCTATGAGGGGCACTTCACCTCAACCCTGGTTGACTTGAACTACCCGCTACTTATGTTCCTGTGCCTGCTCAGCTGAACACACTTGGCTCAAATCCTGCTTTCTCTATCTTTCTTCACTTCAAACTCATGCTTTCTTCTTTGCAGTCCACCTTTGCACTCGCTAAGCAAAACTGTTTTCTCCATCTGACTGACCATATTGCCTCTAACCCTCACCGTCTCTTTTCTACTCTCAATTCTCTTCTTAAGGCACCTCCACTTCCAATCCCACCTTCTCTCTCTGCCCAAATCTTAGCAGATAATTACAATGCAAAGTGCATAAGATTACTCTTCAATTCCCCACTAAATCTTGTTCACCCCCTTTTCCCCCTCTCCATTACCATCTTTTCCCCTCAATCTCTATCAGCCTTTCATCCTTTTCTAAAATCTCTGTTGAGGAAACCTCTCTTCTTCTTTCCTCCTCTAAACTCACTACCTGTTCTTTGGATCCTATCCCAACCCATCTCCTCAATTCCATCTCTTCCTCCAACATCTCTTTCATCTCACATATTCTCAACTTTTCACTTTTCACTTTCCACTTCAACCTTCCCTGCAGTCTTCAAGCATGCTGTAATCACTCCTGTCCTCAAAAAAACCCTCACTTGACCCTAGTTGTCCTTCTAATTATCGACACATCTCTCTTCTCCCATTCATTTCCAAAATTCTTGAATGTGCAGTTCTCTGCTGCTGTCTCAAATTTCTCTCCTCTCAAGCCCTCCTTGATCCACTTCAATTTGGTTTTCATCCATTTCATTCTACTAAAATGGCTCTTGCCAAGGTCTCCAGTGATCTGTTCCTCACTAAGCCAAAAGGCCTTTACTCGGTTCTCATTCTTCTTGCTGCTTTTGATACTGTTGACCACCTCCTCCTCCTTGACACTTTATCATCTCTTGGTATTAGAGGCCCTGCACTGTCTTGGTTCTCTTCTTATCTCTCCAATCACTCTTTCATTGTTTGTTCTGGAGGTTCCTCCACTGCCATCCCTCTCTCAATTGGTGTACCTCAAGGGTATGTTCTGGGCCCTCTCCTTTTCTCTCTCTATACCCAGTCCCTTGGTGCCCTCATCTCTTCCCATGGCTTTCAGTATCATTTTTATGCTGATGACTCTCAAATCTATCTGCACCTCACATCTCTCCTTTGCTCCAAACTCGTATCTCTACTTGCTTATCTGATATTGCCGCTGCTTAGATGTCTCACCACCCCCTAAAATTGAATATGGCTAAAATTGAACTTCTTATTTTTCCCCCTAAACGCTCCTCCCCACGTCCTTCTTTATCACTGTCGAAAACACTCTTCTTCTTCCTGTTTCCTCAGCCCGCAACCTTGGGGGCATCTTTGACTCCTCCCTTTCCTTCTCCACACATATTTAGCATATAGCTTAAACCTGCCATTTCTTTCTGTACAACATTAAGAAAATGTGTCCTTTCCTCTCTGAAAACACTACTAAGGCTCGTGTCCATTCTTTGGTCACCTCCCATCTTGACTATTGCATCCTCCTCCTTGCTGGTCTGCCTCAGTGTCTTCTCTCTCCTCTTCAATCTATCCAGAAGTCTGCTGCACGACTAATCTTCCACCAGCCCCAATATACTCATATAACCCCTCTTCTAAAATCACTTCATTGGTTTCCTTTCCATTTCCATATCCAATTCAGACTTCTCCTTCTAATATATAAATGCATTCACTGTACTGTCCCTCATTACCTTTCCTCTCTTCTCTTTCCCTACACCCCTCCTTGTGAACTCCCTCCTCTGCTGGCTTTCTTCTTTTTATGTTCTTTTCTTCTTCTGCAAACTCCAGACCAATCTTTTCACCTTGCTGCTCCTTATGCATGGAGCAAACTTTACCTATCTTTACATCAAGTCTCTTCTCCCCCCCTCTTCAAAGCCATGTTAGCTTACCTCTTTGAGGCCGCATTTGGATCCAAATCCCTTGTTCTCCTTGTTTTTTCCTCCCTATTTGAACCCCCCTTGTTTCTCTTGTATTGTTCTGTCTGTTTTGATTAGATTGTAAGCCCTACGAGCAGGGACTGTCTTCTTTATATGTTTGTACAGCGCTGTGTATGCCTTGTAGCACTATATAAATGATTAATAGTAATAGTAGTAGTACATTCATTTAGGATATCCTGAAAAACCAATTGGTTTGTGGCCCTCAAGGATTAAAGTTTGAGACCACTGAAGTAAAACTATGTTTTTTCCTATCAATAAGCAAATGTTGTTTGAATCATATCCATTGCCTACCAATTGAGCTCTTTAGTCTCAGATTTGGGGTTTTGTGGATTTGCAAGGAGCTTGTTCTGATAGTGATTTTACCCATTTACAGAAGCATCTAGTCAGACCTTTCCAGTGTAGAATTTGCAACTATATCAATGCTTAGAATCCAATTACCTAGCACCCAGTAACCTAGAAGGGATTTGTAATCCATTCATCCAAAGATTGTACATTTTTATTTAAATATAATTTGAATTCTGCATGAATAACAGAGGAAAGGGACTAATAAAATTGATAGCTCATAATAATATTAACAATAACTGAGCTTCATTTCTGCAGTAGTTGTAGTGCTGGTGCATTGGTTGTTCTGATAATGCCTAAGCAAAATGTACGTTGTTGATCCACTTAGTAGCTGCTTTATCATGTCTACAGTTTGCTAGTTTAGAAAAATAACAAGATTCAAGCAAGTTAGGAGGATGAGATTCCATTTGTGGGTTATAGAAACATGCCGTTCTAATCTGTATATAATTTGTCTAGTGCTGTCCACATGGAAGAGTCTGGAGTCCTTAGAGGAGGTCCAGGGGGGCCGGAGCAACAGTGGCCAACTGTGTCCAGTGCAACATTAGGTGAGAAAACAAAACTACTTGTATCTCTGTTGAAGGTGACTAAAATATAAAGAAGATTCAAACATTTAAAAGAGGCCATGAAAAATCACAATATATCCTCTGAGTCAGCAGTGCTCATAAGTGCAGGTGGCCTTAACTTTCTTTCAGTGAAAGAAGAGCAGATTTCTGGCTTGTTGCTTCCCTTTCCCTCTTATACAAAATCTCTGCATAAAAAAATGTGCATGTTTAGCACTGGTAATTTTCTTCTCTTTTAACGGAGTTTTTATTAACTATCATGAAGCTAAACTAATGAATGATGATAGTGTGATGCTCAATGACAGTTGTATGTTAAAATGCAGCGTATCATAGAACGTTCCAAATTCTCTGAATTAATCTGGGAGTTATTCGAAGCGTTTTGCCTCTATATTTTTGGATACCAAGATGTTCTTGATTTCCGTTGACTGCAAGGTGCTGTACAAAAGTATCGTTTCTATCTGAAAGTCTTTTCTCCAGAAAGCTTGCTTCCTTTCTTAAAATTTGAAGTGTTTGTCTTAAGAGCAGCAAGCTGAATGTATATGCGTGCACAAATTTAACATTTTGCCCATGGTGAAGGAGAGGAATTTTTATACAGTACTTATGAAACATTTAAAAAAGGAAACAAACTTTTTGGATAAAAGAATTTCAAACATAAATAAATACAATAGAGACTGTTATTGAGACTGATGAATGATATGGGGATCTAGGGTGAAATTTGTCACCTACATAAAAATATGGCTCCAATCTGATGGTCCCTATATATATATGCATTTATATTTGTAAGTGAGTGGAAGTGATTTGGACAAAAAGACCTTCACTGTGGTGGATGTATTTTTTTGGGAGGTTTTCTTGTTTGTTGTTTATAAAATACAAATGTACTGCTCCCAAGCTAGTATAAATATATGCAGGTTCATTTCAGCAATGATTTCTGCAGGATTTCTGCTGATATTGGCCTCACTACCTAGGTGACCTGTTAAAAAATTACCCTCATAGTGAAATGATATGAATAAGTTTACTTACAGATGGGGTGAGCAATTTTCAAAGACTGCTCTTCTGTGCGAAAAACCCACTTTCTTCTACGGAAATGGCCAAGAAATTGCCCTCTCCATATTATCTTTTCTACTGCTAGCTGGAGTTGTAGGGGAGTCGACCCTACCCCGTATCAGTCTCAGTTCAGAATGAACTGGGCACGTTCAGCCCAGTGAAGGGATTCTGGCTCGATTCAAAAGATAATGTCCATTCTTTTTCAATTCAAAGTACCTATAAATATCTAATAAAAGGACAGTTTTGAATGGAAGCTTCATCTGCGTCATGTTTCAATGATTTTGATGTATGTTCTTTTATGGCTTTGTTTTTTCTTGTTTTAAGGAAAATGGGAACCTTCCTTCCCAGATATAAGGCATGATGATAGCTTCAGCAGGCCCGTACCTAGCCCTGTGCGAGCGGCGCAGCCTCACAGGGCGCAAAGGTTAAGGGGCGCATTTTAGCTGTCTTCCATTGCCTGCCGCCACCACTTTTTCTTCTCTCAGCGGCGGCAGACAATGGAAGGACAGCTAAAATGTGCCCCTTAAACCTTCTCGCTGGCATGCTAAGCAGATATTTCTCTCCCTGCGGGAGGGAAAGATCTGCTTAGCATGCCGGCGACTTGCACATCGGGCGCGCCTCTTCTCTCCCGCCGTGGGGGGTGGGGGCACGCACCCGATGTGCAAGTCGCACAGGGCACGATCTTCCCTCGGTACGGCCCTGAGTTTCAGCATATAAATTTCTTTCTTCCTATGTGTAGTGACTCTCATACAGCTATGTAGAGAAGACAACCTGCAGCTGTATGAGGGCATTTAAAAAAAATGCAACCAGGCATATCGAAGACAATTTTATAAAATCATGGCTAATCAACGCATATATTTGCTGACACTGCCTATATGCTACCCTTACTCCATCCATGTGCACATCCACAGTGAACATACACAGAATGGAAACAAAACACATACACAAATGCCACTTATGCACACAAATGCCACTTATGCACATAAATGAATAAAATACCATTTATGCACATTATTTTTGTCTAAAACTAGGCTGCTGCTTACAAAATTACCCCAATTATGCAAACTTAGATTCAAGTCAAGCACTATCATATTTTGTTGGAAACATTTCATACATTCTGACTTGTTCTTTTAAGGTTTTTTTATTTATAAACCCGGAAACAATGAGGTTGATGTACTAAATTGCAAATGGGATAGCACACTCAAAAATGCCAAATAATGAATGCATTCATGTTTGAATATTTCTGTGTGCACTAAATTTCTCTTGAGATCCTGTTAACACAAACTATTCAAAATGACTAAGGAGCTGAAATGTTATACAAATTAAATCATTAGTGACTTTGTTATAGCTAGTATATGAATGGAAGAATGCTCAATTACTTGATTTCCTAGAACTTAACTAGATCTCTCAGAGGTGTGGTTAAGTATTTTTGCAAACATGCTGCAATTACTTGCAATCTTTTTTATGCTAGAAAATGACCACAAGGTTTATTTGCATTTTATGGAAATGACCTGGCATTGCAAGGAAAATATCTCTCAGTACTGGACCATTCCCATTGAGATTTGCTCCATTTGGTATATCAGCTTCAATATTTGGAGGAGGAAGTCCAAGTATAGAATTTGGAATTTCATGCAAATATTTGTAAAAATTTAGTGTTGCTCTCTGTTGCTGATATATATATAATCATATTCAATCATTTGCTCCAAAAGTGGTAAAATATGTATGAAACATCATAGAAACTGCAGTACAGTTCTGAACCTATGAAAAAATGGAACTGAGAATTCTAGTGGTAGAAACAGGGAAATAGATACATTCTTTCAGTAAAAAAAAGAGAACCATATTGACATGTGGTATTGTGCAATGAAATACAAGGGTTAGTCATTCAAACATATATCAACGACGTAAGCTACAAACCATAAAGAAAGAATAAAACAGCCTTTGGAATGGACATCAAGGGCTAAATTTAGTTACATGCCTTAAATGTTCTAATTTGAATTATTGCAGATTAATGCACATTATTGAATGCAGGTCCCATTGTCAATGGGGCCTATTAACTATTTATTTAAATTTATCTCATGCTTTTCAGTAGTAGCTCAAGGCATGCTGCATACAGGTGCAATAAGGGTCATATTTACTAACAGCGTCTACTAAAGGTTGCCATGCACTAAGTACCGTTGTGGCTCTTTTACTTCTATGGGTCATGGCAGCACTTAACCTTTAGTAAACATGCCCCTAAAAATCCCATGCTAACCAAATAGTGCATGATTGGGTGGGGACTGGGTGAAACAGGAACAGGACATGGGTGGTAATGGTCGTTACAGGTGCAGACTAACCACAAATGTTGCCATTAGCGTGGATGCACGTAACTCCACCTCAGTGTATGGCGTTAAGCGCACCCGCATGCCAGATTGCATGGTGCTGCACATTAGGAACATGCCAATGGCAGGGGGATGGACACACATGTCTCCTGAAATCAGTGTGGTCCTCTGTGCTAGATTCACAGCCATAATGCACACTAACAGTGTGGGGTTTTTTTTTAGTAAAAATGCCCCAAAACTATTTTCCTGTCCCCAGAGGGCTTGCAATCTAATTTGTATCTGAGGCAATTGTGGGTTAAGTGACTTGCCCAAGGTCAAAAGGAGCACATGATTCACAATAATATATATTTACATTAGTAAATCTAGCTCAAAGTACTTTAAGAATGGTATAAAATGACAGTGGGAAAGATATAAACACTAGAAAGAGACTGTGGAGAACAGACCTAGAAATCAGAATGTTATTTTCAGCTTATAGCTGTGCCAGTGAATAATGTTATGTGTTCATTCAACCCACACCTGTTCAACAGTGAATTCATTTAGCTTCACTGTAAAGAGCTCTTAGAATTCACAAACATGATGTCTTATGATGTTTACTTGACTAATTGCTGGCTGTCATTCTGTACATGCAATATGAATGGTCATGTTATCTACCCCTTCTTGGGTGTCTACTCTATTGCAGATTTTGGTATCCTGCAAACAGGCAAAACTTACTACTACTATTGAGCATTTGTATAGCGCTACCAGTCGTATGTAGCACTGCACAAACATGTAAGAGAGAGACAATCCCTGTTCATCAGAGCTTACAATCTAATCAAATCCTACTACCCTTCCACAATATCACTAACAAAGATGTTAGAAAGAATCGGACCAAGGACAGATCCCTGCAGCACACCACTGGTAACTTCCTTCTCCTCAGAGATAGCTCTATTTACCCAATAAAGGGTACAGGTAAATAGAGCTCACTCTGTGGAGAAGGAGGTTACCAGTGGTGTGCCACAGGGATCTGTCCTTAGTTCAATTCTTTTTAACATCTTTGTTAGTTATTTTGCAGAAAGGCTGTTGGGTAATGTTTGCCTATTTTCAGATGATACCAAAATCTGCAATAATGTACATAAGAACATAAGAAATGCCATACTGGGTCAGACCAAGGTGTATCAAGCCCAGTATCCTGTTTCCAACAGTGGCCAATCTAGGTCTACTGTACCTGGCAGGTTCCCAAAAAGGCACACAGGTTCCACAATGCTCATCCTGGGATAAGCAGTGGATTTCCCGGGTTCTTTTTAACAATGGTCCATGGATCCCTCCTCCAGGAACTCGTCCAAACCTTTCTTAAATCCAGCTACACTTATCGGCTTTTACTACCTCCTCTGGTAACAAAGACACTCAGGAAGGGGTAGATAACATGAGGACGGATCTAGCTAAGCTTAAAGAATGGTCAAGAATTTGGCAGCTGAGATTTAATGCTAAAAATGCATGGTCATGCACTTGGGCTGCAAAAATCCTAGGGAGCAGTACAGTGTAGGGGGTGAAAGAAGAACGGGACCTGGGTGTGATTGCTTCTGATGATCTTAAAGTGACTAAACAGTAGAAAAGACAATGGCAAAAGCCAGAAGAATACTTGGGTGCACAGGGAGAGGAATGGCCAGCAGAAGAAACGAGGTGATAGTGCCTCTGTATAAGTCTCTGGTGCAACCTCATTTGGAGTATTGTGGGCAATTCTGGAGACTGCACCTTCTAAAGGATATAAACAGGATGGAGTCAGTGTAGAGGGTGGCTATGGTCTTCGTTATAAAGCATATGAGGACAGACTTAAAGACCTTGATATATATACATTAGAGGAAAGGGGGATAGAGGAGATATGATAGAGATGTTTAAAACCCCCCATGGCATAAATGCACAGGAGGAGAACTTCTTTCAATTGAAAACAAGCTCTGCTACAAGGAAACATAGGATGAGGGTGAAAGGGGATAGACTCAGGAGTAATGTATGGAAATATTTTTTTAGAAAAAGAGTGGTAGATACATGGAATAGT
Organism: Ichthyophis bannanicus; assembly: GCA_033557465.1. NCBI lineage: Eukaryota > Metazoa > Chordata > Amphibia > Gymnophiona > Ichthyophiidae > Ichthyophis > Ichthyophis bannanicus. The sequence continues at coordinate 85,394,223 of CM066050.1, read as the reverse complement.
CTCCCAGCGGAGGTAGTAGAGACAAGGACAGTATCTGGATTCAAAAAAGCATGGGACAAACACAGAAGATCTCTAAAGGTTAAAAGGGGACTATTGTAGTGATATGGAACGGCAGATTAGATAGGCCATGTGGTCCTTTTCTACCATCATGTTTCTATGTTTCTTGTGTTTACAATTGCAGCTAAAATGAGGGTGAAATGCTATACCATGTTTTGCAAATAAAATTTCATTTCATATTTAGCAGAATTAAATTTGACAAAATTGAAAGTTGAATTTTACGTCTCCTTCATAGACTCAATTCCTTTTTCATCTTATCAGAAAACCATTGTCTTATTGAAGTTAATAAACTAAAAGTGGTCAGCATTCAAAATTATTTATTTGATTAACTTGAAAGTTAACTGCATAAATCACTGGTTTTGAAAACTCAGGGCTGGAGGCTAAATATCTTTTGACTAGATGACTTGATAAGTTGCTAAAAGTTATCTGGATAAAAGTGAGAAGTTTGGCGTTATGCTGGGGGCATGGCTTAAAGTTAACCAGCTAGTACTGAAGTTCAGCACTATCCAGTTAACTTTATGTGATTAACTCAGCACACACAAATAGCTGTCCTGAAGTTAATTTTAAGCAATTTTTTTAATATCTCATATCAGTTCCATAATTATATTTAGATTTAGAAACAACATTAGAATAAGATAAATATAGTTAATAAAATTTGAATGATGAAACAAAGAGCATATGTCTGGTTTTTCAGATGAATTTATTCAACAAAGATTGAAAGAATTATTATTCTTTAGTTATTATGGCATCTTCTTTATGAGATCAGTCTAACTGAACATTAATCATAATTAAGGCTAAATGGGGCTCTCTTTAATGTCCAGGCTCAGTAAGTAAATTAGAATCCTTCAATTTTAAGAATGTTTATGGGACTTTTAGATTTTCACTTTCTGCGTTTCAGGGACTCTGTTCTTTCCTGGTTCTCCTCCTATCTCTCTCATCGCTCCTTTAGTGTATGTTTTTTATTTATTTATTTATTTAACAGTATTTCTAAACCGCCTTATCTTAATAATCAAGGTGGTATCACAGCAAGCAATCAGGTAAAGTGTGTGTGTTGTACATGCAGTGAGGATAAAACTTAGTTGTGTGAGGGATGTGTTGGGTGCTTGATTTGTTTGAGCTATATACAGGGTGGGCTATTTACAGTGGTGCTAGAATCATATTTTATATATATTCAGTTGTTTGGGAGGATTGGAGTGCTGTTATCCATTCTCTTAGGTTATGTGATGTGACCATAGTGCTCTATGAACAGCATGGTTTTCAGTTGTTTTCTGAAGTCTTTGAGGTCTGGAGTTGCCCTTAGATCGTCCGGTAGATTGTTCCATATTGTTGGAGCAGCCATGGAGAGAGCTCTGTCTGTTGTGTCCTTGCGTGTGTGCTTGTACTCATTTGGGGTGCTGACTCGGTTGCGTGTTTGACTTCTTCTGGGACGTGCGCTGGTTTCCGGTTGTATGATCAGGTGGAGGCTGTTGGCTGATGTGTGTTCTTTTATCTTAAATAGGTTTATGATAGTCTTGTATCTGATGCGAGCAATGATTGGGAGCCAGTGTAAGTCCTTTAGTGTAGGTGTGATGTGCTCCTGCCTTGCGGCTCCGGATATGATTCGAGCTGCAGTGTTTTGTGCCAGCTGTAGTGGTTTGAGAGCTTGTTTTGGTAGTCCGAGGTATATCGGATTGCAGAAGTCCAGTATTGGGGTTATCAGTGCTTGACAGACTGTACGGAAGTGTTCTGGAGCGAGGAGTGGTTTCAGTCTCCTGATGATTCGCATCCTGTAATATGCTTTTTGGATTGTTTTGTCTATGTGTGGTTTGAGGTTGAGTTTACTGTCCAGAGTAACCCCAAGGTATCTCACCTCCGATCTTATCGGTATCGTGGTGCTTTGTATCTTTATGTTTGGTGGGTGTGTGAAGCTTTGGTTTCGAGTGATGATTAAAGCTTCAGTCTTGTTGTAGTTTATAGCTAGATTGTTGTTTTGGCACCACTTCGCCATTTGGGTAAGGCAGTCTGCTATCTTAGAGAAGTCCGGGTTTTCGATTGATATCGGGGAGTATACCATTATATCGTCTGCGTATATTGTGTATTGGATGTTGTTCTCTTTCATAATGTTGCATATTGGTTGGATGTAGATGTTAAAAAGGAGTGCTGAGAGTGCGGATCCTTGTGGTACTCCTTGTTGGACGTTTATGGGCCGGGAGGTGTCCTGTCCCACCTTGACCTGTAGCTGTCTTTCTGTTAGGTACGAGTGGAACCATTTTAGAGTGGTACCGTGTATACCAGTGTTCTTCAGTCTCTCCAGGAGTATATTGTGATCAACTGTGTCGAACGCTGAGGAGATGTCGATGAAGATCATTATAATTCCATTCCTGATGTCGTCAATTATTCTTATGATGCTGTCGAAGAGGTAGATCAGGAGAGTTTCGACTCCATGGTTGGGACGAAATCCGTGTTGGTTGTCGTCGAGAGTTCCGTGTTCGTCAATGTGTTCCTGAAGTTGTAGTTGAACCGTCTTTTCGATTATTTTTGCGAGGAAGAGTATGCTGGAGATTGGTCGGTATGCTGCTGGGTCCTTTTTGTCGAGAGAAGTTTTCTTTGTGATTGGTCTTACTGAGGCAAGCTTTAATTGCTGTGGCATGAGTCCTTGAGTGAGTGAGTTGTGTACCATTTTATGAATGTTTGGTATGAGGCTTGCTTTGGTGGCTTTGACCCATGACACTGGGCAAGGGTCTGTAGGAGCAGTGCTTGTGTTGATTGTGGAGATGATGTCTGATATCTGCTCTTTTGAGGGTGAGTGGAATGTGCCCCAGGTTTTGGGGTGGACGTTCGTTCTGTTGGTTCTACTGAGTGTTGTGCGCTCTGTGGAGTGAAATTTGTCTTTGATGTGGTCGGCGAATATCTGTGGATCCACTTGTATTTCTCTTTCTGCTGCTTGCTCTTTTGTCAGGGTTTTTACTATTTCGAAAAGTTCTCTGGGTTTGTTGATGGAAGAATTTATCAGGTTTGTGTGGAATTCTCTCTTTGATTGGTTGATGTGTTCATTGTATTGTTTTTGCTTTGTTAGGTAAAGATGTTGGTCGGAAGTAGTTTTGTTTTTTCTCCATCTCCGTTCAATTTTCCTGAGCTCCCTCTTTTCCTGTCGTATTTTTGCTGAGTACCATGGTTTGTTTTGTCTCTTGTTGTGGTGTTGTTTCTTGGTCCTGTCAACGGATGGTTTGGCGGCGTTAGCTAGGACATTGTTCCAGTTGGAAACTTGTTCCTCCAGGTCCTCTGAGTCAATGTTCAAGTGTTGTATTGTGTCCTGGATGAATTCGTCCTTGTCAAAGGACTTGAATCGTCTTTGTGTGTGTGGGAAGTTCGCTCTTTTGCTTGTCCAGTCTTCTTGTGATTGCAGATTTGTCTCGATTAAGTAATGGTCAGACCATGGTACTGGGGTGATGGTGGGTGTAGAGATTAGGTCTCTTGAAGTTAGGTAGTTTGATGCGAAGATGAGGTCTGGGGATGATCCTAGTCTGTGTGTTGGTGCATTGACTATCTGTGTGAATTGAAGTGATGACATTGCCTGAAGGAAGGCCTCTGCATCTTTTGTATTGGCGGACTTGAGGTTGAAGTCTCCGATTAGTAGTGCTGGTTTGTTGTTTGACGTTATGGCACAGACTTCTTCGAGTATGAAGGCTAGTTCGTCGGGTGGAGCACGGGGTGCTCTGTAGGTTAGGCAGATTGCAATATTCTTGTTCTTGATGCTAATTGTGTTACACTGCTTTGTATCTGTGAGATTCAGTGTCTTGAACTTGAGCTCTGTTTTTGCTATTATTAGGACTCCTCCTCCACGCTTGTGGATGCGTGGGCAGTTGTATGCTGAGTAGTTGTTCGGTACTAGTTGGTTGAGTAGTACACTGTCGGTAGGGTTGAGCCATGTCTCTGTGATGCATATTATGTCTGGCTGTCGCTCTTCAATGTGGTCTACCAGAGTGTGTATCTTGTTGCAGATGGATCTGGCGTTTATGAGCTCAATTGATGTTTTCTTTGTGGAAGAGGTTGTTGCGACGTGTGCTTCCTTAGGGCCGGTGTTGGGGTTTGATTTGTGTCTGTTTTGTCTCTTTGTTTGGGAGGTTGCGAGTGTCTCTTTGTGTGTGTGTTGTGGACCGAGATATGGCAGTGCAGTTGGTGGGTACCATGGTGTGTTTGTTTGGGGGTAGTGGGGGTGTGTAGTTGGTGGGAGGAGTTGTGTGACTAGTAGGTATAGTGGGAGGAAGTATGTGGTGTGCATGTTGATAGCTTGTGATGTTCTGATAGGGCGACGCCTGTGTCCTTAGGTTTTCGTCTGTTGTTTGCTTTTTTGAGGAGAGCTGTACTTGTTGCAGGGGCTTGTCCTGGGGATGTGAAGTTGTATCTGTTGCGGTGCGGGAGCCTGTCCCGTGGAGGGAGCCTGTCCCTTGGATGTGAAGCTGTATCTGTTGCGGTGCGGGAGCCTGTCCCGTGGAGGGAGCCTGTCCCTTGGATGTGGAGCTGGATCTGATGCGGTGCGGGAGCCTGTCCCGTGGAGGGAGCCTGTCACTTGGATGTGGAGCTGGATCTGAAGCGGTGCGGGAGCCTGTCCCGTGGAGGGAGCCTGTCCCGTGGATGTGGAGCTGGATCTGTGGCGGACGCCTTGGTGCGGGAGCCTGTCCCGTGGAGGGAGCCTGTCCCGTGTGTGTGGAGCTGGATCTGTGTTGGTCGCCTTGGTGCGGGGACCTGTCCCGTGGATGTGGAGCTGGGTCTGTCGCGGTGCGGGAGCCTGTCCCGTGGAGGGAGCCTGTCCCGTGGAGGTGGAGCCGGATCGGTGGTGGTCGCCCTGTTGCGGGGGTCTGTCCCGTGGATGTGGAGCTGGGTTTGTCGCGGTGCGGGAGCCTGTCCCGTGGAGGGAGCCTGTTTCGTGTATGTGCAGCTGGATCTGTTGATGAACTCTTGGTCTGACCCACTATGGTACATCCCAAGTCCCTATGTTCTTATCTAGCTAAAGATGACATTGCTCTAACATAGCATCAGCACTGGCATATCTCTGGGTTTAAGGTATCAATCTGGACAAACATGGTAATACCAAATATGGCCTATAAACGATGGTAGTTAACAACAGTATCCAGAGGGAACTAGTCACTAGAGTGCCCAACACTGATCTTGGATTCTAGTCCCAAACATGAATTTCTACCCTTTAAATTAGTATTTTTATGAGAGGCAGGAGGATAATCCTAGCTGTAGAGAGTGGTGCTGCTGCAATCAGATGATTTAAACAGAACTATACATTCAATTATTGTTAGGAGTGCAGTTAATTCATATAAGTAATGAAGCAGTGTTGATAGTTTAAAAATCACTCAAATGAGTGTGACTTACGTGCCCCAGAGTTTCAGCTCTTTAGGCAGTTCGGCGTCTTCGGAGTTGGTATTCTGCGTTTCCACTGTGAGTTGGTGGATTGTCAGTTCCTTGATTGTACGCGAGCTCGACCCCGAGGGAGCTCAGCTGTACCAAGAGGGAGGTGTAGTCTCAGCGTCGTTTTTTCTGTTATGTTTCTGTGACGATCTTGGGGGTGCCTTTGCCTAAGGTCCGTGCCAAAGGGCCCTCTTGCGCGGCCCTCAGGCGCGGGCCCGCAAGGCGCGGGTGCGCCTGTGGCGTTCTCCTTTTAAATGGAGAGCTGTGCCCCGATTGGGTAGAGATGCTCTGAGACACGCTGCTGGAGGGGTGGAGCCAAAAAGCAGCTTCCCCCGAAGAGCTCTTTTGTGTGCAGCAAGGTCTTTTGTAGCTGGCTTGCTCTTTTCTTGCCGCCGATCTTCTGGAGCAGGGCAGGCTCCCTTCGATGAGGCTTCGACTCGGGTAGATGGCTCAGCTCCTCCTGGAGCTAAGCAGAGCAAGAGAGGATCCTGTGCCTGTGGCTTCTCCTTTTAAATGGAGAGCTGTGCCCCGATTGGGTAGAGATGCTCTGAGACACGCTGCTGGAGGGGTGGAGCCAAAAAGCAGCTTCCCCCGAAGAGCTCTTTTGTGTGCAGCAAGGTCTTTTGTAGCTGGCTTGCTCTTTTCTTGCCGCCGATCTTCTGGAGCAGGGCAGGCTCCCTTCGATGAGGCTTCGACTCGGGTAGATGGCTCAGCTCCTCCTGGAGCTAAGCAGAGCATGTTCTGGTGGCTCCTCTTCCTCTGTTATGCCACTCTTGGTTGGTGTCCCCCAAGGTTCCGTCTTGGGTCCCCTCCTTTTTTCTCTCTATACCCAATCCCTTGGTGCGCTCATTTCCTCTCATGGTTTTCAGTACCATCTCTATGTTGATGACTCCCAGATCTATCTCTCTACTCCTGATCTTTCTTCTGCATTCCAGTCCCAGATCTCTTGCTGTCTCTCTGCCATCGCTGTTTGGATGTTCAATCGTCGCTTGAAATTGAACATGGCCAAGACCGAACTTCTTGTTTTTTTCTCCTAAAATTTCCATTTCTCCTTCTTCTTTTTCTGTCTCTGCGGACGGCTCTGTTCTTCAACCTGTTTCATTCGCTCGCAACCTGGGTGTTATTTTTGACTCTTCGCTCTCTTTCTCCTCTCATATCCAACTCATCGCTAAGACCTGTCGCTTCTTTCTCTTCAACATTGACAAAATCCGCCCCTTTCTCTCTGAACTCACTACTAAACCCCTCATCTATTCCCTTATTACCTCTCTTCTTGATTATTGTAGCCTGCTCCTTGCTGGTCTTCCACAGTCTCATCTCTCGCCCCTCCAGTCTATCCAGTGCTCCGCTGCATGTTTGATTTTCCGCCAGCCTCGTTTTGCCCATGTCACTCCTCTCCTCAGATCTCTGCACTGGCTCCCTATCCATTTCTGTATTCATTTTAAACTTCTTTTTACTTTTAAGTGCATTCACTCTGTGGCTCCTCAGTACCTTCGTTATCTCATTTCTCCTTACTCCCCCCCATGTGAACTCCGCTCTTCTAGCCAGCTGCTTCTTACTATGCCCTTCTCCTCTATTGCCAACTCCAGATTCCGCTCCTTTCACCTTGCTGCTCCTTATGCTTGGAATAAACTTCCTTTGTCTGTACGCCAGGCATCTTCTTTGTCCCTCTTCAAACTTAAGTTGAAAGCTCATCTTTTCACCTCTGCCTTTGGTTCTTGATTTTTGCTTTTCTTGTTGCTTCCTCTCTTTTGTTTCACCTTTCCTTCCTCTTACACTTGTTCTTACCTCCTCTCCTTTGTCCTGTCTCTACCACTCTCATCTCTTTGCCCTTGTTCTTATCTTTTCCCTCTCCTCTTCTTGTTTTTTGTCTTTATAGATTGTAAGCTCTTTCGAGCAGGGACCGTCTTTGTGTGTTTTATCTCTGTACAACGCTGCGTGCGCCTGGTAGCGCTTTATAAGTGCTTAGTAGTAGTAGTGTTGTTGCGTGTATGCTCCTACCCAGTGTGGAATGGTTAGAGAATTGGCTTGATAACCAAGAAGCCATGGTTTGATTCCCACGAATACTCCTTGTGGCCTTGGGCAAGTTACTTAGCCTTCCATTATCTCAGAAGAAAGGCCTGGCAATCTACTTCCATAAATAATAAATAAATAAATAATATCTCACTGCTTTCTAAAAACATAACTGTTAGCTGGACATCAACACTGAGTTGTCCATCCAAAAGTTATGTGTTGGATAATTCAGTTTTAATATAATATCTTGCCTTTTCCTCGGATCTTAAGGTGGTTATAACACAAGTTACATAAAATAAAATAGAAAACAGTCTGAGGATAGAAAATCCACAGACAGTAGATACAAAATCACCTTTAATAAGAAAAAAATTCTAATCCCAGAGCATTTAAATCCCCCCAAAAAAGCTCCAGTCTGCATATGCCCAATGGATCCCAGATCATGTTACTGACCAAATGCCATATCTTAGCTTTACTTCAGTACGTTAGAGAGAAGGCCTCCAAACAGATGTCATAGGACAAATTTTTCTAAAGTGTAGGGGCACTGGAATGAGTTACAGTCAAGTGATTGGATACAAGTGGAGATAGCCAAAAGGGGCTGCTGGAATTATCTCAAAGTTCTCTTTGGCTAATAATTAAATATTGGATAAGGCATTTTCGCTCAGTGCACAATTAAGCCATGAAATGTATTACTAGAAGATGTGGTTAAGGTTTCTAGCAGAGCTGGGCATAAACAAGATGTGAACAAATTCCTGGAGAAAAACCCATAAACAGCTATTAGTCAGGTAGGCATTGGAAAAGCCACCACTTATGCTTGGAGCGAGCGACAAGGAACGTATCTACTGTTTGTCTACTGTCAGAGACCGGATACTTGGCTTGATGGACCCTTGCTCTGATCCAGCATGGCAGACCTTGGAGATCATTTTAGAAGGTTTAGGTGTCATTTACACATGTGAAATGCTGGTTTATATGTGAAATGCTTGTACGTAGTTTCCTTTTTTTTTTGGCTAACCTCAGAAGGCACACATTGCATTTTGCAGCTCTTTTCGCTGTGGCAAAATGTAACACTCATGTTTTTGGTTACTAAGGGGAGGACGATTTTCAGCCCAGAGAATTAATTAAACACCCATGCCAATTCCTTTGAAAATGGACCTTCTTATGCAAAGGGGAAACATTCTTAGTACATTTGGGGGGGGGGAGGGGATATTTAGCGATGGTGGCTTGCGCTTGTAAAGTGGCTAGCAGTCGCTGCTGAAGTTTAATCCTGAATATTCCATGCCAGGGCCGTATCTGTCCTGTTAGCGATGGGCACCTCCCTGGAATGCCCATAACACTTCCTGATGCTAAACAGCTGCCATTGGGGTGTTAGCGGTGGCACACAGAGACATTCATCCACACTATCCTTGTTAGTTCCACTGAATATTCAATTCAGCGGCATTTACGCAGTTTGCAGGACTGAATATGCATGAGACAGCTACTCACTGTATGCAAATCTATCTCATTTACAGTCATTGCAGTGGCCCTGAAAACCTAACTTGTTTGGTATGCCCGCAAGATGGGTTTGGGAAACACTGGTTCCATTTTCAAAACCTGAACAAAATTGACTAAGAATTGCAGGCCCAATATTCAGCGGCTAGCTGCGCCGCTGACTCTACAAGCCTGATATTTAATGTCGGGGCCATATTCGCCGCTGGCATTGAATATCTGCTCAGCTGGATAGCATTGAAGCTAATCAGGTGGCGGTGATATTCAGCCAGCGCCTGGTTGGCATCGGCAGCAAATGTTAGGCACAATAAAGGCCATTCTAACTTCCACTGCTGCCCAGTTATCCCTGGGTGCCGCCCAGACTCTGGCCGCAGAATGCCCCGATGCTAGCCAGCTAACATCAGGACGGACAGTGTCAGCACCCCGGATATTCAGCGTGTGTAATATCCTGGTCAGCATGATGAACACAGTTTGCATGTCTGCTGACCATATTACTTGTACTGAAATAGGGCTCTGCATGTCTCTGTATTTCTCAAAAGGCATAATGGGGCCTATTTGCTAATGGTTTTTTCCCCCAATATTTGTCCACAAGACAAATACTTAGAGCTTAGGGATAAACATTAGATATATTGTATTTTCTCACATGATAATTTATTTATTTTCCACTATGAATGTTGTTAATTCTTAATTTTTTGAATATAATTAAATTAAAAGATATCTAGATCTATGTTTACTGCATGTGGGTGGGAACTGTGCTCCTATTTTTGTGTGCTATAATCAATATTCCACTGATATATCATTGGACATTGAACAGAACTATCTCTACGAAAATATTTCATAAAAAAGTATTTCTGAGTGAACATATCTGGATGAAGGTTGGTAATGCTGAAATCATTTGATATTGCTGTATATTGTTGTATGGAGGGCCCTTGGGTTAGAACAAGGGCCCTATAATATGGCTGAACCCTTCCAAGGGGCACTGGCCCAGTATAGGGAAAGAGGGGGAAGTGAGGGGCATGATGATGATAGATAGATAGATAGATAGATAGATAGATAGGGAGAGTGAGTTAGGGGAAGGGAATAGGGGGCCATTGTGGAGCTGCTGCATTGGGTTGGCTGAAAACCATTTCTGCTGGGTGGACTAGCAAAGGATTATGCAATGAGTGTGGTGTGCTCCCCCTCCACCCCCCTGTGTTTTTGATTCATTGGGGTTGGGGGTGCCAGGGGAACCTTCGTTGAGGGGTCAGCATTTTTGGCATCTGCGAGTATGATTGCAGCTAGGGACAGCATGGGATCTTAGCCTTCTTCCCAATATTCACCTGGATTTAAAAGGGACAGTGCTCAATGGAGTGAAGTGGATGGGAGATTTACATGCTAGAAGGTGACACCACCACAAGCTACTAGAGAATGACTTGGCATTACTGCAGGCTATGTTGTTATGGGGGTATGGTTTGGTGTCGCCATAGTCTACTGTATGTGGGGATGTGAGGGAGGTCTTCTATAGGGCTCTGAAAGAACCTCACTATGGCAAGGTTGACACCAACTAGCTTAAAAACATAAGATATGACATACTGGGTCAGACCAAGGTCCATCAACCCCAGTATCCTGTTTCCAACAGTGGCCAATCTAGATCACAAGTACCTAGCAGTTTCCCCAAAAGACACAGGTTCCACAATGCTTGTATTGGGTCAAGCAGTGGATATTCTGGGTCCTCTTTAATAATGGTTTATGGGGGAGTAGAGGGTGCCTGTCTGGAGCCTGAGGACATCACAGCTGAGCAATGGGTGTCGGTTTTAGCTTGCCTGAAGCCTGGAGATCGGTGTGAGAGTTGTGGCTCAGCCCATTTGCTGGTGTCATCTGCCTGAACCTCCTCTTTAAAAGCCAGGGCTTATTTGTGCGGCCACAGAAATTTCAACGAAGGGACACGGTGTTAGGAGGCTGACTTGGAGGGATGCTGCATAAAAGGAAGAGCAAGGGGCAGGTGTCTTCTGGGAGCTCAGCAAATATGAGTAAAATCGTGGGCCCTATGGATAGACATGTTTCTTTTTCTGTTGTAACAATCCAAGCAAGTTCTCACATGCAGCTATTTTCACCCTCTGAGTTGGGGGCTACTTTAAGCCCCATTGCTCAAACTCTACCTCCACAACCTTTAGCTGCCCTGGAGCCACAGGGTGAGAGGGAACAGACTTTGGGACTGATTATCCCGGAGTTTAATCCCTCTGTGATTCCCCCTTCTGATGTTTCTTCGGTTTCTATGCCATCATGTTTGCATTTTGATGTTTCTTTAGCTCCTCAGTCTTCGCTGGGGTCTGTTCCTGCCTCTTTTACTTTAATGGATATTTGGACTGTAGTTGCTCAGACAAATCAGTATCTTAAAACTGTTTTTGATCAGACAGCTAGTTTCTCTAAAGAGGTTGTTGTTAAGTTTGAGCAACAGGATGTGGTCCTTGCTCAACTTGGCAATGGATTATCTAGATTGGATCATCAGTTCTCCAATGTTCAGGCAGCCAGTTTGGCAGGGATGAGAGATGCCCTGCTTTTACATGGGCGGCTTGAACTGTTGGAGAATGTGATATGTAGTTAAAATTTAAGATTTCTTAACTTTCCTAAAACTCATTCTCACCATTAATTTTGCTGCGGAAATACTTTAAGGAATGTTTAAAAATGGAAGATGTGGAAAAGATACAAGTTACTAAGTTATATTATTTGCCGGATAAGCCAGCTAACATATCAGTGGGGTCCTCTCCAGCTTCCATTGATTTGTCCCAATTTTTGGAACAGTCAGTGGATGATATCCCTGGGAGGGCCACGTTGGTAGTTTCTTTTGCTACTGATATTGAGAAATCTCAGGTTATGAAGTTATATTTTAAGTATAAGTCTGTTTTATTTTGTGCTCAGTTGGTAAGAGTTTCCTTCAGTTAAAACCCCTGGTGATAGCACTAGGAGCTACTTTTTATTTGAGATTTCCTTGCAAATGTGTGGTATCTTTGTTGGGTGTCCGTTATGTTATTACGGACCCTCAACAGTTAGAGGGGTTTTTGAAGAGCAGGGAAGGTGGGGTACATAGTGGTACTTAATGGGTAGTTTTCTTATGTATATTATATGTGATTTTGTTTTGTTATTGGGATCTGGGAATTTAGAGCTTGACAAAGTGATTTGCTCTAGGTCATTGTTGCCGTCTGCACTCCTGGATGTGGTCTAATTGCAGTATTTTTTTTGGTAATCTTTTGGGGATATGGTTCCCTTTTTTCCTTCTTTTCATGTATCTCGTATATTCCTTTGTATATGTTTCTGTTGTATTAAATAGAAATTCTTAATAAAAAAAAAATAATAATGGATTATGACCCTTTCCTCCAGGAACTTGTCCAAACCTTTTTTAAACCTAGCTACACTAACAGCTTTTACCACATCCTCCGGTAGCAAATTTCAGAGTTTGATTATTCGTTGAGTGAAAAAATATTTTCTCTTATTAGTCTTAAATAGGTTACCCTGTAACTTCATTGCATGCCGCCTAGTCTTTCTATATTTTGATGGTGTAAACAATTGATCTGGTTTACCCGTTCTACTCCATTCATTAATTTATAGACCTCTAGCATATCTCCCCTCAGCCATCTCTTTTCCAGGTTGAAGAGTACTAACCTTTTTAGCCTCTCTTCATAGGAGTTGACTTCCATCCCCTTTACCATTTTGGTGGCTCTTCTCTGTACCTTTTCTAATAACGCTATATCCTTTTTAAGATACGGTGACCAGAATTGCACAATATTCAAGGTGCAGTCGCACCATGGAACATTATAGAGGCATTATAATATCCTTTGTTTTATTCTCCATTCCTTTCCTTATGATACCTAGCATTCTATTTGCTCTCTTGGCTGCCACTGCACACTGGGAAGAGGGTTTTAACATGTTATCCACAATGATGCCTAAATCTTTCTCTTGGGTGGTGGTTCCTAATGTGGAACCTTGCATCGTATAACCATAGTTTGGGTTGTTCTTTCCTAGGTACATAACTTTGCACTTGTCCACATTAAATTTCATCTGCCATTTGGATGCCCAGTCTTCCAATTTATCAAGATCCTCTTGCAATTTTCCACAATCTTTGTGGGTTTTAACAACTTTGAATAGTTTTGTATCATCTGCAAATTTGATAACCTCACTCATTATTCCCTTTTCCAGGTCATTAATTAATATGTTAAAAAGCAATTGACCCAGCACAGATCCCTGCGGTACCCCACTATTCACCTTTCTCCTTTGGGAAAATTGACCATTTAGCCCTACCCTCCGCTTTCTATCTTTTAACCAGTTCCTGATTCACAATAGTACACTGCCTCTTATCCCATGACTTTTTAATTTCACCAAAAGTCTCATAAGGGACCTTGTCAAAGACTTTCTGAAAGTCCAGATACACTATACCAACTGACTCACCTTTGTCTACCTGTTTATTCACACCTTCAAAAAAACATAACAGATTAGTAAGATAAGACCTTCCTTGGCTAAAGCCATGTTGGCTGTCTCCCATTGTTTTTTAGGTGCAGGTTACACATTTTCATTTTTTCTGTTTTTGGAGTCTTTTACTGTGTCTCCCATTAAGCCATGACTATCTACATGTTCAGTAATTTTGTTCTTTATGATGGTTTCTACCATTTTTCCTGGTACTGATGTTAGGCTCACCGGTATGTAATTTCCTGGATCACCCCTGGAACCCTTTTTAAAAATTGGCATTACACTGGCCATCCTCCAATCTTCAGGTATATACAGATGATTTTAATGATAGTTCACAGATTACTAATAGTAGGTCTGCAATCTCAAATTTCAGTTCTTTCAACACCCTTGGATGTATATCATCCGGTCCAGGTGATTTGCTACTCTTCCAGTGTATCGCTATTTCTTTCAAGTCTTCTGCAGCATCACCTTTAAATACCATTTCAATCATGGGTAACATCCCTACATCTTCCTCAGTAAAGACCGAAGCAAAGAATTCATTCAGTCTCTCAGCTATGGCTTGGTGCTCAAGTGAAGTTGTGGAAGCGGGCCAGGGTGGAAGGCCAATCTGGCAGATGATGGAGGCAAGAAATTTTGTCTTTGGTCAGTGTTTTTTTACTGGAAAATTAAACAAAGCTGCGGCCAAGTTTTTGCCATCATGACAATGTAGGGAGTTTTGTTTCCATGAGAGGTGCGAGGAAGGTGTGCGAGTGTCTGTTATGTGCCTCATGCATCTTTCAGATGCAATGTAGCATTTCTGTTTAACACTTTATTTATTTATTTATTTATTTATTTACTTCTCTTATATACCGCGCTATTAAAATCAGTGCGGTTTACAATTGAACAAAAAACATACTGCAATGTCACACGACAATTGAGTTTTTACATTGAACATGGACGAGATAACCTGGAGGTAACAGGGGTAACTAATTACAGAGTAATTATTCATGGAGTATGGTGAGAAATTATACACTTACCTCTTTTGTATTTTCTGAGATGAGTGTATAATATCCATATGTGCCTATCAAGTGTTCCAACACAGCTAAACCTCTGGTCAGCTATTCAGAAATACTCCATCAAAAATATTTCCATGCTGAATTTTTATATAAATGTAGATATAGATTCTCTATCTGATATATATTCCTAAAATGCCAGCTAGAATTTATATTTAAAGTGTTCATTCTTATCACAGATGTTTTGCTTTATAAACATACTTATAATTGACATGGTGGCTCAGAGGCAGCACTGTGAAGTGCCACTGAGCCCTGGTTTATCCCTTGAGTTGTATTCTCCGTATTCTGAGATGACTGGACTACTGCTAAGGCAACATTCATAGCCCAGGGGGAAGGTATCTTTGGCAAAAAATGAAACTTGTTTACTGATTTTGGAGCCTATGATACCGGGTTCTGAAAAGAGAGACCTGTTTATCTTTTAGGACCTGCCTGTCCCTTGCAACTCAATGCACAATTGTGTTGCACCACCCCCCACCTGCAGGAACTCTGGCAGAGGACTCCAATGCAGCTCAAAGCTGCTTGGCGGGAATGTTGTTTTCAAAAGAATTTGTCCAGCTAATTAAAATATTACTTGATCAAATTTCCAGGCTGAAAGTGTCCTTGGTTAGTATGTACATGGGTACATTTGCACCTTGCCATGAAAACCTAGGGGATGGGTCTCCAGGAGTTGACATGAACTTGACGACACACAACATTTGTGACAGTAGACTTCTCTATTCCATCCCAAATTTTCAGTGGGAAACTCTATTTATATGAAACTGTCCAAACCAGAGGAAGACAAGAAAAACACACACAAAGAGAGAGACACACACACTCTCCACACACAAATGCACTTGCTCGCTGTTTACACATGTGCACTCTTCTGGTGTTGTGCTACTGCATACTGTTGATGTGTTCAGTCAGCGAGTGTCCTCCCAGCCCCAAGCATCTCTGCTGTTCATCATGGAGAGTTCTTGCAGTTGCTTTCAGCTGTTTTCCTCATCCTGCATCACACCCATCACATTTCCCTCTTCCATGCCTCTCGCTTCTGATCACCCCCCAGGACACTCACTGGCTCCAGTGGTTCCATTCAGGGTCTGATCAGTGCCCCTTGGATAACTCAGTCTCTATAGAGTATATAGACAGTAACTTCTCTCTGACTCTCCTTCCTTCCCCTTCCTATGTCTAGATTTGTTTTCTGGTGCTCTGTCCCTAGCGCTTTCCCATTGGCTGGATTCTACGAGTGTCCATGACTCCTGTGGTGTGCCCTTTCTGCATTAGATTAGCTAAGAACATTATCAGGAAGTTATTTTGCTGGCTGATGCTGCTAGGGACCTTAGAAACAGCAGTCTCACTTATGTAAATCTAAAATCTATACTTTTTCAGACACTTTAGACATCCTTCTAACTTCTGGGCTTTGATGTAAAAATCTGCATGGTCCTGAGAAAATCCAGAAAACTGCCAACACTAGCCTTCTGAGTCCAGAATGCTAATGAGAGAGCCTACCTGAACATTTGGGCCCTAGGAATGTGTTTAGTTTGTCTATGCCTTAATCCAGCCCTGGTTGAGATCTTCAGGACTGTAGTTGTCTCTCTGAGACTGATGTGAGAAACTATGACTTTTTTTCACAGATATATTTGTGTAAAAAATGCACAAAACATTCAAACAACACATAGAAACATAGAAATATGACGACAGAAAAAGACCACATGGCCTATCTAGTCTGTCCTTCCATATCAACAACTACAACAGTCCCCCTTTTTCCTTTAGAAATCCTCTGTGTTTGTCCCATGCTTTTTTGAATCCAGTTACTGTCCTCATCTCCACCACCTCCACTGGGAGACTATATCGGCTGCTGCAAAACAACAGGACCATCTGCTTCTGCATTATTATTTTTTTTTTCATATTTGTCTATATGGCCATCAGCAAATATTTTACAAATGATAGGTAATCGCATGCTATTTTTTTTCTTCTCGGAATATCTGTTCTTATTTGCATTTTTATGGACATAGAAACATAGAAACATAGAAATATGATGACAGAAAAAGACCACATGGCCTATCTAGTCTGTCCTTGCATAAATCAGAGGCCCCGGGGCGAAGTCCCACGTGGGCCGTGGTAACCGGGCCGTGCGGACGTGCGCGGTCTGGGGAAGTGCCCGGCACGGGATCGCGCGCGCACGCCACGGGGGCGGTCCGATGCGGGGATTTAAAGAGATTGGTCCCGCGGCTTGAGGGGAGCCGCGGGAACCAATGAAGAGGCTCGCATAGGCGAGTGAGTGTTTTCAGCATGCGGGGGGAGGGGTTGGAGGGGACAGTTGCATCCGGTAGGCTGAAGAGCTCGGGCGCGGCGGCTGGAAAGGGCAGAGATAAACAAAATAAGATAAACAAAATAAGAAGAAGCATTACAAGATAGCCGGGCCATTAAGGAAGAGGCAAGACCAGTGCACGCCGCAGGGGGTGCGATTTGGCGGTGAGGTGCAGTTTACGGGCAGCATTGCCTTGCAGCACGTGGCTGAATCCCGAGTGCTGAGACATCTGTGAGAGCAGGAGGAGACGGCGGAGTGCGGTGGGGCCATGCCGCGGAGACTGGCATGGGCAAGTATGGGGGAGAGAAGTGGTGTTAGGGCAGGGCGCGGTAGAAGTAGTATCAACAATAGCAGGGTGGTTGATGGGGCACATGGGGGGGCAGGAGGGGCTCGTGGGAGCAGGGCAGAGGAGACATTAAGAGGTGTGACAAGGGCTAGGGGGAGAAATAGAACCAGGCTTGTGGGGGAGTGTGGGGGGGAGGGGCGGTTGGGAGCACGGCAGGGGCTCTCAACAAAGCAGCTCACGGAGTGTGGGTGTGGGAGAGGCGCCAAGAGTACTTGGCAGAGGGAAGCGGGGGGCCCGAAACGGGGGGGCAGGGTGGCAGCTTCTCAGGGCTCAGGGGTTGTGGAGACTGGAGCAGGGCGGGCTAGAGAGGTTGATGTGCGATGCGATTTAGCACCGGGCATGGAGCTTTCTGGCCAATTTCAAGGGCATTGGCCTTGGACAGAGGGGGTCAGTGGGTAGGGGCTTCCAGAGGTGGTTGGGAGGAGGAGGGGTTCGGGGGTGGGCAGCGAAGGAGCGCGGCATCTGGGGGGGGTTTAAGTGGGGCTGAGGCTTGGGAGCATTGGCGGGAAGGGGGACAAGGATCTTCATGGGGGGATTGGTTAGGTGCCTGGCGGCCAGCGTGGCAGCCTTTTCTCCCTCCTCCTGTTTTTTCATATTTGCCCCCTCAGGGAACAGCGTCTGCTGGAAGAGAGGGAGTGACCGGAAGGAGTGGCTCAACGGTAGAGAGGAGGGAAGAGTCCGGGGAGGCGGTCCAGTGCCAGACTGTGAAAGTGGACACGGAGCCCTTGCAAGACCAGCGGCAGCGTGGAGCGGCATCGGGTGACCAGGAGCCGGTGGCTAGAGACCATGAGCCAGTGGCTGGCATGTCGGGGGTTGGAGATGGTGTAGTAGGTGAGTCACGGTCAGGGCTTCGAGAGCATGGGCGGTTGGGAAAGAAGTCGCGCAGGAAAATAAAATACTCTCGTAAACGCCGTGAGAGTTTGTGTTCCTCCTCCTCGTCATC
This sequence comes from Ichthyophis bannanicus, assembly GCA_033557465.1. Classification (NCBI taxonomy): domain Eukaryota; kingdom Metazoa; phylum Chordata; class Amphibia; order Gymnophiona; family Ichthyophiidae; genus Ichthyophis; species Ichthyophis bannanicus. Next base: position 85,376,209 of record CM066050.1, on the reverse strand, counting down.
TGGGGAGTCTGAGTCCTCGAGTTTGGGGGCAGAGGGTGGGGGGAGGTCACATGATGGTAGTGGAGGAGTGGGGGAGACAGCTGTCGGCCCGGTGGCCGCAACGGCTTCCTATTCAGAATTGTGGGAGGGAGTGCCACGAAAGCTTCGCCGGAAGATTCGGAAGAGACGTTACATCGATATATTCCGGTTGTTGGAAGGCAGACGGCGATCCGGGGAGAGCAAAAGGAAGAGGAAGGAGGATGAGAAGGCAGGCCGGGTTAAGAAGGTATCCAGAAATGTAGTGAATTGGGCGAGGGCCTTTTTACGTTTGGCCAGTGTGTGGGGGCATAAGCATCCTTCCCATTACGGGATGTTGTTGGCGTACGCGGATTCCATATTGGAAGCTGCGCAGACGCATGAAGGATGGGCATGGCTGAACTATGACGAAAAGTTCAGAGATAAGATGGAGGAGAGTAAATCCTTGTCGTGGGGCATGCAGGACATAAACCTGTGGTTAACCCAGATGTCAGCTAAGGCGGGTAGTGGGAGGTTGGGGGGGTCCAGAGGCGGGGCGGGTAATGCCACAGGCGGGGGGCGGTCCTTTCATGCTAGGGGGAGTGGGCAGCAACAAAAAAGTCAAGGGGCCGGTGACGTGTGTTGGCGTTACAACAAGCTATCATGCCCGTTCCCGGATTGCAAATTTCGCCACGCATGTTCAGTGTGTAATGGGGCCCATGCAGCAGTCAAATATGTTAAAAAAGCCCTGCCCCCCATTGGGGGACAGCCCGCAAAGTTGTGATCAGCTCCCGATGGTGGCGGCGACACCCATAAAGCTGGAGGCGTTGCGGCCGTGGTTGCGGCAGTATCCCAGGCGTAGAGATAGGAAGGTGCTCGAGGAAGGCTTTACGTGTGGATTCCGTATACCGGTTCGGGGGGAGGTTGTGGGGGTTAGGGCAAAGAATTCACAGTCGGTGCGGCACTTTGCGAGTGTGGTGCGGGATAAACTGCGATCGGAAATTGAGCTGGGCAGGATCGCCGGGCCATTTGTGGAGGATCCCTTGGAGAACCTTGTGATCTCCCCTTTGGGAGTTATCCCTAAGAAAGAGCCTGGGAAGTTTAGATTAATTCACAATCTCTCATTCCCGGAGGGGTTGTCGGTGAATGATCAAATCCCCAGGGAGTCCTGCACGGTTCAGTATGCGTCTTTGATTCGGTGGTGGCTCTTGTAAGAAAATGCGGTAAAGGGAGCCTATTGGCCAAAGTCGATATCGAGTCGGCTTTTTGATTATTACCGGTGCACCCTTCGGCTTTTCACTTACTGGGCTTTGCATTCGAGGGGCATGTTTATTATGATAAGTGTATGCCTATGGGTTGCTCGGTTTCCTGTGCCTACTTCGAAAAGTTTAGTGCGTTCATGCACTGGGTGCTGGTTGCGAGGGTGGGCTGCACGAATGTAGTACACTATTTGGACGATTTTTTATTTGTCGGGGAGGCGGGGTCCTCTAAGTGTATGGAGTTGTTGGCCGGTTTTGCGGATTTGTCCAAGGAATGGGGGGTCCCCCTAGCCATTCATAAAACAGAGGGCCCCACCACCATGCTTACCTTTTTGGGGAATGAGTTCGACACAGTGCAGATGGTGGCTCGTTTGCCAAAAAGTAAGATCGAGCATTTACAAGTGCTTGTGGCTAATGCGGTAGCGTCCAGGAAGCTGACATTATGGGAGATGCAGGCCTTGGTAGGATGCTTAAATTTCGCATGTAGAGTCATCCCGATGGGGCGTGTGTTTTCACGGCGGTTGGCTCTTGCCACAGCAGGCGTGAGCAAGCCGCATCATAGGATTCGTGTTTCGCAAGCTATGCGGGACGACCTGCTAGTTTGGGACACTTTTCTGAAAGAATTTAACGGCGTGGTGGTGCTGCGGGAGGAGGAAGTGTCAAGTGTGGATTTGGAGCTGTTCACGGATGCGGCAGGCGGAGCCGGAATGGGGATCTACTTCAGGGGGCTTGGTGCATTGGAGAATGGCCGCAGGAGTGGAGGGATAGGGGTCTGACTAGCAACATAGCATTTTTGGAGTTGTTTCCATTGCTAATGGTGCTGGAGCTGTGGCCGGAGAGGTTGCAGCATCGGAAAGTGATATGGTCGTGTGATAATACAGCGGTGGTAAGTGTGATCAATAATTACTCTCCGCGATGTTTGCAGGTGACGGCACTGATGCGGGAGGTGGTGCTGGCTTGTTTAAAGGGGAATGTTTGTTAGGGCTAAGCATATTCCAGGTTGTACTAACCGGATTGCGGATGCTCTCTCTCGTTTCAAGTGGGACCAGTTCAGAGCTTTGGCACCAGCGGCGGACGATGTGGGACGGACAGTTCCAGTGAGATTGTGGCGGGTTGGCCTGAAGGGATGCTGAGCCTATTGAGGAGTTCGGTGGCCTCATCGACGTGGGCAGCCTATCAGTGGGGGTGTCATAGCGTGATGGCCTTTCTGCGGACGGCTGGTTGGCAGTCGGGGGGGGGGTTTCGGACCAGCTCTTGAGGCAGTATGTGGTGTATGCCAAGGAAGGGGTGTCCAGGGCAACAGTACTCTCCCATCTAGCCGGGTTCACCTTTTTTGCTAAGGCTCTGGGGTGGGACCCCGCGGGCGGTGGGTTCTTGACCCGACGGTTATTGCAAGGCTGGGAGCGTTCTTGCCTGGCCCCAGGGGATGGTAGGCTTCCAATAGATCACGGGTTGCTGGCCCATTTGGTGGAGGTGTTGCCAGTGGTAACTAATTCCGTCTTCGAGGCAACGCTGTTTAGGGCAGTTTTTGTTATGGCGTTTTTTGGTGCTTTTCGTGTGGGTGAGCTGGTAGCTGACTCCTCCAGAGCAGAGTCCGGGGGTGGATTGCTATTTAAGCATGTCCAATTGAGAGCCGGGCGGCTCTGTATTTGGTTGGCACGTTCCAAGACAGATCAGAAGGGTAAAGGCTGTTGGATAACCTTGGCTGCGATCAAGGGGTCGCCAACATGCCCGGTTGCAGCTGCAGAGGTTTATTTGCGGAGCCACCCTCAGTTGGGGGGGCAGTTTTTCCTGCATGAGGATTCGCTGCCTCTGTCCCGCTTCCAGTTTACAGTGGTGTTGCGTATGGCTTTGGCGAGCGTGGGGGAGAATCCCCTACTCTTTGCCCTGCATTCATTCCGGATTGGCGTGGCTACGAGCGCAGCCGGGGCTGGGCTGGGGAGTCGGGAGATTCAGAAAATCGGCAGATGGAGGTCACAAGCCTTTCAGGGGTATGTGCGGTTATAAAAAAGAAATAAATAAATAAATCAAATAAAATGGAATTAAAAAAAAAAAAAAAACAAACAAGAAAAGGGGGGGACCTGGGGTTGCTTGGTGGCCTAACTGTCTAATTCTTTTACAGATGTGGAGCAGGGCCCAAGGCATTGTTGGGTCGTCAGGCACTCTTTCGTGTATTGGGCAGGGCAGCGAGCTGCACAGCGTCCGGTGGGGCCCAATCTAGGTGTCGACGTCGGCGAGGTGACCGTCTTATGGCTGGGTGAGAGGGGGCTGCGGTGGCCCCAGCTTTTGCCTTTGCTTCGGCACCTCGGGAGAGAGAAGGAAGCCCCGGCGCTGATCTTGCTGCATTTGGGCGGAAATGATTTGAGTGCATGGACCTGCAAGCAGTTAATCCGAGCAGCAATTAGGGATTTAACGGTTGTGCTGCAAATGTTTTTGGGTTCTGTGATATTGTGGTCTGACATTATTTCAAGGCCTGCCTGTCATGCGCAGCAGAGGTGGTCAAGAAGTTTAGCTAAGATAAACAGGCAGATCGGACGATGGGTGTGTGAACATGGTGGCTTTCAAATCATGCACCCATGGGTCGATGTTAAGTGTGCGGGGTTGTTTCGTCAGGACGGGGTACATTTATCCCCGGTGGGGGTGGACCTCCTGCTGAATGATTGGCAGGAGGCGCTGGAATGTGTCCTGGCTCAGGGAAGTAACCAGTCGCAGCTGACTTAGTGGGGCGGCAGGGTGACGGACGTCTCTCTTGCCGGTGGCGGGAACCCGGAGGGTCCGGGGTCCGGAGCCGGAGGTGATAATGGGGCGGGGGTGAGGGGCCCCCGACCGGGCAGCCCCGTTGGGCTTTTGCTAATCATATGGCTAAGCCGGGTAAAGGGCGGTGTGGTTAAGCTAGCCGTGGGGCTTGTCTTCAGCGGTGGCGGAGTAGAGGCTCGCCTTGCTAATCACATGGCGGGTGTGGCCGTATTCGCCAGAATGATAGTTATGTTGAATGGCATTGGTTAATGTTCAAGTTCAAATAAAGCTGCGACCGGTTTTGAATTCCCAACCAGGTATGAGACTGTTTTTTGGAGGTTGGGGAGGGGGGGTGTTTGAGAAGGAATGTGACGAGTAGCAGGGGTGTGGGGGTGAAGGACGAGCATGGTCCGGCGTACCTCGGTTACAACTACAACAGTCCCCTTTTTACCTTTAGAGATCCTCTGTGTTTGTCCCATGCATCCCTTCAGGCCAACCCGCCACAATCTCACTGGAACTGCTGGCATTAACCTTTAAAAAGGAGATAGAGCAGCTTTTAAACTAGATAATAGGGGAAAGCCGACAGTCGCCCAAGAGCGCATGGTTCGGAAGAATGTATCCTTGAAGGATACTACAAAAAGCAGAGAGGTTCCAAAAAAGAGTAAAGTAGCCCAAATGCCCTCGAGTATGGAGCAGACAGAACTTAAAGATCCCAAATTACCCATGTCTACCAATAGCCAAATTAATATGAATAAAATACAGTCTCTAAAATGCTTGTATGCAAATGCTAGAAGTCTACAAAACAAGATGGGAGAGTTAGAATATATAGCACTAAACGAGAGGTTAGATATGATTGGAATATCAGAGACATGGTGGAAGGAGGACAACCAGTGGGACACTGTAATACCTGGGTACAAACTATATCGAAATGATAGAGCTGATCAAATTGGTGGAGGGGTTGCGCTCTATGTTAGAGAGGGCATTGAGTCAGAAAGGATTAAAGTTTTGCAAGAAACAAAATTTGCTGTAGAATCTCTATGGATTGAAATTCCATGTAAAAAGGGGAAGGCGATGGCAGTGGGGGTGTACTATCGTCCGCCTGGCCAGAATGAACAAATGGATGATGAAATGCTCAAAGAAATCAAGGAAGCTAGCAAAAGTTACAGTGCAGTAATAATAATGGGTGATTTCAATTACCCCGGCATCGACTGGGTCAGTGTCACAACAGGACATGCTAGGGAGATAAAGTTCCTAGATGAAATAAATGACTGCTTCTTGGAGCAGCTGGTTCATGAACCGACCAGAGGGGAAGCAATATTAGACCTAGTCCTTAGTGGAACACCAGATGTAGTGCAAGAGATAAGGGTGTTGGGGCCACTTGGCAATAGTGATCATAGCATGATCGCCTTTGATTTAATTAGTGGAGGAGGGATAGTAAGGAAATCCACAGTACTACTCTTTAACTTTCGAAAGGGAGACTATGATAGAATGAGGAAAACAGTTAAGAAAAAACTAAAAGGAGCAGTTGCAAAGGTTAAAGACGTACATCAAGCTTGGGTGTTGTTGAAAAATACTATCTTGGAAGCCCAGACCAGCTGTATTCCACGCTTTAAGAAAAGTGGAAGGAAGTCCAAAAAATTGCCAGCATGGTTTAAAGCTGAGGTCAGAGAGGCTGTTGTTGCCAAAAAAGCATCTTTCAAGAAATGGAAAAAAGAGCCAAATGATGAACCTGGAAACAGCACAAGCACTGGCAAGTCAAATGCATGGCATTGATAAGGCAGGCAAAGAGAGAATTTGAGAAGAAGCTTGCTGCGGAAGCAAAAACGCGAAATAAAGACCTTTTCAAGTACATTCGTAGCAAAAAAACCCGTGAGAGAGTCAGTTGGTCCATTAGATGATAAAGGGGTTAAAGGAGCACTAAGAGGCGACAAGGCGATAGCGGAGAGACTGAATGAATTCTTTGCTTCGGTCTTTACTGAGGAAGATGTAGGGATGTTACCCACGACTGAAGTGGTATTTAAAGGTGTGGAAGAATTGAAGGAAATATCGATACATCGGGAAGATGTCCTACAACTATTAGATAAACTGAAGAGTAATCACCTGGGCCGGATGGTATACATCCAAGGGTGTTGAAAGAACTGAAATTTGAGATTGCAGACCTGCTATCAGTAATCTGTGAACTATCATTAAAATCATCTCTAATACCTGAGGATTGGAGGATCGCCAATGTAACACCAATTTTTAAAAAGGGTTCGAGGGGTGATCCGGGAAACTACAGACCGGTGAGCCTGACATCAGTACCGGGAAAAATGGTAGAAACCATCATAAAGAATAAAATTACTCAGCATATAGATAGTCATGACCTAATGGGAGACAGCCAACATGGCTTTAGACAAGGAAGATCTTGTCTTACTAATCTGTTATGTTTTTTTGAAGGAGTAAACAGGTGGACAAAGGTGAGTCGGTTGATATTGTGTATCTGGACTTTCAGAAAGCCTTTGACAAGGTCCCTCATGAGAGACTTTTGGCAAAACTAAAGAGTCATGGGATAGGAGGCAGTGTACTACTGTGGATCAGGAACTGGTTAAAAGATAGAAAGCAGAGGGTAGGGCTAAATGGCCAATTTTCCCAATGGAGAAAGGTGAATAGTGGTGTACCCCAGGGATCTGTGCTGGGTCCGCTGCTTTTTGACATATTCATAAATGACCTGGAAAGTGGAATAACGAGTGAGGTTATCAAATTTGCTGATGACACAAAACTATTTAAAGTTGTTAAAACCCAGGAGGATTGTGGAAAATTGCAAGAGGATCTTGATAAATTGGAAGACTGGGCATCAAAATGGCAGATGAAATTTAATGTGGAGAAGTGCAAGGTTATGCACCTAGGGAAGAACAACCCAAACTATGGTTACACGATGCAAGGTTCCACATTAGGAACCACCACCCAAGAAAAAGATTTAGGCGTCCTTGTGGATACCATGTTAAAACCCTCGGCCCAGTGTGCAGCGGCGGCCAAGAGAGCAAATAGAATGCTAGGTATGATAAGGAAAGGAATGGAAAATAAAACAAAAGATATTATAATGCCTCTATATCGTTCCATGGTGAGACCGCACCTTGAATATTGTGTGCAATTCTGGTCGCCATATCTTAAAAAGGATATAGCAATTTTAGAAAAGGTTCAGAGAAGAGCCACCAAAATGGTAAAGGGGATGGAAGGCTACTCCTATGAAGAAAGGCTAAAAAGGTTGGGGCTCTTTAACCTGGAAAAGAGACGGCTGAGGGGAGATATGATAGAAGTCTATAAATTAATGAACGGAGTGGAACGGGTAAACGTAGATCGATTGTTTACCTTATCAGAATATAGAAAGACTAGGGGACATGCAATGAAGCTACAGGGTAAACTATTTAAGACTAATAAAAGAAAATATTTTTTCACTCAACGTGTAATCAAACTCTGGAATTTGTTACCGGAGGATGTAGTAAAGGCTGTTAGTGTAGCTGGGTTTAAAAAAGGTTTGGACAAGTTCCTGGAGGAAAGGTCCATAAACCATTATTAAGAAGGGACCCAGGATATCAATGCTTGAACCAATACAAGCATTGTGGAACCTGTGTCCCTTGGGGAAACTGCTAGGTACGTATGACCTAGATTGGCCATTGTTGGAAACAGAATACTGGGCTTGATGGACCTTGGTCTGACCCAGTATGGCATATCTTATGTTCTTATGTTTTTGAATTCAGTTACTGTCCTCATCTCTACCACCTCCACTGGGAGACTATTCCACGGATCCACTACTCTTTCCGTAAAGAAATATTTCCGCATATCACTCCAGAATCTATCTCCCTTCACCCTCATCCCATGTCCCCTCGTAGCAGAACTTGCTTTCAATTGAAAGAGGCTGTCTCCCTGAACATTTATGCCACGGAGGTATTTAAACATCCCAATCATATCACCTCTATCCCACCTTTCCTCTATTAAGATCCTTAAGTCTGTCCTCATATGCTTTATAATGAAGACCACTAACCATTTTAGTAGCCACCCTCTGCACCGACTCCATCCTGTTCACATCCTTTTGAAGGTTGTCAGACGGCTGCCTGGGTGAGAATCTTCACACTCTTGGCAAGTGCATATTTCTATATGATTTGCAAGGTATTGTGGGCAATGTAGTTCATTCACACCAGACACAGCTGCTGACAATAATTTAGTTGTGCTCTTGGGTAAAGCCAATAAGATATTTATTTATGGGATTATTTCTCCCAACACAGATATGCTTGGTAGCACATAAATTAGGTTACTTGCTTTCAGTGTTAACTTGGAAAAACAAAGTTAAAATCAGGAAAACAACAAATGAAAAGCCACAAAGCAAGAAACAAACTGTTCTTTTCAGGTTAACTTCTGATTACTTCCCACATAGATACAGAAGTGATTCTCTCCTAGCTCACAAGCAATTAGGTAAGGCTTAATTGCTAGCAGTTACCAGCTGAAACCCCTTAGCTGGCTTGCCTTCCACTGTGTGGGTCAAATCCTGCTTCAGGAGCTTTTCTGAGTAGATTAAAGAACAAATTTGTATTTCTTTGTGATGGTTGCTGTACTTTATAACAGAAAGTTACCAACGGAGTTTAGATAGAGAGCAGTCCATATAAACAGGATCCTCATCTGCTATTATTCCCCCTTGTTCAACAAGCATGGGTTCAATATCATGGATTGGCACAGATGAATCTCTCAATGGAGCATTTTCAGGAGAATACTTGTTTCCCTGCTGTCTTTCAAAATTATAGCTAGGGCATAGATCAGTGTTCATACCTGAGCTTCCATTGCTGTTAGAGTTCCTCTCTATATAGCCTGGCCAGTATGTAGTCCAGTTCTTATGTCCAGCCTTCCAATCCAGATCCCTGGACACTGGATCTCTCTTCACATACCTTCTGGCACAGGTCTTAGGGTCCCTTCCACGTGCAGCCGTCTCCCTCACAGGTAGCGTCTGGAGATTCCTAGCTCTGCAGCACCATTCCTCTGGCTTTCCCCAGTCCAATGGTGTATGCTGGCCCTTGGAATACCTCCCAGTATACGTACTGCTTTGGACTCTTCTAGACCTCTCAAAGGCTTTTCTCTTCCTTCTACCAAAGGGTCTCTTTCCCTCTCTGTCCGTCCGGTTTGGCTTCTGCTTCTGATGATCCTTCAGATGAAACTGAGGATAATTCTCTGGATATCCAAGGTGATCATGAAGATGGTCATCTGTAGAATAAACTCTACTCTTATTCTGCTTAGATGAGTGATCCTCCCTAACACAGCGCAGCTGTGTTGAATCAGGCCCTGCCCTTTGAGATGAGTGCTTAGGGATTACCTCATAGCCCTCCTGATTGAACACACGTTTCCTCACTTCAGCTCCTCTAATGGCTGTTGGAAACCTGGTGCATTCTGGGACTGGTAGTCTTTTATGGCAAAATTCTGTTTTCATATTTCTACCAGAACTGACAGGTTGCTTGTTCCGAGTCACTTCACATTTTCTATAGCTCCTTCCTGAGCTATGATAAGCTTCTTTATCACAAGGTGCGGTCTGCAGAATTGCACACTATACTCCAAATGAGGCCGCACCAAAGACTTATACAGAGGCACTGTCACCTCCTTTTTTCTGCTAGCCATTTATACATTTTGTGCATTGTTTAGGCATTTAGGAATTTTTAGGCATTTAGGCATTTTGTGCATTTAGCTATTTCATTTTGTGCATTTTTTAGGCAAACCTACCTTCTAAGAAAGAAATTGCAAATTCTGGGCCCTCAATGTGGTCTACGTTTGTACCTAGTTTGCTATGTGTGAAAGCTTATGCAAATTCAAAAAAATAATGAATATTTTGAAAGCATGCACATGGCACAAAAATGTGTTTACATATCAATTTTCACTAAAAGATAAGAACATAGCAAAAAATTTTGTTATTTTTTTTAACTCTTTTTTATGCAGACTTTCTTGGGAAAGTTGGATCCAGAGTTCATTTGCATCCATAGCAAACTTTCACAAACAACTGTGAAAAATTCTGTGGCCTCCTAATTTTCTGGGGTATTTTTCACCAATTTAATGGCTTGCATTTTTTTTGCACACTTGCCTCTAACAATTGAGAACAGGAATGCTTAATGACAGCTGAGAAAGCCAAATGAATTGCACTGACTATAGAACATTATTTCTGAATCGATCCATATTTACTAAATCCTCTTCCTCCATTCCAATGCGTGCAAATCACACCTATTTTATAAAGAAAAACCAGTACCTATTTTTGTTTATGAAAGAGGGGCATGTCATACCATACGTGTGACAAACCTCGGCACAACCACTTACGCCAACCCTAGAGTTTGTATAAATGCATGCACCTGTAACTTATACGCATAAATCTCTGCATTGCCCATGTTCCACCCACATTCTGCACATGTGCACGCCAGTTCTGAAAGTACGTGCCATCGGACTTATGTATGTGCTTATAGAATAGCAAACCAGCTAAAACATGCATGTTAATGCCTATCCAAGTGCATAAGTAATTTGAAATATCTAATTTATGCATGTTGATGATACCTAACTTTATGTAGCCAGTTATAAAATGACCCCCTATATCTCTCTATGTATCTTTAAAATAATTCGCCTCTGTAAAGGATGGTGCTTCAATTTGCCTATGACAGCAGAGGTTTAAAATGGCCTCTGATTATAAAAGCGTGTCAATGAAACCTTTTCGTTGGTTTTGTGGAGTTGCATTGCAGTTTTCTATATCATGCTTGATCAGTTTCTGATTACAATCTGATTTTACAAATGTGCTTATGACACAGGGTTTAAATCTTCAGGACAGGTATTCTCTGCAGTCATTGTGATAATTTCATGTTTGCCCAATTTTTGGAATGAAAGATGCAGTCAAAAAAACATGTGATTGGCTTCCAATGCTTTGCAATTTAATTCAATTTATGACATATATTCCACATTTTATATAGGATTTCAATGAACAAAGCAAATTAAAATAACTCATAAAAACATTTATAAACAATGACATTACATTTCAATAGGGCATCCAAACCTATAAAAGACACAACCCCTTCCCCCATCCCCATAACTCCATATTTCCTCTATAAAATACAGCCTGGTTACTATTTATTTTTTGAAAATTTGCAGTCCATATAAGTTCAGAAACCTTTCTGAAGTCTATATATTGGGGGAGATATTCAGCAGCGGCGGCTAGCTGCCACCATTGAAACGTAAACATAGATATTCAATGTTGTGGTTATATCTGGCACCAACATTAAATATATGAGTTGCCCAGATTCTCAGGAAACTAAATGGGCAGTAGCTGAATATCACCACAGTCTGGTTAGCTTCTGCGGCAAACGTTAGGCCGGCCATTGCTGCACCTTACTTTCACTGCCTTGCCATAACTGGGCAGCGACTCAATATCACTACTGCCCAGTTATGGCCGGGTGCTGCCCCTGGACCACCCACAGAAGACCCTGATACTAACTGGTTAACATCTGGGCATGCAGCAGCAGTCCCTGGGGATATTAAGTGGCACTAACCATGTTAGTAGTGCTGAATATTCCAGATAGAGGGATTAACGTGGTTAGCAGGTCTGCTGACCATGGTAATCCTTTTGAATATCCCCCATAATAGTTAATATTATGTCCAAATGAATACGAAAATTCAATCAAAGTGGAATTTATATTGGTCTCAGATGATTTATTAAATCTCTTGATATAATAATATTTTCATTCAACTCTATTTATACACAGTGGGGGTCCACTTCCTGTACAGCCTGTCGGAATCGGGGCGTTCAGCAGTAGACCCGATTCTGATCCCATGGGGGCTAGAAGTGGCCATGGGATCAGAATTGGGTCTATCAGCCTGGATGTGCAGGCCTGGTCCCTATTCTGATTGGCTGCACCTATCCATTTAACTCTGCCAAGCACCAGAATGGAGCCTCAGTGTCATGGCATCCTGTCGCAATGGTACTGACAGGCTGCCAATGACAAACTTCTTTCCTCAAAGCCTGACCCCCAATCTGGCCTTCCGTGGCCAGGGTCAGGCTATGGGGAAACCCCTGCACCTTTCATCTCTTTGTCTCTGGCAGGCTCAGCGGTCCACCCACGTCCAGGGGGACTTATTCCACCTCCAAAATGGAAGAAGTCCCTTGTCTACCAGACCAACCCTGGGCGTAGAGGGCTGACCTAAAAATTGGCCCTGTATGTCCTGGGTCAGGTACCGCCCACTGTCTGCCCTTGCTCCTCCCCCAGCCCACCCCTCCCACCCAAGAACAGAGCTACCCATACAAGCATGCTATAGGTGCGGGGAGTTCTGTCGCCAGCAGCACGATCCAGGCGTTTAGTGGGTCTGGATGTCTGGATCAGATGTCCAGATCCTCTAAACATAGGTCAGAATAGATCCCGTGGGTATATTTAGTAAAAGAAGGTAGTGTACCATGCATTCATACTAGAACTCGGTGTGTGTGGGGGGGGGGGGGGATGGGTGCTAACGAATGCGAGCATGTAAGGCATGTCTCCATGCAATTAGGGCATGACCAGCATCACCCCCATGCTAATCTGCTCGCCATGATTACTGCAAATGCACCAATGTGCAGTCACCATCCACTCTCCGCCCCTAACCCACCCAGTCTCTGCCCCAACCTGCACTAAGCAGTTAGTGTGGGATTTTTAGCATGGTTGCATTTTAAGCTCATGCTAATGGTTTACCATTGCAGACTTGGCATGCAGTAAACCCAACGCTAACTGTTTAATAAACATGCCCCAGTATATGGTTCAGTGCAGGGCTAACTGTTTAATAAACATGCCCCAGTATATGGTTCAGTTTTGTGAGCAGATGGACTTTCTGTTATGCTACACATATGAGCCCCCTGTAATCTGGTAAAATTCTCTGTCCATCTCAAACCAGTTATCTAATCCATCAATCTACTGCTGCAAAATATAGTAGAGAAATATTTTAAGAGCAGGAAGTAGTTGATGGTACTTCTAGAATGCAATTTCCCTTCCAGCATATTTGATGGTATTAACATTAAAATAGATCATCCTTTTAGCTCTTAAGTTAAAAGTAGAGCTGAGGTAACTCATTTAATAGTAATCAGAAACTTCATGCAAATTATGATCTACAAATTTAAAACCACATAGCACTCTGTATAATCATAAAATTCAAAATAAATGATGTATTACTAATTAGAACATTCATGATTTACAAATACAAATTTTTGTTTGCATTTCCTAAAAGGTCATTAAAAGAAAGGAGGTGATGGTTTGATCCCCTTACTTGTGTTCCTTTCATGTGGCCTTTATAGCCCATAAATACCAAATAGGAAAACTCTGCTAGTACAACTGGCTGATTTTAGAGCCTATGATATAGAGTTCCAGAAAGAGAGACCTGCCTATCCCTTAGGACCTCTCAGTCCCTTGTGATTCAAATTCAAAAGGCTGATAATACAGAAATGCTCCCAAAATAATTTATGGATCTTGAACAGTTAAAATGTTAATCTTTAATCAAGAGGCAGGATTCATAAATCACAAATCCTGATTGGTGAGTCAGAATTTGGGATTGCATAAACCCAATTAAATAGGGGATTACAAGATGACAATTACAAACCTTAAATTGGGTCACATCTCCTCATATATGGTGCAGCTTTGATGCTGTTTGTATTTACTAAATTTAACATCTAACCTTATTGATTAAAGGATGGTTATAATAATGAAGTTGCTGTAAGCTTTATAATCCAAGCTCTATACCATTCATAAACTGTGCATACTCTTAAGTAATAATGAATACGGAGCATCATTTAAAGGCTTCCTATTTATTATGCACTATAAATACTTAGAAATATGAGAATGTGGTTTTAGATTGAGTGGGCTCAAATGCACTTTCCTTCTTGCTGCATTATTATCTTAATATCCAAAGACTGTAACAGCACAAATACATACCTAACATGTAAAGCCATGAAAATAATTGAGTTAGCGGATATGAAACCAAATAGCATCCGCAATGAGTGGAAAAGACCTTTCACAAAAGGTGGACTGGGATGGCCTCCTGACCTATACTGTTACCACCACTGCAGATGTCCTCTGGTCAGGGATACACAGTGCTTCTTCTTTAGACAACATGTAAGATCTCTAGGCATACTCTCACTCAGAGCCATAGAAGAGTGGACAGGCAGATGCTGCAGCAAATGATGGTCACGACTCCAACCAGCTTTTATATATGTAGTGACACGAATAACAGGATGTACGTCCTGCCTGTTGTATGGGGGGTCTTAGACGGGGGTGGGGAGAGGGCAGAATGAGGGTGGATTAAGGGCAGGTCATCTCCTCAGATGTAAAGGGCCTATTCTGAGGTTGGCCCTGTACATCCAGGGCCGGCCAGGTAGACGGGGAACCTATTCCACCTCAGAGGTGGAATAAGTCCCCCTGGATGCGAGGCTTCAAAGGCGGACGGCGAGAAAAGGTAGGTAGAGGTGCAGGAAGTTCCCCACAGTCGAACCCTGGCCATGGGAGGCCAGATTGGGGATCCGGCTGTGGGGAAAGAAACCTTTTGGTGGCAGCTGGGGATCGCAGCTCCTTAATGAAGTCATGGTGCCATGGCAACATGATGCCATGGCAACGCGGCTCCATTAGAGAGCCTGATTGAGTTAGCTGGGTGATTGGATGTCTGGCGTGGCTGAATAGGGGCATATTCCAGACATCCAGCCACTGTGCTGCAATTTTGCTTCTGTGTAGACATCTAGCCCCCACGGGAGTGCCCGGATGTCCAAAACTTGGACATGCCCCAAAGACATCCAATTCTGCAACCACGGGAGCTATACATTCACGTGGTTGCAGAATCGGGGCACTTGGACAGTCTGAATATGCCCCAATTCTGCCATAGAAGATGTCCTTTGCCCTGCCCTGCCAGCCCTCCCCATGCTCTTTCTGGAGTGCCGGTGCTGTGGCGTCCCATCGTCATGACAGTGGGACACCCAGCAGGAGTCCTGATTCCCCTAACCTCTGAAACACAGCATTTCCCTGCACCTGACCCCCATAGGGGCCTGCCAGAGCTAAGATCATGGGGAGGGGAACCTCCTGCTGCTGCTCACCACATTGTGGGGGTCCTCTGGTGCTGATCGCCATCTTCATGGGGACTTATTCCACCTCCAAGATATAGTAAATTACAGCACAGTTCAGTGTTTAACCATAATGAAAATTAGGGATGTGCATAACCAAAAAAAATATAATTCAGTTTATCTGTGTATTTCCTGAATTTTTCCACATTTTTGTGTGGTTTCTTTTTTTGTGTGTGTTTTTCAAACATTTGTTTTAAATGCATGCTTTGTATACATGCTAGGATTTTTTTTTTTAACATGCAAATTGATTGTGCATGCATAAATTCAGAGGTCTACATGCATACAAGCAATTTGTGCGTATTTTAAATTTTGGCCACTCAAATGAACCAAATGCATGCTCATGAATGTACACTCCTAATGAAAATAATCTAAGGGATCAAATATTATGCAACCACCTCTAAATCACTCATGTTTGTAGACAGCTCACATTAGCCATCTATCTCTGGCTGTTGTTTCAGTAGGACATCTAATTATGATGTGTACCTTTATAAATGTAATCTATTATATCTTACTCTAGCACTAGCCCTTTGAAAGAGCAACATGTTTACTTTTTATTTGTGCCCTTATTACTTCTTTTTGACTTTAAATAGACAGTAAAACATATAGCAATGAAAAAGTAACATTCAGTTTTTTTCTTATATGTTTTGGCATGACGGTTTTATGTATTTTTCTTTGAGCTGTCAGTTCAGTCAGAACCCTCCTCTTTGGAGCGTTGGTACCATGAACCATTATTTACAACTAGCCAGAATTTTTTCCCAAGTTTTATGTCCTAGCCATTACAACAAAAATGCTGAATCAGATGCCGCAGACTACAGCTTCCTCTGGAATTCAGATAATGTGGATCCTAAGATTGACCTGTAGATGCCGTCATTGAACAAAGACCGAGTCTCCCACCCATTCCGAGTTGTTGAATCCTGGCCCCAGCATTAAATTAATTTCTCCTGATTGGCAGAGTGGTCACCAGACCAGACCAAAAGCAATTTTTTCTCTTTAAGTTAGGCATTTTCCTCCTACAATGTTGGACCTCAAGCTCAATTACAGTCTGCTTTGTTGGACTATGGTGCTATGAGCCTTTGCGCAAAGCAATCTTTGTTTCCCCTCTCCCTATTTAATATCTCCTATCAATTCTGTCTCTCATGATGATAAAAGTCATTCATGAGGACTCCCTCCAGAACCAAGTCAAAGTAGATCCAGAATTTGGTCACTAGATTATCACCACTGAATGATGGTTGACTCTCTCCCACCCTAGTGCTGTCTGCAGTATCTTTAATCCTGGTCTGGGAACTGAACCCCTGCCCTCTGCATAGCACTGCCACTGAGCTCCATGCCAGCCCCCAAATACTCCTTTTCCAATTAGCTCCCACAGAAGTGAGACCTAAGATATTTATTTATTTTATTTATTTAGTATACATTTGTATACCGCTACTTCCAGCGATCAGCAGCAGTTTGATTACAGATTGGAAATTGTCAAATCATGACAGGAAATTTTTGAGGTATAAACACATTGATTAGACAGGAAAGCACAGCACACAGAGAACTATTTTACAGGGAACATGGGCTATGGAGGGTTAAGTGGCTTGCCCAAGACCACAAGGAGCACCTGTGGGACTAGAAACCCCAGTCCTTCCGGCCCAAGGTTGCTGTCCTCTAGTGGGATTTGAACCCCTGACCTTCCGGCCTGAAGTACCTTGCCCCAACCACTAGGCCACTCCACTCCACTCCAGATATGTCATTAATGACATCACTAGTAAACTCAAAAGTGTTTAATTGGTTAACTGGCTTTAAATTAAAGTGTTGAAATCAGAGGTAAAGAATACAGAGCTACTCTTGCCACCTTGCCGGGCAGACTAGATGGACTATGCTGGTCTTTATCTGCTTTCATATACGATATTACTGTGTTAGAAGTAGAATTATGCCCTTGGTGCTCAGTTTGATATTGCCATGTTGTTTCTCTCTGAAATTGTGGCTGCTTAATCAAGAAGAACATAAGCAGGTCAACTGCCAGAAATGATTGTGTTACATTGTATGACCTTGATAGCTTAGGGGCTGCTGCATTACTGTAGTCAATCAGCACAAACAAGACAACCTTCAGGGACTGCTACACTATGGGAAAAGCATGATCTATAGTTTTTTTTTAAACTCTGATGTAATTTATACAAGAAAAAGCCTTATGCTAGAGCTATTAAAATATTGACTAACTCAATGTTGGCTTGTATTTCATATCCATAGGGGCAGAACTTCGTTATAAAATAATCAAATAGAAATAACATTAGCCTCACTGTTATGATTCAGACTAGGATCTCAGGCTGACTACAGTAGTAACATAGTAAATGACGACAGATAAAGATCAGTATGGTCCATCTAGTCTGCCCAGTAAGATGACAAGAGTAGGTGCACCTGCTGCTCTGTGCAGATCACCCCTCCCCATGTCTTTGTTTAGGGGTGAACCCACCGCTCCGTGTAGGACACCCCTGTTTGTTGAGAAATTAGATAGTTAAGTTTATTTTGATTTTGTCCTGTTGCTGTAAAGGGATCCACTATGTCTGTCCCATGCCATTTTGAATTCTGTCACTGTGTTTGCCCCCACAACTTCCATTGGGAGGGCATTCCAAGCATCCACCACCCTTTCAGTGAAAAAGTATTTCCTGACATTGCCTTTCAATTTAACCCCTTGCAGCTTCATGTTATGCCCTCTAGTTTTGCAGCTTCCCCATCTTTGGAAGAGGTTTGTTTGTTCATTAATTCTCTTTAGAGAGAATTAATGTTCACTGTTCCGTGCTGTTCAACCCTAACATTGTTGTTTATCTACTTTATGGTTTTTGGTTATATGATGTTATATGTAAAACAAACTCTGCTTTGTTAATCGTTGTTTATTGTGAACCGCACCTGATCCATGGAAGATGCGGTATATAAATGATTGTTAAATAAAATAAATAAATAAAGGTCTGAATCATATCTCCCCTATCCCTCTTTGTATTAAATCTTAACTGCCAAGCATTAGACCAGTCTTCCAGCTTTTTTAGATCTTTTCTCATGTTATCCACTCTCTCAGCGGAGTCCACTCTGTTGTAAATTTTTGTGTCATCTGCAAAAAGACAGACTTTTCCATTCAGTCCTTCAGCAATATCACTCACAAATACATTGAACAGTGCCGGGCCCAGGATCGAACCCTGGGGCACCCCACTAATCACCCTCCTTTCATCCGAGTGAGCTCCATTTAGCATCACCTTCTGTAGTCTGTCAGTCAACCACTTTCTGATCCAGGCTTGCATTTGAGTCTTCTGTCTGCCAGAACTAGATGGGGCCCAGCATACTGTGAATGATATTTCTCCAGCCCTCAGTGCTATCCAGGCCCAGATTAAGGCATATGCAGCCAGTGCCAAATTTTGATTGGTACCAAAGCATTGCCGCCGCCACCATGTTTCCATCTGGGGCTGTTGTTTGTACTCCAGAATGGCTCCAGCCTCATAACCGCAGAAGCAACTTTGAAAAGGAAGTTCTGGGTGAGGCTGCTAGCCCTCATGCATTGGCTAGTAAAGTGATGTCCCACTCCCTCCTCCTGAATGGGTTCCATGAGGGAGTAGGACTCTACGGGGCCTGTCAGTGCACAAGAGCTAGTAAGTGCCATGTTGAATTTCCTTTTCAAAGTTGCTATTGCAGGGCAACATCCCAAACAGCTTAGTGACTGAAGGTGAGGAGAAATATTGGAGCGAGAAACATCTGGGCGAGGATCGCATGGTATATAATATTACAAAATACCCTATTCTCTACCCAAAATGTAACGCACACCCCTCACCATGATTAGCATTATGTATATACGTTATTGCATACAAGTTAAGTTATATATATGTTTTGGACCCTTTTCTCATTCAATGTAATCCCAAATGTTGAGTTCAATAGAAACCACTTTGATAACCTGACAAACGGAATAGAAACAATGTTAAATAAATATATAGGAATAGTGTGCTTGAACAAAGACATGTGAATGCTGCCTTTTTTGGACAGGAAAGCTGTGAGTAAAAGGATGGAAAAAAAAAAGAAAATGAATAGTTGTTGACATATACAGTATTTTTCTTACTGTAATAATAATTTTTATGTGCGCTTGACTGCTGCGATTTCTCTATGAAATCATATGCCCCAGGTTGAAAAAGCTGCACAGTATTTCCAAATATATTTATTTCATGAAAATATATAGCCCATTAATCCAGGTAGACTTATGATTGATGAGCAGTCATCTGCTTTGGACTTCTTGCATTCACTTTGTGCTGATATCATGATGCATGCACATTCAGTGCCCTTTTCTATAGGAGAACTTTGTTATAATGACTTTGCTTGTTGGTGCAGGGATAACAAGGGTCGTGAATATTGTAGTAAACCTGATGTCACATTTCATGGAATAGCCTCATTATACACTCGTTATCCAAGAGTTTACTGCTCTTCAGTACACCCAGGCAGTCCCTACTCAAAGTTCCTAATCTGCCATGACCTTCCGAGGCAATTTTCAAAGCCAGCTACCCAAGTGGCAGGAAATATACTCACAGGTTTCATAATGCACATATCTTTTGCTACTAAACAGGGATGTTCCATGCGCATGCTTAGGTCAAGGGAGTAAACAGCGCATGCACCCGGCATTTTTTAAATACACACATGCTATTTTACTTCGTTTCTGCCACTCACACAAACAGCAGGGTCTAAGTACACAAGTACTTTTAGTATATATACCATACCTTGCGCTGGCTAATTTTCATAGGAAAGCTTTGCAAATTTAGCTCAGTTTCCCTTTGAAAATTAACAATAAAATGTGTGGAGTAAAAATGCCTCCATTCTTTGCAACTTCGTAGGCTACTCAGAATTGCCCCTCTTTGTTTCTGTGTTTAAGCTTTGAATCCATTTTTTATCTGCTTGTCCTTCCCAAATAGTTGTTTACTATGATCTCTTTTCCAGACTCAAGATGGGTGAATTGATCCCATGGTAGTTCTAGTTAATGGTTCATTTTTATTTTGAGAAGCTTGCAAAGCAGATAGAGTCCTCAAGGACTAGAGATTAACACCATTGAGCTACTCTAATACATGAGAAAGTTTTATGAGCTACAGTAAGGAAAAAATATTTTCAGAGGACTGTAAATTATAGATCAGAACATCTATGTTCATATTGATTTTTTAGAGAGTTTAGGGATAATTACCTGAACAAGCTGTTATAAGCTTGTACATAGACTGATAATTACCGTCATTCATGCTGAGAAAAGACTGAAAGTTTGATTTAACTTCCAGGGAAAAGTGGCCACATTTATGCTGCCAGGTCTAGGCATGTGGTATTTTCACGTCAATTTTTTTTTTTTATAATTTACCATTAATTAACATTTTTGGACATATTATACAACCACACAAACTGAGAACCATTCAAGTACCACAGAGGCTCAGTCGAGCAAATCTAGGACCTATATAGGTCAAGTATTGATTGTTTCCCCTTTACCTCTTCCCTGCCCTTCCACTAAGTTCAATAATGAGTCCAAGTTTCTTCTGTCTTCTATTGCCACCCCTGGCAAATTGCTGTAAGCCTCTGCAAGCTATAGAATTCACGCAAACGAGCACGAAAGGCTCCAAGCCTCTTCAACCCTGCAATGTGCACAAAATGGGCAAAGTTTTGCAAATGGGACCCCCTCCCGCTACTACTGCTCCCCCTCTCCAGGACATGCAGTGACAGTAATATATTTAAAAAGGCACCACAAGTGCAGGAAAGTTATCTTTTCTTCCAATGTATGGTGCCACTTTAACAGAAAGTGTAATCAGATGGGGGCGGAAGTGCACACGGCACAATGGCACCAGAAGAGAAGTTAACTCCGGCGCCATGGTGCCTTTTAAAATGTATTCCCGCTGCTTCACATCCTGGAGAGGGTCGGCAGTGGTGACAATGGGCATGGGTGAAGGAGCAGCACAGCGCTGGGAATGAGATTCACCTAGAGTGCCTCATACTCTTGCACTTACATTAACAAAGCTACTTTTATCTATGAACAGCAGGGCAGCTGGGCCCCCATTGTACAGCTGCCCCTTTTGCCCATAGGTAAAAGCAGCCCTGAAAGTCTTCCAGGTCTGGCAACAATGCTGCTTTCCAGTTGAGCAGTATCTCCCCGCTGGCAGCAACCATAGCAAACTTCAGAAACTTACTTCTTGTGAGCCTTGGGACTATAGGCAAGTAACAAGAAAATAGTAGGGTCCCAGTCCACTTTGAATCCCAAAATATCCTCCATGTATGCAAAAATAAAATTTTTTCTTTGACTGCATTTGCTGTCATGCCTGGTACACAAAGGTTTGGAGGAGTTATGAGAGGTGGTGGTCTTCTCAGGCCCTCGTGGCCGGAAAAGTGGACATAGGTGCCATGTTGTCTGTCCTGCAGGTGGCCTTGGACCAGGGATTGGTCCTGAACTCCCTTAACGTTCAAGTAGCGGCCTTGGAAGGCTACCAGGGAAGTATTCAAGGGTTGTCCTTGGTGGCACATCCTGATTATCTCTCTTCCTTAGGGGAAGACACAGGTGCCATACCCCCTGGACCACTGAGCATTGACAGCAGATATGGAAATATCTCCCCTTGTGCTCACAGCCACAGCAACAATGTCCCCTCTCCCCTGAATTTATCCAATAGTTGTCGAGTTAGGTGCCAGTGCTGTAACATTTTCAAGCCATTCACAGCAATTTAATTCTTGTGTATATTGCAGAAGATCTTCTGCCACTCCTTTACCTCTAAGACCTCCCACAAATTCTGTTCCCATTGCTGTAAGTGACAAAAAGGACACTCCTCACCCCCCTAATGCCTGATATAATTTTGAAATGGTTCACCTATCCCTCCATCGTCTCTCATATATAGCTTGTTCCCTCCTAGTTTATAAATAATGCTGAATCTGAAAGTACCCAAAATGGTCTGACCAGGCCAGACCAGACCTTAGTTCTCCTACACATCCTCAGAACTCTGAAGTTCCCCCTGCTCGAACAATTGTCCCAATCAAACTAAACCTTTCCTTTCCCATCCCTTAGTCCCTTCCCATCCCTTAGTCAGCCAAGGAGGGAACCCAGCATTCCACCCTATAGGGTTTAGATAAGAAACCTGCTTCCCCTCCAACCTATCCTGAACCTTCCTCCAAATTTCCAATGTAAAATGAGTAAAGGGATTCCAAACAGCTGAAATGTGCAACCTCCCTCTTGACAACCACATAGAACCTGTTCTAACACCACCAAAGGTGCCTCGTCTACTCCCATATCGCCGGCATTTGGGTTGCCATTAAGTATCTTTTTAAATCTTGGACACCCAATTCCCCCTGTCTACTATGCATACCAAAATCCTTTTGTGCAACTTGAGGTGAATGACCCTCCAAATATATTGAAAGATTTTCTTGTTAATCCTACAAAAAAAACCCTCTGGGATAGCCACTGGTAGTATTTGGAAAAAATGTAACAGCTGTAGTAGCAGAACCATCTTGAAAATAGCTATCCTCCCAAGCCAGGATAAACTAAACCTCCTGCCAACATGTCAAGTCATCTGCAAACCTCTCCCATATTCCGCTGTAATTTGCTTGGTAAAGCCCTGATTGCTCTGGCATGAGTTGTACCCTCCAATATCTAATGCTCTTCCTTGCCCACTTAAAATCAGATCTCTTCTGGAGTCGCTTCTCCATCTCCGGTGTAAACCTATGAGGCAGAATCTCATATTTCTGCATACAGTATTTGTCATAAACCCTGATGGCTTTCCATACTCCTACTGTTCCCATACAATAAATGGTAAAGACATTTGGGGCCTCCCTACCAAAACCAGAATATTGTCTGCAAACAGAGTAATCTGATGATCAAGATTACCTGCCTGAATCCCTTGTATATCCACACCCATTCTAATGAGAGCAGTAGAGAGCATAAACAGCAAGGATGACATAGGCCATCCCTACCACATTCACCTGCCCAGCCTGAAAAGGTTTGAGTAGGCCCCATTTACTTTCACACACACTTTTGGGTTAGTATTTATAGCTCATACTCAACCTATAAAGGCTTCCAGAAATCTCATCTTCTCCAGCATCTTTAAAAAGGATATAGCAGAATTACAAAAGGTACAGCCACCAAAATGATAAAGGGGATGGAAGGATATCCCTACGAGGAAAAAGATTAGGACTCTTCAACTTGGAAAAAAGATGGCTGAGGGGAGATATGATAGAAGTCTATAAAATAATGAATGGAGTGGAATGGGTAAATGTAGATCAGTTGTTTACTCCTTCAAAAAGTAGAAAGACTAGGAGATATGAAATGAATCTACAATGTAGCACATATAAGACTAATTGGAGAAAATATTTTTTCACTCAAACTGTGGAATTCATTACCAGATTATGTAGTAAGAGCTGTTAGTGTAACTGGGTTTAAAAGTGGTTTGGACAAGTTCCTGGAGGAAAAGTCCATAAACTATTATTAAAGAAGACCAGGGGAATCCACGACTTACCCCTGAGATAGGCAGCATGGAATCTGTGTACCTTTTTGGGAACATGGCAGGTACTTGTGACTAGATTGGCCATTGTTAGAAACAGGATACTGGGCTTGATGGACCCTTGGTCTGACCCAGTATGGCATATCTTATGTTCTTATATTCTAACTAACCCAATCAAATGTCTCCTCACCATAATAGCAAGGAGGGTACCTAATCTCCCCTGTGCTAGTTAGATCAAGTTCAACATTTTCAGAATATTATTGCCTGCTTGCCTACCAGGCATAAATCTCGCTTGGTTGCTATGAATCAGGGACAAGATCACTGTGTTGAGTCACTGAGCCAGAATCTTTGCCAATATCTTAATTTCCAGAATGGGAAATCACCTCAGAATACCAGCTGCTGTTGCCTTACTGTGTGGAACAAAGGCCTGGAAATCTACCTTTGGTGCACTTTGCCAGGAAAACCCAATGGATAGTCACACTATGGACAGCTATCCACAGGGTTGCCAGGAGTCAATGTCAATTCAGTAGTACTTAACAACAACCCCTCCCCCTCCCCTTCATGCACTGACATGTTGTTAAAGGGAACATTAGGCCCATGTAAGAGGTCCCTTGTGAGGGGCCCTCAATTCCATGGTTGGCCAATGGCCCATGTAACCTCCCCAGCTACACATAAGAGCTAAAGGTCCTGCCCACTGAAATCCTTCAGGTTTCCCACCTTCTATCCCCAGATTTATCCCAAAGTTTAAATTCCCAAAGGAGGCGGGAGCAATTCCCACTTTCTCCTGCCTTGGTGATGCTATTTCGAAAAAGCCATCCTTTGAATCCTAGTAGTACGTTCTATTGTTCCAGGACAGCCTTTTCTGTCGGAAAAGGGGGTGGGATATGTTGTTTACTTTTAGCCTCAGCACAGAGCTGGTGAATCTCACACAAGCTACTGGCCTATCAAGGAGTTGAAATCCTCTGGGAAAGCCTCTGACACTGGCCCAGCAGTGCATTTAACAAAATGCTGCTGCCACATGAAATTAGCTCTGCCAGAATTTTCTAAAAAATACACTATATAATGCTTGTAGTTATTTTTGTCTTTTGTGAAGATAGGCCCAGAGAACCTTTTTCGCATGCACATTTTTGCAAGGTTTAGTAGGCTTCTTTGCCTCAATTTACAGAGCAGCAGCTCGTTAATATGCAATCTAAATAAACTTTCACGTGTACTGCACACACATTTGTTGCAAAGATGGCCCTTTGCAAAATGTATTTCATAAAATGGGCTTTGCGTATTAAAGATCGCAAATACACATTTTTGCATGTTTGCTGGAACTCTTGCAATCTTTAATGCATGAAGCCCCTTCTGTGGAACAATTTTGCACTTTGATACATCAGTCTCTCCTTTTGGAAAACTGACTATTTAATACTACTCTCTGTTTCATGTCTTTTAACAAATTTCCAGTTCATAATAGGACATTGCTTTCCATCTCATGACTTTTTAATATCCTGAGACATTCTCAGGCTGGAACTATAATTTTGTCCTTGTGTTTAGCAAAAAAAATCAAATCCATCATCAGAGTGGAAAGCAGAAAAGCCATAAATCATTCTTTATTTCACCCAAATAACTGTGAATCAGAGATTGTGCCAAGGTTTCCATACTGGTTAGAATTTCTCTTTGTTATTTTTCTTTTATTAAAGAGACAAATTTAGTTAGAATAAAGCAAGCATAACTTTATAAAAGGAATATTAGGAGCTGTTGTGCGTTTACAAGTTTTAATCAGTTCACTGAATATTTGCACTTTGTCTATAGATATGAATCAAGTCTGAGAATATCAAATTCTTTATATTGCAGAATATTCATTAGTTAAGCCAGAGGCATCTTCAGTGTCAGTGTGGAGGCAGCAATAAACTAATCAGATTAAGTGCAGACTGTCTGCGATTGCCTTCATGCCATTTTTTACTTTTAATAGACTACTATATTTTGTTGAATAAGACACCATGATTATATTGCTCAAGAAGAGCTCAGTTGCTCTGTTTTGAAAAATAAAATGTTTTCAAAGTCTTTTCACTTGAAACATTCCCACGTAATTGATATTAGTGGGAGGTTTTAGGATATGACCCTGCACTGAAAGAGAGTGACCCAGACCTTAGAAAAATGGGCAAGATGTTGAATAAGAGGGGGGGGGGGGGAGTTAAAGATGTCATTCTCATTGAGCATGCCATGTCTTATATGCTTTAATGTTTCTGCAGGGAAAAAAATTAGGCAGCACAGAAACTGAATCCTTCTTACTGAAAAAGCCCATCTGCTTCTCGCATTCTGCTTTCTCTTGACAACAGCTTCTAAGAAAGCAGTATGGAGACAGGAGGGAAAGACAAAACGGCAAATTACGGATTAGATGCAGCATTTTGCTTATGAGGCATAAATGGCATCTGCTTGTAGTAAACACCATATTGTGCCATCAGGGCTCTTTATGGATTATGGTCTCGAACATAATGCTGTACAATGCATCAGTAAAAGCAATGATCCTTTTTAGCAATGGGTAAAAATAATGCAGACACACCCACTATTCCTGCTAGATAGATTTACCAGTTCAAGCACACCCTGCAATTAGTCTAAAGTTTAAAGAGTGTCTGGAATTCAGATGTATTATAGGTATAAAGGTGCAGTACTAACCATTCATAAGTGTCAAGAATGTGTGGCAACACATACAAAGTTGTAATCATAGGTAGGTATTCAGAAAGGTTTCATGCATGATTGCAGTCTCTGATAACGTAAGGGGCCCCCACTGTAATGGGACTGTGTAATTCTGAATAGGCTAGCAAATCCAACTTTTTTATAGTCTGTTAAAGAATTTTTATTTTTAACTTTTACAATTATATTTTAAACCACACTGGTTGACAAAAGCACAACAGGGTCTGGGTACTGCTGAGACTCAATTATTACATTGTATGAGAAATACTTAGATGGCTGCCCCGAATACAAATGAGCTAATACCTTTCTGCTTCATTTTATCAATAAAGACACACATTTTCTTTGATAAGGATGGCAGAACTGTAATTTCCTGATAAAGCAATTGGAATTCTTCTTTATGAAATTCAGGTTAACTGTTTAAATTCAGAATCCAGATTAAATATTCTATTGTTTGAAGACTTTGAGGTAATCATAATCTATTCATTAGTATATCTGGCACAGAATAGGAAAATAAGTGTATTCTCTCCCATCCAGATACAACAGTCTCCATGCATCAAACACATATCATTGATGCAAGCACCTGGGTTAACTTAGGGAAACCAGCTCTACATTGTGGATTGCCTATCTAGAGAGGGATCTAAAAGCAATTAAAAATCTCCCTCTGCTGCCAAAGGAAAATCCTGAAATTCCAATAATTTAGCTGAACTATCAGCTGTTGGTGCACATAGGTAAAAAAACAAAGCAAAAAAATAAAAACATTTGAGGCCCAATTTTAACCTGCAACAAAGCCCAGTGGCCTTCCATATCTACCTGCTCCTCAATAATCTGTATAGCCACATCCTTAGCAAGCACAGGGGCATGTGTTCTAAAGTGGGGTAACTGGAAGCGCAGAATTTAGTGTGGGGATAACCCAGGAGCAGGCATCCAAAAGGCTTCTGCACCAGTATCACTGGGCTACCTGAGCAGTGTGTGAATAGCAAGACTGAAGACGCTGGATAGCAATGTCCACAAGTGAACATTGGGTGCATACGGAGAGGAATGGCTAGCAGAAAAAAGGAGGTGATAATGCCTCTGTATAAGTCTTTGGTGCGACCTCATTTGGAGTATGGTGTGCAGTTCTGGAGACCATACCTTCAAAAGGATGTGAACAGGATGGAGTTGGTGCAGAGGGTGGCTACTAAAATGATTAATGGGCTTCATTATAAAGCATATGAGGACAGACTTAAGGATCTTAATATGTACACCTTAGAGGAAAGGCGGGATAGAGGTGATATGATTGAGATGTTTAAATACCTCCATGGCATAAATGTTCAGGGAGAGAGCCTCTTTCAATTGAAAGCAAGTTCTGCTACGAGGGGACATGGGATGAGGGTGAAGGGAGATAGATTCAGGAGTGATATGCGGAAATATTTATTTACGGAAAGAGTAGTGGATCCATGGAATAGTCTCCCAGTGGAGGTGGTAGAGATGAGGACAGTAACTGAATTCAAAAAAGCATGGGACCAACACAGAGGATCTCTAAAGGTAAAAAGTGGACTGTTGTAGTTGTTGTTATGGAAGGACAGACTAGATAGGCCATGTGGTCTTTTTCTGTCATCATGTTTCTATGTTTCTATGAAACAACACTTGCTTAGGCACCTATATCAGGGTGATAGCATGGTGTGGCTGCCATGCAAGTGGAATACTAGAACCTAAAAGTCATAAAATCAGAGTCTGCAGCACATGAATGTACCGGCTAGAAGAGTGGGTACATATCTACATATACAGCAATGGCTGTCTTGACAGTATGCGGTTCACAGCTGCATATGCACCAAATAGATGTAAGAGAGTGGCTGGTGGGATAAGCTGCAGAGGAGTTGGGAGATAGGGCCTGCCCTCAGTGAAATAGCCAGTACTGGCCATGTAGCCAGGGTTGGAGACATCATCATACAGCTGAGAGTGGGGCATGCAGATGTGGTGGTCCAACAACTGGTAGAATGCAGGTCTAGCACTAAACAGCACTGTCAGCCCACCAATTGCTGCATGGGAGGCCATGTAACAGTACATACTTGTACTTGGGGGGTCATGCTAGTGTCATGTGCCCTGTTCCTCTTGGCAGATGGCTCCTCACCTTGACCAAGGAAGGGCATGGCTTTGACCTACTGGCTCAGAGCAGCTGCCTACATTTTCAACACTGATCATGGGCTAGCTTGGTTGGAGCTCCCTCTTTGCCAAAGGGATAAGACATTCCACAGACCTGGGGGAGCTGTTGTGGCTTCCCAAGGGTCTGTGGGTCTTTGGTTCCTTAATAGCTGGTGTGCTCTGGCTGGGAGATGATTTGAGTTGTACATACCCATGGAGTGTGTGTAGAGTGCACTGTGCAGTACCCCATGGTGGAAGCATGGGTGCCCCTTGTGAAATGCTTCTCACTTGCCTGGAAGTGCTTAGGCCATGGTGGGCCAAGGTGTTGCATCTGGGCAGTGTGGACCTCATTGTGGTGGAAAGGGTAGGTGGCAGGGTGCCCCAGCTATGTGTCCCCTCCCCCCCCACATCTATGTGGTCACTGTGTAGGGTCTGCATTTCTGCAGATTCTAGCCCTCCCCCCTTCTCCCACATGGGGCCAGCACAGCTCAAGAGTTAGGGTACTGTGCCAAATGTTTAAGGGGAGAGACAGGGAGGGGTCCCAACCTCCTCCACACCAAAGGTTAGTACTGCTACTAATGCTAATTATTAGTATAGTGATACAAGGTGTATGCTGTGCTGTACATATAGATGTAGGACACAGTCCCTGCTTATCAGAGCTTACAATCTAATCAAGATGAAAAAATATCACAACTGGGGACACATAAGTAGTGAACAAGAGTATGAGAAGCATCAGGATCCAAAAGCAGCCTCAAAGAGGTGGGTCTTCAATCTGAATAGACCAGAGTAGGAGCCTGACGCACCGACTCAGGTAGTTTGTCCAAGGCATATGGAGCAGCAAGGTGGAATGAACGAAATCTGGAGTTGGTAGTGGCAGAGAAGCGCACAGATAAAAGGGATCTGTCAGAGAAGCGGAGTTCCCGAGGAGGAGTGTAGAGTGAGATAAGAGAGTAAAGGTACTGAGAAGTTGCAGAATGAATACACTTGTAGGTAAGTAGAAGTTTGACTTGGATGTGGAAACAGAAAGGGAGCTAGTGAAGTGACTTGAGAAGAGGCGTTACATGATCATAGTGACACTGGTGGAAAATATGCCATACAGCTGAGTTTTTAACAGATTGAAGGGGAGAAAGATGATTCAGAGGGAGACTAGTGAGGAGCAGGTTACAATAGTAAAGACAGGAGGTGACTAGTGAGTGGATGAGGGTCTTAGTAGTGTGTGTAGAAAGGAAGGGACAAATTTTGCCAAAATTATAGAGAAAGAAAGAGACAGGTTTTAGCTATCTGTTGGATGTGTGCAGAGAAAGAGAGAGTAGAGTCAAAAATGACCCCAATGTTGTGAGCTGAGGAAACAGAGAGGAAAGTAGTGTTATCCACAGAAACAGAGAAGGGAGGAAGAGGGAAGGTAGGTTTAGGGGGAAAGATAAGGAACTCAGTTTTGGTCATGTTAGTTTCAGATGGCAGTGAGACATCCAGGCAGCAATGTCAGATAAGCAGGCAGAGATCTGGGCCTGGATTCCTGGAGAGATTTCAGGCACAGAAAGGTAGATCTGAGAGTCGTCAGCATAAAGATGGTCGTGTAAACCATTGGAGGAATTAAGTGCACCAAGGGACTGAGAAAAGGAGAGGTCCCAAGCAGGGACAGCCCAAGGGTGATATGTGCAGAGACTCATTGTGGGGCATTATTTGCATATCCACTGGACCTGATTTGCAGAACTTTAATTTCTTTTATTTTAAAATGTATATGCTGCCCATCTAAAATTTTAGGCGGCTTTCAAAGGAGCCCTTCACAAGCCTCTTTTTTGTCCTGGCAATGACTTAGTGACATGTTTACTAAATATTAATGTGCATTAAGTGCCACTGTGCCAAAATAAATAAATGGGTGCTGCAGCACTTAGTGCACATTAACATTTGTGAATTGTCATTAACCTTTATTAAACATGCCTTTTAATGAGTGTCTGAATGCCACTTGCATGGGCAGTGAGGATAAAGAAAGACTGCCAGATTTCTACATCACTATACTCCAATGCCAACTGCCAAGCACATTCGGAAGTACTATAAATCCTGCTCATTTAGAACCCATCCTGATAGAATCATCCAGAACAGTCCAGTAGTATCAAGATGAAGGAAATAATCTAAATCGTTACCAAAACTTCAACCCACCCAATATCACATTATCAGAAACATTACATTCAAACATCATCAGTCACTAATTAGGGGAGAAAAAGGATCTCAGCACCATTGGGTCAGTTGATCCTGGTTTTCTAAATCTTGGCCATGGATCGACACCATAACATCAATGATCCAAAAAACTCCCACTGATATAAATATCACATCTATATAATATTCCTTTTAATCCCCATATTGCTGTGAACCTGTCTATATAATGTTCCTTTTAATCCCCATATTGCTGTGAACCTGGTGGAATATTATATAGATATGATATTTGTGGCACATTTCCCATAGCTGACATATTCCAGTTAATAAATTCAAAATAAAATAATATTTTTCTACCTTTTGTTGTTTGGGCACTTTATTTTTCAGTCGCAATTGCCCCATTTACTTTCTTCTGCTTTCTTCATGTCTTCTGCTAACTCTCCATTGTCTGCTGTTCATTTGTCCTTTCTTCTCTCTTCTAGTTTTTTTCATTCTCTCTCTACATCTGCTCTAACATACTGATCTTTCCCTTTTTGCTCTTTCCTCCATTTATTTTTTATTCCTTTTAATCCACTCAAATTTCACCCCTCTGTCCTCAATCCCCACTTATTCTCCCAATACCCAGCCAATCACAGATTTTTCTTCCCTCCCATACAAAATATCTGTCTCCATCCTCACTCCCCCAGCTTCTTTTTTCTCTTGCCAATCCCAGCCCCAGCCCAATCCCCTTCTAGTCCTCCCCAGCATCCGCACCCTTCTAGTCCCATTCTCCCACCCCCCCCCCCCCATCAGCCCATTTCGAGTCCTAGCCCCCAATCTTCTTCCAGGGTCAGCAGCTCTCTCACCCCCTCCCCCCCATTAGCCAATTTCCAGTCCTAACTCCTAGTCTTCCAGGGCCAACATTCTGTCCTCCCCTCCTCCCTCCCCCATCAGCCCATTTCCAGTCCTAGCCCCCAGTCTTCTTCCAGGGCCAGCAGCTCTCTCCTCCTCCCCCTGCCTTTTGGCCCCATACCAGAAGAGCTCTGTGCCTGCCTGACCAGCTTCAGAGGGAGTTGGGGAGGCCTGAAACCCAGTACCCCGGCTCACCTGTGCACAACCACGGGTGAAGAGTGGCATTTTCCTTCACTCCTGTGGCTGTTAACTTTCAGCCCACTGGCATGCTGAGTGCCAGGAGGTTAAATAGGAGCATTTCCTGTCTTGTGCAACATTCCCGCACAATAGTTGAACTGACCCTGGTTCCAAGACAGAGCCCAGAGGTACACCAACCAAACGTGGGATGGCTATAGAGGAGACTCCATAGGAACATATTCTAAAAGTGTGATGGGAAAGATTAGAAGAAAACAGGACAGAACAGAGCCCCTAAATCCAAGCAAGAATAGGGTATAGAGGAGAACGTGGTGATTAACAGTGTCAAAGGCAGCAGAAAGGTCAAGAAAGATGAGAATTGAGTAGAGGCCTTTGGATTTGGCAAGGAACAAGTTGCTGGAGACTTTGGCAAGAGCCATTTCTGTGGAATGTAGAGAACAAAAGCCAGATTGCAGTGGATCCAGAAGGGCTTGAGAGGAAAGAAGGTCAAGACGCACTGGTGAACTGCTCATTCAAGTAGTTTTGAAGCAAAGGGGAGGAGAGAAATAGGTCGATAACTGGCAGGACAGGTAGGATCTAATGAAGGTTTTTTGAGGAGAAGTGTAACCACAGCATGTTTGAAGGCCACAGGAACAGTTGCAGTGAAAAGCTATAGGTTAAGGATATGACATATGGAAGGGATGTTGGCAGAAGAGATAGAACTTAGTAATGGGAGGAAATTTGATCAGAGGAGCAGGTAGTCAGTTTGGAGGAAGAGAGAAGATTTGCAGTTTCCTTCTCAGTGATTTCAGAAAAGGAAGAAAGGATGACCGAAGGTGAGGGAAGGATTTGGGATTGAAGAGGGGGAAGATGAGGTGGAGGTGATCCTGCAGAGAATTCAAGGTTAATCTTCTGGACTTTGTCATGGAAATAGTCAGCCAAGGTCTGGGCAGACAATGAAGGAGGGATTAGGGGAGGAGAAGCCTTGATGAGAGAGTTGAGCTTAGCAAAAAGACGGTAAGGGTCAAAGGCAAGAAGTTAGTCAGATGGACATACAGTAGTACTCTTGCTTTGTGAGTACTATGGCTGTCTGGAAAGAGGCTAGCATGAATTTGAAATGTAGGTTGTCAGTGAGGATATATGATTTAAGCCAAAGGCACTCAGCTGAACTGGCACAGGAAAGTAGGTAGCGGTTTGTTCAGGACAGCCAGGGTCAAGATAAGGTACGCCTCACAGGTCATGGAATGGGAGGAGTAAGTGCATCCAGAGTAGAGGAGAGTATAGTGTTATAGGAGGATACTGCCCCATCAATGTACTCAGATGATATATGGAGGAAAGAGGTGATAAGACAGCAGTGGAAAGAGCTTAAGGGTCGATAGTGTGAAGATTCCTAAATATGTTGGTGGAGATCGGGCGAAACCAAGAAGGATGGTGATTAAGGGCGAAGGTTAGCAGGTGATGGTCAGATAAGTGCAGAACTGAGGTGGAAAAGTTTGAGGGTGAGCAGTTAGAGGAGAAGACAAGGTCAAGGCAAAATAGATCCTCATGAATCCTACCTGATAGACACACGCACCCATACCCTGGCCCCTCTAGATCTCAGTATCATTCTGGAAATAGCTCCCCACGTAACGGCCCCACTAGACCGCTGTCTTACTTTGGAAAGAAATCCTCCCGTAACTTGTCTAACCTTATTCATATCCCTCTCCTTTCTCCCTCCACTCTCCCTTTCTCATGTGCCTTATGGAACGCATGCTCAGTCTCTAAGAAACCTGTTCTTACGCATGATCTCTTCATCGCTAAAGTGCTACACTTGCTTGCCCTAACTGAGACCTAGCTCCTCCCAGACGATACTGTGTCCCTTGCTACTCTCTTCCACAGGGGCTACCAGTTCTCCCATACACCTCGAACCACTGGTCGCAGTGGAGGTGTTGGGCTTCTACTTTCTCCCGCTTGCCAATTCCAACCTCTCCCTCGGCCTCAGTCACACTCCTCCCTCTCTTTCGAAGTCCACTCCATTCGCCTCTTCTCACCACTTCCCCTCTGGGTAGCTGTTATTTACCGCCCACCCGACAAATCCAAATCGACCTTCCTTACCGACTTCGACTCCTGGCTCTCCGCCTTCCTCAATCCCTCTTCCCCCACTCTTATTCTCGGTGACTTTAATATTCACGTTGATAACCCCTCTGATCCCCACGCTTTAAAGTTCCTTGCCCTCACCTCCTCGTTTGACCTACAACTCTGCTGCACTGTCCACCCACATACACGGCCACTGCCTAGACCTGGTACTCTTCTCTAACTCCTCTCCCTCAAACTTCCACAACTCAATCCTTCCTTCATCTGATCATCACCTCTTAACCTTTAATCTTCAGCTTCCACTGTCTCAACCTCATCCTGTCTCCTCCAACCTATTTAGAAATCTTCATAATATTGATCCCTTAACTCTCTCCTCTACCATTTCTCCATCTCTCTCCTCTATTGTGTCCTCCAAGTCCGTCGATGAAGCAGTATCCTCTTATAATGCTGTACTATCCTCTGCTCTTGATACTCTTGCCCCACCTACCCCTCATCCTGTCAGACATTCTACCCCCCGGCCCTGGCTTTCACGCACAACCCACTATTTACGCATATGTGCCCGTTCTGCTGAACGCGCCTGAGCCAAATCCCGCTCCCCGGAAGACCTTATTCACTTCAAATTCATACTCCGCTCCTTCCAGTCAGCCATAGCACTTGCCAAACAAGAATACTACATCCATCTGATTAACTCCCTCGCCTCTGATCCTCGCTGCCTCTTTAATACCCCCAATTCTCTCCTCAAGGTGCCCCCACCCCCGGTCCATCCCTCCCTTTCAGCTCAAACCCTAGCCGACTACTTCCACGACAAAATCCACAAGATCGCCCTCCAATTCCCCACTCCCTTATCAACCTCCCCCCTCCCCAATTCTCCTCCCCCATCCATACTTCCTCTGCTACCTCTCCTCCTTCCCTACGATATCCGAAGAAGCAACTACACTCCTCCTGTCCTCCTTCAAACCCACCACCTGTTCCTCTGACCCTATCCCCACCCATCTCCTACATCTCCTCTCCCCCACCATTGTTCCACCCATCTCATTTTCTCAACCTCTCACTGTCCACTGCAACTGTCCCAGTTGACTTCAATTCCCCACTCCCTCATCTACCTCCCCCCCTCCCCAATTCTCCTCCCCCATCCATACTTCCTTTGCTACCCTCTCCTCCTTCCCTACGATCTCTGAAGAGGAAACCACAGTCCTCCTCTCTTCCTCCAAACCCAACACCTGTTCCTCTGACCCTATCCCCACCCATCTCCTACATCCCATCTCCAACACCATTGTTCCATCCATCTCTCATATTCTCAACCTCTCACTCTCCACTGCAACTGTCCCAGTCGACTTCAAATATGCTATTGTCACACCTCTCCTCAAAAAACCCTCACTTGATCTCACCTGCCCTTCTAACTATCGAGCCATCTCCCTCCTTCCCTTCATTTCTAAACTACTAGAATGAGCAGTCCACCGCCGCTGCCTCGACGTCCTCACTTCCCATGACCTCTTGGACCTACTACAATCAGGCTTCCGGTCCCTACACTCCACTGAAATGGCCCTTACAAAAGTCTCCAACGACTTGCTCCTGGTCATCCTTCGACCTCTCCGCAGCCTTTGACACTGTTGACCACAATCTTCTCTTTAACACCCTCTCATCACTTGACTTCAAGGACTCCGTGCTATCCTGGTTCTCCTCCTACCTCTCCCATCGCTCCTTTAGTATATGCTCTGGGGGCTCCTCCTCCTCCCCCACCCCACTCCATGTTGGTGTTCCACAGGGATCCGTCTTGGGCCCCCTCCTTTTCTCCCTTTATACCCAATCCCTTGGTGCACTTATCTCCTCCCATAGCTTTCAGTACCATCTCTACGCCGATGACTCCCAAATCTACCTCTCTACACCTAATATCTCTCCAGCAATCCAGACCAAGATCTCAGCCTGTCTTTCCGACATAGCTGCCTGGATGTCCCATCGCTGCTTGAAACTGAACATGGCCAAGACTGAACTCCTCATCTTTCCCCCAACTCCTCCCCTCCTCTTTCCCCTTTCTCAGTCTCAGTGGATGGATCTACAATCCTTCCTGTTCCCCCAACCCGCAATCTGGGGGTTATCTTTGACACCTCTCTTTCCTCCACACACATCCAGCTCGTAGCTAAGACCTGCCGCTTCTTCCTCTTCAACATTAGCAAAATCTGCCCCTTCTTTTCTGAACACACTACCAAAATGCTTATCCACTCCTTAATTTCCTCTCGCCTAGATTACTGCAACCTGCTCCTTGCTGGTCTCCCCGCGTATCATCTCTTTCACCTTCAATCTATACAAAATTATGCTGCTCGACTAATATTCCGCCAGTCTCGCCATACCCACATTACTCCTCTTCTCAAGTCACTTCATTGGCTCCCCATCCAATTTTGCATACAGTTCAAACTTCTCATACTCTTTGCATGGGTTTGTTAGCCTACTGCCACCCATATTGTCACATTAGTAGCAAGCAAGTGCAGGCACATGTAGCACATATCTTCTGTCATGCCCTTAGCTCCTTACCTTGGTATGGGGGGGGGGCATGGATTTGTTTTTGTCACTGTGGTGCTTCAACTTCTAGCCTTTTTCTAACTGGATATTTATTTTTTTATTTTTATTTTTTTTTACATTTTCTTATATACCGCCCTATTCTGCATCAGTGCGGTTTACATTGAACAAACTGAAATTACATTGACCAGGGTATTATAACTTGGAGATAACTATTTTACATGGAACATGGGCTATGTAGGGTTAAGTGGCTTGCCCAAGACCACAAGGAGCACTTGTGGGACTAGAAACCCCAGTCCTTCTGGCCCAAGGTTGCTGTCCTCTAGTGGGATTTGAACCCCTGACCTTCCGGCCTGAAGTACCTTGCCCCAACCACTAGGCTACTCCTCCACTCCTTTACATGCATTCTGGGAAAGGTAGTTCAGTTAGATATCACTTGGGCTCAGATGAAAAAAAACACTTTCTTTGTAGTTGGGTTTGAGTGAGTGCAATTTATTTATTAGCACAAAATAAGACACACTAGGTTCACAGATCCACCTTTTAAAGATATTTTCATCCAGGAATTCTTGCAACTTATAACAGGATAACTTGAACTGAAACAAAACAGCTTCCCTCAGCCTTAATTAGCAACACCTGCCTTCAGCAGAGCTTGCCGTGAAGATCAAAACAAACAGAAAGAAACTTTTAAACCAGGTTTCTTTTCCTTTCCAGTCCAGAGCAAATACCTGGCTATCTTGTATGCTTAACTTCAGCACTTCATTCAGATAGTCCAATTCATACAAGCAATAAAGCTCTTTTCCAGGTTCTCAGCAATTAAACAAACCAAAAGCATTTCTTAACTTCCTTCAGTTGAAACGGCATCAAAGAGCTCTGCACTGCTCACAGCTGTTTCTCAAAAGACAATCAGGAAGCTTCAGCTTTTCACTGCGTAACACTTTTCCTGAGCTTAGAACTTTAAACAAACAAACACAGCTCTCAAGGCTTTGGACACTGGAGGCTTCTCTTTACAGTTGACATTCCCCCTTTACCATATTAATTGGCAGACTGGCATGCAGAACAATCCATGTATGAGACCTCTTCCTCACAAGGTAAATCTGACTCTCCCAATTCCATTGGTTCACTCTCTAGCTCAGATTCAGATAGCTTACTTGACTGCCTTCTGCTAGGATTAAGGCTGTCTCTGGCAAATATGTATTGCTCCTTATTAGCTAAGCTTCTGGGACTCATACCTTTATTTATTTTATTTATTTATTGAACGGTTTTATATACCGCCTTTCAGAAAAATCAAAGCGGTTTACATAGAACAAAACTTGAACATTACTTTGAAACTTATTCAAACAATTGAAATTACACTGAACATTAAATTGTATATAATAAAAATGGTAATTTGAGGGTTACAATGTTGAGTAAATGCTGATTACCTTGATCAAAGCCTGTAATAGCTTCACTTCTTACATGCTCTGGCCACCATCTAGCATGTCCTGTTCTCCAGTTAGTGCTTCTGGCTCTCACTGCTCCATTCCTTGAGTAGGCAAAACTTCTGCTCTCTCTTTCCCTCTGGTTAGCAGTTACTGCACTCTCTGGTCTCAGGAGTCCTTCCAATTCCTCTCCATGTGTCCTGCTTGTCCCTCTTCGTCTTCCTCCTGCTGGACTCTCACCTCCTCTTCTCTCTGACCTAACTGAGCTAAACTTAAACCCCTCAGGCTCCTGCTCCACCCTCTCCCCTCTCCCCTCTCAGGTGAAAAAGATCAAACTCCCTCGTGGCAGCTGTGTGATTAGGGGATGCAGTGATGTAAGGGTTTCTTACCCTGGGCCTGTATTCCCTATCCTTTCCACCACTAGGGGCACTCTGTTCCTCATTGTAGCCAGGAATTACTGGCTTTCTAGGAGCAAATGGATTTTTAAATCCTGGACCTTTTAAAATGGGTCCCTTTATTAAGGTAAAGTCCTTCTTTTTAGCCCTCTCTTCTAGGTCCTGATAAGCTTCCTTATCACACTTCATAATGCGCATGCGCACTGGTCACGCATTCACAATGACTGTGTGGCTAACGCATCTAGAACCAGCATTACTTCCCTGCCATGGCTGTGCCCCCTACATTTTCTATGGCTGCTATGTCACCACTGCAGTAAAAATGCATGCCCACTGTCTGCGCTTTAGTAAACATGCCCCGTAATCATAACCCCATTCCTTTTCCCTAAAGTGGGGAACATAACTTATGCCCTATCTACCCCTTTCCATTTTTGGACTCTGCTAAATGTGTTTCTTGCAGCATCATTACTGAGCGCCGCAACTTTTTAAACTATTGCCCAATCTTCTTGCCACAAATCATACACATTCAGGGAGACTAAGCGAAGGAGATTGCATAGCCATTACACTCTCACATATAAAACACCTTCCTCACCCCAGGCAAACACACTTCCACCTCCCACTTCATCATCCTAATAGAGTCCCAAATAGCAATCACCCACCACAACTCATTGAGCATGTATCTCAAGCCGAACCAACAACAGCTTAATACTGCTGCAAATGAGCCAACCTAGACCAGTGATACACCAACCAAATTCTTCTCACTGTATATAGTTGTAAGAATATCAGAATGTTGGATTGTTACTACATTCCGTAATGTATATAGTTATATGAATACAGAATGTCAGATTGTTACTACACTCTGTAATGTATATAGTTCTCTATGTTCCCTGTAAAAAGTTCACAAATGTTCTATGTAATGTGAATAGGTATTATTTCCTGTTGTACCATTCGCACCTTTGTTTTTTGTAAACCACACTTGATCCATGGGAAAGTGCGGTATAGATGTATTTAATAAATAAATAAATAAATAAAATAAACCCACATACACAACTCAGGTGAGAGCAGGCTGATGCCACTAGGGGCCAAGGTACTTGCTGTCCCAATTCATATAACACACACCCAAAATCAAGTTAGAGTAAGAAAAAGAAAATGAATAATAAAATAAAATAAAGGCCCCCCTCCCCAAATAAGGAATAAAATCAGTACTAAGATACAAAGAGGATAATAAGAATTAGAATAAAGCTGCAAGTTGAAATGTTCAGAGCATACAGAGGAACACAAAAATTAAAAGATGCCAGCCAGCAAGTCTACCAAATGTCCAGTATACACTTTCCAAATTTCAATTATTGCAAGACTCCATCACATGCAATGTTAATGAACTTCATATTGGCTGTAGTGTTCTGCTTCATGAACTGCATCCAAAAAACTCAAATACAGTATCAAAGATAAAATATTCTTATTAAGCATTGCCACCCACCCGCTCCCTAACCTTGAGGGTTTGAGGAGGGGTCGGCCTTGAGGTTGAGGTTGTAGTTGTGAAGGTCGAATGATAAGGCAGGCAAAAGAATATTTTTTTACATAAGGATTTATTTCTCCCGCTCCGTGGTGGTATGAAACAGGCGTAAAGGAATATATATTAGCCAAAGTAGGAACAAAGGAAAAACAGGCTCTTCAAATGCTGTGCTCAAAAATGTCCTTCAACACTGGAGTTCACATTCCGTCATGTGACCTCTACTTTTAAATCAATTAAACAAGGAGAAAACAATAATGTTGCTGTACTGTAACCAAGTTATGCTTCAGCTTATTTTTATCTCTTCATAAGCTCTTCAGCCAGGTACTTAAACAGCATACATTTTAGGATATCATAGCAAATGACCATTCAAGCTTTGCTTTACTAATTTCTGTCAATCAGACAGGTTGAGCAGTCCATTGGTTGATTCAGTTCAATCATTGGCAAAGGAAAAGCCAAGGGCATTTCTACTTCAGGACTCTTTTCTGACTGCACTAACTTCTGGTCAGGAATTGCTCGTTTATCTAAGAATTCTTTGAACTCTCTAAGGAGTAATTCAGCCTGCTTTCTAACTGGGCTGGGCTGAGGATTTGCTCCTTCCTTGGGTAAGTAATTGTTTACAGACTTTACTTCAGGAAAGCAAGTAATGTCATCTCTGTTAAAACATTCATTCAATGCATTGGAGTTACCCCTCCCCCACTTGTCTCTGTAAGTAAGTGTCGGGTTAGCCAGTTCAGTTGTATGAGGAGTGCTTCTAAAGAGTGCTTCAAACGTAGGACCTTCTAATTCCTCCTGGCTTATATCTCTCCCATACAGGTCAGCTGTGTTCTTTCTATTAGCCTGCTTGCTAAATCTTTCAGCTGTCTGGTGAGAATAGCTGGGTTTGTTTAAACAAGATTCAGGCTGCAGCCAACTGCCTTCATAATACCTGAGTCTGTCCTGAGTTTTAAAATCAGCATTCACTCTTTCTGGCTTCTCATAAAACTTGTCATCTGAATTAAACACACCATGTACCTTGTATTGAGGCTTGTCTGAGAATTCCTTGCCACTCTGCCTTCCCTTCCACAGGTCAGCTGTCTCCTCCAGAAGCCTAGGCTTTATCCCTGGGTCTCTCAGTGCTTCACACTTGTTCCCAGAAGGTTCTTTCAGGCACTGAGTATCCCTGGTACCTGCTTCTTGGTTCTGAATCCCTTCTCCTAGGATTACAGCTGGGCAGTGTTTCTCCTTCTAAGTCAAGGGTTTCTGCATCAAAGGCTGCTTCCTGCCTTTCACATTGCTTCCTTCTTCCTTGCCTTGCTCCGTCTCTCCTCTCTCTCTCTTGTCTCTCTCTCTGTTTAACAAGCTGCCTTTGCTTTGGGCAGCCCGCCTCCTGCTAGGGCGTGCCCAATCAGTAACTCTGCTTCTCCCTTCCCCCGAGGTGAGCTGTGTTAGC
The DNA here is from genome assembly GCA_033557465.1 of Ichthyophis bannanicus. Taxonomy (NCBI): domain Eukaryota; kingdom Metazoa; phylum Chordata; class Amphibia; order Gymnophiona; family Ichthyophiidae; genus Ichthyophis; species Ichthyophis bannanicus. The sequence continues at coordinate 85,335,296 of CM066050.1, read as the reverse complement.
TGATTAGCCATGTGTTTCTTGTTCTGAGCAGAGAAAATCCTGCATTTACCTGCAGTACCAAAACCTTCCACTGGGTCACCATCTGTTTCCATGGCTTCTGGGGAAGCTACCACGTCACAGCATCCATCTCAAAGCTGCTCATGCAAGAGCATTCTGATGAGACTACTTACAGTCTCTAATTGCTCCTGACGACAACTTCCTGAGTCACTGTGAACTCTCCACACGCAACCTCTTAGGCCATCTGCTCTGAACCATGTTCCTCCAGGAAGGACTTTAACTGCTTTGGTATATCAAATAGCTTGGTGACATTATGCAGAGTCACTTTCATGCTGGCTGAGAAGATGAAGTCATATTTTGCCACCATTCCCTTGAGCTGGACACAAATTTCCAGAAACCTTTTCCTCCACATCATGGTTGTCTTTGCCAGATCCAGCACTATAGGAATCCTTTTCCCCTTTAAACTGCAAAGGCCCCTGAGAACAAGCTTTATCCAAAATTTAAGCACTTGGGGGTATCTGAATAAATTGAGGACAACTGGTTTGGGATATGCTAAGTTATTGTGAAGGGTCCTATGTGTTCTCTCAATTTCCAGAGCCCGATCATAAACAACACCTAGCATGTACAGCTTTTTTCAGAAAGCTAACCATATTGGAGATCTCTGCTCCTTTTCTGAGGCTCAGTATCTATAGGTTACAGCGATGGTTGCAATTAGACAAATATTCCACATTGTGTTCCAATATATGCAGTCTGCACAACTTGTTGTGTATCTGTGCCTTCTCCTCAGTTATTTCTGCCCCCCCTGCACCTCCACCATCTTAAGCAACTCCTGGAACCCTGAGATGGTTGTGGTAAGTCCCATCACCTCTGACTTGATTCTGAAGGTTTTTTTAGGCTCTGTTATCTTCTCTATCAGTGATTCCTGACTCGCGGGGCCTGAATTCACTACTGCCATTTTTTCTGGGCTGGGGTTGGCCATGCTTAGAACATTTTGTCTACTGGCGATACTAAACCCCTGATCACGCTTAGGAGACTTAACACTGAATATCCTCAGGACCAGACTTCCTTTAGTTGCAGTCCTAAATTATAAATCTCATTAAAAGAACGTATGAAAGAGTGCTAAAACTAAATGATTTTCAAAATTGGGAGCAGGTGCTACCATCCTGTGTGTTCAAGAAGTTTCATACCTCTTTAGTGCTGTCCTCCACCGCCACCCCTTTTCTGGCTTCATTCTATGTTATTCCTGCCGAAAAATAAAACAAAAATAATTCCACATTAGGAAACGGCTAAAAAAAAAACCTGGTGTATTTTTTTCTGAGTTTCCCCCCCGGTAATCTGATAGATCACAGACTTACTCTGGACTGCCCTATGTCCTATCAGTGCCATCATATGTGAAGGATAAAGAGAGGAATTTTCTAAAAGTCCATTTCTGCTAGTCAAGAACTGTTTTACTTGCAGAAATATCTGTGAAAATTTCCTTCCTGAAGACAGTTTTCACAGGGACCTAGCCATTTCCCTAAGGAGTTAGCAGGCTAGATAAATATTGCTGAAATCTGTCCTCCACTGAATGATTTAATATATATTAAACCATTCAAAAATGGGTGTTCTCGAAGGTAAGTTTAAGTTAGAGGAAACAATAGTGTGCATATATTTTATCCTTAAACTGTAAGTGCCCAATTAGCGTGCATAGATTTGCACCATCCTTCAGGATGCTGCAAAATATATGCTTACAGTAGAATTGTGGAACACTATCCCTTCAACTGCCTGAACCTCTAAATAATCACAAAATTGAAAGAAAGAGTCACCTAATGATTAGAGTAGTGGGCTGAGAACCCAAGAAGTCAGGGCTCAAGTCCCACTGACATTAATCTTGGGATCTCTGTTGCCTCAGCTACAAACGGAAGCCCTCTGGAGACGAGACTACCTGCTGTACCTGAATGTAACTGATCTTGAGCTACTATTGAAAAAGGTTGTGAGCTAAATCCAGTCTTTTGACTAAAACCTCTTTCTTCTTAGACCCTCTATGCTGTCCTCACCTGAATCTTGAAGCCATGTTGTATTCCCCCCTTCCCCCCAGCCTATTTGTCATGCCTCCTCTACCCATACACTGAAAGCACAAGGATCTGAGATGACTGCAGGGTAAGGAGAGGGGAGAGGAGATGAGAGTTGCAGAAAACCTATCTGGATAGGTCTGAGGTCATTTTCAAACTCAAGCCAGCTAGCTAGGTTTCAGCTAAAAACTAACTTAAATCTAGCCAACTATAGCATAGCTGGATAATTGATGGGCTGCCTGTGCTACTGAAAATTGTCTTCTTAGAGACTGCCAGAAATGACAATTGAGGTTTCATTGATCAAATGTTAAATATTGACCGCCAAACAAAGTACATTTTTAGATCTCAAAGAAACTAGAGCTAAAATTTCTTGATTAGGGGTATGTTCTCAATAAGTCATCCGTAATACAAAGTATTGCAGACATGTCAGCCCACAAGAGACCTAGGGCTAAGAGAGCAGAGCACAATATTCATCAGAACTATGTGTATAATGCCGCTGAATATTTCCACAGACAGCTCCGGCACTATCCAATTAGGGCAGGCGCAATCTATGGCTGAAGCAAGGGGTGGTGTTGGCACTATCTGGATAACTGTCGACTTAACCAGATAGTGGCAATTTCAATCAGCGCATATCCAGATAGCTTAGGCTGCATGTAAAGCTGGCCAAAGTTGCTATCCAGACAAGTGCTCCTTGAAAATTGCTGCCAAATATGCCACCAATATTTGAGCAAGATGGCTGACTACAGTGGTATTTTGATATCAGCCATTTTGAAAATCAGCCCCCTGATCTTCCCACACAAAGTACCTACATAATTTGTGTCTGAAAATTGGATTGCTATGCAGATAAAAGGTATATGCATACTTAAGTTGTCACAAGTGGGATCATAATGTAAGAGGTTGACTAGGTGCTTACATTTTTAAAACGTCAGTACACATAGGTGGATTTCTCCCCTGAGCAGAACCTGCTGTGTTTTAAACTTTTTTCTCCTGCTCTAGCCTACCTGAGGGCCTCCCCCCTCCCCCTCTGCTGAGGTATTGTATAGCCTTCTTCCTGTCTCTTCTACCCAGGTGTGCATAGTTCTGTTTGCCTCTCTCTGCTCTGGGAAGAGCAGTGCTCTCACAGTGCTCTGCTAGAGAGGTGCATATTTAACTCCTGTGACAACTTGCTGTGAGTTCTAGCTGTCTATTTGATTATTTATTTATTTATTGTCTTATTGGTGTGCTACTTCACCTCCCTGTTCCCTTTAGTTTGCACTTGAGCTTCTCAGCTGTATAACTTACCTTGCCTCTCTCAACTAACTGGCTTTTGTGTGGTAGCCAGGTTAACTGTTGCTTTAAATTAAATATCTCTCCCTGCTCTGTCCCCAGAACCTGCTGTATTTTAAACTTTTTTTCCTGCTCTAGCCTACCTGAGGGCCTCCCCCCTCCCCCCCTGCTGAGGTATTGTATAGCCTTCTTCCTGTCTCTTCTACCCACGTGTGCATAGTTCTGTTTGCCTCTCTCTGCTCTGGGAAGAGCAGTGCCCTCACAGTGCTCTGCTAGAGAGGTGCATATTGTGATGCAGCGGACCCTCCTTTGGAGAGAAAAACAGTTCTGGATTCTGAAAGAAAAAGAAGTTACCTGCAATATCCAGAGGATCCACCTCCTAGAGGGAGCGGGAGAGTCAGGACAGAGACCACAGAACCACGCCTCTGTGGGCAGGACTTATGTTCCAAAAGCTCACATTTAAAGGGAGGCAAGCAGGAGTCAGGAGGAAGCTCATACGCTGGGAGCTTACCTGCAAAAAGCTCAGCTGCTAGAATCTCATCTGCCTGGAGATCCACTACTGGGGAAGCAGTGGAAGGATTACCTTTCTGAGCTGGGAGAGAACAAGCGGGAGCCTGTTCCAGAGAGAGATTGAGGACATGCTATGAAGATACCAGAGCAAGATTGGGATCTAGTCCAAAAGCAAACCTGAGTAAAAAGACAGGCTGGGAGAGGAGAACCAGTCCTGTAAGCCAAAGGCTAGGCCGAGAAAGCCAAAGCCAAACCAGACCGGGCCCTGAAACCCACAGGAGGGCAGGCCTCAAAGGCCTGAGGAGGAAAGACTGGGAGAGCCGAAGGAGAATACCTGAGAGCACTGATACGGAAGGCAGCAGCCAAGGTAGGCCTCCTGCCTCGCCCCAGAGAACCAAAAGAAAATCCAGAGGTAAAGCTTTTAATCTTTGCTACTGTTTTCCTAAAGCCAAGTTAAGAGAAGAACCTTGGGAGGGAGAGTCTCCTTACCTAAAGCACAAGCCAAAGCCAAAGTTAAAAGACAGTTTGAGCAAGGACAGAACTTTTAGAGGAAAGCATTATAAAGAAAATGTTTTTAAACCTCTAGAGGAAGAGATGCCATCATGGTATTCCACCACACAGAACCGTAGGCCCAAACAAACTGCTAAGTCCTGGGAAGTAGTGAGCCAAACCCACATAAAGGACACCTATCTTGACTCTTCAGAACAGTCAGAGGAGGCCATGCAGGTGGAATCCGTACATGAAGATCTTGATAGCCCTATGGAATGTGCATATTGTGCCGTGAGTGATATAGAGTCACTCCAGAGCTCTTTGGAGTGAATGAAGCAATATTGTTTTGGTAGCTTTTATGCTGTGAAGTTAACAGTTTCTGGTTGTTTTTCTTGTGCTTACAAAAGCTGCTGTAAGGACTTGTTTTGCTAGGTCTGTCAATGTGTTTATCCTATGTTCTGAACCCTTAGTGCAAAAAGGGAAAATAAAGCCTTTTTCTTTTTCCCTCCACTTTTGTGCAAGACTGTATTCTCTTTGGGAGTTGGCAACGAGGCCGGCACAAGGCACTGGCCCTTGACCCTCGCACCTGGCCAATCCCAATCACAAACATCTTAGTGGCCCCGGGCCCAGCCCTTCGGTGGAAAAACTACGCCGCCACCAGGGGGGGCTGGCGCCGCGGCGGGGCGACAATATTTAACTCCTGTGACAACTTGCTGTGAGTTCTAGCTGTCTATTTGATTATTTATTTATTTATTGTTTTATTGGTGTGCTACTTCACTTCCCTGCTCCCTTTAGTTTGCACTTGAGCTTCTCAGCTGTATAACTTACCTTGCCTCTCTCAACTAACTGGCTTTTGTGTGGTAGCCAGGTTAACTGTTGCTTTAAATTAAATATCTCTCCCTGCTCTATCCCCAGAACCTGCTGAGTTTTAAACTTTTTTTCCTGCTCTAGCCTACCTGAGGGACTACCCCCATCCCCTCCTGCTGAGGGTACAGGACAGGGTACCTTGTAATAGCCCTCTTCTTTTAATAGGTCTTATTTCCTACCCACCCTCCCCAACACCCACCCTCCTCTGGGGTAATTGTTGCTTTATAGGTACTTACACATCTTAGGAAAGGGGCTGTCTCAGGTGCAGCTCTTTATCCAAATCAGTCATACATTGAAGACATGAGATTAATTAAGCTTCAGGTGAACAAGGTATATTAGAGGTATTAGATACACCTTTATTAGTATAAGCACCTACACCAACTCTTAGTGAATACAGAATTCTAAGACCTAAACATAAGCTTTAAACTAAGATGCAGACAACAGTCCAGCAGCAAAATGGGGGCTTTCCAGTCTTTTGCACTGAGTGTCACATGTATGATTTTCTCCCAGTTGGTGAGAGGTCTTACATATGCACTAAGCGCAAGGAGCTCTTTGCTCTCAGGGAACAGGTCCGTTCTCTAGAGGCTAGAGTAGCAGACCTGGAAGACATAAGAGAGACAGGGAAGTACATGGACGAGACCTACAGGGATATAGTCCTGAAGTCCCACCTCCAGTCTCTCAGCATCCCTGTTGCCATGGAGGAGAGAGGTCACGTGACAGGAGAGCAATACCCTGGTGTGGCAGGACGTGATCCTGTAACCAGGACCTGTCCTCCAGGTGATGTAAAACCCTCTCACACCGAGGACGTTTCTCCAGGGCCATGTGCCCATGAGGGGAGGGTTAGGACAGCTGTTATATTTGGTGATTCTATCATTAGGCATGTAGACAGCTGGGTGGCTGGTGGACGTGAGGATTGCCTGGTAACATGCCTGCCTGGTGCGAAGGTAGCGGACCTCACGCACTGCCTAGATAGGATCTTAGATAGTGCTGGGGAGGAGTCTGCTGTCTTGGTACCAATGACATAGAAAAATGTGGCAGGGAAGTTCTGGAGGCTAAATTTAAGCTTTTAGGTAGGAAGTTGAAATCCAGAACATCCAGGTTAGCATTCTCCGAAATGCTTCCTGTTCCATGTGCAGGACCCAAAAGGCAGGCAGAGCTCCGGAGTCTCAATGCGTGGATGAGACAATGGTGCAAGGATGAGGGTTTTGGATTTGTTAGGAACTTGGGAACATTCTGGGGAAAGGAGGGGCTCTTCCAAAGGGATGGGCTTCACCTTAACCGGGATGGAACCAGGCTGCTGGCATTAACCTTTAAAAAGGAGATAGAGAAGCTTTTAAACTAGAAAATAGGGGAAAGCCGACAGTCGCCCAAGAGCGCATGGTTCGGAAGACGGTATCCTTGAAGGATACTACCGAAAGCAGTGAGGTTCCAAAAAAGAATAAATGCCCTTGAGTATGGTGCAGACAGAGCGTAAAGATTCCAAATTACCCATGCCTACCAATAGCCAGATTAATATTAATAAAATACAGTCTCTGGAATGCTTGTATGCAAATGCTAGAAGTCTAAACAATAAGATGGGAGAGTTAGAATATATAGCACTAAATGAGAGGTTAGATATGATTGCAATCTCAGAGACATGGTGGAAGGAGGGCAACCAGTGGGACACTGTGATACCTGGATACAAACTATATCGTAATGATAGAACTGATAAAATTGGAGGAGGGGTTGCGCTCTATGTTAGAGAGGGCATTGAGTCAGAAAGGATTAAGGTTTTGCAGGAAACAAAATTTGCTGTAGAATCTCTATGGATTGAAATTCCATGTATGAAGGGGAAGGTGATGGCAGTGGGGGTGTACTATCGACCACCTGGCCAGAATGAACAAATGGATGATGAAATGCTTAAAGAGATCAAGGAAGCTAACAAACGTTACAGTAGAGTAGTGATAATGGGCGATTTCAACTACCCCGGTATCGACTGGCTCAGTGTCACGGCAGGACATGCTAGGGAGATAAAGTTTCTAGATGAAATAAATGACTGCTTCTTGGAGCAGCTGGTTCATGGACCGACCAGAGGAGAAGCCATACTGGATCTAGTCCTTAGTGGAACACCAGATCTGGTGCAAGAAATAAGGGTGTTGGGACCGCTTGGCAATAGTGATCATAGCATGATCATGTTTGATTTAATTAGTGGAGGAGGGATAGTAAAGAAATCCACAGTACTACCTTTTAACTTTCAAAAGGGAGACTATGATAAAATGAGGAAAATACTTAAGAAAAAACTAAAAGGAGCAGTTGCAAAGGTTAAAGACTTGCATCAAGCTTGGGTGTTGTTTAAAAATACTATCCTGGAAGCCCAGACCAGCGGTATTCCACGCATTAAGAAGAGTGGAAGAAAGTCCAAAAAACTGCCAGCATGGTTTAAAGGTGAGGTAGAGAGGCTGTTACTGCCAAAAAAACATCTTTCAGGAAATGGAAAAAAGAGCCAAACGAAGAAAACTGGAAACAGCACAAGCACTGGCAAGTTAAATGCAAAGCATTGATAAGGCAGGCAAAGCAAGAATTGGAGAAGGAACTTGCTACAGAAGCAAAAACATGAAACAAAGACTTTTTCAAGTATATTCGTAGCAAAAGGCCTGTGAGAGAGTCAATTGGACCATTAGATGACAGAGGGGTAAAAGGGGACGTAAAAGGAGACAAGGCTATAGCAGAGAGACTGAATGAATTCTTTGCTTCGGTCTTTATTGAGGAAGATGTAGGGATGTTACCCAAGACCAAAGTGGTATTTAAAGGTGATACTGCAGAGGAATTGAGAGAAATATCACTACACCGGGAAGATGTATTACAACTATTTGATAAACTGAATAGTAGCAAATCACCTGGACCGGATGGTATACATCCAAGAGTGTTGAAAGAACTGAAATATGAGATTGCAGACCTGCTATTAGTAATCTGTGAACTTTCATTAAAATCATCTGTAATACCTGAAGATTGGAAGATCGCTAATATAACACCAATTTTTAAAAAGGGTTCCAGGGGTGATCCAGGAAATTACAGACCGGTGAGCCTTACATCAGTACCGGGGAAAATGGTAGAAATCATCATAAAGAACAAAATTACACAGCATGTGGATAGTCATGGCCTAATGGGAGACAGCCAACATGGCTTTAGACAAGGAAGATCTTGTCTCACTAATCTGATATGTTTTTTTGAAGGTGTGAATAAACAGGTAGACAAAGGTGAGTCGGTTGATATAGTGTATCTGGACTTTCAGAAAGCCTTTGACAAGGTCCCTCATCAGAGACTTTTGGCAAAACTACAAAGTCATGGGATAGGAGGCAGTGTACTATTGTGACTCGGGAACTGGTTAAAAGATAGAAAGCAGAGGGTAGGGCTAAATGGCCAATTTTCCCAATGGAAAAAGGTGACTAGTGGAGTACCCCAGGTATCTGTACTGGGTCCGCTACTTTTTGACATATTCATAAATGACTTGGAAAAGGGAATAACGAGTGAGGTTATCAAATTTGCAGACGACACAAAACTGTTTAAAGTTGTTAAAACCCAAGAGGACTGTGGAAAACTGCAGGAGGATCTTGATAAATTGGAAGACTGGGCATCCAAATGGCAGATGAAATTTAATATGGACAAGTGCAAAGTTATGCACCTAGGAAAGAACAACCCACACTATGGTTACATGATGCAAGGTTCCACATTAGGAGCCACCACCCAGGAAAAAGATTTAGGAGTCATCGTGGATAACATGTTAAAACCCTCCACGCAGTGTGCCGCGGTGGCCAAGAAAGCAAATAGAATGCTAGGTATCATAAGGAAAGGAATGGAAAATAAAACAAAGGATATTATAATGCCTCTGTATCATTCCATGGTACGACCGCACCTTGAATATTGTGTGCAATTCTGGTCGCCGTATCTTAAAAAGGATATAGCGTTATTAGAAAAGGTACAGAAAAGAGCCACCAAAATGGTAAAGGGGATTGAAGGCTACTCCTATGAAGAGAGGCTACAAAGGTTAGGGCTCTTCAACCTGGAAAAGAGACGGCTGAGGGGAGATATGATAGAGGTCTATAAATTAATAAATGGAGTGGAACGGGTAAACGTAGATCAATTGTTTACGCTATCAGAATATAGAAAGACTAGGGGACATGCAATGAAGCTACAGGGTAAACTATTTAAGACAAATAAGAGAAAATATTTTTTCACTCAACGTGTAATCAAACTCTGGAATTTGTTACCGGAGGATGTAATAAGAGCTGTTAGTGTATCTGGGTTTAAAAAAGGTTTGGACAAGTTCCTGGAGGAAAGGTCCATAAACCATTATTAAAAAGGGACCCAGGATATCAATGCTTGACCCAATACAAGCATTGTGGAACCTTTGTCTTTTGGGGATACTGCTAGGTACGTATGACCTAGATTGGCCACTGTTGGAAACAGGATACTGGGCTTGATGGACCTTGGTCTGACCCAGTATGGCATATCTTATGTTCTTATGTTCTTACAACCCCTGGAGCACCGAAGATTGTACATGCAGGAGCTGGCCAGTTTAGTCTGCAGAAAATCAAAATAGGAAGAATATGGCTTTTACACACACATAATCCCTGATGTGACTCATGTAGTTCCTGATTGAGGTCTTGAAATTTTATCCCATTAGGACTTAAAATATATTTTTTATTTTTTTGTATTATTAAATTGTCCTAGCAGTTCAAATAGTGCACACCTTTTTTACACCATGAAAAGGATGACCTATTCGTTAGAGGCCAATATTGCTTGATCATAAATATCCAGAGGGGCTTAGTAGTTCAAGAGCAATGTTTGCCAGATGCCTGTAATAATAAAACACCTTTTTATGCAACTCTACAAATTGACAGATCAGGATCTGTGAGTTTTCTAATCTTTATAGTGTGCGTAGAATAATTTTGTAATTTTTTTGCCATATGAGCAATTGGCTGGAATTTAGAACTGGTGACTTCTGACTGCATAGATGGACTAACAAAATGCCTATTGTGTTAAAAATGTTTCAGACAAATTCAGCTGCTCTGGTTTTTTTATTTTGCAAATATTTAAAATGTTTTCCTAATTCTAAATGGTGAAAGATATACTTCAGTAGTAATACCATGTAGTCTTTTATTTAATTTCTCCTAATACTGTTTTCTGTTTCCAGAACCTGAACCAGGGGAAGTGTCTCCTCCAGTGGGGGCAGGTGTGAATAGCAACAGCTGGACCTTCAAATATGGACCTGGCAACCCAAAACAACCTGTTCCACCTATTCCCCCTGACTTTCCAGACAATTTTATCATCCCCGGCTCTCCTGCGATCATCTCCATTCGACAGGATCAGCAGCCCAATCCAAGAAGCAAAGGTAACTTCATAACATTTGGCAAAAAAGAGGAAACCAAGAAAAGGAAGAAAAAGAAGAAGGGGAACAAAAACCAAGAGAAAAAAGAGAAGGGGCACAGTCCTACTGACAACAGTGACCAGTGAGGGAATAAACGGAAGTATGATTTTTTTTGTAACAACGGCAAATATTTCTTATGTAGCATTTCCTAACTTCTTCCTGCTCTTAACACACATTTCTGTGTACACAGACTTCAGAAATCCAACCAAGAAAATCACAGCGTCTGTCTACCATGCTTAAAAGGTTTTGTCTTGAAAACTATCTTATGGAAGACACCAACCAGTTTCTTCCACTTGTTTACATCTAAAGAGCAGATTGCAAGTTGGTTTTTCCCACTGGGAAAGAAAAAATCTTATAGCTTCCAATAATAGGTTGCAATTTCTGCAGTGGTTTTGTAGTTTATGTTTTTTCTGTGAGACTGCTGATATTTACAGGACAGGTTTACATTTAATTAAGGGAATCCTGTATCTGACTGAAAATACTTGCGTGCAGTTAAAAGTTATATAATGGAAAGGAAAATTGCAAAATGCAAGAAGGGCTAGAAAAATATGAAAAACATATGGAAAAAAGAGCAAAAGAGAAGCATGATAGAAACAAGATGACAGATTTTCAAACTGGGTAAAAAAAAATATCAGAAAGGTGAGGGCTGGACATTTTCTTTCTTGAACCTTCATGTGAATTCTTATCTCCTGTATGTGTACTGTCCAATGGCTAAACTAAAGGTGAAGCATGAATTTACAGCCCTTTCAGATAACATCAGGTATATTTTAGAGTAAACCAAAGGCAACATACTTTGAAAGTATTCTGCACTACATCAGAAAGAATGTTATTTAAGGTTCAATATAAGATGGATTAGCGAGAAAAATGTGACTAATTGTGACATTTCTCTGTTAAAAGTCTCTGTTCTATTTTATTTAACATTTTCGTCTTCATAATTTCTCTGAAAAGTTCAGGGAATTTCCACATCACATGCAAAAGTGGAAAATCTTTCATCGCATAAGATACATATAGTATGATCTTTGGAGAGAAAGGTTTATTGATAAAAAGAAATACTATGCCCTTTCGCCTAGCAAACCTAACATAATCTACAGCCATTATGAACTATTATTGCTGGTGCTGCTCTTAAAGTGCTTTAGAGAAATTGCCTAAAAGATCTGTATTATATCAGCCACCTGCCAATCATGGATTTCTTCTATCAGGTTATTCTGGCTGTCTCTTGCATGTATTATTAACAATTGCAACAACATCAGTTTTGCATTTATCTGCACTTTGGATACACAAGACATGTTCCAACAACCTGTCCACATATACAGGATCAAAATATTTCTTCTATACATATTAATTAAAAAATGACCTCTTAGCTATGTGCAATGTCCTAGTGTTCCCTTCCACAATCCCTTTTGACTTGATTTCACTTTTTTATTGAGATTAACCTACTGATGCTAAAATCCATGATGTAAAAATAAAGTACTGTATGTATGCCCTATGCTCTTATAAATCTCCCAAATGTATTTATTCTCTGCTTGTATATGTGAATGCAAATGCAACTATTGCCTATAGTTGACTGTAAGCTTTACTGTTGAATGTAAATCCATGTCATCTTACTTTTTTTTGTACACTTGTGAAAAAAGTGGCACTGTTGATTTTTTAACTCACTGTTAATGATCAATTTTTTTGTTTATGAAACACACAGTAAAATACCTTTCTTAAATCAGGAAATATAAAAATTCAGGTGCTTTATTTATAATTACACTTATGTTGCTGAAACACAACTTAACTGGCAAATTACTTTTTCAGGATGGGCATCAGCACAGTAATTACCAGTATCCCAGCAATATCGGGTTTCACAAATCAAGGAGGAACCATTTTTTGAAGTAAACTATACATCCAGCACAATACCTTTTCATGTTTCAAACAAAGGTTTTACAAAAAGCCAATGATTAGTTTTTGATGCAATTAATAGCTATTGTGGTAAAAAGCAGAAAACAGTAGTATATGACTTTTCTGCTGTGCTATGTTTTATTTTAGAGTTAGTGAATTTAACAAGATTTTTAAGCTAAAGACATAAAGGGGCCTTTTTACTAAAGTGTGCTATGATTTTCCGCATGCTTACCTTACTCTTTGACCACAGTAACTGTTGCCATGCAGCCAGCACAGTTACACAGGCCTATTTCTGCAATAACGGTAAATCGTGCAGTGGAGATTGAAATGGAAGGGTTATGGGTGGGCATGGGGAGCACCGCACCATCATATCATCAGCATGCGGGTATATACCACATGCTAAATGGTGTGTCTTGTAATTAGCATGGATGCAATTACCTCCACCTCGATAGATGAAGCTATCTGCACTCGCATTAATTACGCCCTGTGTTACCATGCTGCATCGTTGGTCACTCATTGGTGAAATGTGAACCATGCCCTTGACATGTAACATGGTGGCTTTGCACTTAATGTGCCACAAAAGAAAAGGCCGTGGTGGCTGCGTACCTAGCGGCCACGGGTAACTGGCGGGCGGTGCGCGGTCCCGAAGCAGAGGAGGTCTGGTAGAGTCGAAGCATGCTGGGAAGTGAGGGGGCATAATTTAAACTCATTGGCTCCCGCAGAGTGATCGAGCAGGGCAGAAGCCAATGGGAGAAGCAACAGCATCGGTGGGAGGTCTCAAGAGCCAGTCTTCCCTCGTATTGCCTCTGGGATCCCACCTCTCCCCCCCCCCCCCACATCCACCTAGCTCACCAAGGGAAGACTGCCATCCTGCCGTCCACCGGCTCTTAAGCCCTCCCACCGATGCTATCGCTTCTCCCATTGGCTCCCACCCCGCTCGATCACTCTGCAGGAGCCAATGAGTTAAAATGATGCCCCCTCGCTTCCCAGCATGCTTCGACTCTACAGGCCTCCTCTGCTTTGGGACCGCGCACCGTGCCGACCCCCCCCCCCCCTGGTTACCCATGGCCACCAGGTACACGGCCCCGCGGCCTTTTCTTTAACCGAAGTACATTGTACGCGGTGCTCCCATCCCCTCCCATGTTCCCCAACTGCCCCCCATACCCCTATCAATAACCACACGACACTCACATTGGGAATTCAACTGGTCGCAGCTTTAATCACATTTTAACGTTATCCCATAACAATTCAACACCAAACTTGATAACATCCAATTAAGCGGAACAGTGCCTCACCAGCCATATGAGTAGCAAGGTGACTTCCCTTCCGCTTCCGCCGTGGACAGGCCCACTGCTATCTTAAATTACCCCCCCCCCCATCTTCCGGCTTTGCCATATTATCAGCAAAAGCCCACAGGGGTTGTCTGGGTCCCCGCCCTAAGTATTACCTCAGGTTCCGGACCCCGGAAACCTCCGAAATCCCGCTACCGGCTCAGGCGACCACCTTCGCTGTGCCACCCCCCAAAATGCCCAGCTGCGACCAGTGACCCTCCCATTGAATAATATATTCCAAGGCCTCATGCCAGTCATTTAGGAGCAAATCCATCCCACCGGGGATAAATGTACTCCATTCTGCCTGTACAAACCCGCACACTCAATTTCCACCCAGGGATGCCTGATTTGGTAACCCCCGTGTTCACAAACCCAGCGTCCTATCTGGCGATTGATCTTTGTCAATCCTCGAGACCACCGCCGCTGGTCCCAACAAGCAGGCCTTGGAATAATATCCGACCATAATAAAGCTACATCCTTGAACATATGGAACATTTCCCCTAGATCCTTTTTTGCTGCTCTGATCAATTGCTTACAGGTCCACGAAACAAGGTCATTGCCACCCAAATGTAGCAATATCATAGAAGACGACCGCTTCTCACGTCCATGGTGCCGCAGCAAAGGCAACAGCTGTGTCCAACGAAGACCGCGCTCGCCCAGCCATAGGACGGTCACCACCATAGCATTCAGTCCGATATTAGGCCCAACTGGCCATATTGCTGCTCGTTGACCAACCCAATGCACGAACGAGTGGCTGATCAACCAGCAAATACATGGACTCTGTCCCCCATCTGAAAGAAAATTGACAGTTAGCAGCTGAACCTAACTCCCCCCTTCATAGCCGTACATATCCTTGAAACGCCTGCGACCGCCATATTCCTATACGCTGTATCTCTTGTTCGGGTAACCCCGCCCCCGCTGCACTAGTCGCTGCACCATTGTGGAAAGAATGTGGGGCGAACATACAAGGGTCCTCACCTATCTGACGCAGAGCCATCCTCGGCACTGCTGAAAAATGAAAGTGTGTCAGTAGGTGAGAATCCGCATGCAAAAAGAGAGCGTCATCCTCTGCCGGCCGCACCCTCAAGTACGCCTTCAGGGATGCCACTGGACATGTCGAGGAACCGCCAATTGCTCTCAACACCACCCACATTCCTTTTCCTGTCTGATCTGTCTTGGATTTTGCTAAGAGTATACGGAGCTTCCCCTCCAAAATTCACACCTGCTGCCTCCAAATGCCTCTCCTCACCACAGACCGGCCAGAATCTGCTACCAGCTCCCCCACCTGGAAGGCGCCAAAAAATGTGACGCAAAAAACTCCCCGATAAAGAGCGGCTTCATAAGGAGACACCGCCACCAAGGTTAAAGCAGCACACAACCTCAAGAGCACCTCATGTGTGATGGACCTCCTGCCATTGCAAGGAGTTGGCTGAGAATGCTCCCAACCTTGCAACAGTCTGCGAGTCAGAAACCCCCCAACCGGGAAGCTCCAGCCCACAGCTCTTGCAAAAAAGGCAAACCCCGCCAAGTGTGTTCACACTGTTGCTCCTTCAGCTTTTGTATGAATAACATATTGCCCCATGATCTGATCTGACAACGGACCAGGCTGCCATCCCCGAGCCACACTCTGCAGCAGATTCAGCATCTCCTCAGGCCAATTTGCCATAACCGCTCCGGGACTGTCAGTCCCTCATTGTCTGCATCTGGTGCCAGAGTCCAGAAGAGGTCCCACTTAAAACAGGAAAGAGCATCCGCAATTTTGTTAGTGCAACCTGGGATATGAAGGGCTTTCACTGCCACATTCAGACGCAAACAGGTTAACACCACTTCCCTCATTAATGCCTCTACTTGCATGCAACGAGGCGCATAATGGTTAATAACACTGACCACCGCTTCGTTATCATATCACCAAACCACTTTGCGATTACGCAGCCTATGAGGCCAAAGTTCCAATACCACTAAAATCGGAAAAAGCTCCAAGAATGCTTTATTCTTGGTTAACCCAGCCTCATGCCACTCTTGCAGTCAACCACCCGCACACCAAGCACCCCCAAATTAGATAACCAACCCTACGCCTCCAGCTGCATCCGTAAGCAGTTGCAAGTCCCCGCTGGACATCTCTGCCTCCATCAGCACAGAACTCCCATTGTATTCTTTCAAAAATACATCCAATACTCCCAGATCGGCTCGGATACTTCTCGACTCCCTAATCCATTGGTGGGGTTTACGGATCCCCGATGTAGCTGCCGACAACCGACGTACAAACACCCGGCCCATCGGAATAACCCGGCACGCAAACTTCAGTAAGCCTATGAGGGCCTGCATCTCTCTCAACGTAATCTTGCTCGACCCCAACACAGTTGCCACCAAAACGAGTCGCCAGACCTTCTTGATCGGTAATCGAGCAACCATCTCTACTGTATCCAACTCCACCACCAAAAATGTGATGCTCGTCGCCGGGCCCTCCATTTTCCCTGCAGCCAATGGAACACCCCATAAGTGGGATAATTCCACGAATCCTTCTAGGAGCTTCTGGCACTGTAATGAATGAGCCTCACCTACAAACAGGAAGTCATCCACGTAATGCACCACATTCACACATCCAACCTTCTTAACCAACGCCCAACGCATAAAAGTGCTAAACATTTCACAATAAGCGCAGGAAACCAAACAACCCATCGGCATGCATTTATCGAAATAGCTGTTACCTTCAAAACAAAACCCTAACAAATGAAATGCAGACGGAAGTGTTGTTGTTGTTGTTGTTAAGTGCCATCGAGTCGGAGTCGACTCATGGTGACCCTCTGGATAGCTATCCTAAATTGTGTTCGGTCTTCAGTCAGGCGGCTCATTGTTGACAGACTGGTACCCGTAGCTGCTGTTATTGTATCGATCCATCTCATTGCTGGCCTTCCTCTTTTGCGTTGACCTTCTATCTTGCCAAGCATGATGTCTTTCTCTAATGATCTCTCTCTTCGCATGATGTGTCCAAAGTATGAAAGTCAAAGTCTTGTCATCTGAGCTTCTAAAGAAAGCTTAGGTTTGATCTCCTCTAATACCGACTGGTTTGTTCTTCGGGCAGTCCATGGTATACACAGTATTCACCGCCAGCACCATAATTCAAAGGCATCAATTTTCTTCCTATCTGTCTTTTTCACTGTCCAGCTTTCATATCCATATGATGTTACTGAAAATACCATGGCTTGAACAAGTCAAATCTTTGTATGGAGAGAGACATCTCTGCTCTTGAGAATCTTATCTAGGTCTGTCATAGCCATTCTGCCAAGAGCAATGCGTCATCTGATTTCTTGACTGCTTGTTGCTTCTTTATTGATAGTTGTTCACAATTTCAATTTCTTCTCCTTCAACGATGAACCTGTTGATTATGCCAGTTGTCATGATCTTTGTCTTCTTTACATTAAGGTGCAGGCCCATTTTGAGACTATGTTCTTTGATTGTGAGAAGCAAATGTTTCAGATCATCTTCACTTTCAGCCAGTAATGTGGTATCATCAACATAGCGAAGGTTGTTGATGAGTCTTCCACCAATCTTCACACCTCTGTTGTCTTCATACAATCCTGCTTCTCTGATGATTCGTTCTGCATATAAATTAAACAGGTCGGGGGAAAGTATGCAGCCTTGTCTTACACCTTTGCTTATTTTAAACCATTCTGTTTCTCCTTCTTCCGTTCTAACTGTTGCTTCTTGATCAATGTACAGATTGCACAAGAGAACGATCAGGTGTTCTGGTATACCCATGCTTCTTAATGTGGCCCTGAGTTTCTCATGGTTTACACAGTCAAAAGCCTTGCTATAGTCGATAAAGCACAAATAGATATCCTTTTGGTATTCTTTAGTCTTTTCAAGGATCCATCTCACATCCGCAATGATGTCTCTCGTTCCTCGCCCTTTTCTGAACCCTGCTTGCACTTCAGGTAGTTCTTGTTCCAGGTATGATTGTAGTCTCTTTTGAATAATCTTCAGTAGAATCTTGCTGGCATGTGGGATCAGAGAGATTGTGCGATAATTTCCACAATCAGTTGGATCACCTTTCTTTAGTATTGGTATAAACACAGATATTTTCCAGTCAGTTGGCCATGATGTTGTCTTCTATATTTTTTGGCAGAGCCTTGTGAGTACAGTAACAGCTACATCAGATTGCTGCAATACTTCTATGGGAATGCTATCAATGCCTGGTGCTTTGTTCTTTGATAAGGCTTTCAATGCTGCTTCAACTTCTTCTTTCATCACCAGTGGTTCCCGATATTAAGGTACAGGTTGAAACGGCTGTTGGTCCACTTGATCTTTATCATATAAAAACTCTGTATATTCCTTGCACCTTTTCTTGATCTTCTCAGCATCATTCAACATAGAACCTTGAGCATCTTGTAACATTCCAATTTGAGGCTGGAACTTTTTCTTTAACTCTCGTAGCTTTAGGAAAGCCGATCTTGTTCTTCCTCTAATAGTTTCTGCTTCTATTTCCTTGCAAGTGTCATTGTAGTACTTTTCCTTGTCCTGTCTTGCTGCACGTTGGAAATCTCTGTTGAGTTCTGCGATTGTCTTTCTTTCTCCTCTGGCTTTAGCTTCTCTGTGTTTCTGGGCAATTTTCAGAGTTTCTTCCGTCATCCACTTTGGCCGTTTTTGCTTTTTCACCTTTTGTAGAGACTTCTCGCTTTCTTCCAGCACAACCTTCTTGATGTCATTCCATAACTCTTCCAGAGCTCTGTCATTTGTATCTAAAGTAGCAAATCGATTTTGCAGGCAGTCTTTAAATTCCAGTGGTATATTCTCAAGGTCATATTTTGCTGCATTCATGAGTGGTTTGCTCTTTTTCAACTTTAGCTTGAGTTTGCATACTAGTAGTTGATGATCTGTACCACAGTCAGCTCCAGGTTTTGACTATGTTGATGTTACAGAGCTTTTCCATCGTTGACTTCCACAGATGTAGTCAATTTGATTTTTATACAATCCATTGGGTAAAGTCCATGTGTACAGTCGCTGCTTGTGTTGCTGGAAGAAGGTGTTTGAGATGAATAGATCATTGGTCTTGCAGAATTCTATCAGTCTTTCTCCAGCTCATTTCTGTTGCCAAGTCCATATTTTCCAACTACTTTGCCTTCTTCTTTTTTGCCAACTTTTGTGTTCCAGTCACCCATGACTATCAGGATATCCTGTTTGCATGTTCTGCCAATTTCAGCTTGTACTTGTTCATAGAACTCTTCAATTTCATTCTCTTCTGCAGCTGTTGTTGGGGCATAAGAACATAAGAACATAAGATATGCCATACTGGGTCAGACCAAGGTCCATCAAGCCCAGTATTCTGTTTCCAACAGTGGCCAATCTAGGTCATATGTACCTAGCAGTTTCGCCAAGAGACACAAGTTCCACAATGCTTGTACTGGGTCAAGCATTGATATCTTCGGTCACTTCTTAATAATGGTTTATGGACCTTTCCTCCAGGAACTTGTCCAAACCTTTTTTAAACCCAGCTACACTAACAGCCTTTACTACATCCTCCGGTAGCAAATTCCAGAGTTTGATTACACGTTGAGTGAAAAAATATTTTCTTTTATTAGTCTTAAATAGTTTACCCTGTAGCTTCATTGCATGTCCCCTAGTCTTTCTATATTCTGATAATGTAAACAATCGATTTACGTTTACCCGTTCCACTCCATTCATTAATTTATAGACTTCTATCATATCTCCACCATGAGAAACTCTGGGCCACATTAAGAAGCATGGGTATACCAGAATACCTGATCGTACTCTTGCACAATCAAGATCAAGAAGCAATAGTTCGAACAGAACAAGGAGAAACAGAATGGTTTAAAATAAGCAAAGGTGTAAGACAAGGCTGCATACTTTCCCCCTATCTGTTTAATTTATATGCAGAACAAATCATCAGAGAAGCAGGATTGTATGAAGACAGCAGAGGTGTAAAGATTGGTGGAAGACTCATCAACAACCTTCGCTATGATAATGATACCACATTACTGGCTGAAAGTGAAGATGATCTGAAACATTTGTTTCTCACAATCAAAGAACATAGTCTCAAAATGGGCCTGCACCTTAATGTAAAGAAGACAAAGATCATGACAACTGGCATAATCAACAGGTTCATCGTTGAAGGAGAAGAAATTGAAATCGTGAACAACTTCAACCTACTTGGATCAACTATCAATAAAGAAGCAACAAGCAGTCAAGAAATCAGATGACGTATTGCTCTTGGCAGAATGGCTATGAAAGACCTAGATAAGATTCTCAAGAGCAGAGATGTCTCTCTCCATACAAAGATGCAACTTGTTCAAGCCATGGTATTTTCAATAACATTATATGGATGTGAAAGCTGGACAGTGAAAAAGATAGGAAGAAAATTGATGCCTTTGAATTATGGTGCTGGCAGAGAATACTGTGTATACCATGGACTGCCCGACGAACAAACCAGTCAGTACTAGAGGAGATCAAACCTAAGCTTTCTGTAGAAGCTCAGATTACAAGACTTTGACTTTCATACTTTGGACACATCATGCGAAGAGAGAGATCATTAGAGAAAGACATCATGCTTGGCAAGATAGAAGGTCAACGCAAAAGAGGAAGGCCAGCAATGAGATGGATCGATACAATAACAGCAGCTACGGGTACCAGTCTGTCAACAATGAGCCACCTGACTGAAGACCGAACACAATTTAGGTTAGCTATCCAGAGGGCCACCATGAGTCGACTCCGACTCAATGGCACTTAACAACAACAACATCATATCTCCCCTCAACCGTCTCTTTTCCAGGTTAAACAGCCCTAACCTTTTTAGCCTTTCTTCCTTCCATCCCCTTTACCATTTTGGTGACTCTTCTCTGAAGCTTTTCTAATAATGCTATATCCTTTTTGAGATACGGTGACCAGAATTGCACACAATATTCAAGGTGTGGTCTCACCATGGAACGATATAGAGGCATTAAAATATCATTTGTTCTATTTTCCATTCCTTTCCTTATGATACCTAGCATTCTACTTGCTCTCTTGGCTGCCGCTGCACACTGGGCCAAGGGTTTTAACATGTTATCCACAATGACGCCTAATCTTTTTCCTGGGTGGTGGTTCCTAATGTGGAACCTTGCATCGTGTAACCATTGTTTGGATTGTTCTTCCCTAGGTGCATAACTTTGCACTTGTCCTCATTAAATTTCATCTGCCATTTTGATGCCCAGTCTTCCAATTTATCAAGATCTTCTTGCAATTTTCCACAATCCTCTTGGGTTTTAACAACTTTAAATAGTTTTGTGTCATCTGCAAATTTGATAACCTCACTCGTTATTCCCTTTTCCAAGTCATTTATGAATATGTCAAAAAGCAGCGGACCCAGCACAGATGACTGGGGTACACCATTATTCACCTTTCTCCATTGGGAAAATTGGCCATTTTGCCCTACCCTCTGCTTTCTATCTTTAAACCAGTTCCTGATCCACAATAGTACACTGCCTCCTATCCCATGACTCTTTAGTTTTGCAAAAGTCTCTGATGAGAGACCTTGTCAAGGGCTTTCTGAAAGTCCAAATACACCATATCGACTGACTCACCTTTGTCTACCTGTTTGTTCACGCTTTCAGAAAAACATAACAGATTAGTAAGACAAGATCTTCCTTGTCTAAAGCCATGTTGGCTGTCTCCCATTAAGCCATGACTATCTACATGTTCAGCAATTTTGTTCTTTATGATGGTTTCTACCATTTTTCCCAGTATGGACGTCAGGCTCACCGGTCTGTAGCTTCCCAGATCATCCCTAGAACGCTTTTTAAAAATTGGTGTTATGTTCGCCATCCTCCAGGTATTACAGATGATTTTAATGATAGTTCACACATTACTAATAGCAGGTTTGCAATCTCACATTTCAGTTCTTTCAACACCCTTGGATGTATACCATCCGGCCCAGGTGATTTGCTACTCTTCAGTTTATCTAATAGTTGTAAGACATCTTCCCCATGTATCGATATTTCCTTCAATTCTTCCGCACCTTTAAATACCACTTCAGTCATGGGTAACATCCCTACATCTTCCTCAGTAAAGATTGAAGCAAAGAATTCATTCAGTCTCTCCGCTATCACCTTGTCGCCTCTTAGTGTCCCTTTAACCCCTCTATCATCTAATGGACCAACTGACTCTCTCACAGGTTTTCTGCTATGAATGTACTTGAAAAAATCTTTATTACGCGTTTTTGCTTCTGCAGCAAGCTTCTTCTCAAATTCTCCCTTTGCGTGCCTTATCAATGCCTTGCATTTAACTTGCCAGTGCTTGTGCTGTTTCCAGGTTTCGTCTTTTGGGTCTTTTTTCCATTTCCTGAAAGATGCTTTTTTGGCAACAACAGCCTCTCTGACCTCACCTTTAAACCATGCTGGCAGTTTTTTGAACTTCCTTCCACTTTTCTTAAAGCATGGAATACAGCTGGTCTGGGCTTCCAAGATAGTATTTTTCAACAACACCCAAGCTTGATGCAAGTCTTTAACCTTTGCAACTGCTCCTTTTAGTTTTTTCTTAACTATGTTCCTCATTTTATCATAGTCTCCTTTTCAAAAGTTAAAAGGTAGTACTGTGGATTTCCTTACTATCCCTCCTCCACTAATTAAATCAAATGTGATCATGCTATGATCACTATTGCCAAGTATCTCCAACACCCTTATCTCTTGCACCAGATCTGGTGTTCCACTAATGACTAGGTCCAATATGGCTTCCCCTCTGATCAGTTCATGAACCAGCTGCTCCAAGAAGCAGTCATTTAGGAACTTTATCTCCCTAGCATGTCCTGCGGTGACACTGACCCAGTCGATACCGGGGTAATTGAAATCACCCATTATTATTACTGTGCTGTAACTTTTGTTAGCTTTCTTGATTTCTTTGAGTATCTCATCATCCGTTTGTTCATTCTGGCCAGGCGGTCGAGAGTACACCCCCACTGCCATCGCATTCCCCTTTTTACATGGAATTTCAATCGATAGAGATTCTATAGCAATTTTTTTTTCCTGCAAAACGTTAATCCTTTCTGACTCAATGCTCTCTCTAACATAGAGTACAACCCCTCCACCAGTTTTATCAGCTCTGTCATTACATTATAGTTTGTACCCAGGTATCACAGTGTCCCACTGGTTGCCCTCCTTCCACCATGTCTCTGAGATTCCAATCATATCTAACCTCTCATTTAGTGCTATATATTCTAACTCTTCCATCTTATTTTTTAGACTTCTAGAATTTGCATATACGCATTTTAGAGACTGTATTTTATTCAAATTAATTTGGCTATTGGTAGGCATGGGTAATTTGGGATCTTTAAGCTCTGTCTGCTCCATACTCGAGGGCATTTGGGCTACTTTACTCTTTTTTGGAACCTCTCTGCTTTTGGTATTATCCTTCAAGGATACATTCTTCCGAACCATGCACTCTTGTGCGACTGTCGGCTTTCCCCTATTATCTAGTTTAAAAGCTGCTCTATCTCCTTTTTAAAGGATAATGCCAGCAGCCTGGTTCCATCCCGGTTAAGGTGAAGCCCATCCCTTAGGAAAAGCCCTTCCTTTCCCCAGAATGTTCCCCAGTTCCTAACAAATCCAAAACCTTCATCCTTGCACCATTGTCTCATCCACGCATTGAGACTCCGTAGTTCTGCCTGCCTTTTGGGTCCTGCGCGTGGAATGGGAAGCATTTCGGAGAACGCTACCCTGGAAGTTCTGGATTTCAACTTCCTACCTAAAAGCCTAAATTTAGCCTCCAGAACCTCCCTAATTTAGCCTCCAAAACCTCCCTACTTTTATAAGATCTGTGTGTAGCTGTTCTCATTGGCATAGTTTCAATGGTGCGGAGGCGGAGTTGCAATCTACATAATGTGGTTTTTTTTTTTTAATATCTTTATTTATGGCTTATTACAACCAAAACAGACAAAACACAACCAAAATACAAAATTCACAATCTCAATATCCCCCCACCCCCACCACACAGGTAGAAAATAATATCCCCTCAAACTTAAACCCAAATCAGACCCCTTAGATAAAACTCCTCCCCTCCAACCCCTCCCTCCCCCCACCCCCTCCCCCCCAGGGCTTGCTAGCAATCCCAATCATAAAGCCACGGTACAGGCATGTGAGTCTAACACCCACGGTATACAAGCAGGATATACAGACAGGGCACGGGTCAGAACAAAGCCAAGCATTACCCAGCTCAGTAGGCTGCACGGGTTCCTGTGCGCTCCAAAAAGTCTCGCAGAGCTGCCCATCTCGATGTGGTAACCAACATCCGAGGGGCCCCTTTACGAGGCAGTTGCTCATATTTGCTATATAAGCAAACATGATTCCACCATGAGACCCAATTTACATCAGCCGTATGTTTCCAATTAATTACAATCAAATATAAAGCAATACCTAACATAAAATCTAACAGAAAAAAGCATTCTTTACGCAATGTCGGGATTCTGGCGAGAGAGCGGAAACAGATGATCCTCCATGATAGAGGAGCGCTGAAATTCAAGACCATCTGCACTCGCTGCCATACTTTTAACCAGAAGGCCTGTAGACAAGAGCATTCATAGACAATGTGAACAAGCGTTCCTATTTCCCCATGACAGGACCAGCAACAATTTCCTTCACCCTTACTCCACCCACTAATCCTAACAGGGGTATAGTAAGCCCGATGGGCAAAGAAAAACAATACATTTGTTATAGCAGCTGATTTGGAGACTCGTGTCTGTTGAGACCAAAATCTTCGCCAACTTTGTGGCGAAAGGGAAAACCCAGCATCAAGCTCCCAACCCTGCTGCGTTCCTCGGACCTGCGAATGTTTCTGCTGACTTAATAAGTCATAGTAGTATGAAGCCACCCCCTTCCCACTCATGTCATCTTGTACCCGAAGGATCGTACCAATTATTCCCACTCCATCCCGCTGGCCAGCAATCCTAGTCCCAGTCTTGCTTACACAGTGCTTAAGTTGCAGCCACTGAAAGTACAACGAGCCCTGAAGACCAAACTCCACTCGTAATCTCTCAAACGACTTCCAGGCTCCCTGCGCCAACAGCTGCCCCAAAACCCAAACTCCTCTGGAGTACCAGTTACGCCAGGCAAACGTTTTGTTCTGAATTTTAAATAAAGGATTGTGCCACAAGGGGAGAAGGTCGTAAGACTCTTCGCCCTCCAACCCAAGGGCCCCGCCCAACGCTCGAAAAGCCCGCTGAGTGTCCACTACCATTCGAGGGCATTGCGTCCCCTCGGAAAACAACATACCAGGAAGATATTTAAGGGGAAACGGCGCTGCAAGAGCCTCCTCAACTTCTAACCAAACCGGCCGCTGACCAGATCTGTCCCACACCCAACGAGATCCCTGTTTTAACAAAAAAGCCTTGTGATACAGGCGGAAGTCAGGGAATTTCACCCCACCCAGTTCCTTGTTGCCCTTGAGTTTCTGGAGAGCAATTCTGGGGGTTTTATTCCGCCACAGAAACTGCGTCAGCAGCCTCTCAATCTGCTGATACACACAGTCCGGCAGGTAACACGGCAGCATTTCCAGAACATAATTAACTTTGGGAACAATAGACATTTTGATCGTTTCCATTCTACCCCACCAGGACAAATTTAAAGGGGACCATTGAGTGACCAATGCCCGCACTTTATCTACCAGGGTACTGGCGTTGTATGTCACCGTTTCCTCTAATGGATAACAATAACACACTCCCAAGTATTTAACCATTTTCCCCTCCCAAAGGAAAGGGAACTGATTCATGTCTTCCTTATGGACATATGAATTTAACGGGAAGGCTACCGACTTTGTCCAATTGATCTTATAACCGGAGAGACCGGAATATCCTTCAATTTGAGTAAGAATATGCGGCACTGATGCCGGATCCGTGAATAATAGAAGATCATCGGCATAAGCCGATAATTTAATTTCTCGAGCCCCTAACGGAATCCCTACGATTTTCGAAGACTGTCTGAGACACAGAACTAAGGGCTCAAGGGCCAGATTAAAAAGTAGCGGGGATAAAGGGCAGCCTTGTCGGGTGCCCCTTTCTAAACAGATATCCCGAGACTGAGTAGCGTTCACACACATTTGCCACCGGATGAGTATATAGGACTTTGAGCAAAGCAAGAAAACCATCCCCTATGCCGAACCATCGAAGAGCTGCAAAAAGGAAAGGCCATTCTAGGCGATCAAAAGCTTTTTCTGCATCCAAAGACAGTCCCACAGAGGGGCGCCCGCTATTCTCTGCACCGGCCAAAATGTGACACAGTAATCTCGCATTATCAGCCGTCGAGCGCCCGGCCACAAAGCCGCATTGGTCTGGATGGATTAGCTGGGGCAATACATTATTTAATCTCTGAGCTAGGACCGTTGCAAGTATCTTGTAGTCTATATTTAAAAGGGATATAGGACGATAATTCCCCACTAATTGCGGGTCGCGTCCAGGCTTTTCCAAAACTATCACATTAGCCCGCGCAAAAGCGCCCACCGCCGAGGGCCCCTCCCCCAGTCGCAGGAAATATTGCTGCAAATAAGGAACCAGGTCCTTATCAAAGACCTTAAAAAACTCAGCTGGGAGCCCATCTGGGCCCGCCGCCTTCCCAGAGGCTAGCGATCGGATGGCCTGCTGAATCTCCTCCTGAGAAATGGGGCCTTCTAGCATGCTAGAGGTATCCACGTCCAGAATAGGCCGCTGTAGCTCCTGCACAAACTTATCAAAGCCCTCTTGTGAAAAGTTAGTTTCAGACGAATATAACTGAGTATAAAACACTCTGAAAAGTTCTGCTATGTCTTCATCTGAAGTGACAAGTTGATCTCGCACTGGGCATCTGAGCGCCGCCACTCGAGCAGCCTCCCTACGTGCCTTAAGGGAACTAGCCAGCAGTCTCCCAGCCCTATTGCTCTCCCAATAATAGGCACCATTCTGTGCCTTTAAATTTCGCATAACTTCCCCAGACAAAAGCTCATTGTACTGATACCTCAAACGCTGCAAACGCAAGAGCACACAAGGGTCAGCCCTTGCCGCCAGGACCCGTTCCCCGGCTCTAATTTGCGTCTCCAAAGCTCTACGCTGCTCCCTCGCAGACCGCGCTTGCGCTATACCAAAACTTGTAATGGTGGCTCTGATAGAGGCCTTAAAACCTTCCCACCACGCCCCTGCGGTGGTGTCCTGCGGTAAATTAAACTGAAAGTATTCGGTAATCGCCGTCCGGATTTGAACGCAGAACTCCTCGTTGGTCACTAAAGATCTATCAAAGGACCATCTAGGGGAATTAGCGACATTTTGATCAGCCTCTAACAAAAGAGAGATCGCAGCGTGATCTGAAATGTGCACCGCATGTATGTCCGTGTCTACTATACAGGGCATTAATTTCTTTGAGACAAGGAAAAAATCGATTCGAGACAGGGACTGGTGCGGTGGAGAGAAAAAGGTAAAGTCCGCCTCCCTGGGATGTTGCAAACGCCATACATCAACCAGACCCCTGTCTCGGATCAGAGAGGTAAGTATTGTAAAAGCTCGCGAGGCCTTAGAGGTCCTAGGCGGTTTTCGATCAGTCAAAGGGTCAAGGGCTTGATTGAAATCCCCTCCAACAAGCAAATGATCATCCTGAACCAAATGTACTTCCTTGGCTAAAAAATTGAAGAACTCGGGGCCGTCTCCATTAGGGGCATAAACACTCATAACCGTCAGATCTAAAAGGCCCAGTTTAAGACGCGCCTTCACCATCTTCCCTCAGTGTCTGAACAAGTCTGCAAGACTAGGGGAGCAAGAGCACTCCGTACTAGGATCGCTACCCCATTACGTTTGCACACTGCAGCTGAGAACGCCACTACCGTATAGGGCCTGATGCTGAGTTTTTTAGACTCATTCCTGTTCAAGTGGGTCTCCTGGAGAAGTACTATATCAGCCTTGACATGCTTACTATACGCAATTATTTTCTTTCTCTTGATGGGGCTGTTGATGCCCTTGACATTTAGTGAAAGAATCTTTAAAGGAGCCATTCTACACTTTGCAGCTAAAGCCTCTGTCTGCCCACAAACACCCCTCTAGTAGGCCCCCGCCCCCCCCCACTTAGCAGACCATCCCATAACAGCCCAGTCACACATAAAACCATGGCCCATTGTTGTCAGTCCCCGTGTCCCCACACCCCAAAAAAAGGACCCATGCCTCCCAAAGTTACATTCCATGCAAGCAAGCCCGGAGATATCCCCAATACTGAAAAACCACTCGGTGAGCCCAGAGTGAGCCAAACGGCTCCAGCAGGCGAGGAAATCATGTCTCAGCGCAGCTGAATGTTGTGCATCACCAGTATCACTTTGTGAAAAAATTGACCACACCATCCCCCTCGCTCTACCACCAGCCAGACATCCATTCATTCATAACCACAACCATACCAGGGCTCCCCCACATTCAACGTATAACAGGTTAACATTTAATATATAGAACAGCATCTTCGAATGACTCCTATGCCCCAGTAGGCGTGAGATAACTTCTCTCCACCTTACCACGAGCTAATACAACAAGCTGATATCCCCCGGCCACCTGGTCGGACTATCAGAGAAAAAGAAAAAGGAAATAGTCTCTATCTCATCACCGCAGCTTCTTGTTCTTCCAAGTAGTGATGTAAGACTTCAGGCTCCTCAAAAGTTCTGGTCTGGTTATGGAGTGTCACACGCATCCTAGCCGGATATAGCAATCCAAATCTAGCCTGTAAGCCCTGTAGCCGGGGTCGCAGTGCTAGAAACCTTTTACGTCTGTCCACTGTACTCTTTGCGTAGTCGGAGAAAAAGAACAGTCGATGTCTCTCAAACTCCACTGGAGAGCAGGATCTAGCCGCATTCATTATTTCCATCACCTGTTGATATCGCAGGGCCCTCAAAATGATCGGCCTAGGTTTCTTGCTGTTAGGCTGGACCGCTGCCGGCACTCTATGGGCCCTGTCGATCTCGAAGGGCAGATCAAAGGAAAGTTTCAGTACCGCCGGTATCATTTTTTGCAGAAATAGAACCATGTTCTTCCCTTCCGCTCCCTCCGGCACTCCCACAATCCTTACGTTGTTTCTTCGGGCCTGGTTGTTGCCATCCTCAAGTTCCCTCTGTAGGGAGCGAATTTGATTCGCTTGTTTGTCCACCATACGGAGCCGCTCTTCATGCGCCGCTACGGTGTGTTCCACCTTCTCCTGACGCACTGACAGGCTTTCAAGCGAGCTTCTCACCTCCCCAATTTCCGCGCGCATCAGCGCTAGGGATTCCCCGTTGGCCTGCATTATCTCTTTCATTCCTCGCAGCTCCATTAAAATCTCCTGCAAGGCCTCTGGCTGCGGGCTCTCCCGGGTGGCCGCCATCTTGTGCGGGGAAGGAGGCTCCGTTTTTGTCCACTTCGCGCTGTTGCCTTGCGTCCCAGCAAAGTCCAACTTCACCGGTTTGGGGCCAGACATCTCTCCGGACGCGCCCCGCAATAAATGTAGGTGGAAAATATATATCAGCCTGCTCAGTTCAGGATTCTTGGTCTCGCCGTACTGGAGCTTCGGCCTTAGCCGTCCGTCTCGCTCAAGATCAGGCTCCGCCTCCCTACATAATGTGTTTTATAAAATACGTGGTTACATGCATAGAGTACACACACACATTTTGACCTTTTTCAGAGCAGGTATAAATTTGTGTATGGGCTTTTGAACCCTATTGGAGCTGGTCTGGGGGAGTCTGTTTTATAAAGGTATATAGGCCCTTATGTTGTCTTTATAAAAAAAATCCAATCAAGACTAAGGGGTATGTTTACTAAGCAGTCTTAATGTGCAGCCGGCGTTAGTGTGCAGGATGCCATATAAGGAGTGGGCGTGTTGGTCTTAATGTAGCATTTCTGGTTACCGTGCGATAAAGGGAGCCGTGGCACGTCAATGCACGTTAGCCTGAAGTAGGCGTGCTGACCAACAAACACAGCAAGAGAGGGGTAGCACTATGGTTAATACATTGACTGCTGAACCAGGGGTCATGAGTTTGATCTCCCAGTGGGGTTAATGAGTAAGACTGTCTGAGGCATTACCTTTTACTATAAAGCAGTCTGCTAGAGGCATTTTCCTTTTTACTTTAAAGCAGTGCTGCTGGAGGCATTTTTCTTTTTACTTTAAAGCAGTGCTGCCAGCAAAAACACCCTCACAGTGCTGTAATCTTCATGTGCAGTGCATCATGGGTACGAGTGGATTAACCCTATCCTGGTAACCACAGCAGACAGTTTGTGTGGTGACCTGCAGTCCTTCTGTAGCCAGCCTGGGGTTTATTCAGAGCTGTAGCCCACTGGTTATTTCACTGCCTGTAGAGCCAAAGGTTGTGGGTTTGATCCCACAGTGGGGTTATTTATTGGAGCTGTCTGGGGCAGTTCCTTTTTTTAATTTAAATTAGTACTGCCAGCAAAAACACCCTCACAGTGCTGGAATCCTCAGGTGCCCCATAAGGCGCCTTATAAGGCACCTTAAGGTTATAGCACTGTGAGGGTGTTTTTGCTGGCAGTACTAATTTAGATTAAAAAAAGAAACTGCCCCAGACAGCCCTAATAAATAACCCCACTGTGGGATCAAACCCACATCCTCTGGCTCCACAGGCAGTGAAGTAACCAGTAGGCTACAGCTACAAACAAACCTCTGGCTGGCCACAAAAGGACTGCAGGTCACCACACAAACTGTCTGCTGTTGTTACCAGGATAGAGTTAAGCCACTCGTACCCATGATGCATTGCACATGCAAAGCAGCAGTCTACAGATGAGCACAAGATGGGGTATGCACCCCCACAGCACCTAGGCCTGGTAGGGGGTACTGACCGTGCGCGTTACTGGGGCACAGAGTAGCTACAGACCGTCACATTGTGCGAGTACTGTGCTCACACTGAGCGTGAGGTGGGGCGCCCAGCACCAGGTCCACAGCACCTGCCCTCCCTGAGATAGGCTATGATGCAGGTCCCCATTAGTGCCAGTGTGTGATAGGTAGTTCTTTTAGACACACCTATGATACACCTGTGCCCATATGTATATCCCAATCATGTCTAGCCCTTGTGGACTATGATGCACCAGAATAGTGTATATCCTCTGTGGGTGCCATGGCCACATGATTCAAGGGGGGGGGGGGTGGTGTTTGGACCCATAGGCGGATTATGTAGTACCACCAAACTTGCTCTCTGGGGATCAGGGTGGGGGACAGGATCTCCCCTCAACAGATCCACATTCTACAGCACTGCCATGGTGGCAGTAGAGGGGACCAACAACCCCAGTCCTGCTGGGAAACAGATGCGCTACAGGGCAGTCAGTGCAGATCTGTAGAATTCCATAAGGCAATAGCAGACAGACAGTAGGCCTGGAAATGCTCAGCTGCCCCCCATCACTGTCTGACATTCTCCAGCAGCAAGCATAGTGAGTCTCCAGCCACTGCACCCTGCAAGGTGTTCCAGCCATACACATACTAACTGCAGACAGTCTGCTAGCTAGTCCACAGTGCATGTTCCTGGAGGAGATGTGTGCTCCCAAAACTGGGATGTGAGCACACCCACCAAGCAGCTAAGTCAGTGATTGGGCCCCCTAAAAGGAGAACCCATATATATCACTTGAGAGAAATACCATGTAGCACTATGGGGGAACCTAGCCATGCCATGGTCACTGCTCAGTCAGGGTGAGAGTGACCTCCCAGCAGGACATGCTGTAGCCACCCTGTCTGTGCAGGTGGTGGCCGGACGCTACAATGTCCCAGCCAATGCCCTATGCCCTGTGCAGATGCATCCTGCCCAGGCCGCCCTGTCTGGGCTATACCCACAGTACCTTGCTCCTCATTATGCACATTGGCAGGCCAATACTGGCAACAGTGCTAACAGTGTGGGCTGAGGAGGGTGTTGGCAGCCACCACACACTGGATAGACAGACACACACTCCCCACACCTATGCCAGCATTGTGCAACTATAGAGGTGTTTGGCAGCCCTGGCCACTGCATCAGTCCTGGGCACAGTGCAGGCATGGCTATGGTATGCAATACTGTAGGAGTCACTCCCCAGGGTGGTAAACACTGTCAGACACAAAACCTGTAACACACTCCACAGACATCAGAAAGGTTGCTATGATGCAGCTCAATCAGCAAATTGTGCTTAACTTAGGAATTGCTATCTGCCAGTAATCATAGCAACCTTTTGATAGATGTGTACCATATTCCCAGGTTTAGGGTGGCATTGCTAAGGTATGCAAGTGCTAGTATTGGGAGATGCACACAAGGCCCAAAATCCTGCCTCTCCAGGTGGCTTTGGTTGATGGAGCCTGTGGGTGCGGGTGAGTCTGCCCCTGTTGGCCGCTGCTCTAGGGCAGAGGTTCCCAACTCCGGTCCTGGTGGGCCAAACCCTGTTCGGGTTTTCATGCTGTCCCTAATGAATATGCATGAGATACATCTGCATACCATGGTGGCGGTGCATAGAAATGCAGCACAGCCATAGTTATTGGAGACAGCATGGGACCTGAATGGTGTTTGGCCCTCCAGGACTGCTTTTGGGAGACTCTGCTCTAGGTAATGCGCATGTTTATGGTGTCTGTGCTCTGTAGGGTAAAATGTAGGCGTTTTGGGCATGTTTACATTATCTGCACTAAAGGTTCTGTCTGTATTACCGCATTTTAGTAGTGGGTAAAATATGGGGACTGGGTTGGCAGGAACCACAGCTGGGACTTGAACCTGTGATCTTCTGCTCCTGAACACACTGGCTGTGTGCCCTGCACCACCATGTTGCCACAGAGACAGTGCATTCCCTGGAGATACCATGACTGTTTGTCAGACAGAGCCTGTCTGTTGCAGTGCACGGCACCCACCTAAACAGGGCTGGGCCATGGTCTGCTGTGGGCAGCAGCCACTGCCCCCTCCACCACCAGTACCCCTCTGTCACCATGCTGACATGCCCTTCTGCTGGTGGTGCTGGTGGTGCGCAGTCTCGGGCCATCCAGTGTGTGGGTAGGCGGCTGCCTATGGTGTGGGTTCTGGGGTAGGGGTGCTTACATAGATGTCCACGCTTCCCTCCAGCACCGCCTGCAAATGTTCTGTACCCTTGGGGGTACCTGCTGGGTACTATCCCCTGGACACTGTGGGAAACACACTCATGCCCGTGTTGGGCCCTCATCAGTTGCTGTCTGGCTGCTCTACTGTTTCAGCATTCGTATGGGCCACCTAGGCATCACCCTAGTCCGCACTGTGGCCCAGCTGCACCACAGCATGTGCCGCCTGCAGCCCTCTGTGTCCCCTTTTCCAGCATCTGTCCAGTTGCCCATTCTGACATGCCCACCCTGCTGTTGCAGGACATGTGCATGCCATAGGAAACCTGTCCAGTAACAAGGGAAAGCCCTGATCAGCGTTATTTCACTGTGGGATCATTCACCTTGTATGGGGACAGAGCATAGCCCCTTCCAAAATTGATATCTTTTTTTTGGAGCTTTCTCGGTAGTGTTTTTTGATGTTTCCCATTGCTATCACTATTGCCCAGCTAGGTTATGTTTTTTTTTCCAGTTTGTTCAGGTCATTTTCAATGTTTATCTGCCCTTTTGTTCTGTGCACATGTATCACACTTATCACCTTTTGTAGGTTTCCCTGGCTTTGCTGTACATTGCTGACGGAAATGGTTTCTCTTCCCTTTAAATCTACTCTAACGCCAGGGTTTCACTGGCATTAGTTTTCAGCCCCGAAATCCACAGCGTTAGTGTGCAGGGAGCCTCTTCCCTCCCACTCTCCACCCATTGACCCCTTCTCTCCGCCTCTGGGGAGCCTTCCTCCGCCCTCAGGGAGCCTTTACTCCGCCTTCAGCTCTCGTTTGTGCCGCTGAGCGTGCGATAAGGTACCTTATCGCACGGTAAAGCACCATTATCGCACGATAAGGCACCTTATCACGCGGTAATGTGTCAGAGCGCACATTAAGACGGTTTAGTAAACATACCCCTAAATCTTCAGGAAACATATAAATCAAAGATAAACAGTTCAATGTCCCGGATCCACTTTAATTTAAATCAGTTTTAAAGGACCTCAGATTTCAAGAAGGAACCTCTTTCAGGCAAATCAAGCCCCAAATCTCTGGATTATTGGGCAAAACTCAATTTATATCATCATCGATTCCATATATTGTTCAATAGAATACATGGCTTTTAGCTGCTTCATAGAGTCAATAATTGCTTTAAACAAGTATTAAATATATAAAATACACATCCAACACAATATTGTATGTTGAAATACTTATCTACATCAGGGATGAAGAGTTAAACTTTCAGAGGTCCCTCCATATGTGGCAGCACAGCCGGCTTCCTCTTTCTTGGTGTTTTACTGCAGTAAAAGGAGACAGCATTAGCCATACCTTTGGTCCCTTTAATGCTTCCTGGTGCTATCTGCAAACCTTCAACCACACATGGAAATAATAACTACACCTCAGTGAGGTGGTATTACTTTTTTTTGCAAAATAAAAACAGCCTTAAAGGTCTCTTTCTGAATGCTGATTATTGAAAAATCATGGATTAATGAGCAGTTTTGCATGAATCTACATTCCACGAGCTTGTTAATATGGAATTTATATAATTTTTTGGGAGAAACATGAATGTGAGCATCTTATTTTGAATGTGGGTAATACTTTAGAAATAAATGGCTCATATTCATACTTTTCTATGAATGCAGTGTACATAATCCAATTCAAACAATGTGAAGAAGAGTGGTACATTGATGAAACAAGTAAGAAATTAAGGATACATATCAATCTTCATAGACATTTCATAAAATATAACAGAAAAAAACGGAATGATCGCTCAGTAGGTGAACATTTCTCAAAGGAAGATCACTCCCTTAATGATTGTACAATTAAGGTATTTAAAAAAAGACTTCAGGAGTACAGAAGGGTGCAAACCATTTGAAATTAGGATGATCAAACACTTCAAAACTAACACACAAAAACCCCCCTCTGCAACAAAAATTACGATTTCTTTAAACACAGATTCTTCCACACATACAATCTTACATGTACTCCAATCCTACAACATTCATTCATCTCCTAACCTAAACACAATGACAACTGATTTTTGCATTTATTATAGAGGTATGCGATACTGTATGTACAACACTAGAAGAAAGGGTACATAGGAGTCAGTACACCATCCTGCATTGAAAAATATACCAGTGAGGCAGACATTGTCATCATACTATTAGTACTTAGGTAAATATATTGAGACTTAATACTGGGGATGAATAGTCAATTAATCCAATAAATAATCAAACCCATATTGTATAGGAAAGACATGGAGAAAAATAATCTGTTGAGGTACCATAGCCATCATCCTACATGTTTGAAACAGGATTTATCTATTTAGCAATTTTTAAGGTAAATGTAGGATGTTATTCAAATGCATATTTTGAAGAACAAGCTAGAGCATTATATAATTGTTTTATTGAGGAAGGTCGGCCTCATAAAATTGTAAGGAAAGCCTATAAATGAGTTTAGTACACACAGAGAGAATTATTATTGCAGTATCAAGCTAAACAGGATAAAACTAACATAGTAACATAGTAAATTACGGCAGATAAAGACCAGTATGGTCCATCTAGTCTGCCCAGTAAGATGGCAAGAGTAGGTGCACCTGCCACTCCATGCAGGTTACTCCTCCCCATGTCCTTGTGTAGGGGTGAACCCACTGCTCCGTGTAGGACACCTCTGTTTGTTGAGAAATTAGTTAAGTTTATTTTGATTTTATCCTGCTGCTATAAAGGGATCCACTGTGTCTGTCCCATGCCATTTTGAATTCTGTCACTGTATTTGCCCCCACCACTTCCATCGGGAGGGCATTTCAAGCAAACTAGACTGATGTGTGTTATCATATTCAGATAAAACCAAACAAATAGCAGTTATTATTCCAAAACATTGAGAAGCGCTTTTATTACACAATGTATTTAGGAAGAGACTGCTAATCACTTATACTAGAGGCTGGAAATTGTGATGAAAACAAGATTGATTCCCATGGTGATTTTAGAAAAATGTATTTATTTAGCATGTCTTCTATACCACTTTTCATCTTATCAAAGTGGCTTACATTGAACACAACTTTTGTTAAACATTGAACAGTCAATGGTTGTTACATACAACATAATACATATTTACATTGAATGAGTTATAGTGTTACATGATCAGAGGGGTGAGGGTCAGGGAAAACTATAACTATGTGCAAACAGGGTGAGGTAACATTGGGCAATGTATGAGGTAATGAGTTAAGGGAGGGGTTATGTGTCTGATCCAAACGTTTCTTAGAAGAGGTGAGGTTTTCGTTTTGTGTGAAAATCAGTTATGTCTTCAATGGCTCTTAGAGTGGTTTGGGAGAGTGTTCCATAGTGTGGGATATAGATTGAGAATGCTCGTTGGCATGCTACTTTGGAACTTTTTGCCTTTTGAGTTGGGATATTGAGGAGGTTCAGATTGGGTTATCACCAATGTAGTAATTTAGGCAGTGGAAAACCTGATAAAGGGCACCACAAACCACATAAGGACACCAAATCCACATATATCCAATATTCAGTTGCCTGGAGACCATTATAGGCAAACCAGATATTTATAGAGGTGTAATGGAATGTGGTGTGGGTGCTGTGGTGCAGATATACAGGATTAACACAGTGTTGCTGCTGCAGTGGACAGCTACTGATGTATATTTGGTTATAGGGAGTCATTCTGCCTCTCATTTAGCGGGGATAGATGGCCAGGGCAGATGTTTATGCCCCGCTGAATCTCTGAGCCATATTCTGGTGAATGAGCTCCCTGCACATACTGCAGAGATGTGCGGGAAGCTCTGTACCTGGGTGGGAGGGGACAGGCCGAGGGAGGAGCGGGGGCAGGCCGGAGGTGTGCCCTGACCCCGGTCATACAGGGCCTATTCTGGTGATGGCCCTGTACGTCCAGGCTTGGGCAGATGGACAGAGGACTTATTCCACCATGGAGGTGGAATAAGTCCCTTAGACCTGGGAGGACAGTGCAGTGGGGCAGGCATCAGCATGGTGAGTGGGGCAGGGGGTCCCTGCAGTTCGATTCTGGCCCTAACAGGCCCGATCAGGGGTCAGGTTTCAGGGAAAGGGACACTCAGGTGACATGCGGCAGATTGGGGCTCCGGCATGGAGCCGTGGTGCCATGGCAATGGAAT
The DNA here is from genome assembly GCA_033557465.1 of Ichthyophis bannanicus. Lineage (NCBI taxonomy): Eukaryota > Metazoa > Chordata > Amphibia > Gymnophiona > Ichthyophiidae > Ichthyophis > Ichthyophis bannanicus. The sequence continues at coordinate 85,298,347 of CM066050.1, read as the reverse complement.
GCCATAGCACCGCGGCTTCATGTAGGAGCCAATCTAAGCTAACCGGGCAGAGCTCTGGACACCTGGGGTGCTTGAATTGGGGCATGTCCTGGACTTCCAGGCCCTATGCCATGATTCTGGTCCTGCAGAGCTGTCTAGCCCCCATGGGAGCAGAATTGGGTGCATCTCTGATATGGACGACCCAGATGTGCACCTATGGAATTGGCCTCAGTGTTCTATGCTGCTTGCATCATTGTGAGCTGAAAGTCCATTTGTGACTCTTGGAGCATCTAAGCATTACCTGCACTAGACAACTGTGGCCTGCTATAATTGCAACTGCTACCATCCCAGAAGCATATGGTGGTACTACAGATACAGACAGAGAAGAAGACACCAGGTCCAGAGGAGAAACCAGAGGAGACAGTGCAAGGTCCAGCAGCAGCAACAGCTGTAGCCAGTTGAGTAGCACGGGAGGTGGCAGTACCATGCCCCATGTGAATACTGGCCCATGGTCAGTTTTTTCCAACTCACAAAGAAGAGGTTTTTCAGAGGTACGTGCTGAAGAAGACCACCACTGCTGACCTCTGTGAACTGCTAAAAACTAATCTAGAGCCAACAACACTGCCAGTTTTTGTTAAGGTTACCACAGCTCTGGGCTTCCTAGTCACTGGCAGCTTACAACATGTTGTGGGGGTGACCACTGACATCATCCAGTCTCCACTTCCACTGCATTGAGATCTTCACCAGATCCCTCTTGAGAAGGATGTGGGACTTTATAGCCTTCCCCCAAAGCAGGAACCAGTGACAGCAGACCATGCAGGATTTCCACACCATTAATGGGTTCCCCTCTATCCTCGGTGCTATAGATTGCACATATCTTGCCCTGAGAGTAACTGGCCAGGAGAAATGGACATACAAGACCAGAATAATTACTACTCTATGACCATGCAAGTGGGTTGTAATACCCAAAGGTGCATGCTTCCCAGAATTCCTACCATGATGCATATGTCTTATCTCAGTCAACCATTGAACAAGCCACTGTCACTGGACAGCTGAGAGATGCCTGGTTGGTAGACACAAAACCTAACATGAAAACATATTATTGCACAGTGAATTGTGTTTTGATATGTAACATTCCTCTCCCCTGTAAGACTTCGACCATATGGGATGATGTTGGACACAAAGATGATATAGGAGTGGAAAAAGAAGTACAGCCATAAGATCTGGATGCCACCCATAAGGAATGCTATGGGAGAAATGCACCAAAGTCACAAAGCCCTACCTAGCAGACCAGTATTAGAAAACAGCTATTCCTCACCCTTCCACTATGGACTCTGACGAGGTACATGGACTGCCACCACCACCAGGACAACACATGTGCAGTGCTGCAGATGAGTGTCCATATATACTGCCCATGATCCACAGTATAATATGTATGCACTGTCTATGCCATCTTGGAAATGGCACCAGAATGACTGCACAGCTCTGTGGTACCTGCTAGATGTCAATGTAATGTGGGACTGACTCTTCTCCCCCACAGACTATGTATACCTCCTCAGAGCCTGGGTCAGGACATCAGTGAGACAAGCACAGATACCTCAGAAGGAGAGGTACAACAGAGCACACCACAGAACTAGGTCTACATAGTAACATAGTATATGATGGTAGATAAAGACCAGCATGGTCCATCTAGTCTGCCCATGCAGGTTGCCCCTCCCCATGCCTTTGTTTAGGGATGTATCCACCGCTCTTTGTAGGTCACCCCTATTTGTTGAGATATAAAAGATAGTTATGTTTATTTTGATTTTATCCTGATGCTATAAAGGTATCCACTGTGTCTGTCTCATGCTATTTTGAATTCTGTCACTGTATTTGCCCCCACCACTTCCATTGGGAGGGCATTCCAAGAATCCACTATCCTTTCAGTGAAAAAGTATTTCCTGACATTGCCTTTCAATTTACCCCCTTGCAGCTTCATGTTATGCCCTCTAGTTTTACAGCTTCTCTGTCTTTGGAAGAGTTTTGTTTGTACATTAATACTCTTTAAATATTTAAATGTCTGAATCATATCTCCCCTGTCCCTCCTCTCCTCTAGAGTGTACATATTTAGGTCTTCAAGTCTCTTCTCATAAGTCTTCTGATGCAGACTCCAAATCATTTTGGAAGCCTTCCTCTGAACCATTTCCAGGCTTTTTATATCCATTACAAGATACGGTCTCCAAAACTGAATACAATATTCCAAGTGAGACCTCACCAGTGACTTGTACAGTGGCATTAGTACCTCCTCCTTTCTTCTGGTAATTCCTCTCTGTATGCAACCCAGCATCCTTCTGGCTTTTGTCACTGCCTTGTCGCACTGTTTTGCTACCTTGAGATCCTAAGAAACAATCACTCCAAGGTCCTTCTCCTGGTCCGTGTGCAGTGGAGGTACATATATTTACAAGTGACAGTGGAAGAACAAGTGAATATATTTACAGTGCCCCCTTCCCCTCCACTTTCACCACCCCTACCCATGTGTCTCTGCTTCCCCACCTGTGCACTCTGCTGGAGAAGTGCTGCATCAGAGGTAGTGCTCCCTTCGTCATCTCCTATGTGAAGGCAATCCTTTCTTGGGAGGCAACCAGTGGGTCCATGTGGGCAGGTGTCAGTTGAGGCCTAGCCCTCATACATTCAGAGGGAACTGGCAGTGCTTGCCTGGTAGCATGCCATCTCCCACTGCAGATGTATCTTGTTTGACGTACCTGGGATTGTTGGCTGAGGTCTTCCTTCATCAACTCTGTCTTGAATGTTTGCTGGTCCTGCACAGACCTCAGGTTTCTGGTAATATGACAGGTGAGGGTAATCATTTCTGCCTCCTTCTTCTCCAGCTGCTGTTCCATCTCCTCATCCTCCTCTGAGCTGTCTGCTGCCTATGGGATTGAAAATGGCTGTGGTGGTGTAGCAGAATTCTGGGGAGCAGGATGCTGTGTCTCCCTTTGTGCATCAGGTTGCCTCTGTTCCCCCTCTGATCACTCCTCCTGCTGTGGATGAAGTAGTGGCATTGGTTGATTATCTGAGGGTCCATCCCCTTGTGTGACAATACATGCACACCTCACTGGCTGGCCCAAGGTTCCTGGTTGTGGCTGTTCTATAGGGAAAGAACTAGCAAGAAAATGAGGCAAAAATTGCCCAGGCAGTCCAGAAAGACAGATTTATATAGAAGCAACACATAGTAAGATGAGTGTTGCTACTTGTGCATATGTGCAGGCCTGATGTTGGAAGGGTGGTGTTCAGGTGGTCATCCTGTAAAGTTTCATATGCCACAATCTTGGGGGTAGGGGGGGGGGGGGAAGCAGGGGGTAGACACAGCATAATGCTTGCATTTTTACTAGGGCTCCTACATAATTGTGTGCATACTCTCCCAGTAGTACTGGAATATGCTAGGGGCTTTTTAGATTGTGCACCTGTCGAGGACCTTTGGTGCTGCCTTACCATTTATACTCTTTATGACCCTGCAACCCCTCCTGGCTCTGGATATAGGGAGAGTCCCAGTATTGCCTACACTGCAGACCTACCCTGTGTGGCCATATGCCCTCCCATGTATCAGTTACATGTACAGTCGATTTGTATCCTCCTCCAGATAGAGGTGGAGATGTGGAGGTTGGTTCTTCTGTGCTCCCATGTGTAGAACACCCCTTTCCACCTCATCACTATCAGTGCCAGTGCCTCCTTCTCCTCCTTGGAGAAATTGGCCTACCCCCTGCTGTTGGCCATTTTGTTGGTATGATGACCCCATCCAGAGAGGGCATTTGCCTGCAGAATCAGCCAGTCACAGCTATCTGCCCTATCTTGTTCTATCCTGGTATTTCTCACCACCCTGTCACCCACTGGTCAGCTCTTCCATGCCCTATGTATGGCACCATGGTACTGGTGTGACACAATCCAGCTAATTGGTTCTTAACCATGGATATTTAGTGCTGCACTGCGGCATATCTTCTTTTGTGGATACTCTGGTGCTATCCAACCACTGGGTCCTTATCCATGGATATGTGAAGTGACATTTTAGAAGGGACATCTAAGTGGAATCTAGGATGTCCAGGTCACCAGATCCAAAAGTCCAGGGGAGTGACAACAATGAAAGGGTGACGTGTAAGTGCTGTCTGAACTCACTCGGTCTCCACCTTGAAAGAAGCACATCCCCCCAACTGGGTCTGGAGAGGACCATGCGCATGTAACATGGCCAGGTACATGCACAGTTGCAGGCCATTGTAGAAAGGTATGATATCCACAGCCACTGAAACAGATACTTGCACATGCTGGAGGAGGTATTTCAGAATGTCATTGTGTATGTGATGATACATACCCATACCAGCCTTTCATTTTAGATCTGCGGACATACAGTAGTGGGACAGTAAAACGATTTGACTGTAAAATAATATGCAGACTTTCTTTGACTCAGTGAACGTGACCGTGGTGGTAAGATCATATTTCACTCTTCTCCATGCAAGTGTTGCTGCCGTGAAATGAGCACTTTTTTACAACTTAGTCATGATCAGGAGAAGGTATACGCATGAACATGTCAGCAGCAAGGGCCAGATATGCTTTGGCCATTCTGAAAACACATGGTGATGTGCATTTCCATTGCCCCATCCAGGGCATACCTCCACCATGCCCCCATGATACATAGATGTGCTGGTGCCAGGAACGTTTATATACCCGACTTTCTAGAATAGGTCTGAGGATGTCTTTACAATTTGTACATTTGAATACTTTTTCAGACATCTAAATCATAAATAGCACTTTTAAAACAATCCCCTTAGTGCTGCAATACTGCATACCATTTTCTGGGGTTATTTTGAATATCCAACCCATATCTCCTTCTGGGTTGCCACATTTGTCTGCCACTGTCACCTGACACCTATCCAGCCATATGCAACCACTATGTGAATATGTGTTGGTTATATGATGATGCAAGCTCATTTTTATGCAGATATTTTTTTTTTACTGAATATCAATCCCTGTGAGTTTTGTGAGCAGGCATGGAATGGGAAAGTGTGGTTACACTCTCCTGATCAATGTGAATTTAAAACTACTATTTATGCAACATGCCAGTTAGATTATATAATTTATTTAGTTAAATGCTAATGTCTTCAGTTACACATTGGCAGAACATCTAGATCTTTAAAACTTGATTAACTGAAAACCATAGTAGGCTGCACACTAATGTCACTTCTGCTCCGATGGTTGAAAATTGTCAGCGACTTCATCAGAAGTTTACTGATTTATGATGGTGAGTTATTGGTTGAATTAATGAGGAACATCGTAGAGACCATCATTGTTTGCTAACTTACAGAGAACTGTATTAGATTTATATATTGGATATACTATGTTTTTTTGTTTGTTTTTTTAATGTTTTTTTGAAAGTGTGAATGAACAGGTGGACAAAGGTGAGTCGGTTGATATAGTGTATCTGGACTTTCAGAAAGCCTTTGACAAGGTCCCTCATCAGAGACTTTTGGCAAAACTAAAGAGTCATGGGATAGGAGGCAGTGTACTACTGTGGATCAAGAACTGGGTAAAAGATAGAAAGCAGAGGGTTGGGCTAAATGGCCAATTTTCCCAAAGGAGAAAGGTGAATAGTGGTATACCCCAGGCATCTGTGCTGGGTTCGCTGCTTTTTGACATATTCATAAATGACCTGGAATGTGGAATAACGAGTGAGGTTATAAAATTTGAAGATGACACAAAACTATTTAAAGTTGTTAAAACCCAAGAGGATTGTGGAAAATTGCAAGAGGATCTTGATAAATTGAAAGACTGGGCATAAAAATGGCAGATGAAATTTAGGGGTATGTTTACTAAACTGCGATAATCGTGAATAACGCGTGCTGTAGAACGTTAACGCTTGTTAGCTTGTGATAGCGCATGCTATCATGCGCTAATGAGCGTTAACGTTATACAGCGCGAGTTATCACGCGCTAACGAGCGTAATGCTCCGCGGCGCGGTAAAACACCGCAGAAGGTGGAGAGAGGGCGGAGAGAAGGGGTCAATGGGCCGAGAGTGGGCGGGGAGAGGCTCCCTTCACACTAACGCGCTGAATTTCAGAGCTGAATTCCAACGCGAATGAAAACCTACCGGTAAAAGCACTTTAAAGGGGAGAGAAACCATTTAAGTGTCAGCAATGTACAGCCTAGGCAGGGAAACCAAAAAAAGGTGATAAGTGTGATACATGTGCACAGAACAAAAGGGCACAGAAACACTGAAAATGACCCCAACAAACTGGAAAAAAAACAACCAAGCTGGCCAATAGTAGTAGCAATGAGAAACATCACCCCCCCCCCGAGTAAGCTCCATAGAACAGATATAAATCGTGGAAGGGTCCATACTCCGTCCCCATACAAGGTGCATGGGCCCACAGTGAAATAGCGCTGCTCAGGGATTTCCCCACCATCGGACAGGGTTCCTATGGCGTGCACATGTCCCACAACATCAGGGCGGGCATGTCGGAACGGGCAACCGGGCAGATGCTGGAAAAGGGGATACAGAGGGCTGCAGGCGGCACATGCTGTGGTGATGCCTAGCTGGCCCATAGGAATGCTGAAACAGTAGAGCAGCCAGACAGCAACTGCTGAGGGCCCAACATGGGCAAGAGTGTGCTTCCCACAGTGTCACAGGGAATAGTACCCAGCAGGTACCCCCAATGGCACGGAACATTGGCAAGTGGTGCTTGGGGAAAGCGTGGACAGCTATGCAGGCACCCCTACCCCAGAACCCGCACAATAGGCAGCCGCCTACCTGCACACTGGATGGCCTGAGACTACGCACCACCAGCTCCACCAGCAGAAGGGCATGTCAGCATGGTGGCTGAGGGATACTGGTGGTGGAGGGGGCAGTGGCAGCTGCCCACAGCAGACCGTGGCCTAGCCCTGTGTAGGTGGGGGCCGTGCACTGCAACAGACAGGACCTGTCTGACCAACAGTCATGGTAGCACCAGGGAATGCACCACCTCTGTGATAACATGGTGGTGTAGTGCACAAAACCAGTGTATTCAGAAGCAGAAGGTCACAGGTTCCAGCTGTGGTTTCTGCCAACCCAGTCCTCATATTTTACTCACTACTATAACGTGCTAATACAGACAGCACCGTTCTTGCAGATGACGTAAACATGCCCCAAACACCCACATTTTACCCTACAGAGCACAGACACCATAAACATGCACATTACCTAGAGCAGAGCCTCCCAAATGCAGTCCTGAAGGGCCAAACACCATTCCGGTTCCATGCTGCCTCTGATGAAGATGCCTGTGCTGCATTTCTATGCGCCACCCCATGGTATGCAGATGTATCTCATGCATATTCATGAGGGACAGCATGAAGACCCGAACAGTGTTTGGCACCACAGGACTGGAGTTGGGAAGCTTTGCTGTAAAGCAGCAGCCAACAGGGGCAGACACACCCGCACTCACAGGCCCCATTATCCACAGACTCCTGGAGAGGCAGGACTTTGGGCTCTGCGTGCATCTCCCAATACTAGCACATGCATACCGTAGTAATGCCACCCTAAACCTGGGAATATGGTACACATCTATCAAAAGGTTGCTATGATTACTGGCAGATAGCAATTCCTAGGTTAAGTACAATTTCCTGAGTGAGCTGCATCATAGCAACCTTTCTGATGTCTGTGGAGTGTGCTACAGGTCTTGTGTCTGACAGTGTTTACCAACCTGGGGAGTGACTCCTACAGTATTGCGTACCATAGCCATGCCTGCACTGTGCCCAGGACTGGTGTGGTGGCCTGGGCTGCCCAACACCTCTATAGTTGCACAATGCTGGCATAGGTGTGGGGAGTGTGTGTCTGTCTATCCAGTGTGTGGTGGCTTCCAACACCCTCCACAGCCCACACTGCTAGCACTGTTCCCAGTATTGGCCTGCCAATGTGCATAATGAGGAGCAAGGTACCGTGGGAATAGCCTGGATAGGGTGGCCTGGCCTTGCCGCATCTGCGCAGGGCATAGGGCAATAGCTCGGACATTGTAGTGCCCGGTACCACCTGCACGGACAGAGTGGCCACAGCATGTCCTGCTGGGAGGTCACTCTCACCCTGACTGAGCAGTGACCACGGCATGGCTAGGTTCCCCCATAGTGCTATATTGCATTTCTCTCATGTGATATATATGAGTTTCCTTTTGGGGCCCAATCACTGACTTATCTGCTTGGTGTGTATGGTGACATCCCCGTTCCGGGTACATGCATCTCCTCCAGGACCATGCACTATGGACTAGCTGGCGGGCTGTCTGCAGCTAGTATGTGTCTTGCTGGAACACCTTGCAGGGTGCAGCGGCTGGAGGCTTGCTGCTGGAGAATGTCAGATAATGGTGGGGGGCAGCTGAGCATTTCCAGGCCTGCCGTCTGTCTGCTATTGCGTTATGGATGTGTGCCGCTCTGTCTGTTCCCCAGCAGGACTGCTGTTGCTGGTCCCCTCTACTGCTGCCATTGCAGGGAGGTAGACTGTGGATCTATTGGTGGGTGATCCTGTTTCCCACCCTGAGCCCCAGAGGGTGGGTTGTGTGGTGGTACATAATCTGCCTATGGGTCCATACACCCCCCCCCCTTCACCTACATCAGGTAACGATGGCACCAACACAGGATATGCACTAGTCTGGGTGCAACAGCGCCCATAGGGACTAGACATGACCGGGACATACAGCAGGACACAGATGTATCCTAGGTGTGTCTAACGGACCTACCTATCACACACTGATGGGGACCTGCAGCATGGTGTATTTCAGCCATGAAAAGTGCTGTGGACCTGGTGCTGGGCGCCCCAGCTCAACCTCAGGGTGGGCACTGTACCCGCACAATGTGACTGTCTGTGGCAGTGCCACACACAGTCTGTTCCCCCTACAAGGCCGAGGTGCTGTGGGGGTGCATACCCAATCTTGTGCCCATCTCTCGACTGCTGATTTGCATGTGCAGTGCATCATGGGTACGGGTGGGTTACCTCTATCCTGGTAACCACAGCATAATGTGGGTGTGGTGCCGTGCAGTCCTCCTGTAGCCAGCCAGTTGTTTGTTAGCAGCTCTAGCCCACTGGTTACTTCACTGCCTGTGGAGCCAGAGGACATGGGTTCAAAACCCACAGTGGGGTTCATCAATAGGGCTGTCTTAGGCATTGTCTATTTTTATTGTATATTAGTTCTGCCAGCAGGACCACCCTCAGGGTACTATCCCTTTAGGGTGGCTCATAAGGCACCCTATAGGGCGCTTTATACGGCGCCCTATAAAGCGCCTTATAAGGTGCCTTATATGGTGTCCTATAGGGGACATTATAGGGTGCCTTGGCAGACAGCGCACTTTATAATGTGCCCTATGGAGTGCCCTCTAGGGTGCCTTATGTGGCACCTTAGGTTACGCCACTGTGAGGGTGTGTTTGCTGGCAGCACTATTCAGGTACAACTAAACGTCTTCACAGCCCACTACTTAACCCTTTCCAGGCCAAGCCCAGTACTTTCGGGATCCCAACTTCTGCCTATATATTCCTATCAAATGCTATATAATACATGACCATGCCAGAGGGAACATCACTATTGGAACATATTGGATACGACGGGTACAATTTTCCTGATATGTGCAAACATTAACCCGGCTGCAGAATGTGGATTAAAATATTAGAGTAGGCCTTCAAAGGGTTACACATGACACCTCAGCCAGCCTTATTCATTAGGCATACTGGGGAATCAAACCCATGACCCTTGTACCATCAGTCTGTGTAGTAACCATTGTGCTACAGCTATGTTTCTGTATTTGGGTGTCTGCGTGCTGTCTTAAACTTGCACGCAGTAGCGATCATTGCTGCGCGGCACGTAATAACGCGCGCAACTGCGCGTTATCGGTTACGATGTACCGCCCATGTCCTTTTTTGGCTTTCCTTCCACTAACGCGGCTCCTAACGCGAATTGCACTAACGCAGTTTAGTAAACATACCCCTTAATGTGGACAAGTGCAAAGTTATGCACCTAGGGAAGAACAAACCAAACTATGGTTACACAATGCAAGGTTCCACATTAGGAACCACCACCCAGGAAAAAGATTTAGGTGTCATTGTGGATAACATGTTAAAACCCTCGGCCCAGTGTGCAGCAGCGGCCAAGAGAGCAAATAGAATGCTAGGTATCATAAGGAAAGTAATGGAAAATAAAACAAAAGATATTATAATGCCTCTATATCATTCCATGGTGAGACTGCACTGTATTGTGCGTAATTCTGGTCGCCGTATCTTAAAAAGGATATAGCGTTATTAGAATAGGTTCAGAGAAGAGCCACCAAAATGATAAAGGGGATGGAAGAATACTCCTATGAAGAAAGGCTAAAAAGGTTAGGGCTCTTTAACCTGGAAAAGAGATGGCTGAGGGGAGATATGATAGAAGTCTATAAATTAATGAACGGAGTGGAATGGGTAAACGTAGATCGATTGTTTACGTTATCAGAATATAGAAAGATTAGGGGACATGCAATTAAGCTACAGGGTAAACTATTTAAGACTAATAAAAGAAAATATTTTTCACTCAACGTGTAATCAAACTCTGGAATTTGTTACCGGAGGATGTAGTAAAGGCTGTTAGTGTAGCTGGGTTTAAAAAAGGTTTGGACAAGTTCCTGGAGGAAAGGTCCATAAACCATTATTAAGAAGGGACCCAGGATATCAATGCTTGACCCAGAACAAGCATTGCGGAACCTGTGTCTTTTGGGGAAACTGCTAGGTACGTATGACCTAGATTGGCCACTGTTGGAAACAGGATACTGGGCTTGATGGACCTTGGTCTGACCCAGTAAGGCATATCTTATGTTCTTATGTACTAGCTTCAAAAGGTATGAATGAAGAAACTGAATGGATGACATTGATCTGATGATTGATTGGTTGTTTTTGTTCATGTAATTGGACTTTTAAAAATGGTAGCTACAATATGATGATATAGAAGGTAAAGGAAACCAGAATGCTGTGAATTTTATGATGTAGAAAGAAGTACTAATTGCGAATCCCCTGAGGCAGAATCTTTGAATTCAAAAGGCAGAGCTGTGTCTGGAAGCTGTGGGAAGTTTTGGATGTATTTGAGATCAATATTCCGGTAAGCTTTCTACAAAATCAATTGGAATGTTTAAGTGTACTGCCAAGATTGAACTATTAGATAAGAATGAAATTTAAAATTATAAGGATTGTTTTTTACATATACTGGTATAGATCCTTTATTTATCATTGTTCCTGTTAAGTGACATCGAGTTAATGTTGACTTATGATGATCCTGTGGATAGTTGTCCTGATCTGTGTTCGGTCTTCAGTCAGGCAGCTAATTGTTGATAGAGTGGCACCATAGCTGCTGTTATTGTACTAATCCATCACATTGCTGGCCTTTGTCTTTTACATTGACCTTCAACCTTGCCAAGCATGATGTCTTTCTCTAATGATCCTTCTCTTTGCATGATGTGTCCAAAGTATGAAAAGCAAAGTTTTGTCATTTGAGCTTCTAAAAAAAGCTTAGGTTTGATCTTCTCTAGTACCAATTGATTTTTTTTTCTGACAGTCCATGGTACTATATATACAGTATTCTTCATCAACACTATAGTTCAAAGGCATCAATCTTTTTCCTGTCTTTCTTCTTCACTGTCCAACTTTCACATCTATATGATGTTATTGAAAATACCATGGCTTGTAGAAGTTGAATCTTTGTATGCAGAGATATATCTTTGCACTTGAGAATCTTGAGTAGGACCTTCATAGTCATTCTACCAAGAGCAATGCATTGTCGGATTTCTGGATTGCTTGTTGTTTCTTTATTGATCTAAGCTGGTTAAAATAATTGATTTTGCCAGTTGTCAGAATCATTGTTTCTTCATGTTAATGTATAGGTCCATTTCAAAATTATGTTCCTTGATCTTGATAAAAAGATGTCTCAGATTGCTTCACTTTCAGCCAGTAACATATTAATCATCAGCATAGCGAAGGTTGTTGATGAGTCTTACAGCAATCTTCACACCTTGGTTATCTTCATACAGTCCTGCTTCTCTTATGATTTGTTCTGCATATAAATTAAACAGGTAGAGGGAAAGTATACAAACTTGTTGCACACTTTTACTGATTTAAAACCATTCTGTTTCTCCTTGTTCTGTTCAAACTGTTGCTTCTTGATCAAAGTAAAGGTTGTTTATAAGAACTATTATGTTCTGGTATACCCATGCTTCTTAATGTGGCCCAGAGTTTTTCATGATTTACACAATCAGAGGCCTTTGCTGTAGTCAATAAAACACATATAGATATCCTTCTGGTATTCTTTTTATCTTTACAAGAAAACAAATGGTGACATAGTGCTGGAAGATAAGACTCTCAGATCAGAAGGCCCTCAACAGGATATTGGGGAAGAGGTGACGATTCTTCAGAGTAAAGCCAGCATTTATGATGTGGTTAAAACAAAGTCCTCAAGACATCTGACTGCTGATGTAGCTAGTATGAAATAAGAGTCAGAAGTTGCAAAGATGTCTTACATTTTGGAACATGGAACATACAGAGCATGAACCAAGGGAAACTGGAGGTGGTCAGGAATGAAATGAACATACACAATTTGATCTGTTGGGAGTCAGTGAACTGAAATGGATGGGCATTGGGCACTTTGAATCTGGTGATCACATGGTATACTATGCCAGAAATGAAAGACAAAGAAGAAATGGTATTGCATTTATAATTAAGAAATGGTATTGCAAGAACTGTGATGAAATACAATCCAAACAATGAACACTTAGGGCCTCATTCATGAATGCGAATCCGCCTATTTCTTCACCAGCTCTTCTCATATGTCCTGTGCTTCAGGACAGGGAGAGCCAGTGGGGGGCGGAGCAGGGGTGGGCCACCCGGCAGCATGTACAAGGCCGATTCAGGTCACGGCCCAGTGCGTGCTGCCGGGCCTGCTTGGGCGTGCTGCTAGTACCACCTCAGAGGTGGTATAAGCAGCACAATTTGACCAATCAGGGCAGGGGAGCCACCCCCCGGGGCCAGGACCAGGTGTGGGGGGGTCACGCTGCATGATTCAGGCCATGGGAGACCAGTTGTGAGTCAGGTAGTGGGGTTTTGGGGGGTCAGAGCCATGGATGCCAGGGTCGCCTGCAAGGAGGATGTCCCTGTAGGTGGAGGGGGCACTCCGAGCCATCTTCGGCCTTTATTCTGGCTCCCGCAGGAGCGTTTTGTTCCCGCAGACCAGAATCGGGTCCTAATGGCCCAATTTTCAGTGAGGACATCTGGATGGCCCATATGTCTCCCTCTCGGAATGGGGCTCTAAATTTCTATTTGTCGGTCAACATTATTTACTCCCTTGCAGTTCAACTCTTTAATGTCCAATATCTCCTAAAAGAAAGTGGCCAGTGAAATGGCTTTGGACTATTTATGCACACATAACAGACACATAAGAGAATCAAATAAAACAAAACCAATTAAAAAAGGAAATAGTATAAAAAAATGGGACTTTGCCAAGATATGGTTATTCCCCAAACCAAAATTTGATTTCCAAAAACTAACCAGTGTATTCTCTGAACCGGCCAAACTAAAGAAATACTATTTATTATTTTTGTTGGATTACTCACCATGAGTGGAAATCCTCTCTTGTAGTGAGTCCTCCATTTTAATCAGATTTAAAAAGACCTTGACAGGCCTAAATCCGGATTCGGCCACGTAAATAACTACCATTCCAATACGGGGTATGAGAACTTTAAACTTCCAAATCTCTACCCTCCCGTTTCACAATTCATCTATGAAAGTTCAAAACAAGCTGCATTCCCAAAGTGATACAGTCAGTAATATGACACTTAGCTGATTCTTCTGCCACCGTCATGCCAACAGTGATAATGTTGATTGCCGCACTATTTCGGGCTATAATACCAGCCATACCACCATACTGGTTCTGCTTTGGCTAATCACAAAGTGAAAAACTGCAAGGTTCTCGCAACACCATGTTTCAAGCCATTCAGCCTCAAAGCTCTTCCTCAGGCGAATGAACCCTGCAGCATCCAGTTCCTGTTTGTACTGAAAATGACGTCAGAAAATCAAGTCATAATTAGGATATCCTGAAAGTAACAAGCAGTAGTTAAGATTGCAATCCCCACCAATCTATGTCAGCATTCATTCCCTTAGGGACCACAGTTCATAATCGAAAAATCCATTGCTGTTCTTTATAAAGCAATTGAGATTGACGGTCTCCTCCCCTTGGGTTGGGAGGAACATGATCAAGTATTAACCATTGAAGATCTTCAAAATGATGTCCTTGCTGATGGCAATGAGGAACCATTGGAGCTGCCATCTGTAATATGTTAATATGTGAACTTTGTTCTAGCAAACGCTTTCTTATTGGATGAATGGTTCTGCCAACATATTTCAGTTACACAAATTAAATAATGGTCTTCTCTTTCAGAGTCCTGTATAGCAATATTGAGATTATATACTCTGAATCTGTTACAGAAAGTGATATGTATCATACAACTTTATAAATCTTATCTTGTTTATAAATAGAAATGCAGATGAAGCGCGGCTGATAGGGGACAAAGCCTTACACCAAGCACTGATAAGCTAAGCACAGTCTTAACACTATTTGAATATTATCCCGTAGGGGGCTATGAGCTATATGGGTCACTGATGCAAAAGGGCTTTCATCCCAAAGTTACAAGTTTATTGCTTTGGGTGCCCATAGTCTGAGACCCGCTTAAACCACCACGGGCAATTCTATTTATAAACAAGATAAGATTTATAAAGTTGTATGATACATATCACTTTCTGTAACAGATTCAGAGTATATAATCTCAATATTAACATATTTCAGTTGACAGAGACAGATCAATAAATATATAACAAAAGAGATAGAACATGTTGTTATGTGTTTTAAATGATACCGATGATCTGTATTAGGATCTACCCAAAATTCACCTTGTATCGTGGTCGCATAAAAATCGCAAAGTCCACAAGCATAATGTCCCTTTTGTTGTACTAAAGACACTGTTGCATCTTTTGCCAACATTTGAACAAATAAATCAACAATATTAGGAGACCGATGGTAAGCCACCATTAAAGGTTTCTGAAAACATTGATGTAAAGATAACATTGACCAATGTTGTTTCAAAATAGTAGTGATCTGTGTTACATTTGGCAAATAAGGTAATACTCCAATTATTGTGTCCACTGCCGGCTCTCTCCTCTGATGTTCAGCTGCCTGCCACCAACAGGGTGATTGTGTAAAGCCCTCTTGAACGCTCGATATACTAAAGAAGGTGGGTACCCCTATCCTGAAGTCATGCCTGCGATATTCAGAAACTATGGAACATAATCTTCTGATTCGTAAAAACTGTCAAAAAAGTAGTCCCTTTCTCAAGGAGGTAGGATGATAACTACTGTAGAATAACGGAGTAAAACATTTCATTGTACAGGCTTCCTATATAATGTAGTGTATAAATTTGATCCATTCTTATAAATCAAAAGATCCAAAATTCAATACTGTCCTTGTGGTATTTTGGGGTAAGCTGTATATTGGTGTTAAGAGAATTTATCCATCCAAAAAATTCCAATAATGACGGCACCGAACCGGTCCAGACAAAGAAGATGTCATCTAAAAATCTCCTCCAAAACAAAATCTGTTGATACCACTCGGAACCATAAAGAAAACATTCCTCAAAATAAGCCATATATAGCTTGCTACGGAAGGTGCTACAGTAGCCCCCATAGCTACGCCAAACGTCTGTAAATAAAAAATGGAATCATATACAAAATAGTTTTGTTCTAGAACAAATTTTAACAAACCCAGTACAAACTCCTTTGGCAAACGATTGGGTAATGTCAGATGCAATTGAGCTAGAATTCCATACGCTTCCTGTTGATGGATGTTCATGTACAACAAAACTACATCCATCGTCACCAAGAAAGAGCCCTTGGAAACCTCTAATGTAGACATTTGAGTTAGAAAATGGAAAGAGTCTGTTTTTGCGGCCGAGTCCGGATTTAGGCCTGTCAAGGTCTTTTTAAATCTGATTAAAACGGAGGACTCACTACAAGAGAGGATTTCCCTTCATGGTGAGTAATCCAACAAAAATAATAAATACTATTTCTTTAGTTTGGCCGGTTCAGAGAATACACTGGTTAGTTTTTGGAAATCAAATTTCGGTTTGAGGAATATACTGGTTGGTTTCAATGGGTTTTCATAGTTTATAATCAAGATATGATTATTGGCACCCTTATAAATGATTCAAATCAGTTTGAACAGAAGAACCACATTCCCATTATAGTAAAATTAGATGTACCTCTAATCAATGAGAGTACTCACATGACTTGAATCAACCACTGAATGATGGCTCTAATGTTTAAAATGGCTACATTCACTCCCTGTTCCTTTTTCACAAAGGTGAAGACAAGAAAGCTGCCTAAGACCATCAGAAAAGCCATTATCACCAAACATCAAACTTCAAAGGGGTGCAAGGCCATCTCCAAAGACCTTGGGATTCCAGTGTCTAAAGTTTGCAATGTTATTAAGATGTTTTCTGCTCATGGAACTGTCAAGAACTTCCCAGGACCTGGTGGAAAGAGGAAAATTAATCCAAGAAGTCTTTGAAGGTTAGTGCAAACTGTTAGAAAAACACCATGTACAACATTCAAAGAGCTTGAGGTTGACCTGGAGCAATGTGGCGTGGTCGTTTCAACCCACACCTTACGCTCTGCACTAAACAAAGAAGGACGTCATGGGCAAAGTCTATGGAGGATCCCACTGCTCAAAGACAGACATAACAAGGCATGCTTGATCTTTGCCCAAACCCACCTTGAGAAACCACAATCCTGGAAAAATGTTCTGTGGACAGATGAAATTAAACTTGAGCTCTTTGACAATGCAAACCAGCTTATAAGAAAAAAAACACCCTTCCTACAGATAGATATGGTGGAGGTTCCATAATGTTATGGGGCTGTTTTGCTGCCTCAGGAACTGGAGGCCAAGAACGTATTAAAATAATCTTGACGTCAGAGGACTGCCAATGTATTTTGGAGTGAAATGTGCTACCTAGTGTCAGAAAGCTAGCTCTGGGTCAAAGGTCATGGGTCCTCCAGCAGGACAATAATCCAAAACGTACATCCAAAAGTACAAAAGAATGGCTAAAAAGGAAAAAATGGACTGTTTTAAACTGGCCAGCAATTAGTCCTGATCTCAATCCAATCGAGAACCTTTGGAAAGAGCTGAAATCTGCCATTGATAAAAGGAATCTTGGAAACATTCATGAGCTGGAACAAATCACAGTTGAAAAGTGGGAGAAGCTATCAGCAGACAGATGTACGAAACTTATAGATGAATATAAGAAACGTGAGGCTGTCATCACTGCCAAGGGTTGTGCACCCAAATATTAGTGAAGGGTGCCATTAATCCTGTCCAGGTCATAGTTTCTATGGGCCTGATTTTCAAAGGCAGTTACACGGGTAACAGCCCATGTTACCCGTGTAAATGCCTTAACTGGGATTTTCCAAAGGCACCTACATGGGTAGTGCCTTTGGAAAATCCCAAAAGTCCCTAATGCACCCAGATGCTAACCACTTAGCATCGGGGCGTGTTTGGGGCATTTTGGGGCAGAGCAGAGGTGGGAAATGGCACTAAGTGGGTAGCAGCAATTTTCAATGCTGCCCGCTTAGCGCTCTGCACCTTAAAGTTACGTGAGGAAAATTGAAAATCGCTGCTACCCGCTTAGCCTTGGCAGCTGCCGGCTGTGCGGCATGACCCAGATATTCATTTCCATCGCCATGGAAATGAAAATCTGGGTTAAGGGGGGACGGGGTGCAGGCTATGCGCTGATGCGGTGCTTAGCCTGCCTAAATGAAAATCAGGCCCTATCTTCATAAACCACAACAGATTAAAATACAAAAAGGAAAGATTGCCCTATGTGTTTTCTGCCACTAATTGTATAATCCAATATATAATCAAGCCCACAGGTTTTCAAAGATAGAAGAGTAGGAGCAGATTTCTCATATTAGAGACAGGGGTGGCCCAAGAGGGGTGCGGGGCCATGTGCGGAGACTTGGTGCGAGGCCTCATTTGCATAAGGGACCTCATTTGAATAAATATTTGCATAATGTTACCATACACTAACTTTTAGTAAACATGCCTCTTAATGAGAGTCTGGATAAAGAAAGACTAAAAGATTTCTACATTACTATAATCCAGTGCCAACCGCCAAGCAGATTAGGAACTACTACAAACACTGCCCATTTAGAACCCATAGCAAATCCACCGTATCCTAACAGCACTACCAGGACTCACAAAGCACCATACCCTACCTATCAAAAGGAAACACTGCAAATATAAAACCAATACATTTCAGAGAATAACAATACATGACCTACTTGGGAAAGAGACAAAGTGGCAATGTCAAATAGGAATTATATATACAGAATACCTCAGCTCAGTTAAACATGCAGAACATAGACCATCACCAAACAAGGAATCACAATTTAGAAACAGGAAGACAATAATTAAACTGGGAACCCCAAAAGCCAAACTTGGAATGTACAACACTGCAGAAATAAAATTATAAATTAATTTCCTCTTGTACTAAACAAAGTGCAGACGTTAATGATGCACATTTCCCAGAGCTGACATATTCCAGTTAATAAATTCAAAATTAAGAGATATTTTTCTATCTTTTGTGCACTTTTTTTCAGTTGCAATTGCTCCAGCCACTTTCTTCTGGTTTCTTTGTGTCTTCTGCTAACTCTCCATCGCCTGCTGTCCATTTGTCCTTTCTTCTCTCTTCTAGTTTTTTTTCCATTCTCTCTCTACATCTGCTTTAACATACTAATCTTTCTCCTTTTACTCTTTCCTCGTTCCTATTTCATCCACTCAAATTTTACCCCTCCATCCTCAATCCCCACTTACTCTCCCAATATCCGGCCAATTATAGATTTGTCTTCCCTCCCACACAAAATATTTTTTCCCAGTCCATTTCACTCTCCCAGCTCCATCCCATTCTAATCCTCCCCCAACATCAGCTCCCTTCTAGTTCCAGCCCCACCCAGCATCCGCTGCTTTCTAGTCCCTGCATCAGCCCATTTCTAGTCCTAGCCCCCCATAAGCCCATTTCCAATCCTATCCTAGCCCCACCATCAGCCCATTTCCAGTCTTAGCTCCCCCATCCATTTCCAGTCCTATCCGAGTCCCTCCATCAGCTCATTTCCAATCCCAGCCCCCCATCAGCCCATTTCTAGTCCTTTCCTAGCCCCACCATCAGCCCATGTCAAATCCTAGCTCCCCTCCACTCAGCCCATTTCCAATCCAAGACCCCCATGAGCCTACTTCCAGTTCTAGCCCCTCCATGAGTCCATTTCAATCCAATCTCCTACCACAGCCCATTTCCAATCTTAGCACCCCTCAACAGCCCATTTCCAGTCCTATCCTAGCCCCTCCATCAGCACATTTCCAGTCCTAGCCCCCCCACTCAGCCCATTTCCAGTCCTAGCCCCCTCCCCTCACAGCCCAATTCCATTCCAAGCCCCCCTCCCCATCAGCTATTTGCAGTTCAAGCCCTCCTTCCACTCAGTCCATTTCCAGTCCTAGCAACCCCCCCAGCCCATTACCAGTCCTAAGCCCCCCATAGCCCATTACCAGTCCTAAGCCCCCCATCACCCCATTTTCAGTCTTAGCCCCATAGCCCATTACCAGTCCTAACCCCCATCAGCCCACTTCCCGGCCTAACCGCCCCCCATCAGCCCATTTCCAGTCTTAGCCCCTCCCACAGCCTATTACCAGTCCTAATCCCCCCATCAGCCCATTTCCAGTCCTAGCCCCCCCCATAGCCCATTACTTGTCCTACCCCCCCCATCAGCCCATTTCCAGTCTTAGCACCCCATAGCCCATTACGTCCTAGCACCCCCATCAGCCCATTTCCAGTCTTAGCCCCCTCCATCAGCCCATTACCAGTCCTAACCCCCCATCAGCCCATTTCCAGTCTTAGCCCTCCCATAGCCCACTTCCAGTCTTAGCCCCCCATAGTCCATTACTAGTCCTAACCCCCCATCAGCCCACTTCCAGTCTTAGTCCCCCCATAGCCCATTACCAGTCCTAACTCCCCTCCCCCCATGTGAGGGAGGGGCCCATGCTGAAAACTGACTTTGAATTCTAGCTGTTCTTTAACAAGAATATAGAAAGGTCACTTTAATATTGTTGAGCTGGCTTCTTGTTCATTGTTTCCATCTCTTTTAACTTTACTATCCAAGTCTTCTCCAGCCAGTCCCTAGCAATTTCAGTGGGAAGACTATTTAGGATAGGAGGCCAGAATTTGACTCCGTATTTTGCCAAAAAAGTCATTTTTAACTGTATCTAGTTAATTTTGGATTGTGTGACCAATACTGTAACTCGTTGCATTTAAAATATAGTCAGAGTATGTAAGATACGTGTATATGGATACATGAAAAGCCTCCACTAGTACAATCCAATGTAGATACGTAAAGTCTCCTCTTTTACAATCAATGTAAAAATTGTAATTGCTTGTTGTGCCTTTCACCCCCCCTGAAATCAATGTATGTTCAAATTCCGGCCTGTACAGCCGCCCCATTATGTATAGAATACCGCTGCTGATCGCTGGAAGCAGCGGGATACAAGTGTACACTAAATAAAATAAATAAATAAATAAACTTAGCCAACCCTGCAAACCCCCTTATAGGGCTGAGTAGATAGGCCACTTTAGGCTTTATCTGTCATCATTTACTAAGCTATTTGTTGTGTTGTGAGGAACATATTTGGAACTACCGCTTTAAGGGGCAGCAGCTCTGCTATATACTCACCTCAGAAATCTGGATACTATTTCTACTTCTTCAGATAAAATATATCATGTTTGCTTGAATGAGAATGAAGACTTGACACTTACTATGTTGCATAAAGTGTGGTATAAATTGAGTGTAATACATGTGGTTGAGGGGGTCATTTTATAATAGGACACCTATGTGAAATGTGTCTATTTTATGTCTAGCTTATAACAGCCTTTGTGCTTTTATAAAATAGGCTTGTATAATGACCCCCAGTAATGCACAATTTC
Organism: Ichthyophis bannanicus; assembly: GCA_033557465.1. NCBI lineage: Eukaryota > Metazoa > Chordata > Amphibia > Gymnophiona > Ichthyophiidae > Ichthyophis > Ichthyophis bannanicus. Next base: position 85,277,302 of record CM066050.1, on the reverse strand, counting down.
TCTCACAAAAATTCACACCTGCTGTACTGAACCATGTGTGAATGTGTGTATGTACTCTATTCATGTATGTACTTTTTATAAAATGCACATATGTATCACAATGCCCATCCAGCTCCCCTCAAGCTATGCCTCTGGGAATTCCTTGCAACATGCCTATGCCTTTTGCATGTACACCTCTGCACAATTTTATAGCAGCCACCTTCTACATGTAAGCTATACATGTGAAAAATGCTTTCTAAAATGATTCCCCTAATATACACTTACTATTGAATCTTTCTCCTTTATAAAGAAATGAGCAATATGTCAGTATGATGAAGGGAAATGTTCTGTTACCTCAGCTCCAAAGGAAAAGTTCAGAGCATTATGGCAGCAAGAAGAAGGAATTACAAACAGCCTGCAGGTGACGTCCTATCTTTGATCTCTCGCATGGTGAGAGGTTCTCTTTTAATTTCCTTTCAGATATTAAGCTTTTGTAAAGATAGACTCTGGGGTGATATTAAATGACTGAAATTTATTACAGGGAAAGTAAAAGAGTGAAATGGAAGTGTATATGCTCAAAACCAAGATGGTCTACTGACTGCACAAAACATTTTAGACAAACATAGTTTTTCCAGAACCTTTTACTGATGCCCGTGTTACTTTGAGTATCCATTTTGCACTGCAGCTGCAATGAAGTGATATCAGCATATTATACAAAGTAATGTTTTTTGTAAAAGATTCCAAATCAAAATAAGACACTTGGTTAATCGTATTACTATGTGTAAGTGTACTTAGGTTACATATAGGGCCACTATTTCATGTGGGTGGGGAGGGGGATATTCAGTGGTAGGGTTAGCATGGTTACAGCGGCTAGTCACTACTGAAACTAACACCTGGATATTCAATGTCGGGGTCATATCCAGCCACCAGCATTGACTATCCAGGTTAGCTGGAGAAGCAGGAAGCTAACCAGACAGTGGCAATATTCAGCAACTGCCTGGTTAGCTTCTGCAGTAAAGGTTAGGCCACGGGAGAGGAGAATCGGTCCTGCTGGGGAGAGAGAGATCAGCTGCGATCGCTGAGTGAGAGCATCTGACGTCATCATCCTGCCCTATAACAGTCTGGGCTGAACCGCGGGACTGTGGAGAGGAGAATCGGTCCTGCTGGGGAGAGAGAGATCAGCTGCGATCGCTGAGTGAGAGCGTCTGACATCATCTCCTGCCCTATAACAGTCTGGGCTGAACCGCGGGACTGTGGAGAGGAGAATCGGTCCTGCTGGGGAGAGAGAGATCAGCTGCGATCGCTGAGTGAGAGCGTCTGACGTCATCATCCTGCCCTATAACATTCTGGGCTGAACCGCGGGACTGTGGAGAGGAGAATCGGTCCTGCTGGGGAGAGAGAGATCAGCTGCGATCGCTGAGTGAGAGCGTCTGATGTCATCATCCTGCCCTATAACAGTCTGGGCTGAACCGCGGGACGCGGTCGCGGCCGCGTCTTTGGGCGCGACCGAAGGGGCATGACCAAAGGGGCAGGTCACGCCCCTTTGGAGCCCCTTCGGAGACTTTCGGAGAGTTTCGGAGGGGTTTGAGGTGAGGATTTAATATTCTTCAATGGGGAAACATCGCAAGAAGAGCCTTCCAGGTGTATCGACCGTGAAGGCCCCCAAAAGCGAGGGCCCTATGGATAAACACCTAGTCAGGCGAACCCTGGAAAGTGGGAGTATGGAGTCGTCTGTTGCTGTGAGTACATCCTCGTTGTCCACCTCTTCTCCGATTGGGGGAGTTACCCTACCCCACTTGCCACAGAATCTCGGCGGGATTGTAGACGGAGGTGAGAAGGGAGTTTTCCCTAAGGCCTCCGACCTGGTGTCTGGTTTAGTTTTGGGGGATACTATTTCCACTGTTAAAATATTGCCATTACCTAAAGTTGTTCAGGTACCTTCAGTCAAGGGGGGATTGGAATTATCCTTGACCCCTCCTTCGGATATATCACTTAAAGATATTTGGACTGTTGTGACTCGGACTGAAGTAAGTTTGACTGGAACTTTGGGGCAAATTGAAGAGTTCACAAAAGATGCTGTGGCCAAGTTTATTGACTATGATGAGCAATTAGGTGTGGTTGGGGAACGCCTGGAGCAATTAGAAACTAAAGTTAATACTGTTAGAGCTGTTTCTGTAGCCTCTGTAACGGATAGCTTGTATGTTCGTAGACAGTTGGAAAATTTTGAGAATTCAATGAGGTCGAAGAACTTGCGGTGTTTAAATTTTCCTTTCACGCATTATTTATCTCCACTTATCCTCTTTTATAAATATTTGAAAGAGGTGTTACTTTTTGAGCAACCTGAAATATTTAAAATTGCTAATATTTATTATATACCTAAATTTAAAAAACAGATGTCTAGTGAGAGAGATGATGCTGTAGGTGCTCAGGCGGCCTCTCCCCCTAGTTTAGAACTTTCTGATTTTTTGGAATCCTCCTCGGATAATATAACCGCTTGTGCTACTCTGGTGGTTACTTTTTATTCCGAGATGGATAAGAATTCTGTTATGAAAACGTATTTCTCTAAGAAACATGTTACTTTTTGTGGTTCTAGGGTCATTCTTTTCCCGGATGTCTCGAAATCAACCCAGATGCGCCGGAAGGCTTTTCTGGCGTTGAAGGACCGTACACTTGCATTGGGAGCTACTTTTTTCCTTAAGTTCCCATGCAAGTGTATTGTTGGACATGCTGGGAAAAGTTATGGTTTTATGGAATCTGACCAGTTATTGGCCTATCTTAAAGCCCAGGAATCCCAGTCTGAGGTGACAAGTTAGTATTTAGGGATTTTGAAATGATTTATCTCCTTTCCCTGGAAAATTGTTTTTCCTATATTGTTTTTCATTTGACATGGCTCGAATCTCTTCTCTCCCATGATGTGGACTTGTAGTTACAGATATGTGTTAGGTTGGGCCCTCGGGTCTTATGTTTTCTTTTTGTTTTTTCTGATATTACCTGTATTGTTCGTTATGTACAATTTAAAAATGCTTAATAAAAAAAAAAAAAAAAGGTTAGGCCACTCCTTCAGGTGTCTGACTTTTGCCGCTTAGCATTAGCCACGCAGTAGCTCAATGTCACCGTTACCCAGTTATCTCTAGGTGCTGCCTCCGTTCTGCCCACAAAATGCCAATGGGGTGTACAGAGGTGGCACCCAGGAATAATCAGCAGCACTGACCATGTTAGTGCCACTGGATATCCCAGTGATTACAATTAACATGGCTAAAAAAAAAAATAAGTGCCTTTGAGTCAGTCCTGACTCCTGGCGACCCAGAAGCTCCTGGTTTTCTTGGCAATGTCACTGGAAGTAGATTGCCAGGCCTTTCTTCTGAGGCAATGGAGGGCTAAGTGACTTGCCCAAGGTGTGCTAGTGGGAATTGAACCCTGGTTGTTTGGTTACCAAGCCAGTGTTCTAACCACTAGGCTACTCCTCCACTCATGGCAAACAGGTCTGCTAACCGGCACTAATCATGTTGAATATCGCCCCCAAAATGTTTTAGCCAGTTAGCAGACCTGCAAACTGGCTAAAACATATTTCATTTGATATTCAGCAGCACTATCAGGATAGTGTCGCTGAATATGACCAGAGACTGCATAAAAAATTGGCCAGTTAAAACCGGAGCAGTCTGTGGATGGATCGGGGGTGGTGCCGGTCGCTATTTTTATTTTTATTTATTTAACTTTTCTTCTATACCGCGCTATTCATATCAGTGCGGTGTACATCAAACAAAATCCTATACCATGCAGTCGGACCACATAGTATTTACAGTGAACAGGATTAAAACTTGGATATAACTTGGGTAACTTTCTACAGTTTATTTACATTGATGCCTATACTTTCCTGCTGCAGTCTATTCAGAGCTGGGCAGGTTGGGCTGGCTAACCGTTATAATAACCCGCAATACTCAACCACTAACCAGAAGTGTAACTGGTTAAAGTTAGGTCATCTCAATAGGTATCCTAACTTTAACTTGTTACCACTACCCAGTTAGTGGCTGAAGCCTGTGTGATGACTCCCCATTACATGTTCTCCTTTTTCTCAAGGCGAATATCTCAAGCACATTCAGAATGCATCACTGCTGGGCCAATACTTTCTGATGCTGATCTTGTACATCATACAATCAGCACCAGGAAGTGCTGGCTCCATGACCATGCATATAGAATGTGCTCACTGTGCCAATCTTAAGACGAAGGAGGAGGAAGAACAGTGGGGAGCAGCCAGGACATCTTTTTTTTTTGGGTGGACCCAAGGCTGAATTTCCCAGCAGGGCTGACTCAAAAGTCTCTGCCACCCTTGGCAGAAGCCCTGGCATGCCACCCCCCAGCCTCCCCCCTTCTCCATGCTGAGCCGCACTGCTGATGATTCTGTTGGCGGAGTCGGAAGGCAGGTCGGCGGCAGCAGCAGGCCATGTGCTTCAGCACACATGGCCTGCTACTTCTGACCCCTCCAACACAACTTTGGGGGAGCGGTGGGAGTCAGAAGCACCAGGCCATGTGTGCCAAAGCACGTGGCCTGTTGCTGCTGCTGTTGCGCCAACCCTGCTGCCAGAATCAGAGGTAGCAGGGAATGGCTTAGCTCAGCACGAAGGATAGCAAGACATGTGTGTCGTGTTGCCCATGGAGGTCTGCCACCCTAGATGATCGCCTAGGATTACCTAGTGAATGGGCTGGCCCTGTTGGCAAGGGTACATAGTTCCCTTCCACTGGCACTGATTGGCCTTCCTGCCCTAACACCTGATCCCTAACTGTATGTATAGGAGAGAATTAGATCCCTGAATTACCAATCAGAACTTATTCTGCTTGGCTTCATACTTTGAGCTTTCAAGGGCTGTTAAATAATCAATTCCATTGCAGAGCCCATTGTTACAAAAGCAAGTGACAGTTTTGCTGTTGTGGTATATGAAATTTCTATTTGGATTTAATAGTATCCCTAGATGAGCTACATTCAGGTAAAGTATGTAGTTTCCTGTCCCCAGAATGCTTACAATCTGAACTTGAGGTAATGAAGGGTTAAGCCACTTGCCCAAGATTACAAGAAGCAGTAGTAGAATTTGAATCCTAGCTTCCCTGTTTCTCAGCCTGCTGCTCTAAGCAATAGGCTACTCCTCCATGTCTGCAAATATTTGGTTGCATAAATATCACACAGTTCAGAGTTTATTTCATATCAATAACATTTTTTGAATAAAAAACATTGAAGCTAACCAGCCAGGCAGCAGATTATCTTTACATTATTTAGAGGTGCCACAGAGAAAGGCAAAATGGTATGGGATCTGTAACAAAATCCATATCAGTGTAAACCGCCTTGATATCATGAAAGGCGGTATATAAGAAATGTTAAATAAATAAATAAATATCAGATGAGCCTGAAGAATCTAAATATGGATAAGCTAGTTCAGGTCACCTTAGTAAAGGCTTCAGTAATAAGGTCTGCAGGTACCAGATACGGAGGAATCTGACCTTGCAGCAAGTTACTGATGCTGTTATCTAGTTCCATAAACAAATCATAGGTAAGTTGACAAACTGGTTGCATGAAAGTATGATCTTCATTGACTATCCCTTTAAGCACAGTTAATTCCGCTGTATTCTGGTTAATCAACTTAGAATGAAGATTGGCTACAGTTACAGTATTATGCATGGTCTTGCCATGGGCAATTAATTGACCATGTTGTGAATAGTTTTGTGTTTTGATATTTTTCATATCAGCTTTTAACTCTTGAATATTGCTCTAGAGTTTACTTACAGATACTGCATTCACTACAGACACTGTGGACACAAACAGTGAGCTGAGAGCAATTAATAATGTACCAACAGCAAATCCTACAAATCCTTTAGGTCTAAGGTGTTATTACTATATAGGTTGGATCATAACCTTCTCCAACTGGCTTAAAATATTGTGTACATCAGCAATGGCATAGTCCATGTGTGCTTTTAACCACTGTTGTGTGTTAGGTGTGCATGGATCCGAAATATTGAAGTGTTTCTGTAAAACATATTGTGGATCAAGTGACACAAAGACTTTCTGTGTGACTATTGAAGGGAAAATTGGAATAAAAGGACTGTATGCTCAGGTCTGCTTAGACTTAGGTCTGTTTTATATGTCTGCTTTATATGACTGCACCCTTTCTAGAATCACACACAGGATATGGATGGCACAGAAGACAAGAAGACAATATATGACAATAAACACCAATTTTAGCTGAACTTCATTGGCTACCAATTTACTCCCGAATCAAATATAAAATTCTTGTCACTACATTTAAACTTATAAATAAACTTGCACCATCCGCACTAAATACACTGATTAACATTGACATTGATAAACGATCTCAAAGGAGCAGAAACATAAATACTTTAACAATACCAAAAGATTTTACAAAAGCCAGAAAACAAACCAATAAGAGAGCTTTCTCACACTCTGCTCCAATACTCTGGAACAATTTACCTGACAACATTTGCCTACTGTCTGACATAAAAGAATTTTAAAAAAAATTAAAAACTCACTTATTTACATTACACTATAATACACTCCCAAAACAGAATTCTCAAAGGGATACAGGCTAACATTTATTTTTAATATTATATACCCTATTTTCAAAAATAAATGACACTAATACACTAATTTAACCATACTACACACTCATTTACATGATGATTAATAATTTAACTAGCAATGTATATATGTTCTAATATGTTATACTTGTAATGTTACAATTTTCCTTGTAAATTATAATTATCTGTTCTATGTAAAATGTCCTGGTATATCTCATACCAATTAGCCTACTGTTACATGTAAACCACACTTGAAACAAGGGAAAGAGCGGTATATAAATAACTGTTAAATAAATAAATAAATAAATAAATAAATATGTGGGCTATAGGAGAGTATATGCTCGCCATAAGAGAGTATATGCGGCCTATTAGAACAATCTGGGAAAAAACATATTTTGTACAGGAGCGTGCAAGGATTTGGGCCCAGCAATACAGGCCCAGCTAGGAATTCAAAGAATTCAAACTAATGAGCACAAATATTCTTGCCCTGAAGGTTTCAATTAGTGTCAGGAAATGGAAAAATACAGGAAGGGGCAGAGGTCACAAGTCATGCATAGATAAGCAGACCTTGATAAGCAGATCCAGATGTATAAACATAAGAGGGTCCTGGGAAAGAGCTTTGCAGGAAGCGTGCAAACACCTAAGAATTTATGCTGAATTTGCTGAAACTATTTAGAATTTGAAGCAGAGAGGTATATATATAAGACAGCAATTTTAGAGGGTCTTGGGGCAGTTCTTTTCTCCCCTTGCAGAGAGAAGGCTGCCCCGCTGTCCCTCAGACAGGTACTTGCTATTTGCATCTATAACCATTTGTTTGCTGTGCCAAATAAAGAGTTTCTTTGTAGCTGAGCAACTATTGTCTGAACTGTTTATTGGTAATTAGTAATTTTGTAGGTGGACCCGGCCTACAATTGGCACCCAAACAGGGACTTGAGGGGCCCTAGAGGGACCCAGGGACCCGAGCAATAGGCTCCTAAATTCTTTTTATCCAAATTGTCCAAAGATACCTCTGGCTGACGTGATCGATCAGTCAGGGATGAGAATTCCCATTGTCCGCCAAATTATATACAGTGGATGAGGATTCCCTTGGGGTTATAGGACTCCGAGGATGGGTTACCGTCGACGAGAGAAAAAGGATATCGTTCCAGTACGAACGAGAGATTTGGATTTCCCTAGGAAGACTCCAGTGGGTGAGTATATTGTGTTTCCTGTCTACAAACAAGGATGGAAGATTTACCCAGGTTTGATTGGTGGGTGAGTACTAGATTTAAGCATATGCATATGTATTTTTTATGTAATTAATATTTTTGTTGTGTAGAAAACTGTTAGAGTGTCTTTGTATTTAGTTGTAACATTAGGGAAAGATTAGGGAAAGGAAGTTTGCCCTGACATTAGGTCTTTATATCTCCAGGATTGATTGGTGTATGCGTGTGGGTTTGGATGAAGCGTAAGGATTGTGCTTCTCTGTGTGAGTCCTGGATAAGTAACTTCTCACCTCTGTAAATAAAGAGGTTTGAATTTTCCATCTGTAAAAGCGAAGTTACCCCCCTCTGTAAATAAAGAGGGTTCTGACCCTGTTCCCAAACAGTGAAAACAACAAGTCTACTAACTGCAGGGAAAGGGAAAGTTGGAAAATGTTAGAAAAAGAATTATGTTTGCTTTTATTTTATTCCACAATATCTATGTGCTTGTAAGACGCCCCCAGTCTCTGGCGAGGGTAAAACCATTGACCCAGAGTCCCTGGAACGCAAGTGACAGGCGGTGTTTGTTTATTTGTCTCTCTATTCTTCCAAGCCTTTCCTGTCTTCTTTAGAACATTGAAAACAACAACAAATCTCCCAGGGTCTGCTGTAGCAATTGGTGTGCTGAGACAGCTGGTTCTTTTCCTCCTGTCTGTATGAGTTTGTATTGTAACATGGAATGGATTTTCTGAGTTAATGGATTGGGATCGGAATGTATTGTACACTGAAATGAGAATCTTAGAAGCAGACCGCACAGATAATTGACAGTGTTTTATTCTGAACTGCCAGCTATTGTGTGCAGTGATCTGACTGGAAGAAAAACAAGAAAAATAGTTTATAGTTACAAGTACAGCCTGAAAATTTCAAATTGTTTCTTTTTCCCTTGTGAATATTTGTGTGCAGTAAATAAGTCTAATCCACATGTGTAAGTTTTATTTTTTTAGGTTTGGGATCTGAGTGTATCCTGGTTAAGAAAAATGTGTCTGCTGTTTTCTGTGTGTCAGGAGATTAAAATAGCTATGCCTAGGTCTGTTAGAATGTTTGTGCTGATAAAAGTGTTGACAAAGGGCAGTTGTACACAATGACAAACAAATTCCTATGAATGTGTTACTTTTTGAGAAGCTTATTTTGAAATTCTATGTAATGAATCATATATATTTTGATCCTTCTTGTTTTATGTCCTGAGTCAGTCCTTTGTGAGCTGAAATGTCTCTGTTCTACAGTAAAATACTGTTTTTCTTTTTCATTGCTGGCTGCTCATGAAACAATTCTGTTTTTCTTTGACCTCCAAAGTAGAGGTTAAGAGCCCTGACAGGACAATGGGGCATCCTGAGCCAGTAGTTACCAGATTGCAACTTGGAAATGATTTAAATCCTGAGTGAATGTTATTGTTCATAAATTACAAAAAAAGAAGAGCTGAAACTATATCTGTTTAACTTGCTGTGTTGAAGATAACATCACATTTGGCTGTCAGAGTGTTTGCATTCCAGATATCCCCCAGCCTTTTCATGCAAAAGTATCAGTTTCATGAAATGCTCAGGATAATTACTTTGCCTTGTTAAGCTCTGTACTGATGACTGATGAACAGGGCAGTGACTACACAGATCTTTCCCAGTTTTGTTTGTTTCATGGAGTTCCCCCCCCCAAAAAAAGAGAATATTTGTGGAAGTTGTTTGTGAGTGGCTTATACGGATCCTTGTGAACACTGCAGTTTCAAGATCAGTCCAATTATTTTAAGTTTTCTGCAGCACTCTCATTGAGAACAGTGTATGCGATGGATTCTAGTCATGCGTGAGAGATATGTGGCTGTCATGTTAAAAGCCATACTTTGTCCTATTGGGACTGCCGTTATAAGATGTTACAGAATAGTAGTTTTATATTGTAGGGACTTTACTCAGATTGTTTAAGACAGTTGCTATTTTGAATGAGCACATATGTCCATTTTTGAACCATACCAATTAAGTTGGTGAAAAAAGGGACGCTGTTTACTCACGCTGTTATGCTTATTAAGAAGAATCCAAATTTATATTTTCTACCAATCATTTGTTCACCACAATACTAAGTTTTTAACAATTGCTTGATGTTCTTAGCAACCTTGCCAAAAAAAAAAGGATACATTAGTATGGTATAAAACATGAAAAGGACCTATGTATGTAGTTGGTAGAATGATGCCAATGATGAAGAAATGTTATAAGGGATGAAGTGGGATATTAAGAGGAGGGACTCTGATGGACATTAAACTGATGAAGGTAATTTACAGTGACATATCTGCCTAATGAATCTGTAAACAAATTTTATTCAACTATGCTGTCTCCAGAATCTTCAGTTCAGGAAATCATCTAAGCCCCAACACATACTCAACAATTGGAAATAGACACTTGGAGACAGGCTAGGTGCATTTTGCACCCTGATATGCTTTAGAACACCCACACTGGCCATGTGGTACTTCCAGATGCTTTTTGTCTCATCTTGCCTTTGTATGTCCTGGCCAGGCATGCATGGGTAAAAGAGGGATGATTTGATGACAAATTTTCACAAAATATTGGTGTAATTCTGAAACTTGCCAAACTTGCAGAATACATGTGTGCAACTTGTCTGATCTGTAAACATGTAAAGATCAGTCAAGGGCATAGTAGAGTATTTCCTACCAGCAAATGAATCTCCAGTGATGGAGAGACAAGAGGTTTATCAAACTGAGAGACACAGTCGACACCATATGAGATAGTTATGATCTTAAGTAAATGTGGATGAAATTATGTTTGTCGCATTGCATTATCTCATTGTGAAATCTAATCTAGAATATTTAGTCTTTTCATTTAATATTGGTTGCTGCTCTTCTGAATGGGACCTGGAGCCATGTCACCTATTGCACTCCAGAGACTCCAACAGAGGAAACTGGCCATAATCCAGATGGAACAGACCATCCCAAGACCTCCGAACTAAACCAAACTTAAACTTCAGAGACAGGTGAAGTGCACTACGCAGTCCTGAAAAACTGCTGAGAAGCAGGCCCAAATTATCTGAAAATAAGGACTATTAGACTGACATTTGGGAAAATCTACAAGCCATTTGGGCTTCAGCAATTGCAATACCCACACCAGCTCAAGTTTTGCTGTGACATTTTCAAAGCTTTCTTCATCACTTTGTTGAATATTTGATGTGTTCAATATTATTGCACGCTGTATGTCTTCCATTCTCTTAGAATGTTGCCTGCTGGTTTTCCGGACTCGGAGGAGGCCTAACAGCTTTCTTTATAACTCTTTTAAGTATTGCTGTTTTTGGTATTCTTGCCTGCTGTATTTTTTCTATTTTATTCGGATGCTGAAAGAAAATGACAATGCAAAGCACCAATACCATGTATGTTGTTTCTCGAGAACAGTACCAGAAGCTGCCCCTTACTGACCCCTCTCCGTCTCAAATGGTTGTTATCCATGCCCCTTAGTGGGATTACTTTTGCTTCTCCTCCACATGAAAAAAAAAGAGAAAAAGAAAAAGTGGGGAATGAAGGGACAATTGGAATAAAAGGACTGTATGCTCAGGTCTGCTTAGACTTAGGTCTGTTTTATATGTCTGCTTTATATGACTGCACCCTTTCTAGAATCACACACAGGATATGGATGGCACAGAAGACAAGAAGACAATATATGTGGGCTATAGGAGAGTATATGCTCGCCATAAGAGAGTATATGCGGCCTATTATAACTATCTGGGAAAAAACATATTTTGTACAGGAGTGTGCAAGGATTTGGGCCCAGCAATACAGGCCCAGCTAGGAATTCAAAGAATTCAAACTAATGAGCACAAATATTCTTGCCCTGAAGGTTTCAATTAGTGCCAGGAGATGGAAAAATACAGGAAAGGGCAGAAGTCACAAGTCATGCATAGATAAGCAGACCTTGATAAGCAGATCCAGATGTATAAACATAAGAGGGTCCTGGGAAAGAGCTTTGCAGGAAGCGTGCAAACACCTAAGAATTTATGCTGAATTTGCTGAAACTATTTAGAATTTGAAGCAGAGAGGTATATATATAAGACAGCAATTTTAGAGGGTCTTGGGGCAGTTCTTTTCTCCCCTTGCAGAGAGAAGGCTGCCCCGCTGTCCCTCAGACAGGTACTTGCTATCTGCATCTATAACCATTTGTTTGCTGTACCAAATAAAGAGTTTCTTTTTAGCTGAGCAACTATTGTCTGAACTGTTTATTGGTAATTAGTAATTTTGTAGGTGGACCCGGCCTACACTATTTCAGATTGTGTGATTAGGAATCCAGGTGTATCTTGTAGTATGACACCAGAAGGAGGGCCAGGCTCAATCAATTTGGCAATTTCAGATTTTGCTGTCAGCAAAATCAGGAAGAGGTCCTTCAAAGTTTGGTTCTCCATCTGTAAAACAAAACAAACAGGCTATTCTGTTCTAGGTTAGTAGTTGTTATTCCTAACAGTAAAAAATGGAATTATTTAGTAAATCCAGATCCTTATGCAATTTCTACATCTGTAAAGGTTCAAGAATGTTTCTCGTCTCCTTCTATAAGTGTACTTTACTTATAAGCTAATAAAATCAAAAATATGATTAACAGAAAAGACTTTTTAAAAATCACTTGGGCCAAGAGGCTGTCCTCTGTGTGGCTCCAAAATTCCATAGTTCACTAAATATACATATGCTTGTTGTCTAATGAGACAGACTGAGCATGGATAAAGTGTTAAATTAAGACCTCTTACAAAGAACGATCAGAAACAGAAGCTAAAGTTTCTTACTTCACTTCAAACTAGGTACAAAATGAAGTCAAACCACTTCAGGAGGTTTGCCAGCTCTAGGAAATGACATGTGAATACAGGTATAAATGAGTACTTACAGATCCAAAACTGTGCACCTTTGTAGAAAGCTGTAAAGGAAATAGTCACAAACAGAAAATGAGTTAGACTGAAACCTTGTCAGTATAACTACCCCTGTCTCTGTAAAGCCTTTCTCTGAGGCTGAGAGACTAGTAAACTTGGACATTCCATATGGGATAAAGTTCCTCAGTGCATGGAATGAGAATCACACTTGTACTCCATCTTAAGAGTACTTAAAAATTCACTGTGGTCCAACCGTAACCACAAATTGAACCCTTGATGTCAGTTTCCTATAGGAACTAAACAAAACCTTTTATTTTTATGTGGTCAGGTAACCTCAGAAATGTACATTCTTTCTCTAGAGTTTTTACATCTCTGTATACACTCCCTTGGGAATGTTCTTAAAACAATTAAGATAAAACAATGTTGTTTTATTTTACAAATAAAGTTTTCTCAGAAACCTATGAACAAAGAAGAAAAAAGTCATAATAAGTTAAATCATAAACATTTTTACATAAGTGGCAGTAGTGGAACATGATGAGTGTCAAAAGATCCCACACTGAAAGGAACTGAAATTAAATTCAGACTATTACATTCTTGACTGCAAGATTTCTCAGCAGAAAAGAGGGGTTCATCAGTACATTTAAGCCCTACATGCACAGGACATTTCCTAGTCTGTTTGCAAGCATGTTTTAATTTCTTTCGGGTATGGAAAAGTAATTTATAATTCCTGTTGGTATGGAAAAATGCCTTTGTTGGCAGTGAGCCAAGAAGAAAAGTTTTAAACTTTGGCTTTTGATCTCAGTCAGGAATGGATTATGGTACACATTCCAGATTTTCCTGATGCACAGAGAACAATGGCTCTGTGTTCATATTAACAGGCAATGAAACATTGTGCTTTAACTCAAAATCAGAGTTCAGCAGAAGCTGGACTGTTTCAGGAGCTAAGCATTGAGGTGCACCTGCCACCTCTTGCAAGGGCTCAGTTCCCAACTCTTCTTTGTTGACTGGAGCAGGGCTAGAAAGACACTGCTTTTCTGCTCCCTGAAAATTCTGCACTCCCAGGGTCAGTGAAGAGAATTTATGGCTCTCTGCTTCAAAGTCTGTAGCAGTGGGAGATGAAAGGGGCTCTTTCTCGCAGCTAACCTGTTCAAGGATACCCTATACAGAATTCCCATTATCTGTTCTTTCTAAAGGCAGGAAGGAGTTAAAATCAGGTTCTGGCTGATTTATGGGATTCAAAGAAGCAGTTTCAGTGTTAGTGAATTGCTGCTTTACTGGCTGTGACTCAGATAAGGAACTTATAGGGTTTTACTGTGTTTCTGCATCTACTACATACTGCATATGCTTTTGAAGGAAGACTTGTATCTGACCCAAGGATTCTAATTCATCCCTAAGTTGTTGAATCTTTTCTTTTAATAGTTCCCTTTGTTCTGTTAAAGAATCACACTCACACACAACTGCTTTGTTCCATTCAAGCAGGCAAATAATTTGTTCCTGCAGGAGCCATCCATGCTGCAAAAGCTTCCTCTGTTCAGTGACTACAGGAAACACCTTTCCAGCAGTTTGCAAAATGTCCCTCATTTGATATTTTGCCTCAGTCATTTGTGACAAAAGCTGTAATCTTTCAGATTCACAGGCAAGAAATTTGGCAGTCACCTCATCTAACTGTATCTGAGCACTGTGTAAATCATTAAGACATTGCTCCGATAATGCTTGTATATGTTGTAAGTACTCCAGTAATTTATTTTTAAGTACATGTATTATGGCAGTATGCCCATTCGAGAGTCCTGTAGAGATCTCTTGATCTATGGCAAGTATACAGGTCCACATAGAGGAGCGCATGCTCTCAGGAATCATTTTTTGCACAGCAAAGCTATCTCTGTCAGCCATAGCCATCATAAATCAGACAGTCTTAAAAGGAAAACTCAGGGCTAGCTCATTCAGAGTTCTGTGAAATATGGCTCATTCAGAACTGCCTATCCCAAAGGACGAGGCCCCAAATCTGTGAGGGGTGGCTCCCTTGGAATTACTCATCCTGAACAAACCCCCAAATCTGTGAGGATTATTGTCAGCAGCATATTCACATATTGAATATTTATATATGTGAAGGGGTAATTGCTACATCCCTCTTTTCCCAAGATTCTATAGGACTATCTGGGAATTGAACCACATGAATTAAAGGAACAAATCCTGTGTTTATATATAAATTAGACTTTATTGCTGATAGAAAAATAATGCTGATATAGAATAAATTAGTTTTCTGAAGTAGATAGTTATGTAGCCCTATGATTACAATTACCAAGATAATAATAAATCACTGCTTTAGTAACCAACATCATTGATTTGCTCTGCACTCAGATGTACAGAAAATTAGCTGTCTGGCTAGGCTAGGCCCACACCCCTGGGAGAATTGCCAGAAGAACAACCGTGACTGGGTCTGAAAAGTCATCTCAGGAAAGGCACAAAGTCCAAAGAATGGCAGCGATTCAACACAGGCTGCAGACAGTCCGGGCAAGCTTCATGATAATACAGAGCTTCAGGTCTATGGGAGAGATTCCCTCCTTCCCGAGGTTAGTCCTTGTCCTTGCACACTATCTGACTTTCCAGCTGGATACAGGCAGGCAGTAGGGCTAGAGACTGCAGAAAGCAAACCGTCAGTGTCAGGGAGCCAAGTTAAAATTCCCAAAAAGTGTTCAAAAAGTAAAGTGTCCACATCCCTCTGTGTCCAGCGTTTAATTATTTGTCCGGACTTCCTCATCACTGCACAGTGATTGGCTGGTCTCAGATACTGTATGTCATCTTCAGTGAATCATGTAACAGTTTGTCAGGTGAGCCTTCTCCAAACAAAGGTCCATGGTGAGAAAAGATGCTGGTATGCAGGTTCATACTGTCACCAGCAGTGGCCCAACTAGGTATAGATGGCTAGGTACACTGCTGGGCCTGACCCTTCCAGGTAAGAAATTGTAGTTGCGACGGAGTGTGTCAGGTTGAAAACAGGCTTTATTCCCCTCCCGGGGTTTCAGGATTTTCAAAGTAATACACAGTATGAAATTAAGAGGCAGCCATACTTCTGGCAAACAAAAATGGTGAAATGAAAACAGCTTCTTGCTTGTACAAAATCAGTAACAAAACAGGAACCAGGTGAAATAAATGCTGACAGTTTTTCTCTGTATTCTTCTAGCTTTGTGCATGACACCTTTATGCTTAGCTAGCGTAGAGAACTCTCATTAGTTATGACCAGAGAGCAGTCCATGTCCTCCTCATAAGGCATATAACTATCTGTACACATGGGTTCTTCAACTGTATTATCTTGTGGACAGAGAGTTTTATTTTATTTATTTATTTATCTATTTCTTCTATACCGCCCCTTCCAGAGATCAGGGGCGGTTTACATGGAACAATTGCATACATTTGCATAACAAGAGTTTGAAATGTTCTTAACTCAGTTTCAGAACCTTCGTCAGAACTCTCTCTATGATATGGCAAGTACTTATCAGAGAGCTCATAGAACTGCCCTGCTCTGTTCCTAACAGGTTTCTGCAGTTTCTTGTAAGGCTTTACAAACATGCAATCATCTTCTTCACTCATACAAATGTCCTGACTTACGTTTCTTTCCTTTTCCCAAGGCTGTAAGTACTTCTGGTGGTTCTGCCTTTCAGATAAGCAGGGAACCTTATCAGCTGCTCTTCTTTCCCTCCACGGCACTCTGTGTCTAGGAAATTCTTCCTGCGTCACAGGTGAGGATTTCCTCTAGTTAATCCCTCTGTTTGTAACAAGCTTTCTGTCCCTCCTTGAATCCTTCCTGGGCTTTCTGTTCCAAGGCTCACACACAACAGAATCAGCTGGAGAATATCCTGACCTTCTGTTTGAAACTTTCAAGTTGTCTTCTACTTGCCAAGTCTCCCAGTCATTCTCAGCTTCTGAGCATTCACCAAACAAATCACCGTCAGGATCAGAATCCACATCCAAACCATGAGAATCCAATTCTAACTCTGTTTGCCTAACATGCTTTTTATTCAGGTTTAGGGGCGTTCTCCTGCTCATGTGCACACTGTTCTGCTGATTGCTAGGGGAGTGTTTGTTCTCTGGGCGTGCTCTCAGACCTCGTGTCTCAGCCTGCCTTTGTTGCCTATAGCAACCTGGAAGCTTTTTCTCTCCCTGCCTGTCAGCAATTGTGCTGAACTCTGCATCTCTCTGTGTCTTACAGGTATAAGGTAGAACTTCGGTGTGACAATACGTTGTTGCAAATGCTAGAACCATTAGGATGAGAACGGGCCTCAGCATCGAGTTCCCTTGCACATAGTCATAAACAATAACTCTGCTGTACAGTACATAACTTTGCAGAATTGCTTGATCGGCAGGTTTAATGCTTGCACAGTAGAAAAGAGTTTCATCTTGTAACAGGAAGCCATACTGCATGGTTCAGGCTTTAGTTTCTGAGCATGCCCCAGTGGTAGTAGCCCTATAGATACCTTAGGGAAGAAAAGAGAAAGGGGGATATGATAGTGGCTACAGCAGTAGGCTGGGAACCAGGAAAGCCATCTTTATATCCCATCAATGCTCCTCATGACTTGGCAAGTCATTTAACTTTCCATTACTTCAGGTACAAAATTTGATTATAAACCTGGCAGGCAGGACAGGCCCAAGAGTTTCTGATGCCCCAGGCAGAAGCCTCAGCAATGCTGCCCCCCCCCCCCCATGCTGCCCTCCTGCCCCATGCTATATCGCACTGCTGCTGATTCTGGCATCAGGGTATCAAGAGCAGTGGCAGGACATGTGCTTAGGCACACACGGCATGTTGCTTCTCACCACCCTCAGACACAGCTTCACAAGGTCAGAAGTGGCAGGCCATGTGTGCTGAAGCAAATGGCTGCTGCTCCACTGCCACCAAGTCTAACTGCCCCTTCCAATCCTGCAGCTGGGATCAGTGGTAGTGGGGAATAGTGGCATGACTCAACATGGGAGGGAGGGCAGCTCAGTGAGGGGGGTGGTAGGCCATGTGTGCCGAAGCACATTGCCTGCTACAGGTACCTTGCCACCTACAGAGATCCGCTGCCCTAGGTTGCTGCCTAGCCCACCTAGTGGATGGGCCAGTCCTGCCTGCAGGGATAGGCAAACATCTAGGGCCTGATTATATCCTCGATGTCCCGGCCCTCTGTGCACCTGATCGGAACTGGACACACAGATGGGATTCTGATCCTGCGGGGCATGTCTAGCCCTGCGGGATCAGAATCGCATCCAGGTCAGCATGTGCAGTCCAGGACCCCGATCCCAGTCAGCCTGCACATACAGGCCTAACCAAGCTAACTCAGTGAAGGCTCCCGAATGGAGCCGCAGCGCCATGGCACCCGGTTGCCCTGGCACCGCGGCTCCATTCAGGAGCCACGATCCCCGTCCGCCAAACAGATTTTGCATTCCTCGCAGCCTGACCCTCGATCTAGCCTCCCAAGGCCAGGGTCAGGCTGCGGGGAATCTCCTCTTCCCCTTCCTACCTCCTCCACCGCTCGAGCCTGCCGTCCCCCGCTAACATTCAGTCTGCCGGCCCTGGATGTACAGGGTCAACATTGGAATTGGCCCTGTACATCTGGGGCTGTGGACCACCCACTGCCCACCCTAACTCCACCTCTGCAACGCTCCTTTCCTGCCCCCATCTAACCTCCATGTACAGTGTACGGGGAAGTTAATCAGGGTCGGCAGAGGGGCCATATAGCAGGGATGGATCCCGCTAGTGTATCTGAATGAAATTTGCCTTGAACTGTTATTGGTAAGGCATGAACAAAATACAAATAAATACCTGAAAGATATTAATCATACACAAGGAACAAATCCTTTCCAAAGGAAAGGGAGCTGTAGAAATAGGGGTCAGTGCTTCTTTGTACACTCTTAAGCATTTGCAGCTTATCGAGAGCACTGCTGTCAAATTACTAGTTAAAGTCAAGCATTTCAACCATGTTATCCCACTGCTTTTTCCACAACATTGGTTTCTCATAAATTACTGGATTACATTTAATAGTTTGATGCTTGCCTATAAGGCTTTTTCCATGAGCTGTCCAACTTATGCTCTCTCATCATTCGATATTGGCCGGCGATGCCCTACACAGGGCTGGCCTAAGGGTTTCTGCTGCCATCGGCAGAAACCCTGACTGTTCCGCTTCCCACCATGCTGAGCCATGCCACCCCCAAGCCAAGCCACAGCACCACCTCCCACTGCTGCTGCTGCCACTGATTTCATCTTCTGGGGGGCTGGTGGTGGCAGCAGTTTAAAAATGGTGACTTTGTGCCACTGCTTTGGTGCCCGCAGCAAGCCATGTGCTTCAGTACACATGGCCTGCCACTTCTGACCCCCTCCAATGCAACTTCCCATCGAAGGGGTGTCAGAAGTAGCAGGTCATGTGTGCCAAAGCACATTACCTGCTATGTGCACCAAAGTGGCGGCATAAAGCCGCCATGCCAACCACCAAGGGCTGCTGGCCTAGGTCGCTGTGTAGGCTGCTTAGTGGATGGACCAGCCTGGCCCTATCTATTCTTCTACTTTTGCCTAAATCAAGATTAGTGTTGACTCGTAGATCGGTTTTCCTTTTCCATGCTCCTTTTTTATGGAACTCCTTACCCCCTGAGGTATGTTTGGAAAGATCTCTACATACATTTTGAACTGCTATTAAGATCTGGTTATTCAGACAAGCTTTCCCTGATTTGTGCAGCTAGCCTGCGACTCGGCAACAGTTTTTGCTTTGCTGATTATTTTATTTATTTATTTATTTATTTAATTGGATTTTTATACCGCCTTATCATACAATCAAAGCGGTTTAACGAAAGAGAAAATTAGTAATAGTGAAAAAATCTGTGATAATATATACATAGTTTGTAAATATATGATTAAATGTCTTGGGAAAAGGTGCACTATATATATTGTGAGCTATACTATAAAGTGAGCTATTGTACAATGTATATATAAATAATTGCTTTCTTAAAAATTAATTAGTTGATTGCATGACCGTAGTGCTCTGTAAACAATATTATTTTATCTTGGTAAATATTTCTCACCACCTCCCTGTTATGTCCCACTACTGTTTTGATATGTTTTTTATGTAGTTGTTTTTTCTATATTGTTATTTCTGTCTGCTTTTATATATCTTGGGTCTGCTTTTGTATATCTTGGATCTGTAAATTGCACTGATGTGTATTATACTTGTTCAAAATTGTGGTGTATCAAATCTTGTTCAATAAATAAATAAAGCTCTGAGAGGGTAGACTCAGGAACTCTATCAGAACATAGTTTTTCAGCAAAAGGAAGGTGTGTGCCTGGATTCCTCTCACCACACAGGAGAGGTGGTGGAGACAAAAAGTAATAGAATTCAATAAGGCATGGAAGAAACACAGAGAATAGACAGTGGAAAGAATATAATGAGGCAGTGGGGTAACCTGCAGGAAGCAATGGTTCAGATCAAAACAGCAGTGAAATGCCTGCACTGTACCTAAAGCCCGCCCTGGGTTTAAAGGGTTAACCTGCATTGAGTCTCAGAAGTCAAGGAGGTAGCATGTCCAGAGCAGCGATTAGATTGCCAAACACCTTGCTAAGAATTTTGTCTTTATATGTCAGTATTTGCTTTGTTACCGCTGCATTCTAAAATTTGGTGAGAGAAAGAAAGATCAGTTGCTTTGTGTATTTCAAACAGATAACATATGGGCACGGATGCAAACTTTGAGGGCTACAGTGGGTTCTTCCTGGGGCATTCGTTTAACTAACGTGTTCTCCTGTTTTTAGATTCAGAAAATGTTTTAGCAGTTGTAGTTTTTAGTCTCCCATAAAATGCTTCATAAAAGACGTTTGATTGCACTTCGGGTTGCTGTGGTATAATTTTATCCATCCAAGGACACTATTTTCGAAGCAGCTTATACAGAAACAGAAACGGGTTTAAAACGTTTCGAAACCAGAACCTTGAAAGACCGTTTTCCTCTAATTCAAGACACTCTAGCTCACTCTGCTTTCTAACGATTTTTGAATCATCAAGGTATTAATAAGCTTTGGAATCTTCTCAGTAAGTTACCTATCGAATTGCAGACTTTAAGCCTTTCTCTCTGCCCCTCTCTCCAAAACGGTTTTTCTAGTTTTTTTATTGGCATCAGGAATGTGCATTTTGACTGCAACACTACGTGTCGCTGTTGGCTGAAGCTGTGCTGCTGATTCAAGGGCTCCTACATAACAAAAGATGAGCAAAGTCAAACGACAAAGAACAAGCGCCATGCTGACATTAAGCCATTTAAATCCCGTCTGTAATTCATTTAGAGTACTGGAATTCATTCCCAACTTTCCCTTTTCAGATTATGTAAAGGATTTCTTTCTTTCCCCCTCTGGAAGAAAGCAAAATGAAACGCCATCGCTTCAAGAGGAGAGAGTTTGAGGCTGAGGAATATTTACTACATCAAAGTTACTGTTTTGCTATCTACCCATCTGTCTTTGATGTGTTTTACTTTTTCTTGGTGATCAGGTACATTTCGGTTCCTGAGGACACGGAGCAGGAAATCTTTGTGAGATTATGTCTGAAGATTTTGAGAATAGACATGAAGAAGCCGTCAAATAGATTGCATCATAGTGTTTTCAGGTCCTATATAGAGTACTTCGGCATCAAAAATAACAGTATGATTATGCACATTAAGGAAAAAATAGGATAAAACGTGAAGCCAAATTGCTCTTTGCTGCAATTACTGATGATCCAATTAAATGTACAGTCAAACCTCGGTTTTCATGATTAATCCGTTCGAAAAAGTCTGACTAAAACCGAAACGTATGAAAACTGAAGCAATATTTCCCATAAGAAATAATGTAAATCCAATTAATCCGTTCCAGACACCCAAAAATATTCACAAAAATACATTTTATAGAGAATAACTATATTTTTACATACAGAAAACAATGAGAAATAAATATAAATGACTAATGAAATGGATAAATGAACATTTAACATCACTGAAAGCAAGCTAAGTACAGTACTGTACAGTACAGTATGTTAACATCTGGCCTTAGCCACCCCTGACAAGCTGCTGTGCCCAGCTCTCTTCGGAATCACATTGAATTCAGTCCATTAAAATACCTTTACATTATCTGCTCAATGCTTCAGAATGGCAGAAAATCTTAATGATATAGCTTCAGACGTACCCTGCAAGAGAAAGAACTGCCTCCCACATTCATGCAACATCTCCTGCTTACGTTGACAGCTTTTCTTCCCTGCTACCGGGACAAAATCTCAGTCAAAAGACGTTGAAAACTGAAGCAATGCATGAAAACCGGGACAAAATCTCAGTCAGAAAAGACGTTGAAAACCGAAGCGTATGAAAACCGGGGCAAATGAAAACCGAGGTTTGACTGTATTTGTAATACAGATGGAAATTCAGGATGCTAATTGTCCAAACAGCCTGGTTATCTACAAAGCAGAAGACTCGCTTGCCGCTTGAGGGCGATCAAGAGCCTGAACTCATAAGACCCGTTCTGATGTATTTTGTCGATGGATTACTAGTCTGAATTTTCCGTTACTCCTGACCTGAAGGCCGATTATTATGTTGATATGTCTGGAGTTCCTAATGAAAAATGTTTCAAAAAGTGGAATTCAAACAGCGTTTGAAGGCAAAAACCCACATTCACCTCGAACTACAGAAATTGTTTTTGGAGCTGACAACCGACATCAATAGCAAAGCCATTAATTAGTGGAGAAACAGGGACAAGCGACCCCAAATTGCTCCATTACGGGTCCTGGAGTAATTTTCAGGGTAAACCCGTGTTCTCTCCCAGAAATTTGGTGAATAGGCCATAAAAAGCGTTGCCTGCGTTTATTCATTTGCCTACAGAATATTCCTGAAAGAAACTGCATACAAGATGCAAAAGCATTTGTAGTCAATCTTGCTCGTGTGGAGCAAATGGTGAAGTACCTTATTTCTTTAATATAAAAAACTCTAAAACTGTAATGCTTCTATTTTTATTCGATAAATAGAAAAATCAAAATTCACGAAGGTGGATCTTTTTAACACTGGCTGTTTGTATAAATTAAATGGTAGATGAATGATTTTAGGATTACTTAAAAATGCATTTACGGAGAACTTTGGTGCCAAACCACAAGAATCAGAAAGCAAAAAGGATCAGCCAAGAGGTCACGGAAACGGAACTGCGAGCAGCTGTCAAGGAAGTGAAATTAAATTGAGGTACGGGCAGGTGAGTATGGAAAGTGGACATGCAGAAGTCATTGGAAAGAAGAGACAATACGGAGCAAGTAAGATAAAACTGAGTTACTTACCTGTAACTGGAGTTCTCCGGGGACAGCAGGATAAGTCAGCCACACTTGGTGACGTCATCCGACAGCGCCGAGACAGAAGTACTCTCCATAGCTCAGAAGGGCTTTGCCCCTCTGAGCATGGGCCACCTGGCTCCACCCCCCTGCCCGCCCCTAGCTAGCCAGTTCGTCACTAGCTGAGCCTTTTGCCGCTAGGAGGCGGGCACCAGGACGGAGGCCGACCCCATCCCAGGGGAGGTGGGCGGGTATGTGTGGCTGACTTATCCTGCTGTCCCCGGAGAACTCCAGTTACAGGTAAGTAACTCTGTTTTCTCCTAGGACAAGCAGGATGAGTCAGTCACACTTGGTGCCTCCCAAGCTGATATGTGCTGTGGTGGATGGGGAAAGGCCGAGAAGCTTCTTCAGGTCGGGCATGTGCCCATGGTGCAGCATGCTGTATGCAGTAACCATAACCTGAAGGCCAGTAGCATGCGCCTGTGGTGCAGCATGCTGTATACAGTAACCATAACCTGCAGGCCAGTAGCGGTGATCTACGCAAGTGGAGTAGCATCGTCGTGAGAAGGTGCCGTTACCAGGCACTGTGCGACAGCTTGCAGTCATGAGGTACGCATGTGCGGGTGGTGAAGTTAGCAGGCACTGCGGTAATAATAACTGCACTGTGGAATCACACCCGGCCTCTGCCACAGGCAGTGAGGTGTGGGCCCATTGAGCAGTAGCGGTGCGGGTGTCACTGCCATGAAGCGGAAGTGGCAGGCTGGGTAGAAGTGCGGGAGTACCGCAATGACATCGAATCGCTGGCCGCGAGGATGGTGCAAGTGGGACATTAGGGCATCACTAATAAGGGAGGCCCCCTTTTTTTTTTTTTTTTTTTTTTTACTCTGGAGCTTGTTACTGGAGGATGCTGCGACCGTTAGTGTGGCCGGATAGGGGATAACTGGGACTGGTAAGCGCTGTTCGGCTTGATACCGGTATCGGAAATCTGTGTCTTTGGGAAGACCTCCTAGATTGGGTGCTGTAGGGAACGGAAGTTTGACCAGGCGCTATAGGGAACAGGGTTTGACCCAGTATGGTGTACCATCTGGTCGGCTGTGTGGCATGTGAAGTGGCCGCCCAGACCGCTAGGGTTGTCTGGTCAATAAGAATTCCTGACCTTATCCTTTTCCGCGGTTACCGCGTGAGAGGTGCACCCATTATCAGTGTTGCTCTTGGATGGTGTGTACCGTGTTAGTTCATGTTGAAAAGTCTTGGTGGCCGTGCAGATGAGCGCTACATGAGCGGGACATAGGAAGGGCCTCTGGGGCATGGAAACGTGCATGTGTGTGCGCCCCTGGCTTGGGCCCTTGCCTATATCTGAGCCTTTGCCTGCAATGGAAGCTGGCAAGGTGGGTGTCTGTATCCGGGTAGACGGTTGATCGTCGGATTGCGGGTAACCAGCTGGTGATCTGCCCCGGGCAGAAGGAGTGCCAGTGGGACTTGGGCACGGGTGGACTGTGCGGTGGGCTGCTGCACTAGGCTATGCCTTCATTAGGTGGAGAGGCCACGCCTCCAGTAGATGGAGATGCAGGGGGAGTCCCTAGGGGTGTAGTCGACTGGAACCGGGCAGGCCCGTGCATTGCTCAGTGAATATACTAGGCATACTGGAGGTCTATCGAAGGACATCATGTCCTGATATGGAGCGTGTTGTCAAGAGCAATGGCTTGAGGATGCTCATGCCGTTGAGTCATGCCATGATAGGTAAGGTCGTGCATAGGTGGGAAAGTACCACAAGTGCAGATCTGGATGACAGCCTGAAGACAGGGTAACAACCTGTCAACTGGGTCGCTGCCATTGCTGAGAGCTTGAATGATGGAAAAAAATGCCTAAGGGTCGAGCTTCTACGTGATTCCAGGGGAAGGCCTGACAGGAGCATCTGTTTCCCCACCGTCCAGACCCTGAGGCACAGAGCCACAGGCAAGGCTGTATCGTGGGGATGCGTTAATTACCTTAAATGGTCCTCGGCGGTGCCGCACCGCGGCGACGTGTTGTATTTCCCCAATAGAGACCTCAGCCAGGTCTTGAACCTGCGACCCGCTGGTTAGATACCCCTGCCTTGCATGCTGAGGCAAGGTGCTGCCCTTGGCTTGATCATGAGAAGATTCGGACTGAAGATCCCAGGCTGGCCATGAGTCTGTCACTCTACCTTTATGCATCCCGTAACGTTGGCTAGTGCCACAGAGCCTAACGGGCAGATGCTCCTCGCAGGGGGGAGAAGATGACCCAATCATAGGTCACAAGCAAGGGCTCCAGAGATGGGCAGTGGCGGAGCCGTAAAGGCGTGGGGCGAAGAGGTGAGTTGTCCCTTAAGGTCGTGGCTTTGAGGGCACAGCATGGGCCCGCCCATCCCAATGGAGACTGGCAGGGTAGGGATCCCGCGAGGTTATTCTCCGCTGGATAGTCCGCAAGGTAGGAGGGGAGGGGTATGAGGTCAAGCCGGCAACAGAGCTGCCGCGTCCGGAAGTGGGGGGTAGATCCCAGCGTGATGGTGGGGTGGTGTTCAACCTTTGGCCTTTTCCTCAGGGGGCGTGCGCAGGGACCCATGCAACTGTGGTAGGGAACACCGTGTCCCTTGCTTATGGACAGTGTCCTGGCCATCAGTTGACGCTGTTTACTGGTTCTTAAGGACATGTCTTACCAACGGCGAAGTCCCCATGGGAATAGTGGGCTCTGAGGTACTGCCTTTGTGTCGGGGGGGGGGGGTTTTGTTTGCTAACTTTCACACCCCTATATGCAGGTAGTGGCCAGAAGTCAGTGGGGGTTTCTTAGTTGTAGTAGGGACATGTGGTGTAGGATCCTCAGCTGGGGTCCAAACAGGTGAACTTTTGTTTGAGGACACATTGACTATGTGTACTGCACTGCCATGACGCCACCACAGTTGATGGTGGAATGACAGGTTTACTCGGGCTTTCTGGTCCATGAGGAGCGAGGAGTGCGTCTCATCTGCCAAGTACTCTCTTGTAGGCCACTTCGAGGCTACGAGGGGTTCGGCTCACCTTAGTGTCCTGGTCGGAGTGGCAAGGGTGGAGTTCACCACGTCTTCCGGTAGGGAGTGGGTCCTTTTAGTCCTCGGACTACTCCTCAGGCAGGCACCTAAGCGTTACATTGGCCGGGTGGCCTGTGCATTCGTGTTACCGATGCGAGGCTTCCACATCCCCAAACCCCTTTCCTCCCACGCAGGCTCCGAAGGAGTGATGTGGAGTGCACAAGCTATTCTGGATCATAAGACCGCGTGAGAGAATGCCAGAAGGCATAGGGAGTTATGTCTCAGGAACTTGCCCATGGCCACCAGGGTGACCGTGGAAGGAAACCAGCTTCAGACTTCCTGAATATTGATTTGCTGGAGGAGCCTGGTGCTGCTGTGCCTGATGTAGGGACAATCGTTGATAGGGCTTGAGATGTATGCGTTGAAGTACCTCAACCAAGGGAGCACAGTTTAAGGCATGCCAAGTGATTAGCCAGAGTTGAAGGAGCGCCGAGCGTTCTAAGGTGTCTGCTCCTTGGCTGCCCTATCGAGGAGTCGGCACACCCATTGGGTGAGTCTGTTGCGGGCACCCGTCAGGTGCTTTCTCGTGCTCTTTTAAGAGAGGATCCTTCCAGCCACACCAGGCCTGTAAATAGGAAGAGTTGTTTACCAGGAATACCCGTTAGGCAGCACCAGCGGTCCAGCTGAGGGGGCTAATGCATCTTGGCCGGTGGGAAGTAGGAGGAGAGCCTCAGAGTGCTGATGGTTCAATCCTCCACTCTCCTTCACGCATAGACCCAGAGCTAGAGTCGTTCCCTTCACTGGTGCCAGCATGCTGTGGGCTGCAGTGGCGAGCGGGCAGCATTGGCACAGTATGCGTGCTGAGAAAGGTCCATGGTCATCATAGTGGCATTTCACCTCCAATTAGGAACAGAGAATAGCGACCACCTGAAGCATCCAAGATGGCCGTCATCCAGGATTCGGGATACAGCCGCGACCCAGGATGTGCATCAAGGGGCACTCCATCCTCGGTCCTGATGACAGAGCGCCTTCGAAAATGAGGACTTGGTTGGCAGGAGCCACAGAACTTGTGACCTTCTGCTCCTGAACACACTGTGTGCACTACACCACACTGTAGCCACGGCGACCATGGAGAGGTGCATTGCGCTGGCCCTGAAGACAGCTCCCACCGAGTCATGTGCTTTTCAATGCAATGTATGCCTTTGAGTTAGTCTTGACTCCTGGAGACCCAGAAGTTCCATGGTTTTTTTTTTTTTGGTAGTGTCACTTGAAGCAGATTTCCAGGTAATGGAGGGTTACAGACAGCCGCCGGCAGGAGCTGAGAATGGAGGGTTACATGACTTGCCAGGTTACATGACCTGCCAGGCCCAGGGGTGCTAGTGGGAACTGAACCCTGGTAGCTTGGAACCTAGCTAATGTTCCAACTACTAGGCCACTCCTCTACTCCCTCTCTTAACGCTGACAGAAGTGCTGACAGACAGCCACCGGCCGGAGCTGAGATCAGCGCCATGAACGAGATCACAGTGGCGCTGTGAGACTCCGGGTTGCAGGCAGCCACCGGCAGGAGCTGAGAATCGGCGCCATGAACAATCACAGTGGTGCCGTGAGACTCAGGGTAGCAGACAGCTGCCGGCAGGAGCTGAGAATCGGCGCCGTGAAGATCACCGTGGCGCCGTGAGACTCAGGGTTGCAGACAGCCGCCGGCAGGAGATGACAATCGGGGTAGGCACCGTGAAGAAGAGATTACAGTGGCTCCGTGCGACTCATGGTTGAAGACCATCCAGGGAGGCCACTTGGAGTTGTGCCTGCTAGTTGAATAAGCTCTTCCTGGCTCATGGTGGCGATGCTTCGGCGCTGAAGGGGATCTCGGCGCTGAGACAGGGATGCAGATCAGTGATGATCGGGCCAGGCTCATGCTGCTGTCTCTACTGGGTGGCTCCTCCTTCCTGAAGACGATTGGATCGGAGCCAACCAATAGCGCCGAAGGGGAGGAGCCGGGAGCTGTGATGTCATATGCAAGATGGCCACCGCCATGGAAGCCACGAGGCCGGGCTGTAGAGCAGAGCAGACAGCAGGTCACCGGGAGACGAGGGGCTGTGAGCGGAGGCCCAGGGGGCGCGCCCAGGGCCACCGGGGGGGGTCGGCAGAGTCACGCAGTGCGTTGCTTCTGTTGCTGACCTCACCAGTTATGGGCAGCACACGGAGGACAAGATGGCTGCCCCCATGGTCAGCACATGTAAGGAGGCTTCCCGGAGACGGAGGAAGAGGAGGAAGGCAGGCCAGGGACGGAGGACGAGGAGGAAGGCAGGCCAGGGACGGAGGCCTTCTTAGGCACGTCCATGATTTCCACAAGCTACTGACTTACTGGGAGCTTCTGTTCAGGCCAATGGAGCAGGGAAGGTTCCCGGATCGACGGAGGGGCAGAGGAAGGCTGGCTGGGGACGGAGGTCATCTTAGACACGTCCCGGGCTGCTACGAAAGCTACAGCCTGGCTGGGATCCTCATTTAAAAACCCCTTCTTCTGGAGTTGTCTGCTTCTGCCGATGGAGAAAGAGGTAGGAGCTCGCTCAGAAGGCAGGCCGGGAACGGAGGCCATATTAGGCACGTTCTGGGCCGCCGAGCTTCTTTGTCAGGTATCTCTTGTACCGTTGTTCATCCTGGATCTCTTCTTTAATTCAGGAATTCAATGTATATATATATATCTTTTTCTTAATCTAGAAAGAAATCGACAGCATTAGAAGTTAGAAAGAATTCAGTAAAGACGAGGAAATCCTCTTTTTTCTTCAGAATTGTGAAATTTTCAGTTGGAGAGTATAGAAGTCCGTCTTGCTGGCAAGGCGGAAGAACTGAAACTGGCTAGCTAGGGGCGGGCAGGGGGGTGGAGCCAGGTGGCCCATGCTCAGAGGGGCAAAGCCCTTCTGAGCTATGGAGAGTACTTCTGTCTCGGCGCCGTCGGATGACATCACCAAGTGTGGCTGACTCATCCTGCTTGTCCTAGGAGAAAAGATCTGAATTGAAATGAAAGGCCGGGGAACAAAGAGGGCTTAAGGACTGAAAAGGGAATGGAGAAATGAGGTTCATCACTGCTATGGTATGAGCAGAACTACTCCATATGGAGACGTCTCCGAGAGAAAGAAGATAAGGAAGAATGTGAACCTTTCAAAACATAAGGGACTATCAATAAAATGAATCGGGTCAACAGTTATGCCTCGACTGTGCATAAAGACATAGAATCATCCAGGTCAGAAGCAATAATACAAATGTGAATGCCATAAAAAGGAAGAACAATATAACTGCCATCCAAACGTTGCTTTAAATGATGATCAGCCATTTAGAACTAGATAGAACTTTAGAATAACACAACAGAACAGAATGATAATAAGAGGGGAAAGTGATCATTTTATAACCAGTGAATAGACAATAGGAAAGACTGAACAATGTTATAACAGTGCATGGTAACCATGGGATTTGCAGGCTGTGTGGGTGCAACTAGTGCCCTTCCTAGGGTAGTGTGAGTGGTGTGTGGCTGCACAGGGTGCAAAAAAGTAGGAGCACATTTGGACATGGACCAGAAGTGCAAGAATGCTCACAGTGCCCCCAGCAGAAATGAAGGTCCCAGTTTATTGCAGGAGCCCTGAGCCACAGCATTTGGGGAATTAGAAGGGCTGCCAAAGTTTGTATTTCTAGATGAGCCACTGAGCCATGTTGCACAGCTGTACTGGGGGCAGGAGAGAGAGTCAGTGGAGTGGCCTGGCTGGCAGGGATTCCCAGGACCCAAAGATCAGATTCTGCAGGGCCAGGGAAAGGCGGAGCACCAGGAGCTTATGCAGCTCCCCACTGCTCTACCCAGACTTCAATGCCAGAAGTTGAAGCATGTTCTAAACCAGCGGTTCTCAACCTTTTTTGTACCGCGACACCTTTTACCATTGGTCAACTTGTGACGACCCCCAATGATAAAATCAAATGCGTCTCTCTTCCTTTATCATTAACGCATTGTCGCTGTAATCATTTGTTGAATTATTAATATATTATAGGCCTTTGCAATATGTTTTTATTTATAAAATTTACTTATTTAGACCATAATAATTAATCACAATAACAAGTAACAATATTTGATTTTGAAATTATTATGATTTTGTAGTCAACGGTTTTAGTATACTTTATTCAAAAAGACAGACGAAGGACAAAAATGTTAGCATTGTCAAACCTAAAAAGTAGGCCTATGCTATCAGTGCAAAGGTTGTGCTTGCTTCCTTCTCGCCAGATGTGAAATTCTCTGCTCAGTCTTTGCGAGAGCACAACGAAGATCATCTTCTGCAGCAAGTCTATTTCGGTATTTATTCTTGATAAGCAACAAGCTTGAGAAGCCGGATTCACACAGATATGTTGTTGGAAACGGAAGAAGTAGACGCAACACAATCTCAGACAGTCCAGGATACAATTCAAAATACTTGATCCAGAATTTAATTACTGACATTGAAGAAAAATCATTTTTCGCTGCATCGCTGGTAATGAGTTCAATGAACTCTTCTTGTGCAATCTCAGGAACATCCTCAACTTTAACTGTGAATGGACTTCTGGCAAGTGCAAATGGTGTGCCAGGTAAATTTAGAAAATACGCTGAAATTTATTCTTCCAGCATTTCTAAGTGCTGTTTGAGAGAAATTATAATTCCATTTCTTGTGTCAAATTCAATCTCATTTTCTTCAAAGAAAGCGGATAAGTTGAGCAACATGTATGTTCTATTTTCAGCTAACTTTTTCTCCCAAAGCCGAAGTTTCATTTGAAATGCTTGAATCTTTTTGGACAAATCTAGGCACGTTGCTTCTGGTCCTTGCAGTGATAAATTTAATTTGTTCAATATTGCAAATATGTCAACCAAGTAAGCAATTTTCAGCAGTTGCATTTTGTCACTGAAAAGTGCTTCAAATTGTGGTTTTGCTTAAAAAATGTTTTTAGTTCATTACGAAGATCAAAGAAGTACTTTAAAACCTTTCCTTTTGATAACCATCTCACCTCAGTGTGTAGTAAAAGAACATTATTGGATGCATCCAAATCATTACAAAGTTTCGTAAACAGTTGACTGTTTAAAGCACTCGCTTTTATGAAATTAACGGCACTTACTACATTTATCATAACTTCTTGCAGCTCTTGTGGCAGCGTCTTTGTTGCTAAAACTTGTCTATGAATCATACAGTGAGTTCCGATGGCTTTTGGAGACTCATTGAACACCAAACGTTGAAATACCGACCGACATTCTAGCATAGCTGGAGCTCTGTCTGTGCAAACACCACAAACCTTGTCGATGGGTATATCGTGTTTTTGCAGGAATGAACAAAATATTTCAAACACATGACGAGCAGTTGTTGTCGTTTCAAGCGGCTTGCAAAAAAGGAACTCATCTTTAAACTCGCCATCATTAATATATCTCACGTAAACCAGTAACTGAGAATAGTTTGAAACATCTGTGGATTCATCAAGCTGGATGCTAATTAGTTCAAGTGGAGCAGATTTTATTTCCTGGATTACTTGGTCAAGGATATCAGCAGACATATCTTCTATTCGTCTACCGACAGTGTTGTTAGACAAAGACATTTGACTCAATTTCGGTACAAATTCATCACCAAGCATGACTCGAATGATATCTTTTGTTGCTGGTAACAGCAATTCCTCGGCAATGGTGTGAGTTTTCTTGGCTTGGTGATTCTGAGAGCCACCATATATGAAGCTTCAACAGTGGCTATGTTTTGCTGGTGGAACTTTCCGCCAATATCAAGTCTGCTTTTCTTGATTCCATCAGCGTTGTTCTTAAAATACCAAATATCCTTGCCTACAAAGGTGGGATGCTTACTGTCAAAATGCCGTTTCAGTTTGTTTGGCTTCATGGATTCCGCTGATAGAACTTTGTTACAAATAAGGCATTGTGGTTTCTCAATCCCTGCTGAAAATATGGAGGTGAAACCATACCTTAAAAAGTCATCGCAATATTTTCTTTTCTTGGTATTCTTCTCTCTGTCATTCATTTTCAATGGAGTCGCTGGTGTTATATAATATTACATAGAAAATTTAATTTTAGTAGGACCCATGTCCGCCATTACAAAACCGGAAGTGATCTATAGTAAATAACGTCTCGAGGTGCATCGTTTCTGGCGAACAGGTAAAAGTAAGTAAGAATAGCCTAAGTAATATATAAATTGATTAAATTCAAAGTATTTGGCATTTTAGGCTTTGCGATCAAATTAGAACAATAAATTAGAAAAGAAATAATAATTCCCGGGATTTGTCAGGCGACCCCTGGTAAATCCTGAGGTGACCTCCACGGTCACGACCCACAGGTTGAGAACCGCTGTTCTAAACGCATCCTTGTGATCCAACATGTCTTGATGCAAATCTTGTGATGCATGAGATTATCATCAGTACATGCTGTTGGGCTGCAAGGATGTGTTTAGAGCATACTTGCACCATTGGCATTGAAGTCCAGTAGAGCGGTAGGGAGCTGCTTGTGGCATAAGCTCCTGCTGCTCTGCCTGGCCCCTGCCCTGCAGAATCTGATTTTTGGGTTCTGGGGATCCTTGCTAGCCATGCAATCTCAGTTTCAGGTCAGGTCAGGTCAGGTTGACTAGAGGACTGTCTCCTTCCCCTGTCCGGTGGGTGCAGATCAGCAGGCAGTAGCAAGACCCTGGACCCTGGTAGCTGGGAGGGAGGGAAGGAAGGAAGGAGGAAGGAGATGTGCCTGTAAGCAGGAGCCCTCCAGCTGCAAGAGAACTGCTGCCCCCACCGTCAGCAGCAAGAGGAACTCAACTGATATAATTGAAGGGGGGGGGGGCTGCCAGGTTCTCGAGTTGCACAGGGCAGAGTATAGCTTGGTACAGCCCTGGGTGCAACTAATGCTACCTCAATGGATGGGCGTCAGCTGCATCCAGGCTGTTGTTGGACCACGTTTGCTACAAAACCTAACGGTTTAGAAAACATACTCCTTAGATTTATTACCTTATATTTGGAAAGACTGGAAAGAAAAGCAAAACAAGAATAAGTATATGATGAGTCCAGGGAAAGGGTGTTGAGAATTTGTGGAAGCACCTGAAGTACTGCTGAAATGATTTCTATTTTGTTACATTTGGCCAATGTTTACTCTTTCCTCTGCTTTTAGGACTCAGGTAGCAGATTAGCAGGCCTAAGTGCCCCTTTCCTTCCATGTCTTAGGAGCCCTGCTGATTTCTCTCTTTTCCAACACACAACGCAGGAGTTGACTTCTCTCTTTGGCTTTCGGTAAGGGGATCTTTGGGCCTGTGCTGTGAATGCTTGTAGTTTCTGTGAATCACTGGAGTGAATGCCTGGCCCCTTAGTTATTGTCTCTATGCTATTAGGACCACAAAGAGGGCTTCTAAATTAGCACTGAGAATATGGATTATGGTTTATTTAAAATGTGCTATACTGTCTTTCAAAGAAAATCAAAGTGGTTTACAACACAAAATTAAAATAATTAAAAGTTAGAGAAGAAATCCAGTTATGACAGCAAAGAGAGAAGATACAAGCACACAGGACCAAAGGGGATGGGGGATGGGGAAGGGTTAAATAAGACAAACAGGACTATTTAGGCATATTAGCTGAAGAGGTCAAAAGCCTGTTTAAAAAGGTAGACTTGAAGCAGACATACATGAGTTCCGGAGAGAGGCCAGGCGGAAGATTATTTCAGAGATAAGAACATAAGATATGCAATACTGGGTCAGACCAAGGTCCATCAAGCCCAGTATTCTGCTTCCAACAGTGGCCAATCTCGGTAACAAGTAACTAGGAGTTTCCCAAAAGACACAGGTTCCACAATGCTTGTATTGGGGCAAGCAATGGAGTTCCTGGGCAAGCAGTGGAGTTCCTGGGTCCCCTTTAATAATGGTTTATGGACCTTTCCTCCAGGAAGTTGTCTAAACATTTTTTAAACCAGGCTACACTAACAAATTCCAGAGTTTGATTACACGTTGAGTGAAAAAATATTTTTTCTTATTAGTCTTAAATAGGTTACACTGCTTCATTGCATGTCCCCTAGTCTTTCTATATTTTGATGACATAAACAGTCAATCTACATTTACCTGTTCCACTCCATTCTTTAATGTATAGACCTCTATCATATCTCCCTTCAGCTGTCTCTTTTTAGCCTCTCTTCATAGGGGTAATCCTTTCATCCCCTTCATCATTTTGGTGGCTCTTCTCTGTATCTTTTCTAATAATGCTATATCCTTTTTAAGATGTGGTGACAGAATTACACACAAAATTCAAGGTGTGGTCACACCATGGAATAATACAGAAACATTATATTATCCTTTGTTTTATTCTCCATTCCTTTCCTTAGGATTCCTAGCATTCTATTTGCTTTCTAGGGCTGCCGCCGCACACTGGGTGGAGGGTTTCAACATGTCATCCATGATGACGCCTACATCTTTTTGCTGGGTTGTGGTTTCTAATGTGGAACCTTGCATCATGTAACCATAGTTTGGGTTGTTCTTTCCTAGGTGCATAACTTTGCATTTGTCCACATTAAATTTCATCTGCCATTTGAATGCCCAGTCTTCCAATTTATCAAAGTCCTCTTGCAATTTTTCACAATCCTCTTGGGTTTTAACAACTTTGAATAATTTTGTGTCATCTGCAAATTTGATTACCTCACTCATTATTCCCATTTCCAGGTCATTTATGAATATGTAAAAAAGCAGCAGACCCAGCACTGATCCCTGGGGTACTCCACTATTCCCCTTTTTCCATTGGGAAAATTGGCCATTTAGCTCTACCCGCTTTTTATCTTTTAACCAGTTCCTGAGCCACAATAGTACACTGCCTCCTATCCCATGACTTTTTAATTTCGCCGAGTTCCTCATGAGGAACCTTGTCAAAGGTTTTTTGAAAATCCAAATACACTATATCAACTGACTCACCTTTGTCTATTTGTTTATTGACACCTTCAAAAAAAGCATAACAGATTGGTAAGACAAGGCCTTCCTTGGCTAAAACCATGCTGGCTGTCTCATATTAAGCCATACAAATGTAATAATGGTCGAACTTGTCACAGAGCAATAACTTTGTCAATCAAAAAACTCAACTCTATATGTCTAACTCAAAAGTACAGCAGTATCATCTAAACTGATGCGTTCATATGAAAACTATAGACTTTTAGAAGTTAAATTATTGAGCCCCAACCAGAAGCAGCTATTAGGTCTCAGACTTCATGGGCAAACATAACCCAGTCGAAAACATCTGACTGGTCACAGCCCTTATTGCATCAACGTCCTTTGATGATTAACTGCTCTGAAAAAGGCATACACCACCTCTTTAACTCAGTACAATCGATGGCTTGAACCAAAAAAACTTAGCCCAATTTGTATAAAAAGAGTGGTTAGCTTGACTTAACTTCGAAGGCAGTGCTTGAAAAACAGTGCTTGGCCATCGCCTTATCCCCAACGCTCTCCCTCGCGCTGTCATGCATTTCACCTATAAAAGGTTTCTTCAGGGGTTGGCTAAAAGCACTACAATGCAAAAACACATCAGACTTTAGTAAGTACATACTTTCAGTGATGGTATAATTTCAATATATCCAGTGCAAAAAAAGAGAAATACGAGGAATAGAAGCCACATACCTCATGACTTGTTGGTTGTAAGCACTATCAAAGCTTGCCGTTTTTTTCTGAATGCCGCGCATGCGGCCTGGACATTTTATAGAGTAGATGCTTGTCGCCGGCTCCACTACCATACAAAGGACTCAGGTACAAACTTCCCATTCCACCCGCAAATTAAGGCCATTAGGAACCACTGATCCTAACGTATGGATCCAGCGTTGTTCATTCCATAGAAGAGTGCGGTCTCTGGTTTCCCTTGCTGTGATGAAATAATTAAATCCAGACAGAAGCATTGTAATTCCTCAAAAGTATGTTGCAGCTGCAGGCAGTGGTCTACAATCGGTGCTTCACGGCGTTGGCATTTTAGTTTACTCTTGTGTTCGTTCATACGTATTCTGAACATTCAAATGGTTTTTCCTATGTAAGCTAAGCCACATGGGCAGAGAATACAATAAACAACATATGTGGAAGTGCAGGAGGTAGAGTGCTTAAGCCGGTACGTCTTGCCCCGATAGCTGAATTCACACAGTTCTTTAGTAATGTGGCAGATGTTACACTCGCCACATTTCACATGCCCAGATATAGGACGCAACACAGCCGGACTCAACATTTCTTTAAGATTACTGTTCCGTTGCCATACACATTGTACAGTTTTGTCCTCAAGACCAGGGATACTGTGCAACACATTTGCATGGCGTTTGATGACCCTGCCATAACAAAAAAATATCATCTATGTATCTTCGCCATAGTTGACGTTTCTTCTGAAACGGGGAAATGTCAATCCACTGCCGTTCAAATTGTTGCATATATAAGTTGGCTATAGACTGGGCGCAGGTAGCACCCATCGCTACCCCTGCCTTTTGATGATATATAACACCATTGAAAACAAAAAAATTTTTAAACACGGTTATAGCGGCAATTTCTGATAAAAAAGTCAACTGACTATCTGATAAATCACCTCTCATGGTAAGCGCCTCTAATACAACAGCATGAGCATCGGCTTGTGGAATTACTGTATATAAAGATGTCACATCTAACGTCACAAAGAGGATCTCAGGAACTGCAGCTAATGAAGCATGCTCTGCTAAAATTTGCAAAAAATGCGTCGTGTCTCTTATAAAAGATGGAATAGACATCATTAACGGTCTTAAAAAAAGAGTCTATGAAAACCAAAAGGGGCTCAAGCAATGATCCCCTTGTAGAGACGATAGGCCTCCCTTTTGTTATGGCAGGGTCATCAAACGCCATGCAAATGTGTTGCACAGTATCCCTGGTCTTGAGGACAAAACTGTACGACGTGTATGGCACGGAACAGTAATCTTAAAGAAATGTTGAGTCCGGCTGTGTTGCGTCCTATATCTCCATCACCTGTATGCACCGAATCTGGGCATGTGAAATGCGGCGAGTGTAACATCTGCCACATTACAAAAGAACTGTGTGAATTCAGCTATCGGGGCAAGACGTAACAGCTTAAGCACTCTACCTCCTGCACTTCCACATATGTTGTTTATTGTATTCTCTGCCCATGTGGCTTAGCTTACATAGGAAAAACCATTCGAATGTTCAGAATACATATGAACGAACACAAGAGTAAACTAAAATGCCAACGCCGTGAAGCACCGATTGTAGACCACTACCTGCAGCTGCAACATACCTTTGAGGAATTACAATGCTTCTGTCTGGATTTAATTATTTCATCACAGCAAGGGAAAACCAGAGACCGCACCCTTCTATGGCATGAACAACGCTGGATCCATACGTTAGGATCAGTGGTTCCTAATGGCCTTAATTTGCGGGTGAAATGGGAAGTTTGTACCTGAGTCCTTTGTATGGTAGTGGAGCCGGTGACAAGCATCTACTCTATAAAATGTCCAGGCCGCATGCGCGGCGTTCAGAAAAAAACGGCAAGCTTTGATAGTGCTTACAACCAACAAGTATGTGGCTTCTATTCCTCGTATTTCTCTTTTTTTGCACTGGATATATTGAAATTATGCCATCACTGAAAGTATGTACTTACTAAAGTCTGATGTGTTTTTGCATTGTAGTGCTTTTAGCCACCCCCTGAAGAAACCTTTTATAGGTGAAACGCATGACAATACTTAAATGAACCCAACAGTGAACTTATCTGTCTCTGCCCATAATACCTGCCTGTGCATGCCTACAAAACTTTGCTTGTCACAGATGCGTTCCGGTGATACCTGGCTATGATAGTATATGATGTACCTGTTGTAACTACATACCTGTGTTACCTACCGTGGTAGCTCAGCCTGTGTACCTGCCTGCCTGCCTGTTATAACTGCACACCTGTGTACCTGCCTGTGATAGATCAAACTACCTGTCTATTCACCGGCCAGCCCAGATGAATCCCTTGGCCACACACAACAGGGTAGATACCAAGAATGGCCCCCTCCCTCATTGCCATAATTGGCTGCTACCTCCTCTCTGGATGGCTCAGTAGCATTACGGCTTTATCTCCTACCCACAAGTACATACCAATCCTACTGAGCCATGGGAGGAGATGGTCAAGTGCTCCCTACTACAAGACAAAGGAAGATACCCGCACGCCCCACCCCCACTTACTACACGTCGCACTTCAACATACTAAGAAAGCCAAACAAGAAGAAAGCTCTCTCCCCCAAAACCTAAAATGTGCCCTCATAAATGCTCGCTCAATCCGCAAGAAATGGCCAGTTATCTCAGACTTGATATCACTCCTTGACCTCGACATACTCCTGATCACAGAGACTTGGCTATCCAGTGATGACAATGTCCTCCTCAACCAACTCCTACCCACCGATTTCTCAATACACACTTGCCATAGAGACAACAAAAGAGGGGGAGGAGTACTCGTCCTCACCAAGACAGACCTCCATTTCCATCTGATTAACGCCACTAGCACAACACACCTTGATACAATCACTATAGTTAACAAGCACTGCTCCATCAACCTTCTCTACGGAGCCCCATCAACCTCCCCTGATGACCTTGCAACAATAATTGACCTCGCCTCCAATGTCCAGAGCCCCTGCACACCAAGCTGGGTACTAGGCAATTTCAATCTGCCAGCCCTGCAAGATACTCAGGTGTCAGCCTTCCTCGAAGCCCTCAAGGAACTAGGATACAAGCAACTAGTCAGTGAACCTATCCACGTGAAAGGAAGCATATTAGACCTGGTATTTGCCCCACAGACAACCTTTGACTCAACCCACGTCCCCATGCTGTCCATTACCGCAGTACCCTGGTCTGACCACAAACTAATCATATTCCAAATACCCTTACCCAACAACCGCCAGAAGAATGCCAGAAGTCTGAGCAGCACCACCAGGGCACCACCACGAAGGTTCCGACCATACGACAAAGACCTTATTCTGAGTAAAACCCGCCCACTCCTCACCTCGACAGCACCCAACCTCGATGTTCTGATTTGCGACTGGAATAATAACCTCAGTGCCATTGCCCAACGCCCATCATCTAACAAACCTCCAAGGAAATGAGCCACCGCAGCCTGGTACTCCACTGATCTGTGATCATCACTCACCTTCCTAAGGAAGCTGGAAAGACGCTGGCGTCGATCACACTCCGCAGAAGACCAGAGGGCATATAACCTTCACCTGATAAAACACCGTGAAGCAATAACAGAGAAAATCAGACAATTCCACACGGACACCCTAAAACGATCACTAAACAAACCGCATGACTTGTTTAATCTAGTCAAGAACCTAACAAAGGAGCCAGCCCCTGACCAACCAAGCGAGATCCACCCTCAAGAATTCGCGGACTACTTGCAATCAAAGCTATGCCAGACCAATAAGTCCTCAGCACCCACCATGTACACGAGCTAACGTGCCTAACACCCCTGACCATCTTCTCCACTCCACCCAAGAAGTGCATCGAAGACACTATCGCTGCGATCAACACCACTACGGAACAAACTGACCCCTGCCCCGCCTTCTGGATAAAAGAGCTATGCTGCGATTTTAGCCCATTCATAGCCAGGCTCATGGACCTATCCTTCACAACAGGCTCATTCCCTCAATGCCTCAAACATACGTCCATCAGGCCTCTGCTGAAAAACAGCAAGCTTGACCCCCAGAAGGTGGACTCATACAGACCTATATCCAGTATACCACTTCTGGCCAAGATAATTGAAAAAGAAGTCCAAAGACAAATACAAGAGCACATCGAAACTGCTGCTCCGCTGGACCCCTGCCAACACGGATTTAGAGAGACCCATGGTGTCGAAACACTCCTCACCACCCTCTATAGTAACATAATTGCTGGAATTGATAACATCCATCAAGGGTTTGTCCTCATCTTCATGGATATAGCTGCTGCATTTGACTCAGTAAGCCACGAGCTTCTCCTGGGACGCCTCAAGGAGAAGGGTATCTGTGACACTAGAATGGTGCAAGTCATACTTGTCTGACAGATGGCAGCACGTACGATCCGGGGCTTCAACATCAGAACCTTTCCACCAGAGGCAAGGTGTGCCAGATCCTCCCTCTCTGCCCTGATGTTCAACATATACATGCAGCCCATCTGTAACCTCATCTGATCATTCAATGTCGACTGCTTGATATTGTCATAAGGTAGCGCTGTCAGAACCCATGGAACTAGGGAACTCTGAGCAAAACGTAAGGGAAACTGACAGCTCAGGTTCACACATGGGGAAAGGTTGCTATAAGCAACAGATAAAAACAAAGCCACGAGGTGTAAGGGAACGCCCGAACAGAAGCGTAGCACAAAACTCATTAGAAAATAAGGAGCACCTGTATGGGGGCAGAGCCCAAACTAACACCAGCTTAAACACATTTAAAACTCACTTACCGGAAGGTAGAGGGAGAGGAGTGGCAGGAGCTACTGGAGGAGTAGTAGATGCTACGGAGAGAACTGCTAAGCATGAAAGCAGAACCAGTGGAGCTGTAAGGACGGAGCCAGAGAGGTTGCCCGGGGCATATGAGGCTGGTGATTCCCAGGGAAGCTGTTGTGAGCAGCAGGGCACAGCTTTTCAATATCCCCAGGAGCATTGCTACGAAGTAAGCAGAGGTGGCAGTCCAGCAGCTAAGTCCAGGAGGTATAGATTACCCAACACCAGGGATTCAGCAGGGGAAAACTTTTACCCTGAAGGAAGTTTGAAGCTAACAGAGAGACACCGTGGAAAGGGTTCTTCAGAACAGACCTTTGCTCGACCGAGAGAACAGGAAGTAGCAGTGCCTAAAAGTAGGCGTATTTACTCTAGTAGAAGGTTTAAAATACCCTGATTTGCCCTGCACTTACCAGGAACTGTGTAACTCTCAAGGGCCTGACTACAGCGAATATGGTAATTTCCCATGGGCCACTAGTTTAGTGGAGGAGGGGAATGCTTTAGCTCACCGGCAAGAATATTATAACCTCAACGGCAGCTGTGTGCCGGGAGAAGTTTATTCTGATGAGGAAGGAATGCAATTTGAGACTATTGGAGAGTCTTCAGACGGGAGTGAGATGGACTGTACATACACTCTGGCTGATTGCATATCATCTCTTTGTTGAAAGCAGCAAGAACTGTTTAGAAAAGGAAACAGGAAGAAAAGTTCTGTAAGTGAAATGAACTGTTTTCTTTTTCTTTTTGTTCCATTAACTAATGCTGAAGTAAGCCAAGTTTTGTTTGAAACATTTCTTTAATTGTGTCACCAGACGAAGAGTCTGCAATTCTTTGTGTTCCACTGTTATGAATCCACCCCAGACGGGGAATAAAGCCTGTGTTTAACCTTACCCTCTGCTTACAACTACACTTCTTTGGCTAATGTTAAAAAACACAGGTCCCAGAAGGCCTTTCTAAAGCCTTCACAGGAAAGTCTACAGCCATTAAAATACTGCCCCATTAAACTACCCAAGCCTTTTTGCCTCTGGGTACATTGGTGGGTGACATAGTGGCGTCGTCTAGAGGATTTTTTTTTTAACTTTTGGAATAAAAGGACACTTTTAAAGAAGAATACTGCTGTACCAGGGGACCCCTGAAGAAGCAAGCACGCAGGACAGACCAGATGCTGAACAGTGACCTTTCTTGCCAAAGCTAGAGTCTACACAGATCCTAAGGTAACGGATACCTAGGGCACTAGTGTAGTTGGATAAAGGGCAAGAAAGAGGGCGCTCCTGTGTCGCGGGAAAGGGGGTGAAGAAATGTAAAAGTACCGCACTTGGTGTTTTTTCTTTCTTTTCTCCACAGGGTCACGGCGGAAGGATGGAGGTCCAAGACGTAATGAGCTGGATGCAACACCAGTGGGACAAGCAGCTGGAGTTGGCCCGGCACATGCAGGAGCAGACGGCAAAAATGATCATGGAGCAGCAGAAGCCACTCCTAGATACCATGAGAGCATTTTTGGAGAAATCGCCAGGACATGGGACTGAGAACCCCTACGTAGTTCCAGGGATAGGACTTAATGCTAGCCATGCATTCACATTGGGACAGTTAAGTCCACAGGACAATATAGATGATTTTATAGATGCCTTTGAACGGATAGGGGAGGCATTGAAATGGCCAAAAGAGCAATGGGCAACCCGCTTTGCGGTATCACTCACTGGGGAGGCTCTCTCCGCTTATAAAGCAATGCCTGTCATCCTTGCTGCTGACTACAAGGAAATAAAAAGGGCAGTTAAGGATAGGTTAGGGCTATCTAGCACGCATTACCGCAGGTTATTTAGGGAAGCCAAGATGAGGGCACAAGAAACCCCTAAAGCTCTGCAGCAGAGGCTGAAAAATTTGGCATACAAGTGGTTAACTCCTGAACGGAGGACTATTGACTCGGTGTTAGATACAATTATTTTGTAGCAGTTTCTCCAGGCTGTACCCACCGAAGTAAAAATGTATCTCACGTTGCAAAATTGCCAAAATACAGATGATGCAGCCAGTCTGGCCGAATGCTATTTCGAGGCACAGATGGTTGGCACCTCAGAGTTGGGTCTGAGGAAAGCAGCAGGCATGGCAGAGTTTAAAAGAGAAAAATGTTTTAAAGGAAAAATGTTTAATGTGTCTAGTAAAAGTACTAATGATGACATTTTTTTTAAGCATAAGGGGAAATGTTATGTGTGCGGGAGAGCAGGCCACTTCCAAAAGGACTGCACGGAGCGGACTATCCTCATGGCTGGGAAGGATAATCCAACGCAAGATGGATTCCTTATCCATGTGCAGGTAGAAGGGGTAGAAGCACTGGCGCTGCTTGACTTGGGGGCTGACCAGAGCATGATTTCACGGGGGCTCTGGGAGGCCATTGAGGGGCGCCATCAGGCAGCCCCGAGTCAAGCAGAGGGCCAGGTGCGGATACGTTGCGTACACGGTGCATCGTCACCTTATCTTTTACACAGTGTGTCTGTCAGAGGGTTGGGGGTCACACAACCATTGCTGGTAGCCATTGTTCCGCGATTGCCACACCAGATAGTTTTAGGGCGTGATTGGGCCCCCTTTTGCCAAGAATTAGGAGAGGGTCTTCATAAAATAGGTTATGAGTTCGCACCACCGCAACCAGAGGCAACAGGAGCAAGGGTAGAAGCCTTAACAGCAGGAATTCCTAGTCCCCTATTTGGTAAAGCAAAAAAGGCTAGCACTCCATCCAACGCCCGTGTTACTGGAGTACCTCCAGTGAAGCAGAAATTTCAGCTAAAATTTTGTAGAGCCACACCCAGAGCCAAAAGCCTACAAAGAGCTTCCGCTGGAGCAGCCGGATATGACCTCTTCAGCG
Organism: Ichthyophis bannanicus; assembly: GCA_033557465.1. Lineage (NCBI taxonomy): Eukaryota > Metazoa > Chordata > Amphibia > Gymnophiona > Ichthyophiidae > Ichthyophis > Ichthyophis bannanicus. The sequence continues at coordinate 85,234,045 of CM066050.1, read as the reverse complement.
CCGAGGAAGCAGTCGTCACGAAAGGGGGGAAAGCCTTAGTTAACACCGGGGTACAAGTGCAGATTCCCGAGGGATGTTATGGCCGAATAGCCCCAAGGTCAGGCTTAGCGGTCAAACACTTCATAGACATCGGGGCGGGAGTGATAGACCCCGATTATAGAGGCCTGGTCAAAGTCCTCATTTTCAATTTTGGAAAAACTGACTTCAAAATACAGGAGGGAGATCGCATCGCACATTTAGTGTGTGAACGCGTGAGCTTCCCCGTCGTGGAAGAGGTGCCCGCATTGACACCTACCACTAGGGGGACGGACGGGTTCGGGTCCACTGGCCAAAGGGAAATTAAGGGCATGACGGCCCTGGCAGAGGAGAGGAGAGAGGAGGACCTCGAGCCTCAAACCTCTGACTGGAAAGAAAGGCCAGAACTGAGGTTAGGTGTTGGGCTATCCCCACAGCAGCAGCGGGAGCTGACACAGCTGTTGGGGAGGTTTACGGATGTCCTTACAACAAAACCGGGCGAAACCCGCTTGGTCGCCCACGAGGTAATTATGACCCCAGGCCGGATTATCAGACAACGGCCCTATCGCATGCCGGAGACCAAGAAAAATGAGGTTATTAAACAAGTAAAGGAAATGGTCGCGATGGGCATTATTGAGGAGTCCCACAGCCCGTGGTCAAGTCCCATAGTTTTAGTTCCGAAACCGGACGGGACCCTCAGATTTTGTATCGATTTCCGGCAAATAAATGAGATCTCCCAATTCGATGCGTATCCGATGCCCCGCATCGACGACTTATTGGACCGGCTAGGTCAGGCAAAATACTTGACCACGCTACATCTCACAAAGGGGTATTGGCAAATACCCCTTACCCGTGATTCCAAACCAAAGACGGCGTTCAGTACCCCTATAGGGTTATTTCATTTTAAGCGAATGCCGTTTGGGCTGCATGGGGCAGCAGCCACCTGTCAGCGACTAGTAGACCAAGTACTGAGGCCTCACCATGATTATGCTCTCGCATACATGGACGACATAGTCATCTACAGCACGACTTGGTCCCAGCACCTCGCTAGAGTTGAGGCAGTGCTCCAGGCCCTCCGCAGAGCAGGTTTGACCCTCAACTCGGCGAAGTGTGTATTCGCCAGCGAGGAGGCCAAATATTTGGGCCACATAGTGGGAAGGGGGGTAGTTAAACCCTTAGCTAACAAAGTGGAGAGCGTCAGGGATTTTCCCCAACCCATTACCAAAAAACAGGTACGCAGTTTCCTAGGGCTCATTGGATATTATAGACGGTTTATACCTCGGTTCACCGAGGAAAGCATTTTGTTCACGGAAATGCTCAAGAAAAATTCTCCCAATAAAGTGCAGTGGACCCCAGAGGCTGAGATCGCCTTCACCTCCCTAAAAGAGAAGCTGTGTACAGCCCCAGTGCTGCTGGGAATAGATTTTAATCTACCCTTCGTGGTCCATACAGACGCTTCTGAGAGCAGGTTGGGGGCGGTACTATCTCAAGTGTTTGAGGGGGTGGAGCACCCGGTCACTTATTTAAGTCGAAAACTCTCAAAGGCAGAAAAAAATTATTCGACTGTTGAAAAGGAGTGCCTGGCCATAAAATGGGCTATTGAAGCATTAAGGTTTTACTTAACCGGCAGGAAGTTTCTCCTGGTCACGGACCACGCCCCTCTTAAATGGTTAAACCAGATGCGAAATAGCAACACGTGGTTGACTAGGTGGCATCTGGCATTGCAGGCATTCAATTTCGTTATACAACACAGAGCAGGAAAATTACATGGGAATGCGGATGCGCTCTCCCGGATTACGAGCTGTCCGGTTAGTGGTCCGGCAGCCCATAATATTTTAAGGGGGGGGATCTGTCATAAGGTAGCGCTGTCAGAACCCATGGAACTAGGGAACTCTGAGCAAAATGTAAGGGAAACTGACAGCTCAGGTTCACACATGGGGAAAGGTTGCTATAAGCAACAGATAAAAACAAAGCCACGAGGTGTAAGGGAAAGCCAGAACAGAAGCGTAGCACAAAACTCATTAGAAAATAAGGAGCACCTGTATGGGGGCGGAGCCCAAACTAACACCAGCTTAAACAAATTTAAAACTCACTTACCGGAAGGTAGAGGGAGAGGAGTGGCAGGAGCTACTGGAGGAGTAGTAGATGCTACGGAGAGAACTGCTAAGCGTGAAAGCAGAACCAGTGGAGCTGTAAGGACGGAGCCAGAGAGGTTGCCCGGGGCATATGAGGCTGGTGATTCCCAGGGAAGCTGTTGTGAGCAGCAGGGCACAGCTTTTCAATATCCCCAGGAGCATTGCTACGAAGTAAGCAGAGGTGGCAGTCCAGCAGCTAAGTCCAGGAGGTATAGATTACCCAACACCAGGGATTCAGCAGGGGAAAACTTTTACCCTGAAGGAAGTTTGAAGCTAACAGAGAGACACCGTGGAAAGGGTTCTTCAGAACAGACCTTTGCTCGACTGAGAGAACAGGAAGTAGCAGTGCCTAAAGGTAGGCGTATTTACTCTAGTAGAAGAGGTTTAAAATACCCTGATTTGCCCTGCACTTACCAGGAACTGTGTAACTCTCAAGGGCCTGACTACAGTGAATATGGTAATTTCCCACGGGCCACTAGTTTAGTGGAGGAGGGGAATGCTTTAGCTCACCGGCAAGAACATTATAACCTCAACGGCAGCTGTGTGCTGGGAGAAGTTTATTCTGATGAGGAAGGAATGCAATTTGAGACTATTGGAGAGTCTTCAGACGGGAGTGAGATGGACTGTACATACACTCTGGCTGATTGCATATCATCTCTTTGTTGAAAGCAGCAAGAACTGTTTGGAAAAGGAAACAGGAAGAAAAGTTCTGTAAGTGAAATGAACTGTTTTCTTTTTGCTGTTTGTTCCATTAACTAATGCTGAAGTAAGCCAAGTTTTGTTTGAAACATTTCTTTAATTGTGTCACCAGACAAAGGGTCTGCAATTCTTTGTGTTCCACTGTTATGAATCCACCCCGGACGGGGAATAAAGCCTGTGTTTAACCTTACCCTCTGCTTACAACTACACTTCTTTGGCTAATGTTAAAAACCACAGGTCCCAGAAGGCCTTTCTAAAGCCTTCACAGGAAATTTTACAGCCATTAAAATACTGCCCCATTAAACTACCCAAGCCTTTTTGCCTCTGGGTACGTTGGTGGGTGACAATATATGCAGATGATGCCATTTCTCTACATGCCATTCTCAACAGGGCAGCTGGACCTCTCCCCACTGATCGACTGCTTTGGCGCAGTATCCAACTGGCTCGAATCTCAAAACCTCTGAATACAGCACAAGAAAACTGAAGTCCTTTTCATTACGAGGAACCAAAACTTCACCCCGCCACCCCACCTAAAGGTTAAGGATGCAGAGCTACAAACCAAATCCACAATCCGATACCTTGGAGTCACATTAGACCAACGGCTAGACATGAAGGTGCACATAATCAACATAGCAAGAACAATCTACCACAAAATCCAAACACTCAGGCACTTACGCCTCCTACTAGAGCTGGATGACTTCTAGACAATCTATCAAGCACTGATTATACCGCACTTTGATTACGCTAATGCATTCCTACAAGGACTCCCACAATCCACCCTGAACCCGCTCCAACTCGCGATGAATGCCACGGCAAGAGTTCTACACATGGCTTCTAGGAACGACCATGTTACGCCCATCCTGAAACATCTCCACTGGCTCCCTATACATGGCAGACTCATTTTCAAAACCCTACTGCTGACTTTCAAGGCCATCAATGGGCTCTCCTCCACATCACTAGCAGAGCTTATTCAAACCATGTCCCCCAATAGGTCCAGAAGATCTGCAGCAGTCAACACACTGGTAATCCCGAAGGCAATAACCCAATGCACTGATGCAACAGCAAAAAGGGCTTTCAGATTCTGTGCACCCAGGTGCTGGAACACCCTACACCCAGCATCTGGGCAATCCCTGACCTAACCCAGTTTAGGAAGGCATTGAAGCACCACCTCTTCCTCAAATACTACCTGGAAGACAGCGCTCCAATAGCCCCCTCCCACATCTAGTACAGCCACAGCAACATACCTGCAAGCTTTCCATGACTACGATTACTTTTTACACGACATGACGTGTCGCCTAGATGTAAATAGTTACCCCAGTTTTATCCAAGTTTTAGTACCTGTTCTTTGTAAACACAGATCAGCTTGCTGCACTGTGCTAGTCATTCTGTTTCATGTAAACTGCACTGATGTTGAATAGCGCGGTATAAAAGAGACTGTAAATAAATAAATAAATAAACAACCCCAATGCATGATATAAGTCTTTAACATCTGCAACTGCTCCTTTCATTTTTTTTAACTATTTTCCTCATTTTATCATAGCCTCCTTTTTGAAAGTTAAAAGGTGTGGATTTCCTTGCCGTCCTTCCTCCATTTATTAAATCAAATGTGATCAATGTTCCCTCTAATTTTCTGTAGGCTGTGCGTGCATAAAATATCAGTTGTGCAGATTTTGAAGGAAGGATAAATTTTTGTGTGCCACATAACGACACTCAGAGTTATATACTTTAAAATTTGACTACACGTCAGAATACAGTATGTACACCACATTGATTTTAATCAAATTAAATGAAAATAGACGATTACTAAATGAAGCGGAAAATTTCTAGTAATTACAATCACAACTTTTAAATGTTAAGACGTTTGTGTTGTTTTCTATCTATCAGAACCATAATTTTTGTGCGCTCTGTTGTAAAGTATGTGTGCTTGCTCGGCGAGGTGTGTGTGCACGCACACACACACAGCTTAGAGGGAACAGTGAATGTGATCATGCTATTGCCAAGTGACCCCAACACCCTTATCTCTTACACCAGAACTTGTGTTCCACTAAGGACTAGGTCAAAAATGGCTTCCCCTCTGTTTGGTTCATTAACCAGCTGCTCCAAGAAGCAGTCATTTATTTCAAGGCCATGCAGACAAAGCACACTAAACCTTCTCAGCTTACCACCACAGATACTGTGGTGATGAAGGGGCATCAGAGCCCATGGAAATAGCTGGAAAACAAACTTTTACCTGCAAGCAGAGGGATAGTTCAGAGAGCAGGGAGTTTCAAACTGCAGCCAAAGAAAAAAAACACACACACAGAGCTGCTGAGTCCAGACCACGCCCAAGCTCCAAGGCAACCCAGGAAGGTAATAGGAAGCACCTGGGGGAGGAGTTGGAGGGGGAAGAGCAGCTACATACATTTAAGCTCCAGGGAACAGAAAGAGAGGAGCCTACCAAGAGAAAGGAGGGAGGAGAGCTCCCGAGGCAAACCAAAGGGAAAGGATCCTTCAGGGGAATTGAAAGAGAGAGGCTTTCCAGAGACAGCCGCAGAAGGGATTCCCAAGGCAGCCAGCATACTGGGGACTACAGTCCAGGGAGAAGCCCATGCTGTAAAGGAATTGCAGCACGGTCTGGAGACCGGAGGCTCTGTCCTGAGAGAGTTTCTGACTATAGTCCAGGTACGGGAGCAGCCCTGCAAGAGTCTGTGGGAGAAGTTTTACCTCTGGAAAGATCTGTGAAGAGAAGGGTCACGCAGAACAAGGTGAGCCAGGTAGAAGCCTTGTTCAGCTTGTTGAGAGATAAGGGTCTCTACAGCCATTCTAAAATCCCTGAGCACAGAGTGAAGTCCCGTTGGGAAAAGGTCTTAAAACTTTTAGGGGAGATTAAGCCTACGTCCTCTCAGCCCGAGTTAAGCCAGGAGACAGCAGAGTCTGATTATGAAGACATGCAGACAGAGCCTTGTGATGTTTAACAAGACTCCTTAGATTCCTTGATGGATTGTTCTTTTTGTATGAAGACAGAATGAAGAGGCTGTAGGTTTTAAAGCTGAGGAAAAAGCCAGAAGCCCTTTAACTGAATGTCTTATGTTTTGAACGCTGGAAATGTTTAAAAGGAAAATTGCTGCTGTTTAAAGCTGAGAGGAAAATGATTCAAGATTGATTTGAATGATTAAGGGAAAACAGCTATCTGAATGTACAACAGCTAGAAGCAAAAGAAAAGCTTTATTTAAAGTTTTACTCAGTTTGGGAAAGGCTGATACCTTTGCTGGAAGTTAGCTGAAATCAGCTAAGCTGTATTTCTGACTGTTGGACTTTGGAAGAAACACCTTCTGGTATAACAAGCTGCAGGAAGCATTTGCAGCATTTATCACGGTCTGAATCCTGTTCGACTGAAACTTCTTTTGTTGGAGAGTACATCCAATTTTGGTTGACATGTGTTGAGCTTCTAAGGAGGTTCTTTGCAAAGGGAAATACAAAAATAAATTTCCTGTGTTTTGCCTTCAAACCCTCGGACTCTCTTTGTCATTTCACAGAACTACAATACCCAGAAGCTTCAGCTCTGGAGCCCATTAAAAAGGGGACATTATAAGGCACGCCCTTACCTATAGGCAACCGTCTAGACAGTAGGGAGCGCCACAGGTGGCGTAGTTCGCAGGATTTGAACCTGCGCAGGGATACCCCAATGGATTTCCAGCAGCCCCTTCCACCTCAGCAGATGCCTATGAATATACCGCAGATGGGACCTCTAGGCCCACAAGGACAGTTCAGACCTCAAGGACAAATGGGCCCTCAGGGTCCTCCAGTACTTCAGGGTTCTGCAGGGCCACAGGGATTCATAGGACCAGGTCCACAAGGACCTTCACAAGGAATGCAAAGGCCTCAAGATATGCATCAAGGAATTCAGAGACACCCAGGACCCATGGACCAATGGGTGTCCTCCAGGGCCACCAGGTCCACAAGGTCCTTCTGGCCCACAAGGACCCTTAGGCCCTCAGGGTCCTCCTGGCTCTCAGGGTTTGCAGGGCCCACTTGGCCCTAGAGGCATGCAATGATTTCCTCCCCATGGAATGCAGGGTGCAATGGGATCTCAAGGGCCTTTAATGGGAATGAATTCTAGAGGGATGCCGGGACCTCTGGGACCCAGAGATAATCAAGGACCTGCTCCACAAGGAATGATGATTGGGCACCCAACACATGACATTAGAGGACCACAATATGCAAGTGCACCCAACATGCCCATCTACGAGTCTTCTCACTCTATGCTCCTAGACTCTGGAATGCACTGCCATCCACCCTGCAAAACATCCAGTCAAGCAAAGCCTTTAGCAAACACCTAAAGACTTACCTCTTCCAAGAACACTATGGCACACATCACCATTCCTAAAGAGTGTTCAGCTGAATAACTATTGTACCTATTGCTGAGCCTATTGTAACCCACTGAGACTATGCCAAAGTCTCAACCTTGTGAACCATCCTCCCATTAGCTAAACTCACTATAACTCATCTTAACTCACCACTATTTATCTTTTGTTGACTGTTCACCTTTTTGACTGATCGAAAATGATATACCAAAACCAGTCAATAAATAAAATAAAACAGAGAACATCAAAGTACCTCTGTATGTTTCATGGTGAGACTGCACCTAGAGCATTACATGCAATTCTGGTGACTGCATCTGAACAAAGATACAGTGGAGATAGAAGAGGTACAGAGAAGACTGACCTATATGATAAACAGGTTGGAATGATTCCTCTTTGAGGAAAAGCTAAAGAGGTAGGGTTCTTCAGCATGTAGAAGAGAGGGCTGAGGGAAGATATGATAGACATGGCTGGTTCAACCATTAGGTACACTAAGCATTCCCCTAAGGCAGCAATGTCCAGGGGGGAGGGGAGAGGGCAAAGAGCAGAGCATTCAAAGCTAAACAGTGGGGGATCACCAATAAAAGGATGTTTCAAATCTAAGGAGGTGTAGGAGGGTGGAAGGTGTACTACCTAAGGTCTGTCTAGGGTGTCGACACCTTGAACTAACTCAGCCGGCCCTGATGAAAGAGGTCGATAAAATAATGTATGGAATAGAACCAGTAAACACAATCAGTTGTTTGTTCTTTCAAAAAGTGCAAAGACTAGGGGATGTGCCGTGAAGTTCTAAGCATTATATTTAAAACAAATGAGAAAACATATATTTTTTTCACTGTTCAATGCACTTGAATTCATTGCCAGAGGATGCAGTAGTATATGTTTATAGGTGAGGTTTAAAAATATTTGAACAATTTTCTATAGGAAAAAGTCTATAAACAATTATTTAGGTAAAACTGGGTAGATACTGTACACTGCTTATCCCTGGGGTAAGCATATTGGGATCTATCTACGTTTGGGGATCTTACTAGATACTTGCATTAGTCCAACAGATCCTGTAATGTCAGTAAAAAAAAAAAAGCTTTTATGCAAATATTGTCACCAGTAGTCCGCCCGTAGCTTCAGCATACGGGGTTAGGTAGCCTGGAGACCTTTTATTGAAAGGTTAAGGGTGTAGTTGTGGACCTTTTCAATAAGTTGTAGTCGTGAATCGAGTGGTTCAGGCAAAGACAGGCTTTTAATTCCCCTCCTGCGGCGGATGCAAACACAAAGTAACATAGGAACAGAAAGCCATACACTCTGGCATAAGGTAGGAAAAATAACTTATAACAGCTTCCAACTTAAATCACAAATGGTCCGGTATTCATTGCATACAGTCCCTTGGTATTAGGAAATAAAGTCCTGTGCTTCTCACCTGCCAGTTGACCAGCTTCTTCAAGATAGCTGGCTCAGCACAGTGAAATTCTATCATTTGTAACTGTTAACGTACAATCCATTTGAGTATCAGACAACTGTTCATCTGGAGGATCAATTAGCATTGACTCAGGCTGGCTATCAGCTGAATACAACTTCTGCCTTGTATACAACGTTTCCAGATTATTCTCTGCTGTCTGTTCCAGGGGCTTCTCTATTATTGCCTCTATGGGGTAAGGATCAACTTTACTATATCTCTTGGCATAGCTTAGAGGAGAATCATATTCTTTATAGTTTCTATGAGAGAAATTCTTATAACCACTTTTGCAATGATTATACAGCCTACCTTCTGGCTTTGAGGCAGGGGAACGTCCGTGCACAGCTCTCTCAGGATGGGGTTTAAACCTCAGAGGTTTTTCTCTGTGTTCTGGCTGCTCACCCTCTTCTTCTGACATACAAATGTCTTGCACTGTATATCCTTCACTCCTTGGAGCTTGTAAGTGCTTCCCAGCTATCCTCACTGGTAACTTCTCCCTTTGGGTGCCTTCACCATAGGATAAATACCTGGAGTTTTGGTCAAAGGGTTTTTGTGCCCTGCTCCTCCAGTTATTCCTGTCAGCTGCTTTCTGTCTCTCTCTCTCACATTCAGAATCAGAATCCACTGAATCACTTACATACGTTTTCCTTTCACACTGGGACAGACGCTGCTTCCAAGAGACAGACCTCAGCTTGCACAAACTTTCCAGCTGATTCTGTTCTCCTCCGTCTTCCCTGTTCTCTCTCTTGCTGTTGCCCTTCCTCTTGCTGTAGCTAAACTCTAATGAACGTTTCTTATACGTTTGCTTGGGAGCTAATCTAGCCCTTCCCCCTCCCAGGTGAAAGCTCTCAAGCCCAGGAGATGGGGATTGTTTGCTAGCTGGGCGGGGTTCCTGCCCTCGTGGCTGGGATTGTTTGTGTTGCTCCTGGCAACTGGGTGTCCTGAGCTTATCCTTCCTACCAGAAACAGCCCTACTGCACTCAGGTTCCTCTGTTTCCATATCACAGGATGTCTCTTCCCCATTACAATATATATATCTCATGTAAGATATTTAGATATATATGTAGCAAATGTTTTGCAAATGAAAATAGAATTCACTGTTATTTCTTCATCTTCTTAGCAGATTATCTGTCATTTGCCTTTGGGAGTATTTGTTTTACATCTGAAATAATCAATGCTGCTGGTATATCTGTAGGTTCATGTGTAAATCAGTAGAATAGTATAGGATAGATATTCAATTCCCAGTCTTATGCCCTTACAAAAGTGTATATTGTATTGTAAGAACCAAACATTCTGTGCTTCAGAGATTAAGAGAACATTGGTCTAGAATACAACCAAGACTAGGACAGCACCTTTAGTGGAAAACTGTTTATTTTATAATCTTATAATCATATATTTTCTGAATTACGCTGGAGAAAATTGATCATGTGCCACAGCTTGGCATGGCAGGAATCGATAAGCTCATTTAAATTATAAAGAGCAATGGTGGGTTTTCAGTTTAAATTCAGTTATACCTTATGGTAATAATTGACAGATAGGTTACAATACATTGCTGTGATATTCTTATTGGATACCCTGAATTTGAATTTGTCCAATGAGGTCAGACAATTTTGGCATCTATTTGGATTTTAAAGGCATGCTGAAGTCATAGTGATCATAATTCAAGAGAGTTCACTAATAATAAGCTTGGATGCTATGAAACTGAACAAAAATATTTAAAGAAATCTGATAAATATGATGAGATTTTATATTAAACAGAAAGCGTGACAAAGAGGGCTGAGATAAGTACTAACTTTTTGTATATGATCATTCATGCTCTGATGCAGAAATAAGGAGTTTGAAACACAACAGTCGTAGTTGAAAAAATGAATTAATATTAAAAAGAGCAGCTTATTGTTAGCAGCTTTTTGGATATTTTTGGTCTGAGAAAATGTTCTTCTTGCTACTGTGAACGTTTGTTTTCAGCAGGATTTTGTTGGAACAGGTATAGACATGGACGGCACTGTCCATGGGCACAGACATGCAGGCATTTTCTAAAATCACACATGCACGTGTGGCTTTTCAGTACTGCCTAGGAGATACCTCCTCCACCCCCGCCACACCAGTACGTGTATCTTTGAAGGTTTCTAAAATATATCCTGGGATTTTTTTGTGATTCCCACATCTGAATGGCCAATTTCAGATATGGAAATCATGAACTGAGCTTCTACAATGATCGTCATAGTCTACCAGGTTCTGTCTGAGGTTTGCTCCTTTTCCCACCTTTCTCAGATTATGTCCAGGATTCCTCTGGATCGCCTCCCATAAATCAATTCAAATGGGGAAAAGCCCATCCAACTCTGCAGCACCTCTCAGATTGCAAACAGTATGTATAGCAATAAGGAATCCAAGTTTGTACCATCCTTGGCAACAAATATCTTGATCATCTTTTTGAGGGGTTTCCTGAAGCATTCAAAAGGCCATCTATCTGAGGATAATACACTGCACCTTCAACAATGCATAAACTTGCTTCATTATGCATAACACAAATGGCGTTTTCTGATCCATTAATAGTTTCTTAAGTAAGCCCACTCAAGAAAAGACTTCGATCAGGACAGTTGCTATGTTACCTGTAAACCGCATCTGATCTCTGGAAGAACCGGTATAAAAGAATGTACAAATAAATAAATAATATTGTATAATGGTACAGCTTCTGGATGTCATGTAACATAATGAAGGATGACAACTATGTGCTTGTTTCCTTAAGTATCCTCTCCAATGGTCCTATCAAAGCCATGGCAATCCTCTTAAAGGGGGTTTCCAGGATTGGCATCCACATTAAAGGGGCAGGTTGTACTGTGGAAGGCTTGGTTAATGTATATATTGGGCAAGATTTACAGTAAAGCTGAACCTGCTTATATATCCCTGGCCATAAATTTGGGTTAATATCCTTTCACATCTTTTATCTTCTAGATGTCTCTCTAGCAAATGGCTATGAGCTAATTGCTGGTAGGACTTGGGCACTAGTTCATGTTCAGCCACCTCCACTTTCAAATTCCCCTTCATTACCCTATATAACAGGTCATTTTTTATTATGAAAAAAAAATGGAGAAGGTCTCTGAGTCTCTAGCCCAGAGACAAGCTCTCCATTTATTATCCAGACTTGCTCCCAAATGAACTTAAGAGTCATCCATAACTTGGACCCTTCTGAAGTTCCCCAGTTTATCTTCCCTAACCTATTCAGACAAATTAGCTAAGATTTTCTGAAGTTCTTGGGTAACCTTAGCTGGTCCCAGGCGCTAATCTATTGCAATCTCTAAATTCTTGGCATACTGGGACTTCTCTAATTGATGCTGACAAGAACGGGTCTTCCAGGGGAAAAATCACCAGAAATGGTTCTTCTGGTAGTCAGATGTGTTCACAGAGTTCTGAAATCCAGGCAATCCCATCCCAAAACAACAGGATAGGAAAGCTAAGGTAGTAATCCAATTTCAAAATTAGTTTGCCTAGTATTGTCACTTTCTGACATTTTATGCTCACTATCAGTCTGAATTCTCTTCACCATCTCCCTTTGAATCAATGTTTTAACACTACTTAAAACTATCAGGGTTCATGTAGAGGATCCTTTTAACTCAATATTGATCACAATGAGGCTTCAACAAAGTTACAGGTATGGACCACTGTTGAGTGAAAGTAAAGAGCTTCATCCTTGATCTCTTGCAGTGCGCCCTTTTGTCACAACCAAAGCAGGTTGGAGGTTCCAGATCCTGGCACCAGTGAATAGCTGGGGAAGGAACTAACCAAGCAGGTACACAAGGACTGACGACAATTCAATAGGTGAAGAATCTCTTTAATTATTAGTCCTTGTGTACCTGCTTGGTTAGTTCCTTATCTAGTGTGCAGGTATCAGTTGCTCTCCTTTGGTACCAGTGAGTAGCTGGAAATTGTCCCTTCTCTATGGTTGACTGTAGGCAATCTCCTTTTCTCCTGTGAGTTTCAGAATCTTGGAATGACTTCTTTTCTTTCAGCCTGGTGTTTCCAGGCATGGGCTGAGCTTAGTGGAAACACTTGATTATTCTGAGGTGTCCTCTAAGGTGAGCTTCAGATGCTGATGGCCTACTGTTTCATAGGTAGACTTCCACCATCTATGAAGTGTTCAAACAAAACTATCTTGGCCACCTTCCATTTGATATCTAAGTTGACGTTCTTCCTGTTTGAGGACTCTTCTTCAGAACTGTTATCTGTCTATTTTGGGAATATGCCCAGCCCACTCCAGGATGATGGCCTTGACCCCAGCATAGGTAGCTCATCCCTCCTGACTGGCTTCTTGGAAAGTGGCTTGATTGTTGCCCATCAGCAGGTTACCCAGGTAAGTAGCCCAGGTCATTCCGGTCACCCTGCCAGGTGAGCAGTCCACTCAAAGTTCACCAAAAACTAAGCCAGATCTTTTTTGGGGGCCATCTTGGACATCATAGGAGACAGAGTGGTTGGTCAAGCTATCTTTGCTTGACAGTTTGAACCATATATATTAGTGCAGCCAGCATCTGCTGTTAGTCCTCTCCTAGGGCTTGAAGTATCTGCTCCATGGCTGCTGGACCCATCTGATCAGTACAGAGTACTGTTCTCTGTTCAGCATTTGCCAAATGTGGGCCTACCAAACAACATTTGCCTGCCTGGCTCTAACTAATTTATTCTTGTTCCTCTCTACCTGGGCAGGGCTAAATCTTTTAATTCTACCCTATAGCAAGATGCACAATTTCCAAGGTGGCAAGGGGTCTTTAGATGGGAAGACCACATCTCACCTCTGCCCCCACATGTAATAGCAAGGTCAAATGATCAGGGTCTAGGCCTCCAAGGAAGCCCTTGGTACAACAAACCAAACATTTTGCCTTTAGTTCAAATCAATGAAAACTTTTATTTCTTAGAAAATATCTAGTTTACTGGTTCAGGTTAACTTACATATGGATTGTGCAAAAATACTGTAGGCCTGTCCTCTCGACCTTTCCTCCCCTATTAGAACCTCCTCCCTGCTCTGGGTTTGGAATTCTTAATATTTCCCCATCACTCCCAGTTCTCTGCTGTCTCTCTTAAAGTGAGCTGGCTTTTAAGCAGATTGGGGGAGTCCTGTTGTATATTCTTTTATACCAAGTATTTGTGACTTGCATTGGAGACAGGAAGTTGAGTTTAATGGACCTTTGGTCTGGCCAAGTATTACATATTTTATTCACTTAAATAATCACACAGCTCCTAAGATTTTAGGTTTTTTTTATTAGCTTCTTGCCAATTTGAGAATATTTCTAGATGATCAAATGAAAAATCCAAGAAATCCTTTTCTGGTCAGTTTTAAACACAGAAATAATAACCTTTACCCCCACCACCAAACACACACCACAAAAAAACACAGAGTACAAACAAGATATTTATTACACTGCCCTCAAGTTTCTAAAAGGTTCTAAACTATAAATACCTAAATTTAGCAATTTGGTCTTACAGAAATAGTGAATCCCTCGGTTTAAAACTCCAGGTGATTTCCCTTAAATTAAAAAAAATCAGCCCTGCATCCATTGAGACAGTAAATATTCCCTCTATAATTGTCTGGATGAATACTATAAATATTTACAGAACAGAGCAACTATGTTTGAAAGAGATATGTAACTGAATGTTATATCTTCATTTTCTTACCAAATTTTGCATCGATTATATTCCATGTTAATGATATGACTATAGACATGGATATACCTGCTATATTCTAGAGTGGATATTCTAATTGAAGTGTCAAAAATAAACTTTGAAAATTAGTTTCAAAATTGTTCCGCAGTTGTTAGTTGAAACACCAGGTGGCACTATTGGACAAGTTGAAGTTGAAGCAACTAGGTCTACAGGACATTGCCTTTATGCAAATTGTATCCAACACATGCCAGGATAAAATTTACAGGAATCTAAAAACATTTCTGAGACTTTGCATTGAATCTAAAATAATTGTTGGACTGAAAGTATCCTTTCTGGCGATGTGAACTGTTGCTGGGAGCATTTGCAAGGCCCGCAGAGTCGTCTGACATTAAAGAATGGCGTACAAGATGGCGTACACTCCACAAAGGCAAGTTGTGGCTTTGCTTATTTTACTTTGCATGACAAATGCAGTATCTGAAACGCTTCGATATTCTAAGAAGAAATGGAGATTGGGTCCTTTGTTGCTAACGCTGCAGATGATCTAGGGTTAGATATTCAAATGCTAGCTGTATTTTTGGTTAACCGTACATTCTAGCGATATAGTACTGCAAGAAAGAGTAGACCGCGGAGAACCGTGTGGGCACATTGTTCCTTGGATGCTTTATTTTGAATTTATTTTGGAAAATCCAGTTCACTTTCATGGAGTTGAAAGACTGAAGATATCAACGACAATCCCCCCCCAACCCCCATATTCCTGAACAAACGATTAATGGATCAGAAAACACGATCCAACAAAAAACTCGCTTCATATTGGAACGAGAGCAGGATTCAGATATAGGAGTGAACAGTGTCCAAACTGCACAATTACTGACTCCGAATTCGCAGCGATGGCAGCAAGTAGGCAGAGCTGGTGTTGGAGAAACAGTTAGATCGTGTGGAACAACATGAAGTTAATTTAATACTCACTGCTATAGATGGCGGTCTGCCTTCGAAATCCGACACTGCAGAAATAAAAAATTTCATTTTGGATACCAATGAGAATTTCTCTCAGTTCAGCCAATTAGTGTATAAGGTTCGGTTAAAGGAAAACAGTGCTCAAAATTTCTTAGTCGCCAAAGTTGAAGTCAAGGAAACTCCTTTAGACCGAGAGCAAATATCAGATTATCAAATAATCATTATTGCAAGAGATTGCGGATCTCCAAGTCTAAGCTTCCAGGAAACAGTCGCGGTGCAAATATCGTACATTAATGACAATCCTCCTCTGTTTAATCAACATTCATACATAATCCATATTAGGGAAATCAATGATCCGTCCTTATTGATTGGCGCCATAAGTGCTGTTGATTTCGTCTATGAGAAAAATGCTGAAATTACCTGTTCCTTATTGCCCAGCTCCATAGGGGGGATTTCCATGGCCTCTTAAGTTTCCATCAATCCAGAAAATGGAAACATTTATGCTCTGCAATCCTTAGACTATGAAAAGATTCGAGACTTCAGGATGGTCGTGAGAGCAACAGATGGAGGTTCCCCTGCATTAAGCAGCAATGTCAGCGTTCGGTTTTCTATCATTGATGAAAATGATAATTCCCCCGTCGTTCTTTATCCTTTACAGGACAACACTTCTCTTTCTGGTGACCTGGTACCCAGATCGGCACAGGCTGGCTACCTTGTCACTAAGGTGGCGGCAGTGGATGGAGATTCGGGCCAGAATGCTTGGCTCCCCTACCAACTACGAAAATCCACAGATCCCAGTCTATTTAATGTAGCTGAACCCAACGGAGAGATAAGGACCAGCAGACCAATAACGGAGCGAGACGCTATGAAGCAAAAACTTGTCATCGTTGTTGGAGACAATGGAAAACCACCTTTGTCCACCACCGCAGTATTAAATATACTTATAGTTGACGGGTAGTAGAATTCTCGGATTTAGACCTTGAAAATGCAAGACACAGTAAACTAACGGTGTATTTAGTGATCGTATTAGTTTTTATTTCATTTAAACACGAAACTCTCAAGAGAAATATGTTTCAGCTTCTGGGAAATTCTGTGGTGATACAAAAATACCGAATAATTTAATAGATATAAACGGAACTGGCACTGTGTCTCAGTCTTATCGTTATGAGGTGTGCTTAACAACAGAATCCGGTAATAGTGAATTTAAATTTATTCGACCCTTATTGCCAAATTTTCTTGATCGTAATGGAACTGTTAAGGTAAGAGCTCTCAAACTCTTTCTAATCCAATGGATCACAGGGACCCTGAAAATGAGGTGAGCAGGCATTTATTTGCAAGAAACAGGTTCTGCAGTTGGTGTATTTATTTATTTAACAGTTTTTATATATCTGCTGTTATTAAAGCGATTTAAATGCGATTGAACGGTGAACAATCAGATAAACAGTGTAAGTATGTACAACAGAACTATGTAACAGAAACAACTATATACAAGGGATAATCTTGGAGTGAGACGTTATGTTCAGGTTCCAGGGCCAAAGTGCTCCTGTAATAGGAGGGTCTTTATTTTTTTTCCCGAAGTCCCTACAGTCTTTGATATCCCTTAGGGTATTAGGAGAGAGTTCCATAATGTGGGTCTGTATATTGAAAAAGCTCTCTGGTTGGTTGCTTGGGTATTCTTCCATTTGTGGATTGGAATGCTGAGTAGACTCTGGTTTTGAGTTCTTCTTGATCTTGAGTTTGGGGGTTTCCGGAGGAGGCTAAGGAGGCAGTCTGTAGCTTGGTTATGTGTGGTCTTGTAGGTGAGCATAATTGCCTTGTATGGGGAGCGAGTGTAGGCTTTTCAGAACAGGGGTTATGTGTTTGTATCTTGGGGATACTGTAAACACTATTCTACAAATTTTCAAAAAATGTTTCAAAAATTAAATGTGCTATTTCTTAATGGATTTGATATGCTGAATTCAAATATGATAGTGAAATTGGTCAATTAGCTCCTGTTTCTATGATATGTTGAAGAATGTACATTTTACTACTGTTGTTGTTAAGTGCCGTCGAGTCGGAGTCGACTCATGGCGACCCTCTGGATAGCTATCCTAAATTGTGTTCGGTCTTCAGTCAGGCGGCTCATTGTTGACAGACTGGTACCCATAGCTGCTGTTATTGTATCGATCCATCTCATTGCTGCCCTTCCTCTTTTGCGTTGACCTTCTATCTTGCCAAGCATGATGTCTTTCTCTAATGATCTCTCTCTTCGCATGATGTGTCCAAAGTATGAAAGTCAAAGTCTTGTCATCTGAGCTTCTAAAGAAAGCTTAGGTTTGATCTCCTCTAGTACCGACTGGTTTGTTCTTTGGGCAGTCCATGGAATACACAGTATTCGCCGCCAGCACCATAATTCAAAGGCATCAATTTTCTTCCTGTCTATCTTTTTCACTGTCCAGCTTTCACATCCATATGATGTTATTGAAAATACCATGGCTTGAACAAGTCGAATCTTTGTATGGAGAGAGACATCTCTGCTCTTGAGAATCTTATCTAGGTCTTTCATAGCCATTCTGCCAAGAGCAATGCGTCGTCTGATTTCTTGACTGCTTGTTGCTTCTTTATTGATAGTTGATCCAAGTAGGTTAAAGTTATTCACGATTTCAATTTCTTCTCCTTCGACGATGAACCTGTTGATTATGCCAGTTGTCATGATCTTTGTCGAGCCTAAATCCTTAAATGTAAATCAAAACCTTATTACAAATGAAACTTTGCTCAATAACAAGCATGTTTTTATAAAATAAAGTTCATAAACGTACTTAGAAGAAACAGAGGAATAATTATGTCTGCAATTTAACTTTCATTAAGAACATTTCTAAGTACATTCTAGCAATTTTTGTTCTCATTCAGTGGCTTCACGACTCTTCCTGATCTGTTTCTTGTACTGAAGCAATGGAATATCCCTTGTCACTGTCCAGCAGTAGTCTGCAAGCATTGATGGACTCCATTTACCCTGATACCTCTTTTCCATGGCTGCAATGTCTTGGTGAAATCGTTCTGCATGTTCACTTACTGCTCTGCAACTTTGTGGGAAAAGATCTAGATGAGAGTGTAGAAATGAATCTTTAAGGACATGTTGCAACCAAGGTTTTTGTATGCCTTGAGAAGATCTTGAACAATCTCTTGGTAATTATTTACTTTGTTGTTTCCAAGAAAATTTTGTGTCACTGATTCAAATGCTTTCCATGCAGCCTTTTCCTTTCCACACAATAAACAAAGAAATTCATTATCTTGAAGAAGTGCACGAATCTGAAGGCCAACAAAAACGCCTTCCTTAACTTTGGCATCACTCAGTCTAAGAAATTTACCACTAAGATACCTGAAAGCAGGTTTAGTTTTATCCATCGCCTTGACAAAGTTTTTCATTAATCATTGATGTGCAAGGAAGGCATCAAAATCTTGTTGCTGTCTACAAGTGCTGGAAACAGAACATTTTTGCTTCCAGGATCCAGTGACTGACGGAGTGGCTAGTCCCTTTTGACGAAATGACAATCTCTAGCACAACTATCCCATTCACACAGGAAGCAGCAGTACTTGGTGTATCCTTCCTGAAGACCAAGGAAGAGGCCAACCACTTTGAAGTCACCACAGATTGACCATAGATGTTGATCATAGTTTATACATTTCAAAAGTTGTTTCATATTGTCATAAGTCTCTTTCATAAAAGCTGCATGGCCAATAGGAATTGATGGTAGCAAGTTGCCTTTATGCAGCAATACAGCTTTGAGACTTGCTTTGGATGAATCAATGAAGAGCCTCCAATCATCTGCATTGTAATTGATATTGAGAGCTGCCATTAAACCTTTTACGTTGTTGCATGCAGCAAGATCACCTTCTTTGAAAAAGAATGACACCAAGGGGTATGTTTACTAAACTCCGTTGCTGTGCGGGTCCCTGTTAGTGTGCTGGTGCCATATAAGGAGTGGGCGGGCCAGGCAGAAAAAAGCAAAAAACCAGACCGTATGTGTGTGCGTCGCGCTAATGTGCGGGGCCCACATTAGCGCGTGGGAAGGCTAAGTGGGGCGCTGCTGCAAAACCAAACAACAGAGCAGTAGTACAACGGTGAAGACACCGACCAATGGTGCAGGGGCCAGGGGTTCAAACCCCCATTGCGCTCAACAAAGAAGACCAGCTGAGGCACCAACATTTATGGGCAAAAGTGGTTAGGAGGCATATTAACTTTGGGCGGCAGAAGGCGGCGCACTGTTATTTTTATTACGGCATGAGGCGGCGCACTGTTTAGTGTGGGCGGCAGATGGCGGAGCATTGGTAAGTTTGGGCGGCAGAAGGCGGTGTGCTGATAAATGTGGGCAACAGAAGGCGGCGAGCCGGTGGGCAGAAGGCGGTGCGCTGATGTGTGAGGGGGCAGTCCAATAGTGGGAGGGAGAAGTGGCGCGCTGATGTGCAAATAACAAGAACGGAGCCATAGCACAATGGTTAAAACACTGACCAATCGTGCAGGGATCATGGGTTCAATTCCTCACAGTGCCCATTGAAGACAGCTAGCTGAGGCATTATTTTAGGGGCATTTCCATGTTGTGCGGCATAAGGTGGCGCGCTGTTAATTTAGTGCACCACAAGATGGCGCGCTGATGGCTACAAGGCTGCGCGCGGATGCACAAACACAGGAACAGAGCCACAGCACAATGGTTAGGACACTGACCAATGGTGCAGGGGCCAGGGGTTCAACCCCTCACAGTGCCCAGTGAACAAGGCTGGCTGGGGCAGTATGTATCATGGTGAGGAGTGCTGTAGGAGGCCTTCCATTTATATTTTATTTCCCACCACTAGTAAACCCGCTCTCACAGTGTGTTAACATACGGATGCCCGTAAGGCACATGTTACAGTGCACTGTCCGCCAAGGCACCCTAGCATGTCCCCTATAGGGCATCATGTATGTTGCGACACAGGATAATGTATAGTGCACCCTATATGGATGGCAACCATAAGGTGGCCTATAGGGTGCCCTATAAAGCACCCTCAGAGGCACCTAATGGGTATAGTAAGCTGTGTGTGGTTTTGCCGGCATTGACATATGTACAGTAAATAAAAATAAAGCTGTGGACAGCCCTATCAAAGGGCCCCACTGTGGGTTTGAACCCATGACCTCTGGCTGTACAGGGAGTGATATAACCATTGGGCTACAGCTGACAGCAAGCCCCTGGCTGGTTGCAGAGAGCCTGCACGTCACCCCACAAACAGTCTGCTGTTGTAGACAGGATAGGGTTAGGCCACCCGTACCCATGATGCACTGCACATGCAAATCAGCTGTCCACAGATGCACACAAGATGGGGAATGCACCCCAACAGCTACCCGGCCTGGTAGGGGGAATTGTCCATGTGCACCCACACAGCACCTCGGCCTGGTAGGGGGTCCTGAGCGGGTGGACTACCAGCAAAGAGTAGCTACACACCGTCACATTGTGCAGGTACTGTGCTCACCCTGAGGGTGTGATGTGGCGGCCAGGACCAGGTCCACAACACCAGCCATGGCTGGATGAGGCCATGACAGAGCTCCAAAACAGTACTAACCTGTGAGATAGGAAGGTGCTGCAGAAACATGTTGGATATCTCTGTCTGTCTCAGTTAGTGGAGACCCCCAGGTGGTCAAAGTTACCCCCCCCCCCCCCAACAGATCCCCATCCTGCACCTAATGGCAGTAAAGTGGACCATCAAACCCCAGTCCTGCTGGGGAACAGACACCCTACAGGGCAGTCCAAGCAGCTCCACACACATCCATAACACAATATCAGACAGACTTTAGGCCTGGATATCCAAAGATGCACCTCAGCACTATCTGATATTCACCTGCAGCAAGCTATCAGCCACTGCACCCTGCAAGGCACTCCATCAAGACACATACCGGCTGTGAACAGTCTGCTGGTTAGCCCTGATGGAAATGCATGCACCCAAAACTGGGGTAGCAGCACACACAAGCAGAGAGTTCTGTGAGGAGGCCCCAACAGGAAACCCATATATATCACAAAAGAGAAACACAATACAGCACTATGGGGGTGCCTAGCCATGCTGTCATCACTGCACACTCAGGGTGAGAGTGCTCCCCCAGCAGCATATACAGAGGTCACCCTGTCTGTGTAGGTGGTGGCCTGGCACTACAATGTCACAGCCAGTGCCCTATGCCCGGTGCAGATGCATCCTGGCCAGCCCACCATGTCTGACCTATACCCATGGTACCTTGCTGCTCATTATGCACATTGGCAGGCCAATACTGGCAGTAGTGCTGGCAGTGTGGGTTGGGGAAGGTGTTTGCAGCCAACACACACTGTATAGACAGACACACACTCCCACACCTATGCCAGCATTGTGCTACTATTGAGGGGGTGATTAGCCTTGGCCACCACACCGGTCCTGGGCACGGCACAGGCATGGATATGGTACGCAGTACTGCTGGGGGTCACTCCCCATGGTGGTGAACACCGTCAGAGGCCAGGCCTGGAGCACGCACCGCAGACACCAAACAGATTGTTCGGATGGGGTCAACTAGCAGTATGTGCGTAACGTAGGGATATCTATCAGCCTGTACTCTTAGCAAACGTTTCAGAGCTGTGTACCTCAGGTGTAGGGTGACATTGCTAAGGTATGCAGGTGCTGGTATTGGGAGATGCACGCAGGGTCCAATGTTCTGCCTCTACAGGAGACATTGGCCAATGGGGCCTGTGGGTGTGGGTGTGGGTGTGTCTGCTCCTGTTGGCTGCTGCTTTACGGCAGCGCTTCCCCAGTCCAGCCCAGTTTTGCATCACACTGTTCGGGTCTTCCTGCTGTCCCTCATGAATATGCATGAGCTACATCTACATGCCGTGGGGGTGGTGCATAGATATACAGCACAGGCATTTGTATGAGTGGCAGCATGGAACCTGACTGGTGTGTGGCCCACCAGGACTGCATTTGGGGGATTCTGCTGTAGGTTCTGCCCCTGTTCATGGTGTCTGTGCTCAGTGGGGTAAAAGATAGACGTATTACCATTACATATGTCCTCGTCACGAAAGGTGTGTCCTTACTGTCACTGTTTATTTGTGGGGAAAATATGTGGACAGGATTGCTGGTAGCCCCAGCTGGTCTTTGAACCTGTGACCTTCTGTTTTTGCATGCACTGTCTGTGTGCACTGCACCACCATGTAGCCACAGCTTGGCTGAATTCCCTGGATAGTCCATGACTGTGGATCCGGCAGGGCCTGTCTGTTGCTGTGGACTGTGCCAGCCTGCACATGGCTAGGCCTCTGTCTTCTGTCGCTAGCAGCCACTGCCCCCTGCACCACATGTACTCGTCCGCCAACATGCTGGCATGAGCTTCTCCCATAAAAAGCAGGTGACCTGATTGGAATGTGGCAGTACGGGACTGCATTTGGGGTACTTGGCTGTGGGTAATGCCCATTGTTGTGGTGTGTGTGCGTTGTTGGGTAAAATGTGGGTGTTTTCCCCATGCTTCTGTCCCCTGCAATACAGGGGTGTCTGCGCTATCTGTGTTTAG
Source organism: Ichthyophis bannanicus (assembly GCA_033557465.1). Lineage (NCBI taxonomy): Eukaryota > Metazoa > Chordata > Amphibia > Gymnophiona > Ichthyophiidae > Ichthyophis > Ichthyophis bannanicus. The sequence continues at coordinate 85,211,278 of CM066050.1, read as the reverse complement.
TGGTGGGTAAAATATAGGGACTGGGCTGGCAAGTGCCCTAGCTGGGCTTTGAACCTCTGACCCTCTGGTCCTAGAGGTACTGACTCTGTCCGCTGCACCACACTATGGCCACATAGACAGTATAGCCCCTGGAGGTAGTAAGCCTGGCAGGATGGAGTCACAAACCCTGCTCTACGCAAATTTACTGTGGGCATATGCACCCTGTCTGGTGAGAAATGTGCACATAAACCCCGGAAATGACCACGGGAAATGGGGGACAAAATATCACCACGCTGGGCAACAGTGATATTAATGGGCAACCATAGCAAACACTCCCAGGAAAGCTCCACAAAAGGAAATGTTTTTTGGAAGAGTCTCTGCTCCGTAAACCCTTCCAAAATTCATTTCTTTTTTCTGGAGCTTTGCTGGGTGTGTTTTCTGTATTTGCCCATCACTATAACTGTTCCCCAGCTGAATTACTATTTTTAATAGTTCTGTTGTGGTCATTTTCTATTTTTATTTGCACTTTTGTGCTGTGCACATGTATCACACTGCTCACGTTTTGCTGGTTTCCCCGGTTTTCCTGTACATTGCTGACGGAAATGGTTTCTCTTCCCTTTAAATGCTTTCTACCGCAAGTGTTTCCCTCGCGGTAGTTTTTACATGCAAATTCGGGCCCGATACTGTGCGGGGAGCCTCTCCCCTCCCACTCTCCACCCATTGACCCCGTCCCTCCGCCCCTCCGGAGCCTTCCTCCGCCCTCCTTTAGCCGTTCCACGCCTCTATCGGACATTTGCGGGCCCGCACTTGTACGGGGCCCGTTAGTGTGCCGCGCACCTTTGCGGGGGTGACACACACGTGTGCGGGGCGTTTAAACGTGTTTATTAGCGTTTCAGTGCCGCGTTTCCGTGCGCTCTTTTGCGGTGCGCACATTTCCGGTTTTTAGTAAACATCCCCCCAAGTCTTTCTGACGGTCTCGGAAAAAAGAAATTCAAACGTCACCAGCCAGAAGATTCCACTGCTGTAGTCTGGAACCCAAAAGCTCAGCTTTATTCTTCGGGAGATCCAAATCCCTGACAAGGTCATTCACCTTACATTATGAGGTGTGGCTCATTAACAGTGGCCAGAAGAAACTCTGGGTCACGTGAGGTTGATGGTTCATGACTACAAACTTCTTCCTCTTCCTAACTTGATTCTAATGATAATGATTCTGATATTTTGGGAATCGGCAACCCTTCTTCATGAGGCACTGGGCGTATTGCAGATGGAATGTTTGGATATTGCATGGTACACTTACTCTTTCTGGCTATGCCTTTCTGAATTGGAGGAACCATGCAGAAGTAGCAATTGCTGACGTGATCCGTGGGCTCTCTCCAGATCATTGGAACTACAAAAGGCATTGATTGCCTTTTCCCATTCATCCATTGCCTGAGATTTGTTGCACATGTATTGCAGCATATGTGTGGCACCCAGCTCTTATCCTGATCTCCTATTCTGCAGCCAAAATATAAGCTGTAGGCTTTCTTAACTGCCACAGTCATATTCTGTTTTTGTGATGTAAAAGTCACTTCACCACAAATATAGCAGAAATTATCTGCATTATTAACACAAGAACGATGCATCGCCGAATACACTGTGATTGACCTATCGGCATAAAATAATGCAAAATAATTAATTTTTAATTTTTCTGTGACTAATACACCTTAAGATTTATACTGTCAAGTGATGCAAATTTAAATACTGATTGCATCATCTGGTTTTGGACAGATATTTCTATTGGTTGCAAGTAGAGATTACGCAATCTCATGCAAATGTTGCATAATACACAGTTAATGGCTCCTAATGACTAATTAATGGCATATATCTTAGCAATTATACCTAATCAGCCATTTTCATTATGATTTCTGTGTTCAGCAGCCTTAAATTAGTTTTTTAGAACAGCTGCTTTCGTGTCTGAAGCATTTTGACTGTTGAACAGTGGACGTGTAAAGTTTTCTTTCTGTTGACTTTTTATACACAGATGTTTTTTAAAAAATGTTTAATTTAATTTTTTTAAAAAAATTGATTTTCATGCCTTTTCAGACAGAAATTAAATATTTATTCTTTTAATCCAGAAATATTAACATGTAGCTGAAAACCCACATGGAATGGTAAACTCCACATACTCATTCATCATAAGAATATAAGGACATTAGAACTGCCATATTGGACACACACATAAAGAATGTTACCAAGGCAGTATACCACAAAATAAGAACCCTCCAGCATCTATGTCCACTGCTGGAGGCTGCCAACTTCCGTACTGTATTCCAGGCACTTATCTTTCCACACTTTGACTATGCAGCTACGATCGGAGGGTGTGGGCGGGAGCTCCTCCTCACTTCCACAACCTGCCTATTACCAGCCCTTCACAACGGCTTCTGAGGCGTGAATCCATGGCGAATGATCAAAAGCTAAAAGCCTTCAGCATAATTGTCTTGCCGGTATCTTGTGGATGAAACCTGCTATTTCCTCCATTGCTATTTCTTTTTATTTCTTTGACTATCACTGTATCTCTTATTCTGTCCTATCTTATAAATGGCGTTCTTTTTATGTTTTCTGTAACATTAATATATTATTGTAAACCGCTCTGATGCTTCGGCCTGTGCGGTATATCAAATGTAACATAAATAAAAATAAATAAAATTAATTCTTCATGGCCTACCAGGCTACGCACTTCATCCTCTTCAAATGGCCTTGAACACTGTGGCTCGAACCCTGTATGGAGCTTTCAGATTTGAACACGTCATGTCCATCCTAAGGCAATTGCATTGGCTCCCAATAGCAAGCCACCTAAATTACAAAGCTCTATTGATGGCATTTAAAATACTGCATAACCTCTCTGCAGTCTCCCTTGCGGATATCATACAATGGACATTGAACAACAGAATGAGAAGAACAAACATGACAAATGCATTCACCACCCCTTCAGCAATAAGAAAGAATTCCCAAGCTGCTAAGAACCCAACTTTTTCATTTTCACACCAACTCTTTGGAACACCCTCCCTGCCCCGATTCGATCCATCTCTGACCTGTCAACCTTTAGGAAAGCAATAAAGATTCATTTATTCCAGCTATACTATGACCATAGGCACTCCTTGTGGCCTTGGGCAAGCCACTTAACCCTACATTGCCTCAGGTACACAGACTATGAACCCTTTGGGGACAATGGAATAAAAAGTGCCTGTTAACATATATCTGCTTTGATTGAAGGATAAGGTGGTATAGAAAACTGGTTAAATAAAATTAATAAATAAATACACTATAGACTTTGCCTGTTAGCCCTAGCTCTGACCACCCTAGCTGCTTCCGGCCCATATACCAGTTTGTAACTTAGTTCTACCTGTTACTACCCAAGTTGATGCCTCTGTTCATTGTAGTATATTTTTTTGTTTATCCTGCAATGCTAGACATTTATTGTATTGTTCTGTGATGCCTGTTCATTGTAAACCATTTTTTCTTGTTCTGTGTAAACCATGCTGATTTTGAACTAGTGTGGTATATAAAATCAAATAAATAAATAAATTGGGTCAGACGAAGGTCCATCAAGGCCAGTATCCTGTTTCCTATAGTGGCCAATCCAGGCCACAAGTACCTAGCAGCAGGGCCGGATTTGCCTTGAGTGAGGTCCTACGCCAACAAAAATTGTGGGCCCCCAGAAAAAATAAAAACGAGATCAATTACCAAAACAGAAATGGCAATAGATGTATAGAATTGCCTGACATAAAGAGGCAATAGGGACAAAATAAGCATCAGAATTCAAGAAATACATTAAAAAATGTCTTATCCATCGGGGAAGAGGATCATTGAATGATCCGGCGGTACTACAGCAGCGACAGGAAACGGACCTGGCCATCGCTGCTCCCCGGTACTCACTATGGCTTTGGTGTAACAGGCCACCGCCTCCCGGTACTTGCGGGTGACGAAGAGTCTGTTTCCCTGCTCCTTTAACTCCTGAGCGCTAGTGCTCTTCTCTGGACTCCCGCCTCCCGCCTCCCCCACTCTCCTTTTCCTCTTTCCCCTTCATGCCAGGGCCTGGAGAAGCTCGTGGACGGCCCCGTTCAGCTAGGCCGCAGCAATTTCAACTCTCTCTAGAGAGCGAGGGATCCAGGCTCGCACAACCCCGCCTCTCACTCTGACTATACCCAACACACCCACAAATAGGGTTGCCAACTTTTTCACCAAGAAAAACCCGACACCTGTGGCTCGCCATGCTCCACCCATTCTCTGCCTCTAGTCCCACCCCTGCCCCGCCCCCAGCACCACCCACAAAAATTACCGAGGATACGTGTAGGCTAACTTCCTTGGTCAGATAATAATTAAACTGGTAACCCCAAAATCCAAACATGAAATGTACAACACTGGAGAAATAAAACTATAAAGTAATTTCCTCTTGCACTAAACAAAAACGCAAAGATGTTAGCAATACACACTTTCCAGACCAGACATATTCCAGTTAATAAATTCAAAATAAAAAGTATTTTTCTACCTTCTGTTTGGGCATTTTTTCAGTTGCAATTGCTCCAGTCACTTTCTTCTGGTTTCTTCATGTCTTCTGCGAGCTATCCATTTGTCCTTTCTTCTCTTTTAGATGTTTTCCATTCTCTCTCTATTTCTGCTTTAACATACTGATTGTTTCCCTTTTGCTCTTTCCCCCAATTCTTTCCTTATTCCTTTATCATCCATTTAAATTTCACCCTTCCATTTTCAAGCCCCTCTTACTCTCCCAATACCCAGCCCATCATAGACTTTTCTTCCACACAAAATATTTTTTCCCCTCTCCATTCTCATTCCCGATCCATTCTAGTCCTCCCCCAAAATCAGTTCCCTTATAGTTCTAGACCCACCCAGCATCCACTCCCTTCTATCCCATTCTCCCATGCCCCACATCAGCCCATTTCCAGTCCTATTCTAGCTCTTCATCAGCCCATTTCCAGTGCTAGCCCCCCCAATCACAGCCTATTTCCAGTCCTAGCCCCCCCCCCAATCACAGCCTATTTCCAGTCCTAGCCCCCACCATCACATCCCATTTGCAGTCCGAGTCCCCCTGCACCATGTGACGCAGTGGCAGGGCTGGAAGCCATGGAAACTGATACTGACCTGCGGGAAGGTTCAGGTACTGCAGGTAAATGCAAGGTTTTCCCATCTCAGCACAAGATGCACAGAGCTAATCAGCTAACACAGTTCACCTCGGGAGGAGAGAAGCAGAGTTTCTGATTGGGCACGCCCTAGCTGGAGGCGGGCTCCCCAGAGCAGGGACACCTTGTTAAACAGAGAGAAGGAAGACATTGTTGATACGAGTGGAATTGGTATGAGTGGAATTGGAAGGAGTGGATTTGGAACAAGTATCAGAAGGGGAAAACGAATGAGAAGGCAAAGGACGTTGGAAAAGCAACAAGGAAAGGAGAGTGAAGATGGAATAAGGCAAGAAGCTCTCTTTGATACAGAAACCTTTGACCTAGCAAGAGAAACACTGCCCAGCTGTAATACAAGGAAAAGGGATTCAGAACCAGGAAGTAGGTACCGGGGATACTCAGTGCCTGAAAGAACCTTCTGGGAGCAACAGAGGTTAGAAGCCCTGAGAGACCCAGGGATAAAGCCTAGGTTTCTGGAAGAAACAGCTGACCCTTGGAGAGGAAGGCAGCGTGGCAAGGCATTCTCAGACAAGCCTCATTATAAGGTACCTGGTGTATTTAATTCATATGACAAGTTTTATGAGAACCCAGAAAGAGTGAATGCTGACTTTAAAACTCAGGACAGTTTCAGGCATTGTGAAAGCAATTGGCTGCAGCCTGAAGTTCCTTTAAACAAACCCAGCTTTTCTCACCAGACAGCTGAAGCTTTTAGCAAGCAGGCTGATATAAGGAATCCAGCTGAATTGTTCAGGAGAGAATTAAGCCAGGATGTTTTAAGAGGTCCTACCTTTGAATCACTCCTTAGAAACACTCCTCATACAAAGGAACTTGTTAACACGACACCTGCATACAGAGACAAGTGGGGGAGGGGTAACTCCACTGCAGGGAATGAATGTTTGAACAGAGACGGCATTGCTTGCTTTCCAGAGGTAAACTCTGTAAACAATTACTTACCCAAGGAAGGAGCAAATCCTCAGTCCAGCCCAGCTAGAAAGCAGGCTGAAGTTCTCCTTAAAGAGTTTAAACAATTCTTAGATAAAAGAGCTATTGCTGAACAGAAGTTAGTGCAAGCAGGAAAGAACCCTGAGGCAAAAATACCATTAGCTTCTCCGTTGCCCATGATTGAAGTCAATCAGCCAATGGACTGCTCAATCGGTCTGATTGATAGAACTAACTAAAGCAAAGCTTGAATGGTCATTTTCTAGCATATCCTGAAAGGTATGTTGTTTAAATACCTGGATGAAGAGCTTACAAAAATGTATGTTGTTTAAGTACCTGGATGAAGAGCTTACAAAAATGTATTGTTTAAGTACCTGGATGAAGAGCTTATGAAGCAGTGAAAATAAGCTAAAGCATAATTTAGACACAACTCATGAACAGTATTGTTTTCCCTTGTTTATTGTGATTGCAAAGTAAGAGGACACATGATGTAATGTGAATCCCAGTATGAAAGGACATTTCAAGCACAGCATTGAAAAGCCTTGATTTTCTTTTGTTCCTGTTTTGGTTTAATCCTCACGCCTGTTCCATTCCACCACGGAGCGGGGTAAATAAATCCTTATAAAAATAAATATTCTTGTGCCCGCCTATCATTTGGCCCCACAACTACAAAGGCCCATCCCTCCTTAAACCCTCAAGGTTAGGGAGTGGATGCTAAGGGTAACAAGTGGCGTAGTATTAAGGATTTTGGCGCAGACACAGAAGGAGCCACAGCAGGAGCTGCAGAGAACCTCTTCCAGTGGACCCCGGCTGAAGAGCTGACGAGCCCATCAGAGGAGGAGAGATCCCAGAAGGCTACAGGAGCCATTGCTGACGTGCTTGATATACACCTTAGCCAGGTAAAGGGTATCCAACCTGGGTTGTGAAGGATACCAGGGCGAGGGTGTCCCCTAGTGGTAACTGGGGGGAGGAAAAAAAATATATAAATATTTTTTTTTCTCTGGAGGAAACCCAGAGATAATTTAGAGTGTGTGATACCGCACTTGGGTCCCTGTTCTGTTTGTGTTTCAGGAGTTCCCAAGATGGCGATGGATCCACAAGACATCATCAAATGGATGGCGACGCAACTAGAGCGCCAGGCTGACCTTGCGTTGGAGGCGCAGGCGAAAGCCAGCGCCAGTTTAAAGGAACAGCAGCAACCGCTACTGACTCTATTAGAAGAGTATTTAAAAGAGAGGAAGCAAGCCACTGTTCCAGCACCAGAAACAGGTTCCATTGTGATTAGCGTAGTACAGCCTGTCAATGTACAAACAGGGACTTTGTTTAACTTCGGGCAACTCACTGGTCAAGACGATATTGATGATTATTTAGAAAGCTTCGAAAGGGTGGCACGCCTTAGCTTGTGGCCAAGGGAACACTGGGCCTTAAGGCTAGCCGCATCCCTTACTGGGGAAGCAAGAGCAGCTTACCGAGCCATGCCTCCAGAGTTGGCCGGAAGCTATGATGAGTTAAAAAAGGCCATACGGGAGAGACTGGGACTCACTCCGCTCGTATACCACACTCGCTTGAGGAGCATGAGAATCGGGCCGAGTGAAACTCCTAAATCCCTATGCCACAGAATTAGTAGTTTACTGAACAAATGGTTGACACCAGAAGGGAGGTCGGTGGAATCCATTCTAGACAAATTAGTGCTAGAGCAGTACATGGATGCTCTACCACAAGAAATCCGCACCTTCCTGGTCCTGCAAAACTGCAAAACTCCCCAGGAGGCGGTTGCTCTCTCTGAGAGGTATATAGAGGCAGAGTTAACTGCCCAGAGAGGTAGCACCCCTTTCCATGAGTACAGCAGTAGCGGATCAGAAAGGAGACGGAGGGTCCAAGAGGATCTAATGAAAATGTGCATGCCTCTTAGGAAAAATTCTGCATGTAAGATAAGATGCTACAAATGTGGGCAGGTAGGACATGTACAGAAACAGTGTCTTGTAAAAACTGCATTAATAGCGGATACCTATGTGGAAGATAGACCAGGATTTTTGCTGGCTGTATGTGTACAGGGAATTACCACTCAAGCTTTGCTAGACTCAGGAGCTGAGTTAAGCATGATCTCAGAGGAGTTCTGGAAAGCAATAGAAGCCAGAGAGGCCCCAGAGGTAATTCAGCCTGTAGACGAAGTGCAGATAAGGTGTGTTCACGGAGGAACATCTCCCTACCCCGTGTACAACCTACATGTAGCAGGCTTAGGTGCCCAGAGAACTATCCCGCTGGCAGTTGTCCCACGCCTTCCACATGCGGTGATTTTAGGCAGAAACTGGCCCCAGTTTTATAGAGAAATAAAGAGAGAGTTACAAGAGAAGGGTGCAATGGTCTCCACAAGAGCCCAGACCTCAGCCCTAGATCCTCAAGAAGGTACATCAGAGGATACAAGGGAAGTCCTTCCCTCTGATGACGCCTTAGTGACCACTCCTGATCCCAAAGTAAAGAAGGGTAAGGCAGAAAAACGTAAGGAGAAACAGTCACGCTCCAAAAACAAGTCCGAAGTGCAGGCAGGGCAAGAGCTGCCATGGGTACCGGAGGAACTGATGAGTAAATTTCCCTCATTCCCAAAAGAACAGCAGGCAGACCCCGCTCTCACACACGCATTTAAGTGGGCCCAGGACCCTAGGGATACACTGCCTAGATTTCTCCTCACGTCAGGGATACTCTATAGAGAGAGTAGGAATCCCTTCATTGGAGATAGCAGGAAAAGAGTTGGTAGTACCGACTACCTTTAAAAACATAGTGCTACGGTTGGCTCATGACCATCCAGTAGGGGGACATAAGGGTAGTCAGGGGACCCTCGACCAGATTCTAGCCCGATTCTACTGGCCGGGTGTTTTTAAAGAAACGAGCCGGTTCTGTGAGGCTTGCCCCACTTGCCAACGTGTCTCGGCGACCCATCCCAGGGATGTCCCAATGATACCGTCACCGGTGATCAAAGACCCAATTCAGAGAATATGGGTAGATATAGTGGGACCACTGATTAAGACACCTAGAGGATTTCAATATATCCTAGTGGTAGTGGACCACGCTACACGATTCCCGTGGGCCATGCCACTCTGCTCTACTTCAGCAAAAGTGATAGCTACTGAGCTTGTCAAGTTATTTTGCGAAGTTGGGTTCCCTAGGGAAGTCCTCACTGATAGAGGGAGTAACTTCCTTTCGAAGTACCTCACGCAAGTATGGGATGCCTTTGGTATCCAACACATTAAGACAGCCGCATACCACCCTCAGACGAATGGTCTAGTCGAAAGACAAAACCAGACACTTAAAAGAATGGTACGTAGAAGTCTGGAGGGTGAGATGGACCAGTGGGATATGATGCTCCCTTTTGTTCTCTACGCATGTAGAGAAAGAAAACAAGCCTCGTTGGGAATGGCGCCATACGAGCTGTTGTATGGTAGGTCTCCCTGGGGGATTCTTGATATCCTAAAGGAACAGTGGGTAGAACCGGACGCCAGGGAGGTAGAGGTCCCCGAGTTCCTGAGAGACTTAAAAAAGCAGCTACGCCGAACCTCAAAGGTTGCGGTAGAGAATTTGCAACGTAGTCAGGGCAAACAAAAATCCTATTATGATAGGAATACTAAATAACGACAACTTATGATAGGAGAAAAGGTTATAGTGATGGTGGCAGGGACGGAGCCGAAATTTGAGAGCCATTGGAAGGGCCCATGTCGGGTCATACGTCCCGTAGGACCCGTCTCTTATTTAGTTGAGAATAAAAAGGGTCGCAGGCAAGTCTACCACATCAATCTGTTGAAGCCCTGGCATGATAGGGTAGCTTTAGCCCAAGTAGCCACAATAGCCTCTCCGAGACAATGGCATTCATTACAGCCCACTAGCCCAGAGCCCATAGGGTGTATCGCGTGCTGTCTGGATTCTCCTAAACCAGCCCGTGATATCTTAAGGGGGGGGGATCTGTGACGCAGTGGCAGGGCTGGAAGCCATGGAAACTGATACTGACCCGCGGGAAGGTTCAGGTACTGCAGGTAAATGCAAGGTTTTCCCTTCTCAGCACAAGATGCACAGAGCTAATCAGCTAACACAGTTCACCTCAGGGGAGGAGAGAAGCAGAGTTGCTGATTGGGCACGCCCTAGCTGGAGGCGGGCTCCCCAGAGCAGGGACACCTTGTTAAACAGAGAGAAGGAAGACAGTGTTGATATGAGTGGAATTGGTATGAGTGGAATTGGAAGGAGTGGATTTGGAACAAGTATCAGAAGGGGAAAACGAATGAGAAGGCAAAGGACGTTGGAAAAGCAACAAGGAAAGGAGAGTGAAGATGGAATAAGGCAAGAAGCTCTCTTTGATACAGAAACCTTTGACCTAGTAAGAGAAACACTGCCCAGCTGTAATACAAGGAAAAGGGATTCAGAACCAGGAAGTAGGTACGGGGGATACTCAGTGCCTGAAAGAACCTTCTGGGAGCAACAGAGGTTAGAAGCCCTGAGAGACCCAGGGATAAAGCCTAGGTTTCTGGAAGAAACAGCTGACCCTTGGAGAGGAAGGCAGCGTGGCAAGGCATTCTCAGACAAGCCTCATTATAAGGTACCTGGTGTATTTAAAGAACAACCCAAACTATGGTTACACGATGCAAGGTTCCACATTAGGAACCACCACCCAGGAAAAAGATTTAGGCGTCATTGTGGATACCATGTTAAAACCCTCGGCCCAGTGTGCAGCGGCGGCCAAGAGAGCAAATAGAATGCTAGGTATGATAAGGAAAGGAATGGAAAATAAAACAAAGGATATTATAATGCCTCTATATCGTTCCATGGTGAGACCGCACCTTGAATATTGTGTGCAATTCTGGTCGCCGTATCTTAAAAAGGATATAGAGTTATTAGAAAAGGTTCAGAGAAGAGCCACCAAAATGGTAAAGGGGATGGAAGGATACTCCTATGAAGAAAGGCTAAAAAGGTTAGGGCTCTTTAACCTGGAAAAGAGAGGGCTGAGGGGAGATATGATAGAAGTCTATAAATTAATGAGCGGAGTGGAACGGGTAAACGTAGATCGATTGTTTACCTTATCAGAATATAGAAAGACTAGGGGACATGCAATGAAGCTACAGGGTAAACTATTTAAGACTAATAAAAGAAAATATTTTTCACTCAACGTGTAATCAAACTCTGGAATTTGTTACCGGAGGATGTAGTAAAGGCTGTTAGTGTAGCTGGGTTTAAAAAGGTTTGGACAAGTTCCTGGAGGAAAGGTCCATAAGCCATTATTAAGAAGGGACCCAGGATATCAATGCTTGAACCAATACAAGCATTGTGGAACCTGTGTCCCTTGGGGAAACTGCTAGGTACATATGACCTAGATTGGCCACTGTTGGAAACAGAATACTGGGCTTGATGGACCTTGGTCTGACCCAGTATGGCATATCTTATGTTCTTATGTTCTTATATGACAAGTTTTATGAGAACCCAGAAAGAGTGAATGCTGACTTTAAAACTCAGGACAGTTTCAGGCATTGTGAAAGCAGTTGGCTGCAGCCTGAAGTTCCTTTAAACAAACCCAGCTTTTCTCACCAGACAGCTGAAGCTTTTAGCAAGCAGGCTGATATAAGGAATCCAGCTGAATTGTTCAGGAGAGAATTAAGCCAGGATGTTTTAAGAGGTCCTACCTTTGAATCACTCCTTAGAAACACTCCTCATACAAAGGAACTTGTTAACACGACACCTGCATACAGAGACAAGTGGGGGAGGGGTAACTCCACTGCAGGGAATGAATGTTTGAACAGAGACGGCATTGCTTGCTTTCCAGAGGTAAACTCTGTAAACAATTACTTACCCAAGGAAGGAGCAAATCCTCAGTCCAGCCCAGCTAGAAAGCAGGCTGAAGTTCTCCTTAAAGAGTTTAAACAATTCTTAGATAAAAGAGCTATTGCTGAACAGAAGTTAGTGCAAGCAGGAAAGAACCCTGAGGCAGAAATACCATTAGCTTCTCCGTTGCCCATGATTGAAGTCAATCAGCCAATGGACTGCTCAATCGGTCTGATTGATAGAACTAACTAAAGCAAAGCTTGAATGGTCATTTTCTAGCATATCCTGAAAGGTATGTTGTTTAAATACCTGGATGAAGAGCTTACAAAAATGTATGTTGTTTAAGTACCTGGATGAAGAGCTTACAAAAATGTATATTGTTTAAGTACCTGGATGAAGAGCTTATGAAGCAGTGAAAATAAGCTAAAGCATAATTTAGACACAACTCATGAACAGTATTGTTTTCCCTTGTTTATTGTGATTGCAAAGTAAGAGGACACATGATGTAATGTGAATCCCAGTATGAAAGGACATTTCAAGCACAGCATTGAAAAGCCTTGATTTTCTTTTGTTCCTGTTTTGGTTTAATCCTCACGCCTGTTCCATTCCATCACGGAGCGGGGTAAATAAATCCTTATAAAAATAAATATTCTTGTGCTCGCCTATCATTTGGCCCCACAACTACAAAGGCCCATCCCTCCTTAAACCCTCAAGGTTAGGGAGTGGATGCTAAGGGTAACAACCATCACAGCCCATTTGCAGTCCAAGTTACCCCCCCCCCATAGCCCTTTTCCAGTCCAGGTCCCCCTCCCCATCGCAACCCATTTCCAGTCCATGTCCCCCCCCCATAGCCCTTTTACAGTTCAGGTCCCCCCCCCCAACACAGCCCATTTCTTCCAGTCCAAGTCCCCCCCCCCATAGCCCTTTTCCGGTCCAGGTCCCCCTCCCCATCACAACCCATTTCCAGTCCCTGTCCCCCCCCATAGCCCTTTTTCAGTCCAGGTCCCCCCCATCACAGCCCATTTCTTTCCAGTCCAAGTCCCCCCCCCCCATAGCCCTTTTCCGGTCAAGGTCCCCCCCCCCAATCACACCCCCTCCAGTCCTTGCCCCCCCCCCCCCCGACCAGCACCGCAGCTGTCTGAGAGGCTTCAGAGGGAGCAGGGTAAGCTCGCGCGAGGCCCCGGCTCCCTCTGTACAGCCGCCAGCGTGAAGAGCCGTTTCCTTCACGCTGGCAGCTGTATCTGTGAAGCCGCGATTGCTGGGAAAGGTTAAAGGCAATACCCTTTAACCTTTCCCAGCATTATGAACAGAGAGCAAATACACCAGCAGGTCTACAATTGTTTCTCTGACTGACACAATATTATATACGACAACCACCAAAAGGGAGAACTTTACAAAAACAAAAGGAAAATAATTGGAGGGGGAATAAGCCTGAGGTCTAATGCAAAAGACATTCAAAGAAGGACCAGAAAAGGAATGAAACAGCTGGAGCGCTTTCCTAGAAGGGTAAGATAAAGCAATGAGACACTCTGGGGGAGACCTAAGAATGCTCAGAGGTATATCGCAATGAACAAAATACAAAGACCACTCTCTGCAACTGAGAAGGGCAATAGGGCCCATAAAAGTTAAAACATTCCTGGAAAGCCCGTTTGTTAGAATTGTTCTTTAAGAGAGGGGAATTAACAACTGTGAAGAGGAGAAATAGCACGATGAAAGGAAAAGGTGAAATAAACTAAAGGTTAAATTTATTGTGTAATATAATAGTATACATGGCCACTTATTTGTTAATGCACCACACATAGCAACACAATTACTACTGTATAAGTTAATTATAAATGAGACTTATTGATAGAATTGTAAATGAACTGTCTATAGACAAGAAGTTAGCACAGAAGGAATGTAGGATCTAGATAATCATATAATCTTTATACACTCTTAGTCATCTGATACATGGGCTATATACCATATCATTTTATATCATCTCCCTTGCTCTACGACTTCATCCTTTCTTTGTCCATCAAATTAATAGACACACTTGAGATGGGGAGGAGCAGGATGCATTAATCTGGTAATAGCAAGCTAGGAAGGGATCCAGAGTGGATGTATTGGGATGCTGACTGAGGTAGGGAGGTGAAGGGGAATATCGGTGGGGATAAAGAGCTGGACAAACAATTGAGATCTCCTGCCCTCCCCTCCCCCAATGAATACAACCTCTCCTTAACATTCAACTGGGAGAGAAGGTGAGAGAGATCTTCTAAGTCAGCAGCTGGGTGGGGGGGGGGGAGAGCAAATATGATTGGATGTGATATGGCGGAGAAGAATTATAGGACAGGAGAAACTCAGAGAAACAGCAATGAGACCTATATACAAACGAAGAAGAGGTGAGCCATCAATGTGAATTAAATAATCATTGAAATAGATAGTTCATTGATCTCCAGAAACTTGTAACAACTTATACCTCTGGGATAATATACGGTCCATTAGAATATGACTCAATTGGAAAGCCTAAAACTAAGGGGTGGGGGAGCCCTATGCTATTATACTGGGAGTTTAGGAGAAGAAGGAGGAGTAGAAAATGTGAAAGAAAGGTAAAGAGATAATAATAAGGGGGAGGAGGGGAGACAGAGAGGGAATAGGCAACACAATATAAAAATATTGATCATAAAATAGTCTGACACAGACATGGCAAGGGAGACTCTGATGACAAAGAGAGCCAAAAATACAAATTAGAAAAGAATCGACTATGGGGACCTTAGGCTGGGAGGGTCCTCAAACAACAAAGATGACAAATCTGGGTATGAGAGCTGAAGCCCACAACTTGGGAAATGTTGGGTAAGGGACTGTGCATTATATCCTGGAAGGTATGTGGCATTGAACATCCCATTAAGAGACATAAAATCCTAAAAATGCTTAGAGACAAAGGAGCAGATATAGCTCTCTTACAGGAGACCCACCTTATCAAAATCAAACACAAAAAGCTAAAAAGATGGTGGATAGGAGAAGTATATGGTTCTTCATCTGGAACAAAGAAAGCAGGGGTGGTCATCCTAATACATAAGAGGATCGAGATAAAAGTACAGACAATACATGCAGATCCTCTAGGACATTATATATTCCTCCGAGGTATCCTGCAAGGACAGTCAATTACCTTAGGGAGCATTTACGGTCAGAAGAAATATAACACCCAATTCTATCAACAACTGACATGGAAACTGGTGGGAGAGGACCCCTCTCATGTCATATTGGGAGGTGACTTCAGTTGTGTGCTTGATGACACCATGGGCCTGACAAATGGGAGAAGCGGAGGAGACTAAAGGACTAAAGACTGAAGGAGCACTCACAGACTAAGAGGGCTTTGTGATGGATATGACCTTACAGACATTTGGGGGCTTGTTTACAAAGCCGCGGTAGCGATTTGCGATCGTTATCGGAGCCGTGGCCCCATTGAAATCAATGGGGCCGCGGCTCCGATAACGATCGCGAACCACTACCGCGGCTTTGTAAACAAGCCCCTTGGAGAATAATGCATCCCATGGTCCGAGAGTATACTCATATCTCCAGAGCCCATGGTACAGGATCCCAGCTAGACTACTTCTTAGTGGCAACAGCGCTAGTGTGAAGAGTCCATAAGGCAGACATTGGTCTGATTGTCGTATTGGATCATGCTTTAATCAGTCTAGAACTGGAATGGGGAGGGAACTGTACCACTGGACAGTGGAGCTTCCCCCTCCAAGTAGCAGAAGATAAAGACTTCCAGAAAGTTTTGCGAATGCAATCAATGGAATATGAGAGACATAATGAGGTACACAAAGACAATCCAGTTGTCTTCTGGGAAGCAACCAAGGTGGTACTATGAGGACATATCATAAGTTATAGCCAGGCCATGAGGAAAAACACAAAATCTACGCTTTCTCAAACTGGAAAAAGACTTAAGAAAAGCCAGATGAAAGTATGGCCTCCAGCCAACAGGGGAACACAAAACTAATATGCTGGCTATCCAGGTGAAATTGAATGCCGCATTACATCAGAGAGCATGCCAGTCAATGTTTTATTATCACTATCATCTATACCAATATGGAAATAAGACTGGGATACTCATGGTGGCCTTGGTAAAATTGGATGGAGGGCCACGAACAATCAGGACTCTTCAAAATAAAAAAAGGATGTCTTAAAATGATCCAACAGGACCTGGAGAATATCCTGTGAGAATCTTATATAGAACTCTACAAGGCTGACCCCTGTGATAAGAAAGCAGCAGCAACATTTTTAATTTGCTGTCCTTGGCCTCCATGTGAGGATGTGGCCTCCATGTGAGGATGTGGCGAAGCTAAACAATCCAATAACAGCTCAAGAAGTTCAGCAATGCTTTCAGAAACCATGGAAGGGATGGACCCCAGGCCCAGATGGATATTGGGCAGAGTTCTTCCAAATAATGTCCAACAAGGTGGCAGTACCACTGGCAGAATACTTTGCGGACATAATCAAAAGAAGAGACTTTCCATATGAACCCAACCATGCTCTTATAACAGTAATTCCCAAACCGAGAAAAGACCCCTCATTACTGGGCTCATACAGACCTATATCATTGTTAAATATGGATATTAAAATCTTAGCTAAGATAATGGCTGAACGCTTGACCTCACTGCTCTCCCAGTTAGTAGGAGACTCACAGGTGGGATTTGTCCAAGGTCGTGCAATAGCACGCAATGTGAGGAATATGCTAGCAGCTCAACATGAAGTCATAAGGAAACAACATCCAGCTCTGAGAAAGCTTTTGTCAGGGTTCAGTGGGAATATATGTAAATGGAATTAGAAATATTTGGAATAGCAGGGAAATTCATCAACATGATCTGCCTTTTGTACACTAAACCCTATGGAGCACTGTTAGTCAATGGGCAAACTACGTGGACCTTCCCACTAGAAAGAGGTACCCGGCAGGGTTGTCCTCTCTCGACACTTTTGTTTGTCTTACAATTGGAGCCTCTTTTGGAAAGAATCCACACACATCCCTCCTTAAGGGGCATACATCTAGGAAAAGAAGAATTTTGCATGTCTGCTTTTGCGGACGACATGTTGGTTTGTCTGGGGGACCTGCTCAATAGGCTGGTTATGCTGTTTGAAGAATTCTATATATAGGGAACCTTTGTGGAACTAAAATGAAACCTGGACAAATCAGAAGCTTTATCATTATTACCCAAGATACAACAGAAGTGGCTAAGGCAGTTCCCACTGAAGTGGGCGGATGGGCAGCTTAAATATTTGGGATATGGGTTACGGCAGACCCAGATCAACTATATCCACTTAATACCACGACATTATTTACAGATTTAGAAATGAAAAAGGGCTGATGGAAAGACTTGCCATTATCCTTAAGTGGTTGGATTGCCTTATACAAAATAATATTCCCTCATTGGCTGTATGTGTTACAGGTCCTACCAATACTATTGCGACATCAGAAGAGGAAACAACTTGATCGTGCACTGATCCTGTTTTTGTGGAAAGGCAGAAGAGCTTGAATACGGATAGGAACACTAAAAAAACCCCATGGAAACAGGGTGGGCTAGGCTTCCCAGACATTATGAGTTACAGTTTGGCATGTCTATGTAGTGTCACGAGGTGGATTCAGCAGAGCCCATGGAAATAGGCAGAAATGCAGGCAGTGAAGCTGACACTGACACTTTAGAGAAGCACGTCAGGAAGTTGCTATAGGCAACACAAACAAATCAGGTCACGAGCTATAAAAACACACCCAAGCAGCAGGAAGGCTGAGGGATCATTAAGTGATGAAAGCCAGCTGGGAGTGGGTGGAGTTGGGTCAGACACAGATAAACCCAACTCACGTGCAGTTAGTAGGAGGGAAGGCAGAACGGGAACAAGCAGCTTTGGTAGAACAGAGAGACCGGAGAATGCAGCAGTTACAGGAACTTCTGGAAAGTTGAGAAACCTTGCTTTTACAGAGAATTCAAGGAGCCCAAGGCGTTCTGGGGAAAGCCCGGGTTGGAGTGAAGCCATTGAGAGAGCTGGGAAAGCTGGAAGGTTGTACTCCAAGGCTGAGAGAGAGAGCCCAGATGACTGTTATAGAAAGCAGTGCACAGAGACGTCAGAGTTCAGCAAAGGTTATCCAGAAGGTAACAGAGAATTCACTGTGAAAGCCAGATGGAGAAAGGCGGAGAAAGCTACTTACCCAAACAACAGGCACAGGAAAGGTAAAGTCTTTTGGCCTGAAGATATTCACATATCTGGGGGACAGTTAAAAGGCAAAACCCGTAGAAAGCTTCTGTCTTGTTCTACTCCGGTGACTGCAGCTGTACCGAGAAGCCTTAGTCAGAGAGAGCCAGAAGGTAAGCTGATTACTTCTAATAGAGGGAGAAGTGAATACAATAACTTCCCCTATGGTTGTCAGCATTGGAAGGGCTCCCGGGCAAGCTACTCCAGTGAATGTGGTAATTGTCTTCCACACACTTTCACGGAGGGAGAAAGAGAGTCTCTGTATGATAGGGAGAGACTGTTTAATAATATTCCTAGCTGTTCAAAGGAAGAATTGTTAGAAGCAGAAAGTGAAGATATGCAATGTGAAGTACAAGGGGACCAACCTTTTATTGAATGCATGGACTATACGCTCACAATCGCAAATGATATCTCCTCTCTGTGTTGAACAAGCTGTGAAAACTTGCTAACCGTTGAAGCAGCAAAGAAAAGGTTTTGTGTGCTTGGAAAAGTTGCTAACCATTGAAGCAGCAAAGGAAAGGTTTTGTTTGCTAGGAAAAGGACTGTTTAAAATACCTTTGTATTGAGTGTTAAGAAGCTGAAGATAAGCAATTTTTGTTCACGTTTGGTTCTTTATTTTGTGCCCAGAGTGGGTCTGTCTACCTTATTTTTACCACTAAAAGAATCCTCCTGGAAGGGGAATAAAACCTGTCTTTAAGCCTTATCACACGTCCACAACTCATTCTTTTGACTGGCTGGTGAAAACTACAAATCCCAGAATGCCTAGCAAGGCTCTCTACACCTTTTCAGGCTGGTTAAACACAAGGCCTCAGCGTAATACCCTGCTTCTACCTGTAGGGTCACGCGCTGGGTGACAGATGGCGTAGTCTTGAGGATTTTTTTTTCTCGTGGTTTTCCTGAGAAGGAAAAGAAGGAAGACAAATAAAGAGACGACATCACTGTAGAAACTGCTGCCACACGGAGTGCTGTCTGGGAGAACTTTCGCTGGCAGGTCGGCCAGATAGGAGGGACAGAGACCTTTCTCACACGCTGGAATCTACCTGGAGCCTAAGGTAAAGGTAGCCTGTGCGGAAGGGTAGAAGGATACCAAGTGAGAAAAGGGGGTGCTGTGCTCCTCAGACAGGGGTTTTAAAAGAAAAAGTACCGCACTTGGTGGGTCTTTCTTTTTCTTTTTCCACAGGTGAAGCAGACTCCAGAGGGAAGATGGAACCCCGGGATGTGATGATGTGGATGCAAACCCAATGGGACAAACAGGTGGAGCTTGTACGACATCTCCAGGAGCAGAACGCGGAAATAATGAGGGAACAGCAACGACCTCTACTAGAGACAATGGAAGCAGTTTTGAAGAAGCCACAGGAAACAGGAGCGGTGAATCCTTCCATGTTTCAAGGAGTAGGAATGAACAGGAGCTATGCTTTTTCCCTGGGACAATTAACTCAGCAGGACAATCTTGATGATTACATTGATGCATTTGAAAGAATAGCAGAAACCCTTAAATGGCCTATGGAGCAGTGGGCAATTCGCTTTGTGATGACACTCACCGGTGAGGCTCTATCTGCATTTAAGGCAATGCCTGCTAGTCTTGCCTCGGATTATACCGAGATAAAAAAGGCAGTAAAAGATAGGCTAGGTCTCACTCCTAGACACTACAAGCGCATGTTTAGGGAGGCGAAGATAAAGTGTAAAGAAACTCCTAGAGCTCTGTACCAGAGACTAAAGAGTATAGCTTACAAGTGGCTAACCCCAGAGAGGAGGTCAATTGACTCTATTCTGGACGAGATTATTCTGGAGCAGTTTATGCAGGCTGTATCTCCTGAGTTAAAAATGTTTCTCACGCTACAGGATTGCCACAGCATGGAAGAGGCAGCCAACATAGCGGATAGGTATTATGAGGCTAAAATGGCTGATACCTCGGGAATTGGAATTTTGAAAGTGGCTGGGATGGCAAATTCTGATAGAATGAGAAAGTTTGAAAAGGTTAAAGTACCTAAGATGGATAATTATGATAACACTGATAATGATGTTTTATCTGTTTATAGAGGGAAATGTTACGGTTGCGGAACTCATTCTTTTGACTGGCTGGTGAAAACTACAAATCCCAGAGTGCCTAGCAAGGCTCTCTACACCTTTTCAGGCTGGTTAAACACAAGGCCTCAGTGTAATACCCTGCTTCTACCTGTAGGGTCACGCGCAGGGTGACAGTAGGCACTTAAAAGACTGACTCTATGCCTCAGAGGACTACACCCCCTTGGATACTGAATGGTCATTGGTGCCCCACTCTCTCTTAAATATGTAGTATATGTTTCACCAACTTGTCCAATACTTTCAAAGAGTGCTATGATAACTTCGATCTGTAGAGGTTGGAGGATGCTCTGTGCCATGCTGGGATAGATGCCAGAGACCACCCCTTATCTTCCACTGCAGGGAAACCCGACCTTTCATCCTGACCTGACTGGACATGCATATTACCATTGGCAGCAATGCAGGTTGGAATGACTGGAATTGGAAGCAGGAAGGATGATACCTTTTCCACATTACAAGAACGGCTTTGGCCTGTCTACGAAGGACATATTCCCATATTTATAAGTACGAAGCTATGTTCAATCACTACCGCGAGAGGCAATGAATTGCCGTATTATATCTCAAGTAGAAGAAGTATTAATGACTGGAGGAGAGGGCCGAGTACGTATTTAAGACATATGGAAACATTTATTAGACTTAGAACCACTACCTGACCTGATGGTCAGTGGGAAGTGGATTTAGATGTCTCCCTTGAAGGGGCTGAGATCTTCTATGCATTAACCAAGACACCTGAATTAATGACCAATGCTAACCTTAGAGAGATGCAATTCCAAATATTCAGGAGACTTCATTTTGCCCCGCTAGGGCATACAGAGATGGAATTATGAAATCTCCTAATTGTCCTTGATCCAACGCACTTAAAGCAACATTAGGGTATATGTTTTGGAAGTGTCTGATAATAACACAGTTTTGGAAGCACTTAAGTAAATACATGAGCCAAGTTATTTTAACCATTTTTTATATCACTTTATCATTTCAATCAAAGCGGTTTACATTGTAACTTAAACTTGTACATTAAACAGGGACATTGATAACTTGGATTTTATTATCCCTAGGGTATAATTTTATCTTTTAGGAGAACAAAAATGTGGCCTCTATAGTCAGTTGTTCCTGCTAAGTCAACTTAGATTCTTTGGACCCAATATTCAAAGGGGTTTATCCAGTTATGAGAGCTGCTAACTAGATAAACCCCACTGAACCTGATATGCAGTGGCACTAACAGGGCAATGTTGTTAAATATCCTTTCTAATCATCATGGCACTGTCTGGATAGTCAATACACAAAACACCCACAGCAATGGGTGCCCTTCGGGCAAGTAATTGCTGTATAGAGGGACACTGTTGTAAGTTACTGAGGCCTTTTTCTTCCATTTAAAAATTTGGTTTAAGTATATCTGGTGAGAGGGTTTGCTCAGGAGATGGAATTCTGTATTTTGTAGAGAGGACTTGAGTATGGCTCCCCTTGAAAAGTAGAAAGTTGGTATTTTTTAACTTGATAGTTTGGTGGACTAGGGTTTTTTTAGGTTTGGTACTGTCTGTACAGTATAGTGCCAGGGCAGTCTGTAGGTGGGGCAAGGGTGATCCTGGCATTTATCCAGTTACTGGAAATTTTTAGTCTGCCATCCAGAGAAGTAACTACTTAAAGTTAGGTCATCTCATTACCATCTTAAGGTTATACAGTTTGACTCTACGGATAGTGGTTAAATGCTGTCACTATCCAGATAGCTAAGTTGATTGCTGCTGAAACCAGATATACAGTGCAAGGGGATTTCCAAATTCCAATGCTGAATGTCCATTTTCACTTTGGCTTATGTCAGCCAGGTGCTTTAAAAATGATGACTGCAAAGGTTAAATATCAGTCCCCACATCTTTAGACAAATTTTCCAGGTATTCTATGTACCCAGCTGAAGACATTTCAGGTCAGGTGATATCTTTCCAGATAGTCTCTAAAATGCCTGAAGCACAGAGAACATAATTGTAAATATCTTCCTGCTGAATTCACCATGCTGAGGAATCCCTGCTAGTTCACCATCAATAGCACTATGTGTCCTCACTCTGTCAGAATAAGAATCTAAAACCACCAAGACAAGAGCCCATCCTTTGACAACACAAATATTACTCTCTCGCAGTCCAAGTCAACAAGCAATTCAACAAGTTGGTCATATACCTGAATAAGTTGCTTTCCATGACTATAGACTTCTCCATCAACAGAGAGAACCAAGTGCAGCCTTCAGAGGCTACCACCACTTCCCGAGCATTAGGTTGCACTGATCTCAAAAGCAGAGATGGGAGATCTAATATTTTGTGCCCAAATATGATTTCAGATTTCAGCAGAATTCCTTTGCTAGCAGTCTTGCAGTCATACGTGCAATGAGAGGTCTGAATTCATCAGACAGGTAATCTATGAAAGAGTTCATTGGTCCTGATATTGCAGGACAAAAAATTGAATGGTATACCTTTCTTCTTTTCCTTTGGAGGCATCCTAAAAGAAAATAAACAGCAACGCTGGGATTCTGACAATTCACAGCAGGTAGGGTGAAATGTAACCATCTTAGGTCCCCATAATGTCTGGGAGATATTACTGAATCAGGGAACCAACTTCTTAAGACATCATTTACATGAAATGTGTGTTTTTTAAACAAGTCTTTCAGATCTTTCACCTATCATTTTCAGACTGACAACTTGACTGAATGATTCAATGGAATCCTTATGAGCATACTATTAAAGGTTATTCCCAGAGAGGTATAGACTCTGATCTATACGCTGTTATTTGAAAGGTTTTGCACATATTTTCTTCTTTATACTGGGCATAGTAAGGGAGATACTTATGCAATAGATCCAAGTAAAGCAAACATAAAACAATATGTATTAGAGCTGTATATCAAAAGTTTTGTCTAGAAAAATATGAAAATCACAAAATATCCAAGAACATTATAAAAGATAGGCAGAATATAGAATCCAGCCTAGAAAAAAAGTATAGTAATTCTCCCTAGTTTAGAATGTAAACTGATAGCCAAATAGCAGACTCTATGACTACATAAA
Source organism: Ichthyophis bannanicus (assembly GCA_033557465.1). Taxonomy (NCBI): domain Eukaryota; kingdom Metazoa; phylum Chordata; class Amphibia; order Gymnophiona; family Ichthyophiidae; genus Ichthyophis; species Ichthyophis bannanicus. The sequence goes on along the minus strand of CM066050.1, from coordinate 85,188,036 downwards.
ATATAAACATAGTGAATTAAGACAACAAACAATCTGAGCTTCTGGTGACATCACCGAACCGCATGGGCGGCTGAAAACGAGCTTCGCCATTCATCCCCACAAAAGTAACTAATCTCCCCCGAAATAAAGTGTTACAAACACCCCACGAGAAGTGGAATGGTCAGTGGGAGCAAAGGCTGGAGGAATGATGACAGCAAGGAAAAAGACGGCAGATATAAGAGAATATACGTTCACTGCGGTCAGAAGTGAGCAGAGAGAAGGAAGAAAAATGGGAGGTGAAGCGTACACTGAGGTTGAGGCTGAAGGGCAGTTGAATACCTTGGAAGAGGTGCAGAGCAGAAGTGACGTGGTGCAGATTTCAAAGGAAGAGCTCTGGTCATGGTTTGGTGAGCTGAGGTCTGAAATGGCAGGATTCAGAAATGACATGGAGGTGGCCATCATAGAATTTCGCGCTGATGTGCAGGAGCTAAGAGAAAAGAGTGGAGGAGGCGAAAGGGCAAGTGGAAGAGGTGCGAAGCAATGTAAGTGCAATAAATAAAGCAGTGAATAGTTTAGAAGCTGCAAAGGAACAGATGGAGTTAAAGCTGGAAGATCTGGAAAATCGTGTGAGAAAGCAAAATATCCAAATAAAGGGGGTGCCGGAACATGAGGCCTACAGAGACTGTGAGCAGACTGTGTGAGACATATGTATGGCAGTGCTGGAGGAGCCTGAGGATGGAGGGCAGGCACTAGAAGTTAAAATAGACAGAGTGCACCGCATGTTGGGCCCAAGGAGAGAGGAGGCACCATGGGACATTATTATATGCCTCCATGACTTTAAAATTAAGGAAAAAATAATAAATAAGGTGAGGGGAGCAGGCCCCCTAGAGTGGAAAGGTAATAAGGTTGCAATTTTTGTGGACTTAGCTGCGACCATGCTATAATGCCGAAGAGAATGGAGAGGATTCACAATAAGGTTAAGAGAAGAGAACATTAAATATAAATGGCTGTACCCCGCAGGAATTGCATTCACCAGTCAAGGTATCACAAGGCGGGCGTTAACAGCAACACAGTTGGCGGCAGAGATGAAGGAGGCAGGAGTGACATGCTTACCAGAAGTGGGTGAAGGGAGAAAACCTGTGAATGGACAGACAACAAGATGGCAGAGAGTGGAGAGCAAAGAGAGAAAGAGTAAACGCGTGATGCAAAAATAAAGGACATGGGACTGAGCAAATAAGTAGAGGAAGAGAAATGGAAAACAATGGAAAACAACAGCAAGGTTGAAGAAGCCGCAAATCTGGACTGTGTGATGTGAGAGGGGAGCAGGGTGTAAAGTTAAAAGTTAAATATGAAGTGATAAGACAGGGGGGGGCATTAGGATAAGAAGAGAGTTTACTGTGAAATGTGTAACATGAGTGGGAGGGGGAGGATGATGTCTGGGAGGAAGTGGAAGCTACTAAATGGTAGAAAGAAGGAGGAGAGGGCGGGGAGGCTGGGAGGAAGGGAACTAAGGGAGGGGAGGAGGGGACGGGAAGAGGGAGGGTACCCGGATCCTGTGTGTAAGAAGAGGAAGTGTAGAGACTGGTAGTTATAGGTAGTAATCAAAAGCAATTGGATAAATGTAAGATTGTAACCATAAATGTGAAAGGACTTAATACCTTGTTTAAAAGACAGGCCCTACTGAAAGATGGCAGCAGAGTAAGAGCGGATGTTCTGCTTATGCAAGTAACGCACTTAAAAAAAGTACAAGAAAGATGGTTGATGAGTAAAGACTATGATAAAGTGTATCTGGCCATAACCGGGAATCGCCAAAAAGGGGAGGAGTGGGAATAATATTTGCAAAAGGATTGAATGTGGAAGAAGAGCATGTGGAGAGAGACCTGGGAGGGCGCTACATTTTGTGGAAAGGGAAAATAGAAGAAAGGCACGTAGTAGTGGGGAGTATATATGTGCCAAATATAGGCGGTTCTATGGGAAACTGCATGAGGTGGTGGAACCCTATCTCAAAGTCCAGTAATATTAGGAGGGGATTTTAATGCAACAATGAACCCAAGAATAGACACTACGGGAGGCAACAAGCGTGGACCAAAGGGGGTAAGTAAGAAGTTGGGGAAGTTGCTGCATAAATTGGGTTCAGTGGATGTCTGGAGGCACATACATGGGAATAAGAGGGAGTATACACACTACTCTCACCCACAAAAGAGATATAGCAGAATAAATATGATATGGGTAGATGGGAGGATAATAGAACAGGTCAAGAAGGTGGAGATAGGGCCTATAAGCTGGTCAGACCATGCCCTGGTGGAGCTTTCCCTGAGGTTACAAAAGGAAGGATGAGGTTTGTGCTTCTGGAAGTTGAATGAGTCCCTCTTATAGATGAGTTGGAAGGGCCAAAAAGTATACAGAGCACTATAAGTGAGCATATGTGCCATAATGAGTGGGGTGAAGTGGGGCCGGCTGGTGTATGGGATGGGTTGAAGGCGGTTGTAATGGGACAGTGTATAGTGTTGGCGGCGAGACGGAAGAGAGGAAAAGAACAGAAAGAGTGGGAGTTGTTAAGAGTTGAGCTCAGAAGAGTTAATGCACAAGCAGAGAGGGGAAAGAAAGAGGCTACAAAAAATTCAGAAAATATGAGAAGAATTAGGAGCCTTACATGAAGCTGAGGAGGCCTATAGGTTAAACCAATTAAAACATGAGTTTTATGTACAGGGTAATAGGCCAGGTAGATACCTTGCCAGAAAATTAAGGGAGAAGATAGTGCATCAGCAGATCCTGAAAATAAAGGATGAACAGGGAAAGTGGGTTTGGGGTACGGAACACATTCAGAAAGTATTTTGGAAATATTATGGTAAGCTCTATGAGTCAGAGCAACAAGAAGAGGGAATAGATATAGAGAGGTACCTGGCGGAGACTACATTGAAACAACTGGATTTTTTTTTTGTGTAAAGATTTTTATTGAAAAGTAACAGCGTAACAGAGATAAAACAATCATTTCAGGTACAATATGCACCGTATCCCCCTCCCACCTTTAGTCAAGCAATGCCAATATCAAATAAAGTATCTGGGATTTCCCTAAAAGGAACTGTAAAAGATATGGGTGACAATCCAGATATCAGGAAATATGGTAGCAATACAGTCAAATCCTGAAAAGATAATTGGTGAGGCCTAAAATAACAATCCAAAAAAACCCAACAATACTGATAAGAGATACTATATTGCTGTCTTGAACACCAAGGAGAATTATTTGGCTACCAAAGTGATACCAGCGCATGTTGGGTGGGATTGTTTCACCACTAATCTTTGCCTAGAAACCCTTCAAATTCCCCCCACCCATGAGTCCCCCCCTCTCCCCTTCCTCCCGCCGCCCACTCCCAAGCTTGAGGAGAGAGTAGGATTCCTGCAGGAAGAGAGAAAATATAAGCGACGAGATAAAATATGCCCAAAATAAGATCCAACTACCAATTGGTAATGCTGTATAGAAAGCCAAGGTTATGAATATGTTAGAATATTTGATATTTAGATCCCCAGAACAAAGAAATGTCTCAACATTATAAAGGCAGGAATTGGCTCCAAAGATGCTGCAACTTGTCTGGTTTACCTCTCAACTCTGAAGTGTGTTTCTCCATTTTATATATGTCCAAAACCTTGCGAAGCTCCGTTTCCAGTAGCGACTAATTACCGAGCGTACCGCGAGAAGCAAGCTCTGTACCAGTCGGACAATAATGCCTGGTAGTAAATCTGAATCAGAATACTCTAAAACACAATATTCGAGATCGCATGGGAAATCAATCTTTAGTTTCTGAGTAATTTGGGTATGGACCCTCTTCTAAAAACATTGTATTTTTGGGCATTCCCACCACATATGACAAAATGTCTCCTGCCCACAACATAGTCTCCAACATAAAGAGTCATCGGCTCGCCCCCAGTGATATAAGAATACAGGGACAATAGACATACGTGTCAAGATTTGCAGTTGGGTGTTAGCCAATGATAAGGAGATTGAACAGTTATGGGAGTAGTGGATGGTATTTACCCAGAAATCTTCAGACCGCCCTGAAAGATCCTTCTCCCATTGAAAACGAAAGGGTGCGGCAGGTAAAGATTCAGTCAAATCGACTAGAAAAGTGTGGTAAAGTCTAGCCAAAAAGGCTTTAGTGGTCGGGGTCACAAATATGGTACGTTCCCAAGGTCTTAGAGTCCTTATTCCGGCTGCTACCAAAACTCGTGTAGTAAGACAGTGCCTAAATTGCGAATATTGGAAAGATGAGAGAGAGCAGCGCAATATCTCTTCTAGACGAGGTTTGGACAAACAAACAGATTTTTCATACAGAGAAGTAAGATAAACATTCCTTGCAGAAGAGAGGAGTGAACGGCCCAGATTTCTAGCAAAGGGGAAAGCAGCAAGCGTTGTATATGGTGACCACGAGGAGGGAAAGCAATGTTTTCCTGCATATTTTTGCCACATAGTCCAGATTGGGCTGAGAAAGATATGAGACCTAATAGTTTTCCCCACCTCCTCCACAGCAAGAAATGGAATGGCACTCAGTGGAATCGGTGTTGTTGCCCACCAAGTCTCCAGGTCCAACCCAGGATGAGGAGGCACTATGATTCCGAAGGTGTACTGCACGCAAACATGAGCTTAAATAATAGGGCTCAAGAGATTGGGAGCCAATACCCCCTGCTAATTTGGGACAAATCATCATATGCCAACTCAATTTAGGACGACGACCTTGCCATACAAAACCCATCAGTATTCTGTGCAATTGTATAAAGAAGGAATGTGGGATCGAAATAGGAAGTTGTTGAAATAGGAAGATAAGTTTCGGCAATAATAACATCTTGATTGTGTGCACCCTCCCCAACCAGGTACTGATAAAGACTGCCAAGTCTTTATCAGTTTACTTAGAATCGATTGTTTACCTTATCAGAATATAGAAAGACTAGGGGACATGCAATGAAGCTACAGGGTAAACTATTTAAGACTAATAAAAGAAAATATTTTTTCACTCAACGTGTAATCAAACTCTGGAATTTGTTACCGGAGGATGTAGTAAGGCTGTTAGTGTAGCTGGGTTTAAAAAAGGTTTTGGACAAGTTCCTGGAGGAAAGGTCCATAACCATTATTAAGAAGGGACCCAGGATATCAATGCTTGAACCAATACAAGCATTGTGGAACCTGTGTCCCTTGGGGAAACTGCTAAGTACATATGACCTAGATGGCCACTGTTGGAAAACAGAATACTGGGCTTGATGGACCTTGGTCTGACCCAGTATGGCATATCTTATGTTCTTATGTGAGTCAGGACATCTTGGGGCTATAGAAGACTGCAGAGGGAGATAATTACAGGTTTAAAAAGTTCCTCCAAGTGTTGGGGTATCTGAATTCCAAGATACTTGAATCTTGAATGAAACCACGGGAAACTCACTGGTCCCCAGACAAGAAGGTGTGTGCCAAGTAGCAAACAGACACGGAAGTAAGGCAGATTTTTGAAAGTTAATCGTATATCCTGGATGGGCAAATTAACAACAGGCTCCTGAAGGAAAGATCAGAGCATCATCCACATAAAGGGGCACTATGTGGTATTGATTGGCCAAGGCAATTCCGAGAGAGAAGAGCATATTGCGAAGTTGTATAGTAAGAGGTTCTAAGCGCGAGTGCAAAAAGAAGAGGAGACAACGGGCAGCCTTGTCTGGTTCCTCTTTCTAAGAAAAAAGGGTGTGAGGAAAAGCCATTGACCTGAACTATGCCAATTGGCACCTTATGTAGGGCTGCGATCCATGATTGAAAAGAGGGACCAAAACCAAAAGATTGCAAAGTGTGCAATAAGTAATGCCATTCCACCTTATCAAAGGCTTTCTCAGCATCTAGGGATACAATAGCATACTTTCCTTCTGTCTTGCGCAGACTAAACGTAATATCAGTAAGCTGTCGAACATTTTCAAATCCATAGCGGCCCTTAATAAATCCAGTCTGGTCAGGGTGTACAATGTCCTGCATTCTAGATTCTAATCGTAAGGTAAGGATTTGTTGAAGATTTTGTAGTTCGAATGTGAGCAGTGAAATTGGCCTATAATTGTTGCAAACTAATGGGTATTGTCTTCTTTTGGCAAGACTGTAATCAAAGCTTGAGACATAGAATCTGGAAGATGTTGTTGGCATAGTATATCATTAAATACCCACAATAGGGCCAAGAGTATCTGAAAAAGTTTTATAAAATTCAGCTGGTAGGAGGTCAGGGCCCGAAGCTTTCACATTTTTTAATTGTTTAATAGCGCGTTGCTCCTCTGCTAGAGAAATTTCCTTATCAAGGGCTTCCCGTGCCTCCTGAGATAACGTAGGGAGATTAATCATGTTCAACCAACCTTGAATACTTGCAAAGTCTGCTGTTAGTTGCGAGGTATATACATTTTTATAAAAGAAGCAAACTATTGAGCTATCTCATTTCATTTATGAAGTTTCTTCCCTTGTGTATCCGCTATAGTATTTATTTGCCGACGCAAATGCTGGCACTTAAGCTGCCATAAGAGAAGCTTGCCCGCCTTATTCCCATGTTCACAGACGTAGCGTTGAATGTGTAACATCTGAGAAGCTATTTCTTCTGTATCCATAGCCACTAGTTTCCCCCCTTAACACCATAAGCCTATGCCAAACCTTTGATGTGGGCCAACGTCGATGTTTCTGTTCTAATAAACAAATTGCACTCTCAGAGTTTCCTGTTTTCCTAACCTCTGATGCTTAAAAACTGTAGCTAGGGAGATAACATGTCCTCTCAAGACAGCCTTACCTGCTTCCCAAAGCAAAGAAGGGGATATACCTATATCATCATTATGTTGAAAATATTCAGCCCACGCCATTTGCAGTTTTTTAACAAGAGCCCATGACCGAGGGAGCTTCTCCAAGTCTCCAACCTCCCATTCAAGACTGACCAGATGATGATCTGAAGGACCTCGAGTGCCAATATCAACTTGAGAGAACTGGGAGAGAAGTGCCTTAGATGTTAACCACATATCTAGCCTAGAACAAGAGTTGTGGAAAGAAAGAAAAAAAGGTTTATTCCCTATCTCCCGGATGAAGATAACGCCAGACATCCTCTAGTGCACAAGTAGAGGTTAGAGTGGTAAAGAAGTCGACTAGCCCCATAAGATACAAAAGAGCCTGGGGATCTATCCAACTCTGAGAAAACACAATTAAAATCCCCTCCCAAGATCAGATGGCCAGAAGTTTGGTTCGGCAAATTTTCTAAAAGAGCCTTTAAAGATTGTAGAATTTCCATGGGGGGAATGTAGATATTAACTAAAGATACTGGCATTCCAGAGATGGTACCGGAAAGTATAAGAAAAGTGACCCTTAGGGTCCTGAACTTGATTAGAGAATTGAAAAGAACAATTTTGTGAGATCATAATCGCAACCCTTCGCTTATGTGTGGAGAAACCCGAGGAGAACACCTGGGGGTATCTCTGAGAGACCAGACACACGTGAGCCCCGGATGCTAAGGGGATTGTTTACAAAGCCACGGTAGTGGTTTACGTCTGATATCGGAGCCGCGGCCCCATTGAGTTCAAATGGGGCCGCGGCTCTGATATCGAGCGGAAGCTGCTACCGCAGCTTTCTAAACAAGCCCCTAAGTGTGTCTCCTGAAGAAAGACTATATCCGCTTTTTCTCTGCCAATTTGGTCTACTACTCTTCGCCTCTTGATTGGACTGTGGAAGCCCCTAATATTCCAGGATATTAATTTCACCATAACCCACTAATAGATTGGTCACTGAAGATAAAATGCTATAGAGCATCCTCCATCTGTTATACTCAAAGAAGATGAGCCTCTGTATTGTTCCAGGGATCCTTACTTGCACATTCAGCAAGAAAACTATGTTATCAAGTTTGCAACCTGTACTGCTGCCATTCCTGCCTCTCCTGCAAGCCCCAACCCTCCCTCCCTCCCACCCAGCCCCCCTTCCCCACCACCCACTACCCAATCCATCCATGTCCTCTAAGATTATAGAACAGAGACAAGCAAAGAAACCATCCACACAATTTAGATATCTGGATGTCTAGTTGGAGGCACAGAGAAATGAAATAGCCTTAAACATTGCTCCCTCCACCCGGACCCATTGTGTATTAAATACAGGTATTACCCAATGCCTTCAGATGCTATAGCAACCCCCTTAGTGTGCCTTTTGACTAACCGTCCTCTCCCCAATTGTACCTAAGTAAAGCTATTTCCCATACCTCCACCCAGTTCCCTACATATATGGAGCAATGGAACTGTCTTCCCTCTTAACTAAAATAACCTATGGTTTAACTCTGTAACTAACTAGTGAGAAATGTATATTCTTATATATTTTTAACAGCAATATCATATACTGAAAGATCCCTATGTTTTAGTACAAAAACATAAGTATCCCTCTCAAGGGGGGCAGTAATGTCCATTCCCTGAGAAGTGCCGCCATCTTGATTGGTGCCAGAAATGATGCCTTGAAACCTGGAACCTTTTGTCATTTAGGAGTGGACACTTACCATTCACCATTACCCATTCTGCTGATGTCTAGGACGATCCCCATACTGCAGAGAGTCCAAAAAAATCCATGCAATACGTCAGTTGTGTGATGCGATGCTTAGTATTGTTCCACTCAAAAATCAGAGCAATGGAGAACCCCAGCGATAAGGCACCAAGCATTTCTGAAGAGCTTGTGTGAGCGGTCTGAAGCTCTTGCGCTTCTCTAAGGTATGATGTGAGACATCCTGAAAAATCTGAATTTCTTGACCATTAAAGGAAAAAGATCTCTTGCCCTGTTGGCTGCGTAAGAGTGACAAGTTTGTCCTCAAAGAAGCTAAAACAGACAATGACTGGACATGGTTGGGAGTCGGTAGCTCTCTTAATCCCTGGACTTTGATGTGCTCACTTGAGCTTAACTGGGTGGGGAGATGAAGGTACACAGAAAGCAAACAGGTCCTGAATAAGAGCAGAGGTATTTTCCTGATCACCTGGATGTTCTGGTAGTCCTAGAATTCGTACGTTGTTCCTTCTTTGTTGATTTTCTAGATCTTCCTGTCGGTCCTGTAATTCTTTAGTGAGTTGATCCACTTTTCTTAGATTTAGACTGAAATTGTGCTGCAGAGTCAATCTGGTCCCCAATGTGTATTTCATTCTGCGTTAGATGATCATCTAAAGCTTTGAGATATGAAGAAATATTGTTTACAGCTTTAGTAAAGTCCAGTCTAAATAATTTCAGTTCTTTAAGAATTTCCATAAGATCATTTTAGTTGCTAAGGAAGAAATTACTGAGTCATCCATTGCCTTTGAGATAGAGCATCTAGCAGCTTCTGGCGCAGGTTTGGGGTCCGGATTAGGTGTTCTTGAATATTTAGAGAGTGCTGCAGCATATGATTTGACTTTAGCCATGAAGGAAAAATATTATAGAAGGACTAGAAAGATTTGACTTTAGCCATGAAGGAAAAATATTATTGAAGGACTAGAAAGAGGGACTGTTACTTCTGAAGAGAAATCTGCAATTGTGAGTATATACTTCTGGGAATTTTTCTGAAAGGAATTTTTTTCTTTTAAAGCTAATTAATCTGTGAACCTACTATTTTTTGTTAAATCAGTCAGGGCCTAGTAGCAGCAGTTTAAGATTCAATTTAAAACACAGAAGAGAGCTTTCTGGTTAAATTTAGAATCCAGCAGAGAGCTTGTAGTTTAAATTTCATAGTCACTCAGGGCCTAGCAGCAGCAAAGTTCTTTTAGTTTCAATTTAAAATACAGAAGAGAGCTTTCTGGTTAAATTTAGAATCCAGCAGAGAGCTTGTAGTTTACATTTCAAAATAGGTCAGGGAGAGTGTCTGCCAATCAGAGAGCTCTACATCAGCATTAGAACCGCCACAGCAGAGGTTTATTTTTGATCGGGGAGTTCTGCAACAGCAGCTGTGTGTAATTATCTGAGGATTCACATCAGGGAGAGTGTCTGCCAATCAGAGGAGCTCTACATCAGCATTAGAACCGCCACAGCAGAGGTTATTTTTGATCGGGGAGTTCTGCAACAGCAGCTGTGTGTAATTATCTGATTATTCACATCAGGGAGAGTGTCTGCCAATCAGAGAGCTCTAAATCAGCATTAGAACCGCCACAGCAGAGGTTTATTTTTGATCGGGGAGTTCTGCAACAGCAGCTGTGTGTAATTATCTGAGGATTCACATCAGGGAGAGTGTCTGCCAATCAGAGAGCTCTACATCAGCATTAGAACCGCCACAGCAGAGGTTTATTTTTGATCGGGAGGTTCTGCAACAGCAGATGTGTGTAATTATCTGAGGATTCACATCAGGGAGAGTGTCTGCCAATCAGAGAGCTCTACATCAGCATTAGAACCGCCACAGCAGAGGTTTATTTTGATCGGGGAGATTCTGCAACAGCAGCTGTGTGTAATTATCTGAGGATTCACATCAGGGAGAGTGTCTGCCAATCAGAGAGCTCTACATCAGCATTAGAACCGCCACAGCAGAGGTTTATTTTTGATCGGGAGGGGAGTTCTGCAACTGCAGCTGTGTGTAATTATCTGAGGATTCACATCAGGGAGAGTGTCTGCCAATCAGAGAGCTCTACATCAGCATTAGAACCGCCACAGCAGAGGTTTATTTTTGATCGGGGAGTTCTGCAACAGCAGCTGTGTGTAATTATCTGAGGATTCACATCAGGGAGAGTGTCTGCCAATCAGAGAGCTCTACATCAGCATTAGAACCGCCACAGCAGAGGTTTATTTTTGATCGGGGAGTTCTGCAACAGCAGCTGTGTGTAATTATCTGAGGATTCACACATCAGGGAGAGTGTCTGCCACATCAGAGAGCTCTACATCAGCATTAGAACCGCCACAGCAGAGGTTTATTTTTGATCGGGGAGTTCTTGCAACAGCAGCTGTGGTGTGTAATTATTGAGGATTCACATCAGGGAGAGTGTCTGCCAATCAGAGAGCTCTACATCACCATTAGAACCGACACAGCAGAGGATGATAATTGATCGGGGAGATCAGCAACAGCAGCTGTGTGTAATTAACTGAGGATTCACATCAGGGAGAGGGTCTGCCAATCAGAGAGCTCTACATCAGCATTAGAACCGCCACAGCAGAGGTTTATTTTTGATCGGGGAGTTCTGCAACAGCAGCTGTGTGTAATTATCTGAGGATTCACATCAGGGAGAGTGTCTGCCAATCAGAGAGCTCTACATCAGCATTAGAACCGCCACAGCAGAGGTTTATTTTTGATCGGGGAGTTCTGCAACAGCAGCTGTGTGTAATTATCTGAGGATTCACATCAGGGAGAGTGTCTGCCAATCAGAGAGCTCTACATCAGCATTAGAACCGCCACAGCAGAAAGCGCGCCCGCGCTTTGCGGGCGCCCCGCGCTTTGGGGCCTCGCAAGAGGGCCCTTTGGCGTGCCCTTAGGCGGGACACTAGGCGAAAAGGATTATATATATGCTTGAACACGTAAAAGGAGCAGTTATCAACTAACCGCAAGTACAACCCTCTAGCATTTGCTCTATAATGCTGTTGTTACCATTATGCCTTATCTGTTATCAAGGTATCCCTGTAATCTTACAACATCAATACAGCCCAAAGCAGTTATATCTGGTTACCCCCTGGCACTTGGTTTCTGTTATGCACATACGGTTTTTCATAAAACCGCAACACTGGAAACAGGGCTCATGTAGTTACTATAGTTCAAAGAGGCAATTGCATTCAAATGAAAGACCTCATTTCGAAGCAAAAGTATATCAAGCTTTACAAAATACAGATAAACTAACTACAATTGAATTAATAAATTGTAGATCCGTATGCAAACAAGGTCCAAACTATAGTTGATCATATAGATGACGCTCAACCTGATGTGCTCTGCATCACAGAATCTTGGTTAAATCCTACTGATAATGTAATTCTCAATCAGCTTGTCCAGAATCTTACTTTGCTCTATAGCAGCTCTCGTTCAATCAAACGTGGAGGAGGAGTACTTATAATTGCAAAAAAGAGTTAAGATTCAGAGTACAATGTATCTTAGAATCGCCACAATGTAATTCCATTAACATTGAGAACAAGCACATGGCAATTAGTTTGCATTTATAGAGCACCAAAAAGCATCTTCTGATGAACTTGCCTTCAACGCTGGACACTATCTGTTCAATCACTTCCCCATACAAACCCTCAATAGTGCTAGGTGACTTCAACCTTAAATCAATTAACCGTAGAGACTCTGAGTCATTCCTTCAAGCAATGGACTCACTACATTTCACACAAATAGTTAATGCACCTACACACACATATGGCTACTCGCCTGACCTCATCTTTGTTTCAAATGAATTAACCTTAGATGGTCTAATTTCAACTCCTACCATCACCCCAGTTCCTTGGACAGATCACTACATAGTTAGAATAGAAATTTTATTACAAACAAAAAATGATATGAACCTAGACCACCAAATGCTATCACAGACGGTTCAAAAAATTTAACAAAAGATGCTTTTATACAAGATACTTTACCTCATCTATCTGCAGATTCAGTGAAATTAGAGACACAATTAACAGAATTGTATCACATAATTTCTAATTCAGCCAGAATGACAGACATGAGACAAAGGGAAGCAAGGATTAATAAGAAACATCACAAACAATGGTATTCTAAAGCTATACTTTTTATGAAAATAGAGCTCAGAAGAATTGAGCGTACGTGGAGAAGGAATAAGGTGACAGAATTAAGGCTGCTTTACTTAAATAAACAAAAAATATACGATGAGCATATTAAAAACTCTAAGAAAGAATACCATACAAATATAATAAATAATTCCATCAACAAAACTAGAGAACTGTTTGAAATTGTAAAATCTTTAACAAAGGAGCAAAAGACAGAAGGGGAAGCTCAAATTGAACCGCAAAAGTATGCGGACTATATTAGGGAAAAATTCCACTCTAAGACAAAAGCTACAGAAAAACTTAACTTAAAATCAGTCTCAAATTCCAGGGTTTGGGAAAAATTCTCCTTTCCATCAAAGGAGCAACTCTTGCACATTATTTCTTCTATAAACACATGCACTTTCTCCCAAGACCCCTGTCCCGTATCGTGGATCAAGTCTACAAAGTCAAATTTTATTCCCATCATACAAAACATTGTGCAAAATTCCCTATCTCTCAAGGTATTTTACCAGCAGCAACTTAAGCTTGCAACTGTTAGACCAATTCCGAAGAAAACAACGCTAGACAAGAATAATCCAGCAGCCTACCGGCCAATTTCCAGCATACCCTTTTAGCAAAGATCATAGAGAAGATAGTGCAACTTCAACTTCAAGAACACATTGATGTTCATGCACCCCTAGATATTAACCAACATGGTTTTCGCCCAAACCATGGAGTTGAAACTTTAATGATTTATCTTTTTGACTGCATACTCCGCACCATTGATGACATTAAGAAAGGTATTATAATGATTTTTATAGACATCTCTGCAGCATTCGACTCAGTAAATCACAATAGATTATTAAATAGATTAGAGGAGATTGGTCTACATGGGGTCACTTTAAAATGGTTCCATTCCTATTTGACAGAGAGATTTTTACAAGTAAAGATAGGGGAAAAAACCTCTATGCCCATAAGAGTAATACAAGGTGTACCACAAGGATCTGCACTTTCATCGCTCCTTTTCAATATTTATATGCAACCAATATGCAAAATTCCTTTGAAAAGTGGAATTAAGTATACAATCTATGCTGATGATATTATGATTTTCACAACTATCACTATTGAGAACCCTGATTTCTCGGGCATTACAGAATGTCTCTCAGAAATGTCCAACTGGTGTAAAACAAACAACATGGAAATTAATTTTAGCAAAACAGAGGCGTTATTTATTTTCTCGTAACCATAATTTTGCGCATCCTCCTGACATCAAAATAGATAACTCAACTATTCCTATTAAATCAGAAGTAAAATATCTTGGAGTTACTCTGGATAATGAGTTGAATCTCAGATCACACATAAATAAGACAATTAAAAGCGCTTATTACAGAATGAAGCTCATCAAAAGACTAAGGCCGCTTCTTGATACTGTTCACTTCAGAAATGTTTGTCAAGCATTGATTACTCCATTACTTGACTTCTGTAATCCAATATATCTGGGTTTATCTAAGCAAGCACTTAAGCCTTTACAACTGGCGCAGAATACTGCTGCACGTATAATTTTTGGTCTATCAAGTAGAGAACATATAACTCCCATCTTGAAAGAGCTTCACTGGTACCAATAGCTTCACGAGTAAAATATAAAACTATAATTTATATTTTCAAGATAAAACAACAATATTCTGCAGAAAGCCTGACATATCTCATACAGTCAGATATTAGCAACAGACCTAGAAGAAGAGGATCTGACAACAGAATCAGCTTATCAAATGATGTCAGAAAAACACGTAAAGACACCTCTGAAAGGGCTTTCTCTTTTGCTGCACCTTCCATCTGGAACTCTCTACCTAATGAGCTGAGAGCAGCTCAAGACATCAATGACTTTAGAAAAGCAACTGAAAACATCTTTGTTTATAGAACACTACGGTCATGCAATTAACTAACTTAATTTGTCTGGAATGTAAATCATATACATATTGTATAATAGCTCACATTATAGTATAGCTCACTATGTAGATAATGCAACTCACTCTAACACATTATACCATAACTTTAACTTTTATTTCTTTACATTTTCTCACTAATACTCTTAATATCTTTGTTTGTAAGACCGCTTTGATTGTATGATAAGGCGGTATAGAAATCCAATTAAATAAATAAATAAATAAATAAATAAATAATTTAAATCAAATCAGAATATAGCTTACCTCAGCAGCACAGGACAGGGTACTGTGTAGCACCCTCTTTTAATAAGTGTTCTTTCCCTCCCTCCCTCCCCACTCCCACCCACCCCTGGGATAATCACAGCTTTATAGGTACTTGCACATCTTAAAAGACAGGCGGTGCTCTCAGGTGAAGCTCGTTACCCAAATTAGTCGTACAATAAGGACCTGAGATTAATTAAGCTTCAGGTGAACAAGGTATATTAAACTTATTAGGTACAGTTTTATTGGTATAAATATCCATAGCAACCTTTAGTACGTAAAGAACTTAAAGATCTAAACACAAACTTAAAACTAAGATGCAGACAGCAGTCCAGCAGTGGGATGGGGGCTTTCCAGTCTTTTGCATTGAGTGTCATATGTATGATTTTCTCCCAGTTGGTGAGAGGTTTTACGTGTGCACTAGGTGCAAGGAGCTCTTTGCTCTCAGGGAACGAGTCCGTTCTCTAGAGGCTAGAGTAGCAGACTTGGAAAACATAAGACAGACAGAGAGGTACATAGACGAGACCTACAGGGATATAGTCCTGAAGTCCCACCTCCAGTCTGGCATCATCCCTGTTGCCATGGAGGAGAGAGGTCACGTGACAGGAGAGCATCACCCTGGTGTGGCAGGAAGTGATCCTGTAACTAGGACCTGTCCTCCAGGTGATGTAAACCCCTCTCGCACCGAGGAAGTTTCTCCAGGGCCATGTGCCCATGAGGGAAGGGTTAGGACAGCAGTTATAGTTGGTGATTCGATCATTAGGCATGTAGATAGCTGGGTGGCTGGTGGACGTGAGGATCGCTTGGTAACATGCCTGCCTGGTGCGAAGGTAGCGGACCTCACGCGCCACCTAGATAAGGTCTTAGATAGTGCTGGGGAGGAGTCTGCTGTCTTGGTACATGTCGGTACCAATGACATAGGAAAATGTGGTAGGGAGGTTCTGGAAGCTAAATTTAGGCTTTTAGATAGGAAGTTGAAATCCAGAACTTCCAGGGTAGCGTTCTCCGAAATGCTTCCCGTTCCACGCGCAGGACACAAAAGGCAGGCAGAGCTCCGAAGTCTCAATGCGTGGATGAGACGATGGTGCAGAGATGAGGGGTTTGGATTTGTTAGGAACTGGGGAACATTCTGGGGAAAGGAGGGGCTCATCCGAAGGGATGGGCTTCAACTTAACCGGGATGGAACCAGGCTGCTGGCATTAACCTTTAAAAAGGAGATAGAGCAGCTTTTAAACTAGATAATAGGGGAAAGCCGACAGTCGCCCAAGAGCGCATGGTTCGGAAGAATGTATCCTTGAAGGATACTACAAAAAGCAGAGAGGTTCCAAAAAAGAGTAAAGTAGCCCAAATGCCCTCGAGTATGGAGCAGACAGAGCTTAAAGATCCCAAATTACCCATGTCTACCAATAGCCAAATTAATATGAATAAAATACAGTCTGCTAAAAATGCTTGTATGCAAATGCTAGAAGTCTAAAAAACAAGATGGGAGAGTTAGAATATATAGCACTAAACGAGAGGTTAGATATGATTGGAATATCAGAGACATGGTGGAAGGAGGACAACCAGTGGGACACTGTGATACCTGGGTACAAACTATATCGTAATGATAGAGCTGATCAAATTGGTGGAGGGGTTGTGCTCTATGTTAGAGAGGGCATTGAGTCAGAAAGGATTAAAGTTTTGCAAGCAAACAAAATTTGCTGTAGGAGCTCTATGGATTGAAATTCCATGTAAAAAGGGGAAGGCGATGGCAGTGGGTGTACTATCGTCCGCCTGGCCAGAATGAACAAATGGATGATGAAATGCTCAAAGAAATCAAGGAAGCTAGCAAACGTTACAGTGCAGTAATAATAATGGGTGATTTCAATTACCCCAGTATCGACTGGGTCAGTGTCACGGCAGGACATGCTAGGGAGATAAAGTTCCTAGATGAAATAAATGACTGCTTCTTGGAGCAGCTGGTTCATAAACCGACCAGAGGGGAAGCAATATTAGACCTAGTCCTTAGTGGAACACCAGATGTAGTGCAAGAGATAAGGGTGTTGGGGCCACTTGGCAATAGTGATCATAGCTTGATCGCCTTTGATTTAATTAGTGGAGGAGGGATAGTAAGGAAATCCACAGTACTACCTTTTAACTTTCGAAAGGGAGACTATGATAAAATGAGGAAAACAGTTAAGAAAAAACTAAAAGGAGCAGTTGCAAAGGTTAAAGACTTACATCAAGCTTGGGTGTTGTTTAAAAATACTATCTTGGAAGCCCAAGCCAGCTTTATTCCACGCTTTAAGAAAAGTGGAAGGAAGTAAAAAAAACTGCCAGCATGGTTAAAAGGTGAGGTCAGAGAGGCTGTTGTTGCCAAAAAAAGCATCTTTCAGGAAATGGAAAAAAGGGCCAAACAACAAAACCTGGAAACAGCACAAGCACTGGCAAGTCAAATGCAAGGCATTAATAAAGCAGGCAAAGGGAGAATTTGAGAAGAAGCTTGCTGCGGAAGCAAAAACGCGAAATAAAGATTTTTTCAAGTACATTCGCAGCAAAAAACCTGTGAGAGAGTCAGTTGGTCCATTAGATGATAGAGGCGTTAAAGGGGCACTAAGAGGTGACAAGGCGATAGCAGAGAGACTGAATGAATTCTTTGCTTCGGTCTTCACTGAGGAAGATATAGGGATGTTACCCATGACTGAAGTCGTATTTAAAGGTGCAGAAGAATTGAAGGAAATATCGATACATCGGGAAGATGTATTACAACTATTAGATAAACTGAACAGTAGCAAATCACCTGGGCCGGATGGTATACATCCAAGGGTGTTGAAAGAACTGAAATATGAGATTGCAGACCTGCTATTAGTAATCTGTGAACTATCATTAAAATCATCTCTAATTCCTGAAGACTGGAGGATAGCCAATGTAACACCAATTTTTAAAAAGGGTTCCAGGGCTGATCGGGAAACTACAGACCGGTGAGCTTGACGTCAGTACCGGGAAAAATGGTAGAAACCATCATAAAGAATAAAATTATTCAACATTTAGACAGTCATGGCCTAATGGGAGACAGCCAACATGGCTTTAGACAAGGAAGATCTTGCCTTACTAATCTGTTATGTTTTTTTGAAGGTGTGAATAAACAGGTGGACAAAGGTGAGTCTGTTGATATAGTGTATCTGGACTTTCAGAAAGCCTTTGACAAGGTCCCTCATCAGAGACTTTTGGCAAAACTAAAGAGTCATGGGATAGGAGGCAGTGTACTACTGTGGATCAGGAACTGGTTAAAAGATAGAAAGCAGAGGGTAGGGCTAAATGGCCAATTTTCCCAATGGAGAAAGGTGAATAGTGGTGTACCCCAGGGATCTGTGCTGGGTCCTCTGCTTTTTGGACATATTCATAAATGACCTGGAATGTGGAATAACGAGTGAGGTTATCACATTTGCAGATGACACAAACTATTTAAAGTTGTTAAAACCCAAGAGGATTGTGGAAAATTGCAAGAGGATCTTGATAAATTGGAAGACTGGGCATCAAAATGGCAGATGAAATTTAATGTGGACAAGTGCAAAGTTATGCACCTAGGGAAGAACAACCCAAACTATGGTTACACGATGCAAGGCTCCACTTTAGGAACCACCACACAGGAAAAAGATTTAGGCGTCATTGTGGATAACATGTTAAAACCCTCGGCCCAGTGTGCAGCGGCGGCCAAGAGAGCAAATACAATGCTAGGTATCATAAGGAAAGGAATGGAAAATAAAACAAAAGATATTATAATGCCTCTATATCGTTCCATGGTGAGGCCGCACCTTGAATATTGTGTGCAATTCTGGTCGCCGTATCGAAAAAGGATATAGCATTATTAGAAAAGGTTCAGAGAAGAGCCACCAAAATGGTAAAGGGGATGGAAGGATACTCCTATGAAGAAAGGCTAAAAAGGTTAGGGCTCTTTAACCTGGAAAAGAGACGGCTGAGGGGAGATATGATAGAAGTCTATAAATTAATGAACGGAGTGGAACGGGTAAACGTAGATCGATTGTTTACGTTATCAGAATATAGAAAGACTAGGGGACATGCAATGAAGCTACAGGGTAAACTATTTAAGACTAATTAAAGAAAATATTTTTTCACTCAACGTGTAATCAAACTCTGGAATTTGTTACCGGAGGATGTAGTAAAGGCTGTTAGTGTAGCTGGGTTTAAAAAAGGTTTGGACAAGTTCCTGGAGGAAAAGTCCATAAACCATTATTAAGAAGGAACCCAGGATATCAATGCTTGACCCAGTACAAGCATTGTGGAACCTGTGTCTTGTGGGGAAACTGCTAGGTACGTATGACCTAGATTGGCCACTTTTGGAAACAGGATACTGGGCTTGATGGACCTTGGTCTGACCCAGTATGGCATATCTTATGTTCTTATGTTCTTATGTTAAATACAACAAGCTATTCTTCTAATGCCCACCAGGAGAAGCTCCGAGATCACTTTTGAATTCACAATAGAAATGATTAAAGGGAGTTTAATGCTGCTTTTCTCATTTCCATCCAAGGGATCAAATCACTGAATATACTGACTTTTAATAAGCTCAGAAGTATACTCAAATGAAATAAGAATTAAAACATCTTACGTGCTTGCATGCCATGCTCTTCTCCCCAGGGTTGTATATACTGTAAAACAGATATGTTGTGAAGTGGGGTAGAGCAATTCAGTTGGATATCATCCCTCCCTCCTATGTAGACTTCTTGTGCACATTATTTATGTGTTCCACAACTGCGTTCCAACAAGATCCCTGCCAGAAAATGTCCTCTGCTCTTGCTTCTGCGTTTCACTGTGCATTCCAAACAGGCTATCTCAGCAAACACGAGTGAGGGGAGAGAGAGAGAGACAGGCATTGAGATGATCAATTCTATTCTTTATTGAGATTCACTCTGCCCATGTCGATCATACCATTTTTGAGCATGAGAAGCAAGATGCTGTGGTAGAGCAAAAAAAAAAAAAAAAAAGATTTAGTGTTTTCCTTGCCATGTGGGGAAAGTAAGCTTAGAGAGCATAATGGCGATGGCAGGTCATACACAGAGGCACACCAAAGCGACCAGCTACACACACTAAAGTGCCCCAGCCTGCGATGCCTTCATTCTCAATTGCCGCTCTGAGATCACAGCGGCTGCAGTAGCACCTTGGTGATAAAATCACCAATAGCCTATCCCAGCACTGCTAAAGAGCAGAGCAGTGCCAGTATCAGGATTCTACAGCTTACCCAGATGTGCCCCATATTTCAAAATGGCAGCGCAAGTTTTCCTGGTGTCTCAAAAACTGTATGCTGCAAACAAAGTTGTGATGCAGGGTGTAGAGAACCATTTGCAGTTCTTTCTCCCTTCTCCGGGTGACAAGATGCTGATATCTGTCTCCACTGTCAAATGAGCCCTCTTAAGCTCTTCTTTAGTGATAGTTCAATTAGAGGGTGAGAGCTTCAGAGATGGCAGAGCTTTCCCACCCAGCAGGGCATCACACCCAGACTCTCCCTGCAAGTTTGCCGCAGCAGAGTATCACCTCAGCCCCACACACCGGTGGTGAGGGGTAAGCAGCAGGGACAGACGTCCTCCTTAGATCCCCACCTGGCCCCACACAGTAGGGTTGCTAATTAATTCTATTTTATCGGCCCAGATAAAAAAAATATATATATATTACTATGGCTGGGACTTAAATGCCAGGGAAAACTTTTAAATGTGAGATGCAGGACATTGCCCCTCAAGCAGCCGCATAATTATCCTCTCACCTGCCTTGCTGATAATCGTACTACGGTATGTAGAGCCAGGCAGGACCAGCTGTCAGAGCAGGAGCGGGTGGTCAACAAGCATGAGTATTCTGTGGGGCTGGAGGGAGAGCCTCTGTAGATCCTGTCATGAGGTGTCAGGGGTGTGAGACAACGATCGGCAGAAGAAAACTGGAGGTACAACATTCTTCTTGAGCTCTCTAAATGGTGTTGTGGTGATAACCTGTCCTAGATTTTGCCATGGAGCCGCTGTTACACTGCGAGGTCATTTTTAAATGTGGTTTGGGTTATGGGAAAGAGAGAGCCTGATCAAAGAGCAGCCATCTTCACTGGGTTTGCTAGCACCCCCCGAAACAATTGGATTTAGAGCAACAGAGGTGCATGAATAGAGAGATAGCTAGAGAAGAGGTAGTTGAGGCTATAAAGAGCTTGAAGGAGGGTAAGGCACCAGGACTGGATGGATTTACAGCCCAGTTTTATAAAATATTTGTGAGGAGGTTAGTCCAATCCTGCGGGATGTTTTTAATGATTGTATTGGAAGGGGCGAAGTTACCAAGCTGTATGGAGACAGCTGGAGTGGTAGTTATACCTAAACCTGGGAAGGACCATGGGAAGTGTGAGTCTCATAGACCCCATTTCACTTATAAATTTGGATGCTAAAATGTTAGCTAAAATATTGGCGACTAGATTGCAGAAATATATTCCAGGGCTAATAAAGGAGGAAAAAGTAGAGTATATCCCAGGCAGGCAAGCGAGTGATAATGTATGTAAACTGTTGAATTTAATATGGCAAGTGCGAAGTGAGCAGACAGAATCTATAATGATTGCAGTAGATATGGAGAAAGCCTTTGATAGAGTAGAATGGGCTTTTATATTTGCAGTTATGAAGAAGATGGGATTGGGAGAGAATTTTCAGAAATGGATAGAGGCACTCTACAAAGAGCCTAAGGCACATATATGCATAAATGGGGTCTATTCAGAACAATTTAAGTTAGGCAGAGGTACAGGCAGGGCTACCTGATTTCTCCCTTGCTGTTTGCAATGGTGATAGAACCACTGGCTGAAAGTGTTAGGCAGGAATAAGGAAATACATGGAATAAAGTTGGGTGAGGAGGAATATAAAATGTCATTATTTGCAGATGATGTGATGTACACATTAGGACAATCAAAGAAATCAATACCAGCACTAGTAAAGGAGATTATGAAACACAGTGCGGTATCGGGCTATAAAAATGAACACGGGGAAAATAGAAGTGCGCAAATGAAGTTTGAATTTACAAGAGGAGGGTAGTATACGGAAAACATTCCCATTTAAATAGGCTAGTAAAAGTGTGAAATATCTGGGGATCCAGATTAGTGCGGAGGGGTCTGAACTATATGTTGAATTATAAGCCAATTGTAAAGAATATACTAACGAATTTAGTAAGATGAGATAAGCCCATTTTATCATGGATGGGAAGGATAGCCATAGTAAAGATGAATATACTGCCCAGACTACCTTTTCTGTTTATGACCTTACCTATAGAAGTCCCTACAGCCACGATAAACTTGGTGCTGAGAAGAATCTTCTCCTTTATTTGGAGACGAAGGCCCCCTAGGGTGCAAAGGAAAATAATGTATAGATCGAAAAAAGGAAGGTGGTCTGGCGGTCCCTGAGATTGGAAGATATTATGAGGTGGCTCAGTTGCGAGTGATAATGGGCTGGAGGTTGGAGAAAATGGACCTCAATGGAGTAGAATAGAACAGGTTATGGTAAGACCCAACTGTATTATGGACATGTTGTGGAAGAATAGGGAGGGGAGAGAACGAGGCCTAGCTAAGAACCCATTTATGATAAGTAAGGGATCTGTGCTGGGTCCGCTGCTTTTTGACATATTCATAAATGACCTGGAAAAGGGAATAACGAGTGAGTTTATCAAATTTGCAGATGGCACAAAACTATTTAAAGTTGTTAAAACCCAAGAGGATTGCGGAAAATTGCAAGAGGGTCTTGATAAATTGGAAGACTGGGCATCAAAATAGCAGATGAAATTTAATGTGGACAAGTGCAAAGTTATGCACCTAGGGAAGAACAACACAAACTATGCAAGGTTCCACATTAGGAACCACAACCCAGGAAAAAGATTTAGGCGTCATTATGGATAACATGTTAAAACCCTCTGCCCAGTGTGCAGCGGCAGCCAAGAGAGCAAATAGGATGCTAGGTATCATAAGGAAAGGAATGGAAAATAAAACAAAGGATATTATAATGCCTCTATATCATTCCATGCTGAGACCACACCTTGAATATTGTAAGGGACCCAGGATATCAATGCTTGACCCAATACAAGCATTGTGGAACCTGTGCCTTTTGGGAAAACTGCTAGGTACGTATGACCTAGATTGGCCAAAGTTGGAAAGAGGATATTGGGCTTGATGGACCTTGGTCTGACCCAGTATGGCATATCTTATGTTCTTATGTTCTTAAGTACATTCAGAGCCTGGGATAGGAAACATAAGGTGCTAACACATATGGGAGGAAATATCAGGGCACAGCGGATTACACAGTGTGAGGAGTTTTTGGTAGGAGAAAGCTCTGGGATATTCCAAAGATGGCAGGAGAAAGGGTTTACAGGGTATGGGGCAGGTACTTACTGAGGCTGGTTAATTAAGGCCATTTGAGGAGCTCCAATGAGAGTTCAAAATATAAAAGAGTGATTGGTTGGGCTATTTCCAATTGGCACACTTTTTAGGGGGAAAAGATATAAAAGAAGGCCTGAAAAGCACAGAGACACTCTTTGAGAAGATGTTTAGGGTGGGGGATTTTTCAAGAGGGGTGATCTCTAGGCTCTATAAGGCCTTGAATAGTCTCATGGATCAAGGAACACATATGCGGGCCTGGGTGGCAGACTTGGGGGTCATTGGGATGTACAGAGATAGGAAAAAGTATATGATGGGGTTAAAATACCAGTGATGTCGGCAGCAATTCAAGAACACTGTTATAAGATGTTATTCCGAATGGACTTAACCCCAATAAGGTTGTTTAAGATGGGGAGATATAATGACGCGATGTGTTGGAGGGGGTACGGAGAACGGGGGTAGTATATGCATTTGTGGTGGAGCTGCCCAGTCTTACAGCAAACGTGGCAGTGGCTGAAGGATCTCATGCGAGAGATGGTGGGCTGGGTGAGTGCTATTACACCAGCGGGAATATTAATGAATGAATGGGGGGGGGGGGGATCCGAAGAGTGATATGGTGTATATGTTGAAGATGCTTGCAATTGGAGTGCAGATGGAAATAGTGAAGGGATGGAGGTCTATGAGAGCACCAGTACCTGAAAGGATATTAAGTAGAATAGCATATATTTATAGGATGAGTGCGATCAATGCATATAAAATACACAGGATTGAGAGCTTTCAAAGGAGATGGCAAAAGTACATTGAGCGGTTACAGAAGGAGGATAATGAGGTAGTGGGCTAATACTAATTAAGAGTATCAAACGGAATCATTAATAAGGAGGAGAGGAACACAGCAGGATCTGGGGGGGGGGGGGCGGGGAGGGGGAGGAAGAGAATATAAGGGAATATGAAAATTATAAAAAAAATTGTACAGGTAAATTGGAGAGAAACCTAGACTGTTAAGTAATATATAGTAAGGCTACAATGGTAAGCAGGTGCATGTTGGAATGATGGATATAGTTGGATGAAGGTTATTCCAGTGTTTTGTAAAGCAGTCGAAAAATGATGTGTTACTCTGTAAGGTACCAAATAAAAATCAAAATGATTAAAAAATAAGAAAACAAGCAATTTGGCAGGAGGAAAAAAACAAGCGATTATCATATCAATCTGATACAGTCTTAGAATAAGAGCAAAATGTATCCATTTCCTTTAAAAAAAACCTGGAACCTGAGTTCCCTCTAGTTTGAAGGAAGAAAACTCCAGATGGAATAAGTGTGGAACAACTTTCTGCTACTCAGTTATTTTATTTATTTATAACTTTTCTATACCGCGCTCTTTAGTATCAGTGCGGTTTACAATAAAACATTAATTGTACAATGCTGGCAGAGCAAACATTGGACTTTACATATAACTGGTAAAAACAACTTGGTTAAAACGGGAAGACTAAATAATTTAAGAAATTAATAACAGATACAGTTAAAATCAAATAATAGATATAAAGGATAAATTTGATTATGTAAAGTCACTGGCATGAGAATAGTACTGATGAAAAAGGTAAGATTTTAGGGCTTTTCTAAAATGAGCAAGGTCAGAAATAGCCCGAATATGGACAGGAAGGGCATTCCAAAGTGTGGGTGCATAAAATATAAAGGCTCGGTTCTTAGTCGCAAGAGAGCATCTTATAATCGCAGAGGGGACAGTGAGAGTATGAGCAGTAACAGATCTTCTAGATTTATTCTAAGATATAAGTTGAACAAGATCCTTGAGTGAGGCAGAAGAAAGCTTGTTGAGGGCTTTAAATGTAAGCAGGATTACTTTAAAGGTAAGCCTACAATGAAAGGGAAACCAGTGGAGGTGCTGCAAAATCGGAGTTATATGTTCTCTTCTTGATGCTCCATGTAGGACATGAGCAGCGGATTCATTGCCAATTGTAGTGGATTAAGAGTGCTTTTAGGGAGACCATGCAGAATGGCATTGGCAAAGTCAAAATGGGGGGTCACAAGGGCTTGAAAAATCATACGAAAATCAGCAGGCTCTAGGAGAGGGAGTAGGTGACGAAGTGTTCATATTTTGTAGTAAATTGCCTTGGCGATATTGCTAATATGTGCCTTCATGTCAAGCTGATGGTCTAAAATGATACCTAAGTAATGGATGGTAGATTTACTTAAGAGTTCTGCATCTCTGACCATAATCGATGCAGGAGGGGTGAAGGATTGATTCCTTCTAATGAATGAGAAATCCGTCTTGTAAAAATTGATTCTGAGGTTTTGCGTACAAAGCCAATCTGTAACAGCGTTAAAGCAGCTTATAATAGTCAAGAGGTCAGGCTGGTCAACAGAAAATGGTGTGAACATCAAAACATCATCAGCATAGATGAAGCAAGAGATGTTAAAGGAGCAGATGATTGAACAGATGGGCTGCATATAAATGTTAAAGAAGAGAGCAGAAAAGTGATGAGCCTTGAGGAACACCTTGTTTTTGTTGAAAAGATTCAGAGGTAATGGAGCCTATTCGTAACTGTTGCCAACGATCAGAAAGGTATGACTTGCACCCATTCAAGGCTGAAGCAAGAACTCCCTTCTCTTGAAGACGTGCAAGTAGCAACTCATGATTGACTGAGTCAAAGGCAGCATCAGTATCCCTGAAGATTAGAACATAACATTGTCTGATGTTATCGATTCCAGTGAGTAAAGAGCTGAATAGAGTGGTGAGAAGTGTCTCAACACCATGGAATTCTCTGAACCCGTGTTGGCAAGGATCAAGAGGAGCAGTAGTCTCAATGTGATGTTGAAGTTGGATGTGGACAACCTTCTCAATTATTTTATCTAATAGGGGAATGCTAGAGATTGGTCGATAAGATTCCACCTTTTTAGGGTTTAACTTACCATTCTTTAGAAGTGGCCAAATGGAGGTTTGTTTTAAAGTGAAGGGAAATAACCCTGTTGAAAATGAAAACTCAATCACAAAATGTTCAAAGACAACATCCAATAGAGCCTTTTCACTATTTGTACCAGGAGCATGGAACTCCCTCCCCCCAGAAATTCGTTCCATTACCAATATAATCTCGTTCAAAAAGGCTATCAAACACCATCTTTTTCCTAAAACACTATTCTGATTTTATCCCCCCTAGCCAACCCCGACATAATACACGTACTCTCCAAGATTCACAATTAACGCAACCCCAACTACATAATACACGTACTCTCCAAGATTCACAATTAACCGCAACCCCAACTACAAAAACCGTTAGCCTGATACCCCTCCTGTTACATATCCACTCTTTACTTTACATTACAACCCTTAACCATGCCCTCATTTGATCTTTAATCCTCCACTTCTATAACACTGTACATAGTTTTCCCCTGTTTTTCCAAGTTTGTATCCCATGTTTTATTGTAAACCCAATGTAACTGCTACATTGTTTTATGTTCTGTTCCACTGTAAACCGCACTGATTGTAATAGCGCGGTATATAAGAGATGCAAATAAATAAATAAATAAATAAATAAATAAATAATGATCTTAGCTATGATTGTACTGAATTCGGTACGTAAATATCTGATCCAGAAAGCTGGGCAAGGGTCATTGGGACTTCTCGGAGGGGGGGGGGGTGTAAAGGAAGATAAAGGCATTAAAAAACCTGATATTTGACTTGGTACAAGGGAAGGGAAGGAGGGGCTCATAAGATTGCCTTTAGAACATAGATCAGCAAATTCTTGAGGTTGCAACATGTCAGGTTGAATAGAAGTAGGATCCTTAGCAAGCAATTTAATGATATTAAATAGATCCAGAGGTCTGTTTAGTGAAAGGAGCAAGAGATCAGAATGGTATTCCTTTCTTTTATTAACAATTGCACATCGGTGGGTCTCCAGATGGGAGATATAAGCAAAATGATCGTCAGAAGAACGTGAACATCATTGTCTTTCAAGCTTCCTAAGTAAAAGAAGAGATGACTGCAGATCAGAAGAGTACCAGCGTGCTGTATGTTTTCTCTTTGGTGATTTATTCAATGCAGGCCGAATAGCAAATGAGCTCAGGCTGTTGTTCCAGGTAGATATCAGCAAATCAAGATTGGGTGATGTGATATCAAAGTCAGGTATAACTTTGTCAATGACTTCCTCTTTATTAAAGAGCTGGAAACTTCTTGAGGAAACTGAGGAAGCATTGGCAGAATTCCGATGAGTGTTATGGACCTGTGTAATTGGTATTAGAAATTTGATTAAACTGTGATCAGACCAAGGTACTGGGGTAATAGAAGGAGAGATGTAGTTAATTGAACTTATAGCTGAAAATGGAGCAAAAAGGAGATCCAGCTTATTTCCCTAAGAATGTGTAGGGGTATCAACTATCTGCTTGTAACCCCTCTCGGCAGTTGCTTCAAGAAAAGCAAAAGAGTGATTGTTCTGGAGAGCTGGCAAGTTAAAATTGCCTAATACCCAATTTGGTATATGTGAGCATGTGGGGTTACAAGCAAGGTCTAAAATAGTTGAGAGATCTTCAGGGGAGGAGGATGGAGACCTTTAGAACAGGCAGATGGCAACTTTATCATTGGCTATGATAATGGAGTCAAGGTGTGTGGAACTTATAGAGGAGAGTAGATGGAATTGAAGATCAGTCCTTACAAGGATAAAAACACCTCCACCTCTACGACCAGATCTATTGCAAGTATAAATAGAGTAGTTGGGAGGAATGAAATGATTAAGAAGTACTGAGTCAGAATCAGTTAGCCATGATTCAGTGACTAGGAGGATATCTAGGTTGTGACTGGATATGAGGTCAGAGATAGCAGGCCATTTCTTACTAACCGAACGTGCATTTATGAGAGTGCATTTTAAGCTACAAGGATATACGTGCTTATCTGATCTTTTGGACTTTATGGTATGCTGAAGGGCTATGTAGAGCAAACACGGATGTAGATCAGGCTTAAAATTTAATAGTAGGTGATGTGGGCGATTAAAACATCTCTTTCCTAGGCCTTGAATAACTGGAATAGGGTTGTGACTATTAGTAAGGATGGAAGAACTGAAAGATAAATTGGCAAGGATGAAATGGCTAGTAAAAGCTAAGAAGGAGGATGCCATCATAAAGGGTAGAAGCATAAAATAGATAGGCACCTGCAACTAAATGAGGGAAAGTCAAATAAGCTAGAAATTAGAATAGTAGCTAAAACGTTGCAGTGAAAGACTAGTACGAACAGAGGAGAGGAATGAGCAGGATAAAGCATTCAACAACAGAGAGGATAGTTAGAAGGTATCAGACGTGCAGGATAGGTTGTAAAAGTATCAGTAATATAATTACAATAGAAGAATACGTTACAATAGGTATGAAAATCAAATGGAATAGTAAAGACTATTACAATCTAGGCTATATAATTATGACTAAATGAACTATACATCAGAAGTTAAGGTATAATAAACCTGGAGAAGAGAAAACAACTGAAATTGACATAGATGGCCTTCATAGGAGGAAGTGGCGGCTTTGTCGCCTCAGTCATTTGCAAAACACTGGACAACTGAGATCTGTTTCCCGCCTGCATTCCCCGCCTAAGGGCCACGCCAAAGGGCCCTCTGGTGAGGCCCTCAGGTGCGGGACCGCCAGGCATGGGTACACCTGCTACTGTTTCCTTTTAAAACTGCCTCAGAACGCAGTATGATTGGCCCACAGGTGAGGAGTGTAAAGATGACTGCAGCTTCTAGTTCACCTGAGATAGACATTTTGATTCACCAGTTAGTAAATATCTTTTCTGCTCTATCTGAAAGAATTCCGATTTTGTGTTCATACTACTGAGACTATGCCAGAGGTATAGCTGTGCAAGAGTCCTTACCATCTTTTTAGACAAATCAAAAATATTATTAACCAGGAATTTTAAAAGATGATTAAAATGGGGATGATACACTAGTCCCATAGCAAATGGAATTTGCCATTAATGTTATTTTCCATAGCAGATGGATTAATTGATTTGGTGTGAACTTCAGAAATGTCTATGCAGCTTCAAAGTTTGATATTTCTCTAATGGACAGGGTAGTTAACTTAAAAGATTAGAGCAGCCTACATTTAACTAGGGTATGCTGGCAAATCCTGCTTACTCATAAGCTGATAAAAATAAATCAGTTTGCTTTTAGACACTATTAATATACAAGTTTCCATTTGGCCCCTTTCACTTTTCAAAGGTTAATGAACAAAGTGTTAAAAATTCTGTATTGAGAGGATTTTGAAAGCCATTTACACATAAAAGATTTTAATGCATGGCAGTGATTTTCTCCAAAATGTCCTGGACAATATTCAAGGAAAAGTATCCACATGCTATTTTTCACATGTGGATACTTTTCACTTCATATAATGGATATTTTATGTAAGTCTTACTTTTGGAAATATTGTACATACTAACAGGTCAAAATGTGCATGTAGTTTTCTTGAAGTAATGTTCGAAAGGAAACTACATACACTTTATAGCTTATAGAGATATTAACTGAAATGATTAGTCAGGTTGTTAAAAAATTATCCTCTTAGAATATGTTGTTGCCAACTGAAAAAATGTTTTTCAGGTTCTTGTTCTGGATTTGTTGTTACTGCTGTGAATTGGTATGTTTGTTTATTTGATGTTGTAATGTCTTGGCAATCATGTTGCATAATAAAAAAATTTTAAAAAAGGATATGTTGTTGCTTACCTGTATAATATTGTTCTCTTGGTGTGTCTCATATAAAGCAAGAAACACAAACAAATAATAGCATAAATCACACAAATTGAATGACAGTCTATATTTTGTCACAAAAGATATCTATGTTGGTGTTGAAAGAGGTCACCAAGAACAGCAGTTTTACATAGTTCACATTCCCCATATTTTTGATATCCTGTCCACTGAAAGTTTAAGTAATTCAAGTCAGGTAATGATCATTATATAATTTAATATTTCAAATTAAAATCCCATTTCTAGGCATGTCTAGGCCCTGCTTTAAAAGATCAAAACCAACCAATGTCTCTTTATAAAAACATTGATCTTTATGGCTTAACATGAAAATTTAAATATACAGGTCAATTTTTAGCTTTATTCTGAGGGGCAGACATCAACAAATATGCTCCTTGCTAAAATAAGCCAGTTGATACATTTATAAGGATATACCTGTTGCAAAGGCCTATTAGCCATCATTTGACTTTGAGTCTTAAACTTGTATATCTGCAAAAATGTAGCAAATTCACAAATGGACCCCAGGGAGGCTTGAGAGAACTCAGATGGCAGCTGTCAAAACTAAAGAAACTATTATGATCAGAAGGCTTCCCATATAAAGAGACATAGAAGTGAACATAACTTTATATATTTTTATGTCTAAAAATGCATGACCACTACATCATACTCCAGAGTAAATATGGAGCTTGTTGATTTAATCATGCATGAAGCAGTTGTAATGGCTCACTTAACAGGCCCACAGCAGAAATACATCACCTGTATATCTTGATTCATGGATAAAAATATATTAATAGACTGATGTGAGTTATTAAGGTGGGGAACCAATGATTACAGATATGCATTCATTTGAGACAATATTGGAAATGAAAACATTGCCCTTTTTGTTTCATGTCATTTTTAAACTCAAAACAACAGGAAAAAGAACATTGATTTTGTTTGTGTCATGAATGATACACACTACTGAGCCATAGAGCACACTGTTTGAGCAATAGTGTACACTATTGAACAATAATGCACACCACTGAAAAATAACACACACTACTGATCAATAGGATGTAGAATTCCTATGCCTCTCCACAGTCATTCAATGGCTCAACCACCACAACATGCACATCAATCCCGACAAGTCAGAAGTCCTCTTTATAACCAAAACCCTTTCATTCTCCCCACCACCCACAATCAGCCTTGCCAACCTAACCTTGGCATAGTCCTAGATCAGAATTTTAACTTCCGAGCACACATCAAGCAAATCACCAAAGCAGCTTACTTCCGTATGAGGACAGTCCAAGTTTCGCCCCCTCCTGGAACAAGACAACTTCAGAAATATCTTTCAGGCCATCATCACCCCAATTTTTGTCTATTCCAACATTATATATCAGGGGTTCCCAAAATCTATTTTACTCCCCCTCCAACTTGCACAGAATAAAGCAGCCAGGATCATCACAAGTACCAGTCAATGAGCACATATCACCCCAGTCCTGAAGCAACTACACTGGCTCCCCGTGTACTTGAGAATCAAATATAAAGTTGTCCTCACCATCTTCAAGACCCTTCACAGCTTCTCTGCAAACATCCTACAGCATCTCATTATTGAACCACTCAACAACAGATCCAGAAGAAAGCCCAGCCACAACCTTCTAGTTATCCCAACCTCATTCTCTCGTTCTAACCTATCTACCTCTAGCAGAGTGTTTGCATTCTACGCCCCCCACCATTTGGAACACACCAAAAGTATGCTCATTAATTGACATTAAAGATTTTTGGCACAAATTAAAGACTCACTTATTCTTGGATAATTTTGGACCTGTAACATAGTCTCATATCTTAGCTATCCTATGTTTACCTCACTCCATGCACAATAATTTCCCCACCCTATTCTTTACAATGTTAAGTATCACGTTTTTTCTGTTGTTTAAAATAATTTAACCTGTTCTCAAATATGTTATGTATAGTTATCAGCCATGTTCTATGTAACGTTCTTAACATTCTTGTTCTCTGTACATGGCTGTGATTTGTAGATACAACAGCATTTATTTATTTAGCTGTATTTATATTCCGCTTTTCACCGGATCAAAGCGGTCAATTGGGGGATACATTTAACACGAGGGGTTATGACACACATATGTTAATACTTACAGGGAACATGGGCAATGGAGGGTTAAGTGGCTTGCCCAAGACCACAAGGAGTGCCTATAGGACTAGAAATCGCAGTCCCTCCGGCCTGAGATTGCTGTCCCCAGGTGGGACTTGAACCCCCGGCCCTCCGGCCTGAAGTACCTTGTCCTAACCACTAGACCTCCTCCTCAACATATAAATGTTGTTAATAAATAAATAAATTTGAGCAATAGTGTGCAGTATTGAGCAACACTATTGATAATAATGCCCTGAAATAAAAAAAAGAACCCACAAAATTCACAAATAAATGGAAAAAAAACATAAATTACATGGAAAAGAAACAAAATGAACATTTTTGTCTATACACCCTTACTGATGATTGATTTCAACACATCAGTTGTGAGTCAAAAGAACATGTTACATGCTGAGATTCCCCTTTATTTTATTATTAGATCTCAAAGATTGATTGTTCCTTTTGTGAGCATTCATTTAAATTTTGGGGGGTCACCTTTTTTGAATTTTCTATTTGCTTTCTGGTCTCCTGAGGTTTTTGCTTGGATCCCCTCTGCATAGTCGCAACAACACTCTGGACTTCCTACCACAATAATACAATGAAGATTCAGGACAAACATTTGCTATTCCAGAATAAGAATGAATTGTTTTCCCATTTCTGAGATGGATTTTGCACTGTATCACTGTTGTAAAGTGGTATAAATCTTTATACATCTACCAAAATTGTAAATTTCAATGAAGTTTATCCTGAAAACAGGAAAAAAATCAGACAATGAAAACCTCAGTTATTTAGTTTTCAGAAAGTTAGCAAAAAAAAAAAAATACAGTAATACAAATTATTAGAATATAAAATATAAATAATAGTAGTAATAGATATCACTACCACTAGAGGACAGCAACCTTGGGCCGGAAGGACTAGGGTTTGTAGTCCCACAGGTGCTCCTTGTGGTCTTGGGCAAGCCACTTAACCCTCCATAGCCCATGTTCCCTGTAAAATAGTTATCTCCAAGTTATAATGCCCTGTTCAATGTAATTTCAGTTTGTTCAATGTAAACTGCACTGATGCAGAATAACGCGGTATATAAGAGAATGTAAATAAATAAATATCAATAGCTATTAATACATATTCGTATATTCACTAGAAGGCACCTGTCTTCTTGTCAGATAGCTTTCTTATATGGATGGTGGAAGATTTTAGAATGGGGAAATGAAGTTCTATAGTATCACCATTACAGCACTATTTTCAGGATTATTAAATGGCAGCATTCTGTTAAAAAGTTTAAAAAAAAAGAAATTTAATGTGGACAAGTGCAACGTTATGCACATAGGGAAGAATGACCCAAATTATAGTTACGCAATGCTAGGTTCCACATTAGTAGTCACCACCCCGGAAAAGGATCTAGGCATCATCATGGACAGTACTCTGATAGTTTTTGATCCGTGTAAAAAAGCAAATGGAATATTAAGATTTATTAGGAAAGGAATAGAAAACAGAACAAAGAATAACATAATGCCTCTGTATCTCTCCATGGTACAAATACACCTTGAGTACTGTGTGTAAATCGGATCGCCGCATCTCAAAAAAAGACATAGCAGAATTAGAAAATGTACAGAAAAGGGCAACCACAATGATAATGAGGGTGGAATGACTTTCCCTATGAGGAAAGGCTAAAGAGGTTATGATGCTCCAGCATGGAGAAGAAATGGATGAGGGGAGATATGCTAGAGGTCTATAAAATCCTAAATGGAGTGGAATGAGTAAACATTTAAAACAAATGCAAGAAAATATGTTTTCATTCAATGCATAATTTAGCTCTGGAATTCATTGTGAGAGGATTTGGTAAATGCAGTTAGCATAGCTGGGTTTATAAAAGGTTTGGCTGAGTTTCTGCTAGAAAAGTCTATAAACCTTTATTAAGTTGCACTTGAGACAGCCACTGCTTATCCCTGCCTGTAGGTAGCCCAGAATCGTGCTACGTTTTGGGAGGATGCCAGATACTTGTGACATGGATTTACCACTGTTGGAAACAGGATACCTGGCTTGATGGAGCATTGTTCTGACCCAGTATGGCAATTCTTATGTTCTTTTATGTTCTTAACACTAACTACCTATGATAACCTATTATAACTCACCTTGACCTTGCATTTAGAAAGATGAATAATTAAATCTAAAATCCTAATCCAAAATGCTTTCTACTATCCAATATATCTTTTAATTGGCCCCCCTCTGAATCATCTTTCTCCCCTTCAATCTGTTCAACACTCAGCTGCACGGCTAATCTTCCACCAGTTTCACTACGCTCCTGTAACCCCTCTTCTCATGTCACTTTACTGGCTCCCTATCCATTTCTGCATCCAGTTCAAGCTCCTCCTACTGATCTACAAATGTTTTCACTCTGTGGCTCCTCACTACCTTTCCTCTCTTATCTTACTCTACACCTCTCCTTGGGAACTCCATTCCTCTGGCAGATCCTTTTATCTGTGACATTTTCTGCCACTGCCAACTCCAGACTTTGTTCATTCCACCTTGCTGCTCCATATACCTGAAACAAACTACCTGAGTCAGTGCATCGGAGTTCTTTGCTAGCCCTATTCAAATCCAGGCAAAAAAACCACCTCTTTGAGGTTGCTTTTGGGTCCTGATGGTCCTTACCATACTCTAGTCCCCAGTTTTGTGATATTTTTCACCTTGATTAGCTTGTAAGCTCTGATGAGCAGGGAATGTGTCTTATATCTATATGTACATCACTGTGTATGCCTTGTAGCACTATGTTGTTGTTAAGTGCCATCGAGTCGGTGTCAACTCCTGGTGACCCTCTGGATAGTTGACCTAAATTTTGTTCAGTCTTCAGTCAAGCGGATCATTGTTGATAGAATGGTATCCATAGCTGCTGTTATTGTATCGATCCATCCCATTGCCGGTCTTCCTCTTTTATGATGACCTTCTACCTTGCCAAGAACTATGTCTTTCTCCAATAATTTCTTTCTTCACATGACATGTCCAAAGTATGAAAGTCAAAGTCTTGTCATCTGAGCTTCTAAGGAAAGCTTAGGTTTGATCTCCTCTAATACTGACTGGTTTGTTCTTTGGGCAGTCCGCGGTATACACAGTATTCATCACCAGCACCATAATTAAAAGACATCAATTTTCTTCCTGTCTATCTTTTTCACTATCCAACTTTTGCATCCATATGACGTCATTGAAAATACCATGGCCTGGACAAGTCAAATCATTGCATGGAGAAGACATCTCTCTTCTTTAGGATCTTGTCTAGGTCTTTCCTAGCCATTCTATCAGGAGCAATATGTCATCAGATTTCTTGACTGCTAGTCCTTTCTTTATTGAATGTTGATCCAAGTAAGTTAAATCTGTCAACTATTTTAATTTCTTCTCCATCAATGATGAACTTATTGATTTTTGCCAGTTGTCAGGATTTTTGTCTTCTTAACGTTAAGGTGTAGACCATTTTAAGACTATATTCCTTGATCTTGACAAGCGAATGTTTCAAATCGTCTTCACTTTCAGCTAGTAATGTGGTATCATCAGCATAGCAAAGGTTGTTGATGAGTCTTCCACCAATATTCATACCTCGGTTGTTTTCATACAGTCCTGCTTCTTTGATGATTTCTTCTGCAAATAAATTAAACAGGTAGGGGGAAATTATACAGCCTTGTCATACACCTTTGCTGATTTTAAAGCATTCTGGAACTCTCTACCAAAGCATATCAGAAGCAACGGAGATCCCTCGAAATTCAGAAAACAACTAAAAACCATCCTATTCCAGGAATACCTCAGACCAGAAATAAATACCAATCACTGACTATTCCTCAGCCCCCCTAATCATACCCTCAGATCTATTTATTGAGAGACTGATGTCCATTGTTTATGTCCTTTAATATCTGTACAGATCATTTAATGTTGGCCCCCCGGTGTCAGCCCCCACCCTAGAATTGATTATTGTCCCCCTCCCTTTAATGTTAAACCGCTTTGACCAGGTGAAAAGCGGGATATAAATACAGTTAAATAAATAAATAAATTCTGTTTCTCCTAGTTCTGTTTGAACTGTTGCTTCTTGATCAATCTAAAGGTTGCGCAAGAGAACGATCAGGTGTTCTGGTATACCTATGCTCCTTAATGTGGCCCAGAGTTTCTCATGGTTTATACAGTCAAAGGCCTTGCTGTAGTCAATAAAACACATATGCTTTTCGTATTCTTTTGTCTTTTCAAGGATCCATCTCACATCCGTGATTATGTCTCTAGTTCCTCGCCCTTTCCTGAACCCTGCTTGCACTTCAGGCAGTTCTCATTCCAGGTATGGTTGTAGTCTCTGCTGAATAATCTTGAGTTGAATCTTGCTGGCATGTGGGATCAGAGTGATTGTGTGATAACTTCCACAATCAGTTGGGTCACTTTTCTTCAGTATTGGTATAAACACAGATCTTTTCTACTCAGTTGGCCATGAATTTGTCTTCTGAATTTCATGGCAGAGCCTTGTAAGTATGTTAAAAGTTTCATCTGATTGCTGTAATGCTTCAATGGGAATGCCATCAATGCCCAGTGCTTTGTTCTTTGATAACAATTAAACCATACCCCTTTTCAGTGAATAAAATAAATTAAGTCATGGAAAAACAAGTTCACTGATAAAGTCCCCTAACCAAATAGAAAAACTTTTTTTTTGTCGGAGCGTACCAAGGGAGGACTGAAACAAGTTTTCATCCACTCCTGATGGTAAACTTCTTTTATTCATAAATAGGTTCTCCATCTAAAATCTCCATTAACTTTAAAACCCGCCACTTATCTGAAACTCGTGTCGATAGAAACACAGGTCATTTTCACCGTTGCCATTCATCAAGGATCAAACACATGATGTGCATGTTTCGGGAGTTAATCCCTGCCTCAAGTGCCTCAACTGCCATAGTGATATGCAACTGTGACAAAAACGCCATCCTGCGGTCTGTATGAGGACTCAACGTTAATGTGATTGGCTGAAACAAAATGCTTATAAAAGGAGAACCTCCAATGAAATGAGGAAACACCCCATTCCTAGGGGAATCCCTATTTTCATTGGTTGAATTGGATAAACTCATGATATCACAGATCTAGTCATAAAAGGCTAGCCCAGTCAATCTCCCAGTTAAGGCCATTGGGATGCATAGTGTGTCACGCCGTTGCTTGTCCCTTCAAGCTAAGGCGGGGTGTTAAGCCGAGGCCTTGTGTTTAAC
This sequence comes from Ichthyophis bannanicus, assembly GCA_033557465.1. Classification (NCBI taxonomy): domain Eukaryota; kingdom Metazoa; phylum Chordata; class Amphibia; order Gymnophiona; family Ichthyophiidae; genus Ichthyophis; species Ichthyophis bannanicus. The sequence continues at coordinate 85,150,756 of CM066050.1, read as the reverse complement.
CAGCCCAGAGACCTTGCTTGGCACTCTGGGATATGTAGTTTTTCTTAGGCCAGTCAAAAGAATAAGTTGTGGAAACGAGGTAAGGCTTAAACAGGTTTTATTCCCCTTCCGGGAAGATTCTTTCAGTGGTCAAAACAAAAAGGTAAACAGCCCCACTTTGGGCACAAACAAAGGAACAAAATGGGAACAGAAAAATGCTTATCTTCAGCTTTTAACATGCAAACAAAAGTAGTTAAACAGCCCTTTTCAGCACACAAAAACCCTTTTCTTTGTAGCTTTAAGGCTTGGCAAGTATCACAACTTGTTCACCGCAAAAAAGATATATTGTCAGAAATTGTAAGCGTACAGTCCATGTATTCATTACACGTTGTGTCCCCCTGTACCTCACACTGCATATCCTCCTCTTCTGCCTTTAACAATTCTTCTCTTGCACAGTTCGGCACATTATTAAACAGTCTCTCTTTGTTATTCAGAGATTCTCTTTCTCTCTCTGTGAGAATGTGTGACAGGCTACTACCGCATTCACTGGAGTACTTAATTTGGGAGCCTTTCAAATGCTGAGGACCATAGGGGAAATTACAACATTCACCTTTCCCTCTATTAGCTACAATTGGTTTACCTCTTGGCAGTCTCTGACTCGGGCTTCTCTCTGCTGCTGCAGACACCGGAGTAACATCAAGTGGAAGCTTTCCACGGCTCCTGCCTTTTGTCCTTCTCCCAGATACAAGATTATCTTCAGGTACAAAAGCTTTACTTTTCCTGTGCCAATTACCAGGGTAAATAGTTTCCTCAGGCTCCCTCCAACTAGCTTCCCAATTGAACTCGCCGTTACCTTTTAGATAACTTCTGCTGAGCTCTGACGCTTCTGTGCTCTGCCTTCCACCACAGGCACCTGGGTTCTCACTCTCTCCCTTGGAATAAAATGTTTTAGCTTTTACAGCTCTTCCACCGGCTTCATTCCAACCTGAGCTTCTCCCAGCACGTCCTTGGTTCTCTGAACACTCATGACTGCCTGTTCCCATGTTCCTTCCGGGTTCTGTTCTGCTTCTCTCTCTAACTCCATGTGCATTGAGTTTATCTGCGTGTGTGTCAGCTCCACCCACTCCCAGCTGGCTTTCATTAGTTACTGATCCCTCAGCCTTTCTGCTGCTTGGACGTGTTTCTCTAGCTCGTGACCTGATTTGTTTGGGTTGCCTATAGCAACATCCTGACATGTGCTCCTCTGAAATGTCAGAATCAGTTTCACTGCTTGCATCTTTGCCTATTTCCATGGGCTCTGATAAACCTACTTTGTGACAAGTGTTGATAGTAAATATCCAACATTGCTCCAGCCATTGAAGCCTGTTAATCCTGTCCCCGCCCCGCGGATCATACGGGACGTGATCTATAATCATCCACTGTAATTGTTCAAATGCATGCTGGTGAAACATACAATGATCCACCACAGGAGCTGATTGGATCTGCTGATGTAGGTGGGAGGTGTGTTCACCAAGCCTTTTTTTGATAGGGTGAATCGTCCTTCCCACATAAAACAGATTACATGGACAAAGTAGAATATAGACCACAAAAGAGGATACACAAGTGGTTGTCCAATGGCGGGTGTATGTCTGAGCTGTAATCGGGTGTTGCCAGACAACTCCCGTAATCGTGGCCGAACAATAGCTACAGTTGTTGCAAGGGCTATGACCCCTGGAAGGCTGCACTGGGTCAATCGATCTATCAATAGGCAAGGTAGATTTAACTAAATGATCACGTAGATTGGAACCTCTAGAAAACGTGATCATCAAAGTATTATCAAAACAGGAGTGTAATTGCAGCATTGGCCAATGGTTATGAAGGATCCGCACAAGTTCCATGCTGCAGTCAGTATATGGTATAACCCCCACTACAGATTCAGGTAATTGTGATTTCGCCGCTAAAAATTCCTGATCCATCAGCCATTCACGCTGCACATGGTAAGCTTGGCGATAGGCACGATCTACTACTTGAGTAGGGTAGCCTCTGACGAGGAGTCAATGTTTTAAATTAAAAGTGTGCTGTTTAAATTCAGTCAAGGAACAACACAATCGGTGTAAATGAAGAAATTGGCCAAATGGTAGTCCACTGCGAAGGGGACCCGGATGAAAGCTACGATAGCTTAACAAACTATTCCGTTGTACAGATTTTCTAAAAAGGGTAGTTTTTAATTCACCTGCTTCAATAAAAACGGTCATGTCCAGGAATTCAATTTTCTGTGAGTTAATATGAATATCTCATTAACAAGGCATTGGGATGTAGCAGGGAGCTATTCGTGGAACAGAATTGGGCCCTTAGCAAGTGGATGGATGTCCTCGGGTCCAACAGGAGCATAAATGGAACAAAGCTGCGTGAAGATGGTGAGGACTGTTAAAGGTACCATCCATAATCCAATACGGTGCCCTGCTTAATTTCTGGACATTGAATACCATTGTAAAAAGAAGGAGTTTATCTGATCCAATGTCTGAGTTCATTGCCAGAAAAATGTCACTGTTTAGAGTCTGTATGAATGGGGGAAATCACTAAATCTTCCAATGTGGACGGTTCAATATATTTTTCTTTCCGGACTCATTTCACTGTTTTCTTCAGAGACGCTACTGAGGGCAGATAAGGCTTCACTGCCAGATCTATCTCTGCCAGTGCTGTTTGGATGATCTGTGCTGGGCTGTCATTATTGATTGAGGCTATTTGTTTCATTGTAGCCTTCACTTTAGCAATTTCTTGTCAGCTCACATCTGCAGCATGAATAGGATGATAAACAAATTTCTGTAGCTGATGACTGCCATTTACCATCAACGTTACCGCTGATCCGTTGTATTCTCTGTTCTCACAGCTCCAGTAGTACGCAATTTCACAAGTAGTCTTTCTTGGTTCCTTTCATCTCAGGCATAACAAATAACCTCTAGAAGCTAACCTTTCTCTCCCCTTTTCAGATTCAACACCATCGCAAAATTTCATTTCCTCATTTTATAAATTTCTTGATTTTAATTAAGTCTATATCAAACTGGACTTGATAGACTCATGCCACATGCCAGGATCCCATTGGCCCATTCTCAGGAGTCAATACACTATGCAAGATTTCTATTGGCCATTGTCTCCATTGACCTCATATTGGTCTGGTCTAGGATGTCATGTTGGTCTGGTCTGTCCATAACACAATTTGTCCCATTAGACCAATTGTACATTAGACAAATTTTCCATTAGATGAATTGTCCCGTTAGACAAATTGTACATTAGACCAATTTTCCATTATACAAATTTAGACCAATTGTCTGTTAGACCAATTGTCATTAGACCAATTGTCCATTAGATCCTGTAATTAGACCAACTGTCATACCTGTTTGTATGCCATTCAGCCACAGCCATAAGAACCCAAAACCACACATGACACAAAAAAGGAAGACTCCAGCAATGCTTTCAACCGTACATGCTGGAAAAGCCAGATCTAGCAGACAGCAAATCACAAACATGGGCTTAACAGTGAGACAAAACTAATCTTGAAACACAACATTTTTAAATGGTTGATGCAATCAAAATTAGTCCATTGTCAGATAGCAAGTAAACCATCCTCTATGCTTATAGTGATCCAATATTTGAAATCAAGAGGAAAACTCATAGTGAAACATTCAAGTCATCTCTGCTGGACAAGTCTCCATAGCTGAACTCTTCCCTTTGACTGAGTTCAGGTAATGCCAGAGTGCAGTGGCGTCTTCAAAGGTCCTAGTTATGTATGGTAATAAACATCCAGGCAGGGTAAAACAGCCTGAACTGGACCCCAAGGGATTTCAAGTGATCTTGCTGTGATAACAGGTCTTTCACATTTGGACTGTTGCTTTATGCAGATCTGGAAAGATCATGATCATGGAAACCTCATTCAACAAATAAGCCTTTAATCTGGCCTTCTGGAATGTTGCCAAAGCTTGAGGGTCACATAAAACCCGAAGGACAAAAGGCCTCAGGACTTCACCACTTCCATTTGAGATGATGGTGTCTGATGCAACTTCTTTATTTCAAAAGGGTGATCAAATTGCAGATCAAGCAGTTTAGGTAGAAAAGTCTCTAGAAATACAATTATATTCTTCTGTATCCTCATGAAGTCCCTAAATTAGGAAGTTGTTCTGACAAGAATGATTATTATGATCTTCAAAATCCCTCTGCAGCATTAGTATGGATTTAAGCTTCCACTGCACTAAAGATCTGATTGCAATTCACCTTGGAAAGGTGTGAGCTAAATTTTAAATACTAGCATTTGCCTCACACAGTGTAAGTATATCAGTAGCATTTTGTGTCTTACTTAGCTGTTCTTTAATATTAATGATTTCTCCTCTAAGATCCATCAGTGCTGTCACATTGAACTTCATGATATCCCTCAAAGAAAGCAATTCCTCCATTATAGCATGGAGTCATCTCAGTTTCTTTTACGGGTGCCATTTTGTGGCATATCCAATTTTGGGTGCTTAGAGACTGGGATCTTTGGTGTGATTCAAATCCATCTTCATAGATTTACCAACATGAGATAACATTTCTAGTGTGATTTAGAGCCACTATCAAATTGTAAAAGACTGCAAGCCAGTGATAATGCAGCAGGATCTCTGGAGCTCACAAATCAGCAACCATCCTTGTCAATGCTCTCTGGCACCTCCAGAGATGGGACTGTTAATTAAAGATGTGATCCCTAGTTTTTTAGGGGATACTCATGGAAAAGGAAATAGTGGCTTTGAATTGGGTAAGTGACAAGTTGAATGATCAATTGACAATTGACAATAATAAGAAATCTAGATAGTTTCAAGCTGGGCTGTGATTGATAAGACATCAAGCCAGACATTGAGAGAGAAAGTGGATGGTCTAGATCCATAGAGGATAAAGAAGGCCGTAGGACGTATAATAGGCTATAGTACCAAAGGGTAAAAGAGACAAAGAAAGACTATGTTGCTAAATAGTTGGCTGAAGTTGAGAGCAGATCCTGGCAATTATTTTTTTTATACTGAAATATATTACAGCATCTGATAAAGAGTATTTTTTTTGGAAGAAAAAGTGAGACTGACCTGCAAGTATTTATTTTTCACTTTTTATTTATTAGATTTCTAAACATACTCCAAGCAGGAAACACTTGTCAAGCATCAAAGTCTGAACAGAAAAAAACAAGAAAACATTAGCAGATTTAGCAGGAAATGAAAAAATGTAACTCACTTGATGTACAATCTGTAATATAAGAGAAGACTGAGTCCTGAAAAAGAGAGAAAAGCTAAAGGAAATAACGCTGGAGAAATAGTGCAGACCACTAACCCAACTTGAAGGCATTATGAATCATGAGTAGGCTCAGAAGGGACCTAAACCATCTCTAATCACATAGAATAGAGTTGCTTCAACCCCTGGGGGCCCTAGGCAAATGTTTGCAAATGGACCCCCCCCCCCCCCTTCCGTTTGCTCAATCGGAGGGGGTTGTAAGCATGAATGGTACCACAGCACTGGAAGAGAAGGTAACTCTAGTGTTGTGGTGCCTTTTCCTTGCCCTGGAAGCTTAAGAAAAAAGAAAGCTTCTATCTGAAGTACCCTAGGAAGTTTTCATTGAGGGGGATGGAAGCAGGAACAGTGATGCAATGCCGAAGTATATGGTAAGCGCTGCATCACTGTTTAGAATAATCGCCACCACTGCAGAGATCGAGTGACAATGGCATCAATGGGCCACCCTCCAATCATTGGCGTTCTAGGCAGGGCCAACTCGAAGGTTTCTGCCATCCCAGGCAGAAACCCTGGCCTTGTCAACCCCCATCACTGAACCACCCCTGCTATCCCCCACTGCTGCTGATTCTGTCTTGGGGGAGGTAGGGTCGGTGCCGGTGATGACAGCAGCAGTTTTTTAAGTTGTGTTGGAGGGGGATCAGAAGCAGCAGGTCATGTATGCCAAAGCACATGGTCTGTCGCAGGCAACAAATCTGCCCACCCTGATCAGCCGCCTAGCTCACCTAGTTGACAGGCCAGCCCCTGGCTCTAGGCACCTGCCTAGTTCAACTAATCATAGGGCCAGCCCTGCTCATATATCCAACTTTTTTCAGTTTATCCTAACTTTCCTTAAACTGCACATTTAAATTTTTAGTCGGAGCAGAATTGGCAGCAACAAGAGCAGATAAATTGTTTAGCATATGATATATGAGTTAATCTCTTTAGAATAGGAAGTGGACGAGTTTTATTTACATTTTCATCATTTTATGAATGATATCCATATTGTGTCTACCGAACAAGAGAGGTTTATCTCTACTTCGAACAGTTGTCAGGATATGTTGGTTCAATGGTGTTTAGCTATTTAGTTCTCAAGAAAAAGCAATGTGCTTTATGTATAACCGAGGTAAGCAGGAAGTGCTGTAAAAATGATTGATATGCTAAGGAGTAAGGGTATGCAGGTAGATTCTCACTATAGCATCTCAAACTTCAGGGACGAACTATTATGCTTAACCAGTTCAGGATGATTCAGCAGTTGAGATCACGTCGGTGCAGAAGGATGTATTGTTCATGCAACTGTGACTAGCTGGCTGGACTACTGTAATTCTTTATATCGGCTGCTGCAAAACAACAGGACCATCTGCTTCTGCATTATTATTATTTTTTCATATTTGTCTATATGGCCATCAGCAAATATTTTACAAATGATAGGTAATCGCATGCTATTTTTTTTCTTCTCGGAATATCTGTTCTTATTTGCATTTTTATGGACATAGTTTACCTGCATTTTAATCGCATTCATTGTAAAACTGTGGGTTCAAATATTAATTCCTATACTATTAGATAATAAGGTAGATGTAGACTTTTACAGCTAATAATGTTGAAAGCGAAGTTCCCAAATTATACCGCAATTGTTCGATGAGACACGTAGTGGCGCTATTGGACAAAGATATGTTGAAACTACCACGGTTTTGATTCTTTGCTAATTGTTTTCCCTAAGAGTATTGCTATGGAAAGAAGAAGGGAAAGAGGAACGGTCAGAACAGAGGTTTCAAATAAATGCCTCTATACAATTCATAGGAATCTAAACTGCATCTGAAATCTGTATTTCTTCTAAAATAATTCGTCAGCTGAAATTTTACTCTCTGGTGAATTAAGGCGTTCCTGGAAATGTTTAGAGGTCGCTGTTTCTGTCCACCGTCTGAGAATGGCGTATACAAGATGGAGACCTCCACTCTACAAAGGCAAGTCATGGCTTTCCTTATTTTCCTTTGCGTGACAAATGCAGTATCTGAAACACTTCAGTATTCCATAGCTGAAGAAATGCAGGTCGGGTCGTTTGTGACTAACATTGCAAGTGATCTAAGATTGGATATTAGAAAACTGTCTACAGTCCGAAAGGCTCGAATAATGTCTGAGAGCAGCGCGCAGTATTTTCAGATGGACATAAATTCTGGCGAGTTAACAATAAAGCAAAAAAAAAAAATAGACCGTGGAGAGTTGTGCGGGCGGGCTGCCCTCTGCGTGTTACATTTGGAATTGGTTTTGGAAAATCCAATGCAGTTTCATCGAGCTGAGGTACAGGTACAAGATATCAACGACAATCCACCCCATATTCCTGAATAAACAGCTGGTTTTAAAAATCAATGAAATGTGGCAACCAAAGACTCGTTTTCCATTGGAAAGAGCTCTGGATGCAGATATAGGTGTTCACCATGTGCAAAATTACACGATTAGTCCGAATGAAAATTTCCGGCTGGATGTCCACAAGAGCAGCGACGGCATCAAGTACGCAGAGCTGGTGTTCGAAAAACAGTTAGATCGTGAAGAGCAACATGAAGTTAATTTAATACTCACTGCTATAGATGGCGGTCTACCACCGAAATCCGGTACCGCTCAAATAAAAATTTTCGTTTTGGATGCCAATGACAATTTCCCTCAGTTCAGCCAATTAGTGTATAAGGTTCGGTTAAAGGAAAACAGTGCGCAAAATTTCTTAGTCGCCAAAGTTGAAGCCACTGATAAGGACCAGGACTCATATGGAGAAGTAACCTATTCATTCAGCCAGGTATCTGAGGACGTCCTTAAACTCTTCAAGCTAAATCAGTCCACTGGCGAAATAACTGTCCGGGGTTTCATTGACTTTGAAGAAACGAGAATGCACGAAATTAACATTCAAGCCCTAGACGGCGGCGGGTTATCGGCACTTTCTAAAGTCCTTCTGGAGGTTCTGGATGTTAATGACAATTCACCTGAGCTGATAATTAGATCAATTACTAGCCCAATACCCGAAGACTCTTTGCCGGGTACAGTCCTCGCTCTTTTCAATGTGAGGGACCGAGACTCCAAAGAGAACGGGAAAACTGTACGTTCCAATTGAAGGAAACACTCCTTTCTCCTTAAAATCCAGCTTCAAGAACTATTATTCACTGGTCACAGAAACTGCTTTAGACCGAGAGCAAATATCAGACTATGAAATAATCATTATTGCAAGAGATTGCGGATCTCCAAGTCTGTCCAGCCAGGAAACAGTCGCGGTGCAAATATCGGACATTAATGACAATCCTCCTCTGTTTAATCAACAGTCATACACCATCCATATTAGGGAAATCAATGATCCGTCCTGATTGATTGGCGCCATAAGTGCTGTTGATTTCGACTATGAGAAAAATGCTGAAATTACCTGTTCCTTATTGCCCAGCTCCATAGGGGGGATTTCCATGGCCTCTTATGTTTCCATCAATCCAGAAAAGGAAACATTTATGCTCTGCAATCCTTAGACTATGAAAAGATTCGAGACTTCAGGATGGTCGTGAGAGCAACAGATGGAGGTTCCCCTGCATTAAGCAGCAATGTCAGCGTTCGGTTTTCTATCATTGATGAAAATGATAATTCCCCCGTCGTTCTGTATCCTTTACAGGACAACACTTCTCTTTCTGGTGACCTGGTACCCAGATCGGCACAGGCTGGCTACCTTGTCACTAAGGTGGTGGCAGTGGATGGAGATTCGGGCCAGAATGCCTGGCTCCCCTACCAACTACAAAAATCCACAGATCCCAGTCTATTTAATGTAGCTGAACCCAACGGAGAGATAAGGACCAGCAGACCAATAACGGAGCGAGACGCTATGAAGCAAAAACTTGTCATCGTTGTTGGAGACAATGGAAAACCACCTTTGTCCACCACCGCAGTATTAAATATACTTATAGTTGACGGGTTTTCAGAACCCTACCTGCAGTTTTCGGATTTACATAGAGAAGCTGTACAAGATAGTAAGCTAACTATGTATTTAGTGTTCGCATTAGCTTTGATTTCGTTTATTTTTCTGGTTTCTGTTGTGGTATTTATCGTTTTCAAGATAATGAAAACATCAAGATCTCAAGAGAAATGTGTTTCAACCTTTGGGATCTCCACTGGTGATAGAAATATACCAAATAATTTAGTTGATATAAGCGGGACTGATACTTTTCCTCAATCTTACCGTTATGAGGTGTGCTTAAGAACAGAATCAGGTAGCAGTGAATTTAAATTTCTTCGACCCTTGCTGCCAAATTTTCATGATCACAATGGACCTATTGATGTAAATGCTGGGATCAGCCCTAACTCTCAGATGCTATCTAATCCAGTGGATCAGGAAGACCCTGTGATGGAGGTGACCAAATATTTATTTGCAATAACACTGCAGCTTCACAATAAATTGTTTCTTTAATATCTGTAGCTTAAGAAATGACTAGTGACATGTTAATAATAATTTAATTAACGACTATCTGTGAAAGGATCATATCTTTTCCTTTTCATTGATTATCTTTATGCCCAATGTTATCGCCAAACTTCCTGGGAGTTTTCTACCGGGGCTTCCGCTGATAAGGGAAGCTGCTGCGATATCGCACTTTCAGGTAGGGGATACGAGGGTTGCTATTTATATTTCTGGCCTTAGCAACAGTAAGTGTTGCCAGGCGCCATCCAATGGTTCCATTGGAACATTGACATTGTTGAACATAACCTTATTCATAACATTTTATCATTTGAGTGCGATTTGTTGTTTACAGTAACTTGAAAAATTCATCTCAGGCGAAAAATGGAATTAACTCGTGAACATTTTCGTGCGATTATTTTTCATAACTTTCGATGTGGATTATCAAGACAAGAGTGCATTGATGAACTTAATTTTTGATATGGCGATAAAGCACCATCCTACAGCACTGTAAAAAACTGGTATAACAAATTCAATCGTGACCGACGTTCGCTCCAGGACGAATTCCGTCAGGGTCGTCCAAAATTGGTTGTTGTGCCAGAAAATATCAATGCTGTGTGTGAACTGATAAAGCAAGATCGTCATGTGACATACCGTGAGATTGAGGCATCTTTGGGCATTAGTATGACAAGCATCAATAAGATATTGCATGATCATTTGGCCGTAAAAAAGATTTGTTCGTGTTGGATCCCGCATAATCTGACAAACGCTCAAAAGAAGGCTCGTGTCGATTGGTGCAAGGAAATATTGAAAAAATACGTTCAAGGTGCATCAAAGACTGTGTATAACATCTACACAGGTGACGAATCATGGATCTATGCATATGAGCCCGAAACAAAACAGCAATCGACTGGGTCTTCCAAGATGAGCCAAATCCAACAAAAGTTGTTCGCGGAAGAAGCACATTGAAGCAAATGGTTGCCTGTTTCTTCGGCATTACCGGTCATGTGGCGACAGTGCTGTTAGAGCAACGTAGGACGGTCAATTCTGAATGGTACACGACCATTTGTTTACCAGAAGTCGTCGGAGAAATTCTGAAAAAGTCGAAGAAGAGGCAAATAATTCTTCATCATGACAATGCGAGCTCTCACACATCGGCTCAAACAAAGGAATTTTTGACCGGCCAAAACAACAAATTGATGGGTCATCCACCATACAGCCCTGATTTGGCACCCAATAACTTATTTTTATTCCCGCACATCAAAAACAAATTACGTGGTCAACGATTTTCAACACCCGAAGATGTGGTTGATGCATTCAAAACGCATGTTTTGGAGTTACCTCAATCGGAGTGGAAAAAGTGCTTCGAAAATTGTTTCAAACACATGCAAAAGTGTATTGATCTTCATGGAGAATATTTTGAAAAACAATAAAACCAATTTCGATCATAAATATTTGTTTTTTCATTATTAGGCCAGAAATATAAATAGCAACCCTCTTATCTCATGCAGCGCTCCCAGAGGAAAGTTGCACATACAGGTGTGGTCAACATTATCGGCACCCTTGCATTTTAGATATGTTGGGCATAATATCTTGAGAAATAAATGGCAATATTCCAACTGTATGTCATCATGATATTTTAATAGTATGTTCAAAGATATACAACAAAAAAGATGTCTGTGCACCTAAGACTAGTAATTTCTGAGAAAAAAAACTAAATGTGACCGCAACAGATACAGCTTCACATCCAAGGGACAGGCTCCCTCCACGGGACAGGCTCCCGCACCGCAACAGATACAACTTCACATCCCCAGGACAAGCCCCTGCAACAAGTACAGCTCTCCTCAAAAAAGCAAACAACAGACGAAAACCTAAGGACACAGGCATCGCCCTATCAGAACATCACAAGCTATCAACATGCACACCACATACTTCCTCCCACTATACCTACTAGTCACACAACTCCTCCCACCAACTACACACCCCCACTACCCCCAAACAAACACACCATGGTACCCACCAACTGCACTGCCATATCTCGGTCCACAACACACACACAAAGAGACACTCGCAACCTCCCAAACAAAGAGACAAAACAGACACAAATCAAACCCCAACACCGGCCCTAAGGAAGCACACGTCGCAACAACCTCTTCCACAAAGAAAACATCAATTGAGCTCATAAACGCCAGATCCATCTGCAACAAGATACACACTCTGGTAGACCACATTGAAGAGCGACAGCCAGACATAATATGCATCACAGAGACATGGCTCAACCCTACCGACAGTGTACTACTCAACCAACTAGTACCGAACAACTACTCAGCATACAACTGCCCACGCATCCACAAGCGTGGAGGAGGAGTCCTAATAATAGCAAAAACAGAACTCAAGTTCAAGACACTGAATCTCACAGATACAAAGCAGTGTAACACAATTAGCATCAAGAACAAGAATATTGCAATCTGCCTAACCTACAGAGCACCCCGTGCTCCACCCGACGAACTAGCCTTCATACTCGAAGAAGCCTGTGCCATAACGTCAAACAACAAACCAGCACTACTAATCGGAGACTTCAACCTCAAGTCCGCCAATACAAAAGATGCAGAGGCCTTCCTTCAGGCAATGTCATCACTTCAATTCACACAGATAGTCAATGCACCAACACACAGACTAGGATCATCCCCAGACCTCATCTTCGCATCAAACTACCTAACTTCAAGAGACCTAATCTCTACACCCACCATCACCCCAGTACCATGGTCTGACCATTACTTAATCGAGACAAATCTGCAATCACAAGAAGACTGGACAAGCGAAAGAGCGAACTTCCCACACACACAAAGACGATTCAAGTCCTTTGACAAGGACGAATTCATCCAGGACACAATACAACACTTGAACATTGACTCAGAGGACCTGGAGGAACAAGTTTCCAACTGGAACAATGTCCTAGCTAACGCCGCCAAACCATCCGTTGACAGGACCAAGAAACAACACCACAACAAGAGACAAAACAAACCATGGTACTCAGCAAAAATACGACAGGAAAAGAGGGAGCTCAGGAAAATTGAACGGAGATGGAGAAAAAACAAAACTACTTCCGACCAACATCTTTACCTAACAAAGCAAAAACAATACAATGAACACATCAACCAATCAAAGAGAGAATTCCACACAAACCTGATAAATTCTTCCATCAACAAACCCAGAGAACTTTTCGAAATAGTAAAAACCCTGACAAAAGAGCAAGCAGCAGAAAGAGAAATACAAGTGGATCCACAGATATTCGCCGACCACATCAAAGACAAATTTCACTCCACAGAGCGCACAACACCCAGTAGAACCAACAGAACGAACGTCCACCCCAAAACCTGGGGCACATTCCACTCACCCTCAAAAGAGCAGATATCAGACATCATCTCCACAATCAACACAAGCACTGCTCCTACAGACCCTTGCCCAGTGTCATGGGTCAAAGCCACCAAAGCAAGCCTCATACCAAACATTCATAAAATGGTACACAACTCACTCACTCAAGGACTCATGCCACAGCAATTAAAGCTTGCCTCAGTAAGACCAATCACAAAGAAAACTTCTCTCGACAAAAAGGACCCAGCAGCATACCGACCAATCTCCAGCATACCCTTCCTCGCAAAAATAATCGAAAAGACGGTTCAACTACAACTTCAGGAACACATTGACGAACACGGAACTCTCGACGACAACCAACACGGATTTCGTCCCAACCATGGAGTCAAAACTCTCCTGATCTACCTCTTCGACAGCATCATAAAGAATAATTGACGACATCAGGAATGGAATTATAATGATCTTCATCGACATCTCCTCAGCGTTCGACACAGTTGATCACAATATACTCCTGGAGAGACTGAAGAACACTGGTATACACGGTACCACTCTAAAATGGTTCCACTCGTACCTAACAGAAAGACAGCTACAGGTCAAGGTGGGACAGGACACCTCCCGGCCCATAAACGTCCAACAAGGAGTACCACAAGGATCCGCACTCTCAGCACTCCTTTTTAACATCTACATCCAACCAATATGCAACATTATGAAAGAGAACAACATCCAATACACAATATACGCAGACGATATAATGGTATACTCCCCGATATCAATCGAAAACCCGGACTTCTCTAAGATAGCAGACTGCCTTACCCAAATGGCGAAGTGGTGCCAAAACAACAATCTAGCTATAAACTACAACAAGACTGAAGCTTTAATCATCACTCGAAACCAAAGCTTCACACACCCACCAAACATAAAGATACAAAGCACCACGATACCGATAAGATCGGAGGTGAGATACCTTGGGGTTACTCTGGACAGTAAAACTCAACCTCAAACCACACATAGACAAAACAATCCAAAAAGCATATTACAGGATGCGAATCATCAGGAGACTGAAACCACTCCTCGCTCCAGAACACTTCCGTACAGTCTGTCAAGCACTGATAACGCCAATACTGGACTTCTGCAATCCGATATACCTCAGACTACCAAAACAAGCTCTCAAACCACTACAGCTGGCACAAAACACTGCAGCTCGAATCATATCCGGAGCCGCAAGGCAGGAGCACATCACACCTACACTAAAGGACTTACACTGGCTCCCAATCATTGCTCGCATCAGATACAAGACTATCATAAACCTATTTAAAATAAAAGAACACACATCAGCCAACAGCCTCCACCTGCTCATACAACCGGAAACCAGCGCACGTCCCAGAAGAAGTCAAACACGCAACCGAGTCAGCACCCCAAATGAGTACAAGCACACACGCAAGGACACAACAGACAGAGCTCTCTCCATGGCTGCTCCAACAATATGGAACAATCTACTGGACGATCTAAGGGCAACTCCAGACCTCAAAGACTTCAGAAAACAACTGAAAACCATGCTGTTCATAGAGCACTATGGTCACATCACATAACCTAAGAGAATGGATAACAGCACTCCAATCCTCCCAAACAACAACTTAATATATATAAAATATGATTCTAGCACCACTGTAAATAGCCCACCCTGTATATAGCTCAAACAAATCAAGCACCCAACACATCCCTCACACAACTAAGTTTTATCCTCACTGCATGTACAACACACACACTTTACCTGATTGCTTGCTGTGATACCACCTTGATTATTAAGATAAGGCGGTTTAGAAATACTGTTAAATAAATAAATAAAATAAATAAATATTGGCACCCTTGACTAATATTTGGTTACACAAACCTTGGCACTGATGACAGCCTCCAAACCTTTCCTGAAGCAATCTATAAGTTTTGTGCATCTGTCTGCTGATAGTTTCTTCCACTCTTCAACTGCGATTTGTTCCAGCTCATGAATGTTTCCAGGATTTCTTTTATCAATGGCAGATTTCAGCTCTTTCCAAAGAGCCCCATAACATTATGGAACCTCCACCATATTTAACTGTAGGAAAGGTATTTTTTTCCTTATAAACTTAATTTCCTCCACTGTAAATGTATTGCTGGTCTGCATTGGGAAAGCACTCAAGTTTGGTTTCATCTGTCCACAGAATATTTTCTCAAGGTGAGTTTGGGCAAAGACCAGGTGGTTTCTCAAGGTGGGTTTGGACAAAGATCAGGCTTGCCTTTCTATGTCTGTCTTTGAGCAGAGGGATCCTAATTGACCTTTGTTCATGAAGCCCTTGTTTGTTTAATGTGTGGTGTATGATGCAGGTTGAAACCACAACTCCAGATTGCTCCAGGTCAACCATTAGCTCTTTGGTTATTGTATATGCTATTTTTTCCAACAGTTTACACTAACCTTCAAAGAATTCTTGGATTAATTTTCCTCTTTCCTCTAGGTCCTGGGAGCTTCTTGACAGTTCCATGAGCAGAAAGCTTCACAATAACTTTGTGAACTGTAGACACAGGAATCCCAAGGTCTTTGGAGATGGCCTTGTACCCCTTTGAAGTTTGATGTTTGGTGATAATGGCTTTTCTGATGGTCTCAGGCAGCTCTCTTGTCGTCACCATTGTGAAAATGTAACAGGGAGTGAATGTGGCCATTTTAAACATTAGAGCCATCATTCATTGGTTGATTCAAGTCATGTGAGTACTGACAATTGATCACAGGTGCATCTAATTTTACTGCAATGGAAATGTGGTTCTTCTGTTCAAATTGATTTGAATTGTTTATAAGGGAGCCAACAATCATGTCCTTTAGTTAAAGATCTCAAAACCAGAGGAGTAGAATAATCAATACTTAATCAAACAAACTCACTCTGGGTCTGAAACATGATGTCATGTCTGTGGTGATTTGAATGCTTTTTGGCATATTGTAGGGTATTTCATTCAACAAATGAGACCTATGAATGACAGCACTTTAAGAAATGGGGGCTTTATCCCTTTAACATAGTCTTATAGCGGAGATCTGATGGTTTCTCTGTTGTTTGTTGTTTGTAACCAGCTATATGGTTTAAGTTGTGTGTGTGCATGAAAGTTTGAGAGTGAATAATCATGTCCTGGCAATGTCCCAGTTTTTATACTATCTCCTTTTTCTAAATTGGTCTTGTTTTATTTCAGTCTTGAATGTGTAAAATATGTGTGCATATATAGTCCAAAGCCATTTCACTGGCCACTTTTGTTTAGGAGATATTGGACATTGAGGGGTTGAACTGCAAGGGTGCCAATAATGTTGACCACAACTGTAGGTGCTAACAAGATTACATTGGGCCTATCTTTACACAATATGCAAGTTAGGTGTCCTCCGGCACTAAGGGGCATGTTTGCTAAGCTCCAGGCCAGTATGGCCCATGCAGGCTTAATTACCAGCATACAGCTTTGGCCAAATTGTATGGGGGGTGTACATCCATCACCCTGCAGTTACCATGCTGTAGTGAGGAAAACCTGTGATGGATGCAACTAATGCTATTCATTGAGGTGGTCTTAATTGCAACTATGTTACCTGTGCTGAGCGCAGGCCAAAAATACCCACAAAAGCTGGTCCATACCAGAAACACACCCATGCTGCCCCGACGCACACTATCAGAGTAGCATAGGGTTTTTAGTGCCAGGCCCCTTACTACTCTTTCATATGGCACCCAAACCATGCACTAATCCCTGAGCTACCAGGTAGTGCTGTTTAGTAAACATGCCACTTAGTTTGGGCAGAGCTGGCACAGAGTTGTGATGCCTCCCATACTTTATAAAATATTTGTGCAGGTGTACAGATTGCACGCATATTCCTTCTTCAGAGCAAGAGTAAATTTGTGCAGTAGTGCAGATCATTGTACAAGCCTATTTTATAAAGGCATATAGGTGCCATTGTCCCCCTTATAAAATATCACATCAAAAAGATCCTGATATACTCAAATACTGAATTACTCACAGATGAATACAAAATCTACTGGGCTAAACATATTTGATACATTCAACATCTTAAAAATGTTATCAGAGAAGACAAAATATCACTATCTCCTTTCCTATGGTGCAATTTTTAAACTTTTTAACTTTAAAAAATACTGTTCTGATGTGTTTTCCAGAGAGGTTTAAAAACTGGACATAGAAAGGATATATTGATATGCCGCCTTCCCCGATGCAAGCAGATGAAAAGTGACCTGGTGTGGGAAGATATGCAAACAGATTGAAATATTGGACAATGGAAGACATTGAAATATAGGACAACAGACTGAATTGTACAGTACAACTGAAAAGATGAATTGGTTTTTTTTAAGTCACTTACTACTTATATAAAAAAAGGAATGGAGTACAGTTTTATAGTCACTAAATATATAGTGCACATCAACATGGACCTATGATTAGGTGACTTCAAAGAGGAAGGCAAGTTCTTTGAAATCACTGCCCTTTTCAGGTGTTAGGTCCCTCAATTCCCACCCACCCCATGTGAGAATCTTTGCTATATAGGGCACCTCACCAATTACCTTTTTAGCAAAGATAACAGATTCTTTATGGGTTGGCAGGGAAAATCTAAGAGGTAAACAGTTCCATATTTGGATATTTACTAAAAACAAACAAGTTCATATCCTTGAAGGAGCTTTCATTAGATAATTTTAAATGGGAACACATTAAACAAAAACCTCAGATGCACAATATCAGAATTTAGTAGTATAAAATAATAGCTAGCAAGCCAGCAGGACTACACACAAGTACAAAAAGCAGAGCTGTTAGAACACACATAAAAGAGGCTAGCTGCTTTTTCTCTGAGGAAAAATTGGGGACTTTGATAGGTCTTTCTCATTTCCTTCAACAGGTACCACAGCTCCAACAACTGAACTATGACTGGGAAGAATCGTATTGCCAAAGCTGTTGCCCCATTACTACTAATACTATTACTATTGAACATTTATATAGTGCTACAAGGCGTACACAGTGCAGTATGAAAACATATATAAAAGACATTTCCTGATCATCAGAGTTTACAGTCTAGTTAAGACAGACAATACAACAGGCAAGGACAAGGATACAATGAGCAAAGGTAAGGAGATTTATAGGAGACTAAGCAGAACAAGGTCCAAAAGAAGCCTCAAAAAGGTGAACCTTTAGCATGAATTTGAAAAGGAATAGTGATGAAGCATGACGTACTGACAGATAGTTTGTTCCAGGCATACGGAGCAGCAAGGTGAAATAATCAGAGCCTGGAGTTGACAGTAGAAGAAAAGGAGACAGAGAGAAGCAATCCACCAGAGGAGCAGAGTTTATGAGGAGGGGTGTAGGGAGAGATGAGAGAGGAAAGATAGTGAGGAGCAATAGAATGAATGCACTTATAGGACAGAAGGAGGATACGGAAATGGAAGGGAAGCCAATGAAGTCATTTGAGAAGAGGGATTATAATACAGTTTCTGCCTTTCTCCAGACAGACAGCCCAATCCCAGTCAAGGGATGAGTTTAATGTGCATGATGCCTGCATGCTGAAGCTCTTTTGAAACAAGTGGAGGAGCTCAGAGAAGAAGTGATAAGGCTGAGAAGCATCCATGACATTGAGAAATACATTGATGAGATGGTTCTTGAGGCATCTAAGCTCTCTGAGAGAGGTGAAGATGGGAGGCTACAGAATGAAAAGAACTGGACACGAGTCACCAGAGCCTGCAGAATCGACAATCCAACTCCTTTAGCCCTCGAATTGAAGAACCAGTATGCAGCCCTGGAAGTGGAGGAGGCTCTGGGAGAGAGGGTGAAGCAGTTAAGAGCATAGGTGTTGTTCTCTTCGGTCCTCCTGGTTGAAGATAAAGGCCAAGGCAGAGAAGTTCACATCCTGGCTGCATGGATGGTGTCATCGAGAGCATTTTGGTTTCCTAGACCATAGAATAATTTCCCAAGGTCGGCTGAGCACAGATGGTATCCACCTACCCAAGAAGGGTCAGTGACTTCTGCAGCATACTGACTAACCTACTAAAGAGGGATTTAAATTAGATTCATTGGGGATGGATGAAGAAAGTTACCAGGTAAATAGAAGCCCTCGGGTAAGTGAAACATTTAATATCTCTGTAGAAGTGGGGTTAAAAAGGGGCAATGTCTGGAAATCACTGTTCATTAATGCCAGTAGTATGGGAAATAAGATCTCAGATGTTGAGGCTTTAATGGAAGAGATTGACTTGGATTTAGTGCCAGTTATGGAGACATGGTTCACGGACAACCATGATTGGGATGTAATTCTACCAGGCTATACTTTATTCAGGAAGGACAGGATAGGAAGAAGGAGAAGAGGAGTGGCATTATATGTAAAAAATCATTTAAAGCTACAGAATTATAGGACTTACAAGGGAGGGATGAAGCGCTGTGGGTTAAACTATAAAGAGGGAATGGGGAATCCATTTACATTGGTGTGATCTCCTTTACAGGCAGAAGAAGTGAACAGAGATTTAATTGAAGACATTCACAGTATTGCCATGAAAGAAGATAGGTGTTTTCAATATGCCGGATGTTGACTGGTGCATCTCTGCTGCAGTGTCATCTAGAAGTAAGGAAATCCTGGATTCTCTACAGGGAGAATTATTCTAGCAAATGGTAACAGAACTCACAGAAGTAGCTGAAAATGTGAAGAAAAAGAGGGTAGCCTTCATAAAATACAAGAGATCACAGGAAGAGGAATACAAACATCAATATTTGGAAAAACTTAGAGAAGATAGTAAAGTAGTCAGGAAAGTAAAGATAGAAACAGAAGAAAAAATAGCCATTGCAGTAAAATGGGGAGATAATATATTTTTCAGATATGGGGAGGAATCGTCTAGTGATTGAAGCAAGTTACCTCAGGCCAGGGGTTCAAATCCTGTTAAAGGACAGAAACCTTGGACTGGAAGGACTGGGGTTTCTAGTCCCACAGGTGTTCCTTATGGTCTTGAGCAAGTCATTTAACCCTCCCTTGCCTCAGGTACAAAAAAACATAGATTGTGAGCCCTTAGGGGACAAGAGATATCTATCTATATATGTACAGTACATTCAGGTACTGTATATATATATATTTATATATATACTGTCACAGGGTAGACCTAAGGCAACCCGAGAAAGTGCAGATCAGTGTGAATGATCGCAGTAAAAGTGACAAGGTAAACAGAGGAATGTTTGATGGTTGCCAGGGACAACCTATTCACACGTGCACAGAGCCCAGAAAGACACACCCAGAGAGCAAAGCAAGGGAATTTGTTTTGCCCAATAGAGTGCAGCTGAGTGAAGGTGGAGTCAGGAGACACGCAGATAAAATGGTATAATGTGTTAGAGTGAGTTGCATTATCTACATAGTGAGCTATACTATAATGTGAGCTATTATACAATATGTATATGATTTACATTCCAGACAAATTAAGTTAGTTAATTGCATGACCGTAGTGTTCTATAAACAAAGATGTTTTCAGTTGCTTTCTAAAGTTAATGAACAGGAATTAATGGAGTATGAAAACTCAGAAGTATTAGAAAATCCAGAATTGATGGAGTGTTCTCTCACTGTAACAGAGCCAGAATTCTCACTGAGGTAAACGTGATTGTGTGACCTTAACTCCAGTGTATGAGTTGCAAGGCTGCAGCTTACTCTCTCTCTCCAGCCAAGCAGACAGTTAGGCTGTTTGTTATTTTGTTTTGTTCAAAGTTATAAGCTGAAGGAAGCTGTTTTTGGTTGTTCATTTATCTTTTGTTATAAGCCAAAATGGCTGTTAATTTCTGTTATCTTTGGAAGAAGAAACCTCAAGGGACGGGGAATAAAACCCTAAAAAGAAAAGAAGTTTTCTGTGTGATCTATATAAGTAAGGCACAACTACCACTCTCAGAAAGCCCAACAATACCAGTCTTCACCGCTGGGGCTGATGAGGGATGACAATACACAGTACCTGAATGTACACCACTTTGACTCATAGAAAAGCAGTATATAAGCCTAATAATATAAATATTAGTGAGACGAGAAGTGTGGAAATGGTATTGTCAGAGTGAAGGGGAGGAATATATAGAAGCTGATGAGGATAAAAGCAGAATTGCTTAACAAATACTTTTGTTCTGTGTTCACAGATGAAGGGCCGGGAGCAGGACCTCAGAAAACATCTACAAATAGGAACAGTAGTGAAGGAGTTCTTGAACGATTTTCAGAACACTGTGTTTGTGAGGACTAGCTAAACAAAAAGTAGACAAAGCAATGGGGCCGGATGGAATACATTGAAGGGACATGTGGAAGTTCTAGCGGCTCCACTATCTGACCTTTCTAATGCTTTTTTAGAGTTAGGAGTGGGCCCAGAGGACTGGAGAAAGGTGCATATGGTCCCTTTACACAAAAACAGAAGTAAGAACAAGGTTGAGAACTACAGGCTGGTTATTCTAACCTCTGTAGTGAGTCAATTAATGGAAACACTGCTAAAATAGAGGATAGTGAGGTTTTTGGAGTCCAATGGATTGCAGGATCCAAGGCACCATGGTTTTACTAGGGGAAGGTCTTGTCAAACAAATCTAATTCATTTCTTTTAATTGGGCAACCAGAGGATTGTACTGAGGGAGAGCCCTAGAAGTGGTGTACTTAGATGTCAGTAAAGCCTTTGATACTGTTCCACAATTGGAGTTACTCTGAGGAGAAAGTGGTATGCTGCAGGGATCTGTCCTTGGTTGAATTCTTTTTAACATTTTTGTTAGTGATATTGCAAAAGGGCTGTTGGGTAAGGTTTGCCTCTTTGCAGTTGATGCCAAAATCTGCAATAGAGTAGATACCCAGGAAGGACTAGATAACATGAGAAGGGATCTCGCTAAGTTTGAAGAATAGCCAAGAATTTGGCAGCTGAGATTAAGCACTAAAAATTTCAGGGTCATGCATTTGGGCTGAAAAAATCCAGTGTAGGGGGCAGGGCCAGCCCATGCACTAGGCAGACTAGGCAGCCACCTAGGACAGCAGACCTCTATGGGTGGCACGGTACCGGTGGCAGGCCATGTGCTTCAGCACACAAGGCTTGCTGCCCCACCTTGCACCAAGGCACACCACCCTCCCCCCATGCTGAGCTGTGTCACTGTCCTCTGCTGCTGCTGATTATTGTGGTAGGGATGGAGGCAGCTAGGGTCAGTGGCAGCGGCCCTTGGCAGGCCATGTGTTTCGGCAGACATGGTCTGCTGCTGCTGCTGAGCAACCTCTCCCCCCCCCCCCCGACTCTGATGCCAGAATTAGCAGCAGCAGCAGAGGGAGGTGATACGGCTTAACACAGTGGAGGTGGGGGGGGGCAGCACAGTTCAGCATGCGGGGGGGGGGGGGGGAGCATCATGGCTGGGACTTCTGCCTGGGGTGGCAGAAACCCTTGGACTATCCCTGATATGGGGTGAAGTAAAAGGTGGTTAAACAGAAAGAAAAATTGACAGCAAAATTCATGGAAACACTGCTTGGGTGCATAGGGAGAAGAATGGCCAGCAGGAAGAAGGAGGTGATAGTGCCTCTGTATAAATCTTTGGTGAGACCTCATTTGGAGTATTGTGTGCAAGTCTGGAGACCACACTTTCAAAAGAATATAAACAGGATGGAGTCTGTGCAGAGGGTGGCTACCAAAATGGTCAGTGGACTTCATCATAAGGCTTATGGGAACACACTTAAAGATCTCAATATATATATTTTGGAGGAAGGTGGGAGAGAGGAGGCATGATAGAGACATGTAAATACCTCCACTGCATAAATGCACAGGAGAGGATCCTCTTTCAGTTGAAAGAAAGCACTGCAAGGGAGGAGGCATAGGATGAAGGTGAAGATAGACTCAGGAGCAATATGCGAAAATATTTCTTTACAGAAAGAGTGGTAGATGCATGCAACAGTCTCCCAGTGGAGGTAGTACTGACCAGGACAGTATCTGAATTCAAGAAAGTACAGGACCAACACAGGAGATCTCCAAAGGAAAAAAAAGGGAACTATAGTAGTTGATATGGAAGGGCACACTGGATCAGGGCCGGATTTACCTTGAGTGAGGCCCTGGCCTACGCCAACAAAAATTGTGGGCCCCCAGCAGGGGCGGCCCAAGGGGGGTGCGGGGCCTCATTTGCATAAGGGGCCTCATTTGCATAAATATTTGCATAATGTTACCATATACTAACTTTTAGTAAACGTGCCTCTTAATGAGTGTATGGATAAAGAAAGACTAAAAGATTTCTACATTACTATAATCCAGTGCCAACTGCCAGACACATTAGGAACTACTACAAACACTGCCCATTTAGAACCCATAGTAAAACCCGCCGTATCCTAACAGCACTACCAGGACTCACAAAGCACCATACTCTACCAATCAAAAGGCAACACTGCAAATATTAAACCAATACATTTCAGAGAACAACAATACATGACCTACTGGGGAAAGAGAACAAGTGGCAATGTCAAATAGGAATTATATAAACAGAACACCTCAGCTCAGTTACACATGCAGAACATAGACCATCACCAAACAAGTAATCACAATTTAGAAACAGGAAGACAATAATTAAACTGGGAATCCCAAAAGCCAAACTTGGAATGTACAACAACACTGTAGAAATAAAACTATACATTAATTTGCTCTTGTACTAAACAAAGCGCAGACGTTAATGATGCACATTTACCAGAGCTGACATATTCCAATTAATAAATTCAAAATAAAGAGATATTTTTCTACCTTTTGTGCATTTTTTTCAGCTGCAATTGCTCCAGCCACTTTCTTCTGGTTTCTTCGTGTCTTCTGCTAACTCTCCACGTCTGCTGTCCATTTGTCCTTTCTTCTCTCTTCTAGATTTTTTTCCATTCTCTCTCTACATCTGCTTTAACATACTAATCTTTCTCCTTTTGCTCTTTTCTCATTCCTATTTCATCCACTCAAATTTTACCCCTCCATCCTCAATCCCCACTTACTCTCCCAATACCCGGCCAATTGTAGATTTTTTATCCCTCCCACACAAAATATTTTTCCCTTCTCCATTTTACTCTTCCAGCCCCATCCCATTCTAATCCTCCCCCAACATCAGCTCCCTTCTAGTTCCAGCCTCACCCAGCATCCATTCCCTTCTAGTCCCTGCATCAGCCCATTTCCAGTCCTAGCCATCCATCAGCCCATTTCCAGTCCTAGCAACCCCCCAACCCAATACCAGTCCTAGCCCCCCATCAACCCACTTACAGTCCTTAACCCCCCATCACCCCATTTTCAGTTTAAGCCCCCCCTATAACCCATTACCAGTCCTAACCCCCATCAGCCCACTTCCAGTCCTAACCCCATCAACCCATTTCCAGTCAGCCCCCCATAGCCCATTGCCAGTCCTACCCCCCCCCAATCAGCCCACAGCCCATTACCAGTCCTAACCCATCATCCCACCTCCAGTTTTAACCCCCCAGCACATTTCCAGTCCTAGCCCGCCCATTACCAGACAACCCCCATCAGCCCACAGCCCATTACCAGTCTTAACCCCCCCCCAAAGCCCATTACCAGTTCTAACCCCCCAAACAGCCCATTACCAGTCCTAACCCCATCAGCCCACCTCCAGTCTTAACCCCCCAGCCCAATTCCAGTACTAGCCCCCCCATAGCCCATTACCAGACAACCCCCATCAGCCCACAGCCCATTACCAGTCCTAACCCCCCCTGAATCCCCTTGCCAGTTCTAAGCCCCCCCACCAGCCCCGAGTCCAGTACGCTTCCTACCCCCATCAGCCCACCTCTAGCCTAAACCACCCCAGCCCATTTCCAGCCCCAGCCCCCCCAATAGCCAATTACCAGTCCTACCCCCCCATTTCCCATTACCAGCGCTATCCCCCCAGCCCATTTCAAGCCCCCCCCCCCCCAAAAGCCCATTTCCAGTCCCACCCCCCCCCATAGCCCATTACCAGTCCTACCCCCCCCCCATTGGCCTAAAGTAAAATTTAATTTAAAAAAAAAAACCTGGTGGCTGCCGCCGCGGGGCCCCCTCTGCTGCCGCGGCAGCACCGACTGACCCGAGGGGGGCCCCGTCTACAAGCTGAAGCCATCGGTTCGGTTGGTTCTTCCCTCCCTCCCTCCGTGCAGGCTGCAGGCTGTGAGAGACGCGAAGGGAGAGCGTCTCCTCGCGTCTCTGTTAAGCCCGCAGGGGCTGATGGGAAATTTCCCATCAGCCCCTGCGGGCTTAACAGAGACACGAGGAGGACACTTCGCGTCTCTCACAGCCTGCAGCCTGCACGGAGGGAGGGAGGGAGGGAACCGACGGCTTCAGCTTGTAGACGGGGCCCCCGCGGGTCAGTCGGTGCTGCCGCGGCAGCAGAGGGGGCCCCGCGGCGGCAGCCACCAGGTTTTTTTTTAAATTTTATTTAAAAAAAAAATGAACTTGTTTTTTTTTTGTGGGCCCCTGCCGGCTGTGGGCCCTACGCCATGGCGTACATGGCGTATAGGTAAATCCGGCCCTGCACTGGATAGACCATATGGTCTTTTTCTGCCATCATGTTTCTATTATACTGCATAGCGTTAATGAGAATTGAATGGGTTTAAATACCTTGAGTATAAGATGATCTGCTGTTTCATCTTAAATAAGGCACATCTCTAGACGTCTCATTGATATTTCTTTTGTCCTTGGTATGAGCCTTGTATGTCAGAAATCAGTTGCCTGTTGGGGCTTATGAGAGTGAACAGACACCCATGAGTCCACCCAGTAACCCAAACCAAAAGCCTGTCCCATCACGTATCCAAGGATTGAGTGGTATTTCTGAAGTGAGTAAAACGGGCATTTGCACACATGGGCAGGCGGAGATTTCGAGAGTGCATTATTAGGATAGCTATTGTCACAGGGTGGACCTAGGGCAGCATGAGAAAATGCACGGCAGTGTGAATGATCAAGGAAAAAGTGACAGGATGAATGGAAGAATGCTTGATGGTTGCCAGGGACAACCAAAGCACACGTGCCCAGAGCCCAGAGAGACACACCCAGGGAGTAAAGCACGGGACTCTGCTTCACCTAATGGAGCGCAGCTGAGGAAAGGTGGAGTCAGAAAATACATAGATTAAAACGGACTACCAAACATTCAGAGAGGGGGAACCTTTGAGAAGGAAAGCAATTTTGGAGAGAGGAGCCGAGTAGGCAATCCTGGAGAGAGGAATTGTGGAAAGAGTCCAGAGACCTGTGTGGTTCTGAGAAAAGGCAAGTGAAATATAAGAAGGCTGCAACAGCAGGTACTGGGGAAAAGAAGGGATACAAGGGCTATTTGCCATCTAAAAGGGAAGAGTCTTGGAGGCATAAAAATACCCTTAAAAAGCCTGGATATTCAGAGGCTGATAGTAACTTTTCTCCTGTTTATAAAAGTCTTAAAAGAAGGGAATTTCACCTACCCAGAGAAGCAGAAGAAATCCCTTATTACGGTGAACTCCTAGCTCCAAGGGAATCAACCGTTACACAGTTTGCAATCGGGGCACCGCTGAGCCTGGAGAGCTGAGGCAGACCCGGCAGGGAGTGTATCACAATTACTCAGCTAGCAAGCCAAACAGAGACCTGAGCTATCCACTGAGATACCAGCGGGGGCAGGGCTCTAGAAGACAGCATACAGAGTTTTGTGACATTCCCCAGAGAGGCAGTGCTACACAGAGGAAGAGGAACTTCCTAACTGACGGGGCAAATCTGCCATACTTTTATTCCACATTAGAAGTGGGTAATGCAGATTCCAACGGACAGGAATTGATGGAATATGAAGAATCAGGAGCATTAGCAGATACAGAATTGATGGAATGTTCCCTTACTACAAAAGAACCTGAATACTCATTAAGGTAAAGGTTTGTGTAACCTTAATTCCCATATTCAAGTGGCAAAGGCTACATCTCTCTCTCTCTCTCTCCAGCCAAACAGACAAAGTAGGCTGTTTGTTATTTACTTTTGTTTGACGTTATATGCTGAAGAAAGCTATTTGTGTTATCCAGTTACTTTATGTTATAAGCCAAATTAGGCTGTTAATTTCTGTTGTTAATAAGAAGAAACCTCAAGGGACGGGGAATAAAACCCTAAAAGAAAGAAAGTGCTTCTGCGTGGTTTATATACAGAAGCAAGGCACAACTACCACCCTCATAAAAAGCCCAACCATACCAGCAGTCAAGGCTGGGGCGGAGGAGGTGTGACACTATATTATTAAATCCCTTTAGGAGATATCAGTGAGTGAGTGATTCTGCGGTTATAACCAGCCTATGGTTCCTTATTGCAATGCATATATCGCTGATGGGGCTGGCAACTATGACCAAGGAGGAGCCAGATGCATGGCGTGATTAGTAGAACATGTGACAGATGCGTGCGACAGTGTAAGTATTGTTTACTGCCTGGCACAGAGGCCAGAGGCACAGTGGAGGAAACACCATAATGTTCTGGTGGAAGTGTTCGACATATATGGATTTAAGGGTCGGGCATGGAACATGATGAAGGACTCAGCTAGCCCTACACCTAGGAACTGTAATTGAGACGATCGGCAACACATCTCCATCAGTTGTGATCGTAGGAGGTGGACAAGCTCATGGTCGATTTCTGGTCCCTGCCGGAAGGCGTTCTTGCTAAACCCTGGGACTAGAATGATTGCAAATTTGAGCGGATCTATTAACCACAGTGAACATTGTTATCTTCCTATTTAAGTATTAGCCATGGTAGGGGAATGAGTGGTAAGTCATGAGAATCAGTTATTGCAGGCTATATAGTGTTCGGTATTTATGGGGAATGTTGGGGATCGTCTTCGGAGGTGAGGTTTTTGAAAGGGGATGAGAGTTTGGTGTTATGGAGGCTGTTTGGAGAGGGAGAGTGATTGGGGCTGGGTGGAGGTGTGACTAGATTAGAGGCATGATTAGTATATGAAATGGAGAGAGTGTGTTGGCAACCAGTGTTACCACTAAGTAGCTTGAAGCTGCGCGGGAGTCCTCTGCTGACATTCCTGCCAGTGAGAGGAGGCGCAAAGCGATCGCGTTTAGGATCGTGTTGCACCAGGGCCTGCCTATCTCTCGGGACTATACCGCGCCATCCTAAACGCGATCGCGTTGCATCTCCCCACATTGACAGGAATGTCGGTGGAGGACTCCCGCGCAGCTTCAAGCTGCTTAGCAGGAACTTTTTTTATTTTATTTACATTCTCTTATATACCACGCTATTCAGCATCATGACAACTTTGATGTCATGTCTACAATTGTGCTTCTCAGGTACATCAGTCCAGATGATCTTCAATCCGGTGGCTTCCAAAAACTTCAGCAGGGTTTAGAACACCTCATCTGCACCAGCATTGAGGCACTAAGTGAATTTGAGAGAGTTAATTAATGCACGAACAAAACAGGCTTGCTAGTGCTTTCGGTATTCAGGAGAATTTTTTAAAAACCCGGATTATAGAAACATCCTTTTGTTTCCGTAGCTCTCCCACTTTCAATTGGCCTCTTGTGTGTAGTTTCTTCGTGTTCTAAAGGTTAAGATTCATTGTTGCAATAATGTAAGGGTGTAAGGTGTAATGGATAACTGTACCGATGTTTCATAATAGCAGGGGATAGAAGCCAGAGTGCTATGAATATACTGTACTTGTTATCTTTAAATGCTTTTCTTTACACCATTAAAAGATATTTTAAAATATATTCACTTAGGTTCCCTAATTTTACTGTCAAACCTATAAAATGCAATACTGCGGTTGAATTACTTCCATAAATGTTGATTTCGACGCTGCGTGGCGCTGTCGACTAGTCTACTGACACGCAATAGGGCCCTTTCCAAGGATATAGTACTACAGAGACGAAGACGCAAAGATAAGAACCCGTCGGAAAAAATGATTTAATTCAAGAATTAAACAGTCTTAAAAGTGTTCAGATGCATATTGTATTTAAAAAAATTATTTGCAGTACGATTGCTGGAAATGGAAAGATGTTATTTGGAATCGCTGCGTATTTTAGTAAGACTGTGTTTACCGGTGACTATAGAAATGGCGGACTTCATACTATGCTGATTTCCACAAGGCAAGTTTCCTTTTTTTACTTGTTTATTGTATATTAGGATAGGTTTTCCGAAACAACTCCATATTCTGTGCCTGAGGAAATGAAGAGTTGATCTTTTATGGATAATATTGCAAACAAGGGCTTGATGTTGCAAAATTGTCTTCTGGAAGGGCCAGAATAGATCGTGAAAGGCTCAGCTGTATTTTGATCTCTGTTTAACAAACGAAACAGAGCCTGTACCTTATGTCTTGAGATATTGTTGGGGAATCCCTCAGAAGTCTAAAACGCTGAAAAAGAGATTGACCACATACATGACTACTTTCCAGTATTCGCTGGTAGTGAAATGGTTTTAAAAATTCAATATATGATCTTTGTGGAATCTCAGTTTCTTCCAGAAGGCGTCACCGGTTGAAATACAAGAAGCAATTCTCTGCAAAACTACACACTTACTCCAGATTTTTAACTAGTGGTCAGGAAAAACGTAGACGGAAATGAAACGACAGAGCTAATGTTAGACAGGCAGGCAGAAAGATTTGATTATGACCGCTGTAGCTGTTCTAAACAAAGCATTTTCTCGAGCACCTTGTAAAGTCGAGCTTCTTATAAAAGAGCTTCTTTGGTTATCTAGTAATCACTGTTTGAGCCACTAAATTAGCAAATCATGCGATTTTCAAACTAACAGCTGTAATGCACAGATGATGCTGGTCAGTCTGGACACTGCAGACTTCATGTTCAGATGCTCTGCGTTAGAGAGGACATTGAGTAACACAGGATTAGCGTTTTGCAGGAAAAAAAATACACTGTAGAATCTCTACGGATAGAAATGCTATGTAAAAAGAGGAAAGCGATGGCCCTGGGGGTGTACTACTGCCCACCTGGCCAGAATGAAAAAAATGGATGATTAAATGCTAAAATAAATCAGGGAAGCTAACAAAAGCTACAACACAGTAATAATAATGGGTGATTTCAATTACCCTGGCATTGACTGGGTCATGGCAGAACATGCTAGGGAGATAAAGTTTCTAGATGAAATAAATGACTGCTTCTTGGAGCAGCTGGTTCCTGAACAGACGAGACGGGAAGCTATTTTGGACCTACTCCTTAGTGGAACACAGGATCTGGTGCAAGAGATAAGGGTGTTGGGGTAACTTGGTGATAGTGATCATAGCATGATTGCATTTGATTTAATAAATGGAGGAAGGACAGCAAGGAAATCCACAGTATTACCTTTTACCTTTCAAAAGGGAGACTAGGATAAAATAAGGAAAATAGTTATGAAAAAAACTAAAAAGAGCAGCTGCAAAGGTTAAAGATTTACATCAAGCTTTGACATTGTTTAAAAATAGTATCTTGGAAGCCCAGATCAGATGTATTCCACACTTTAAGAAAAGTGGAAGGAAAGTCAAAAAACTGCCAGCATGATTTAAAAGAGAAGTCAGAGAGGCTGTTTTAGCAAAAAAAAAAAAAAAAAAAAAACCCATCTTTCAGGAAATGGAAGAAAGAGCCAATGAGGAAAACTGGAAACAACATAAACACTGGCAAGTTAGATGCAAGAGAATGATAAGGCAGGCAAAGAGAGAATTTGAAAAAATAAACTTGCTGTGGAAGCAAAAATGCATAATAGATAGAAACTTTTTCAAGTACATTCACAGCAAAAAAACCTGTCAGTTCGACCATTAGATGATAGAGGGATAAAAGGGGCACTAAGAAAGGACAAGGCCATAGCAGAGAGACTAAATGCATTCTTTGTTTTGGTCCTTTACTGAGGAAGATACAGGGGAGTTACCTATGCCTGAAATGGTATTTAAAGGTGATACATCGGAAGAATTGAAAGAAATATTGATAAATTGGGAAGATGTATTACAACTATTTGATAAACAGAAGAGTAGTAAATCACCTGGACCAGAACGTATCTGAGAGTGTTGAAAGAACTGAAATATGAGATTGCAGACCTGCTATTAGTAATCTGTGACCTATCATTAAAAACATCTGTAAGACCTGAAGATTGACAAATGGGCAATGTAGTGCCAATTTTTAAAAATGGTTCAAGGAGTGTTCCAGGAAATTATAGACCAGCGAGCCTGACATCAGTACTGGGCAAAATAGTAGAAACCATTATAAAGAAAAAAATATTGAATATGTAGATAGTCATGGCTTAATGGGAGAAAGTCAATGTGGATTTAGCCAAAGATCTTGTCTTATTAATCTGATATAATTTTTTGAAGGTGTGAATAAACAGGTAGACAAAGGTGAGCCAGTTGATATAGCATATTTGGATTTTCAGAAAGCCTTTGACAAGGTCCCTCATGAAAAACTCTTGGCAAAATTAAAAAGTCATGGGATAGGAGGCTTTGTACTATTGTGGATCAGGAACTGGTTAAAAGATAGAAAGCAGAGAACAGAGCTAAATGACCAATTTTTTCTATGGAGAAAAGTGAAAAGTGAAGTAAGCCAGGGATCTGTGCTGGGTCTGCTGCTTTTAACATATTGATAAATGACCTGGAAATGCGAATAACAAGTGAGGTGATCAAATTTGCAAATGACACAAAATTATTCAAAGTGTTTAAAACACAAGAAAATTGTGAAAAAATTGCAAGAGGGACCTTGATGATTGGAAGACTCGATGTTCAAATGGCAGATTAAATTTAATGTGGATAAGGGCCAAGTTATGCACCTAGGAAAGAACAATTCAAACTATTGTTACATGATGCAAGGCTCCACATTAGGAAACACCACCCAGGAAAAAGATTTAGGGTCATTGTGGATAACACATTGAAACCCTCCACTCAGTGAGCAGCGGCAGCTAAGAAAGAAAATAGAATGCTAGGAATCATATGGAAAGGAATGGAGAATAAAACAAAGGATATTATAATACTTCTCTATGGTTCAACCACACCTTGAATATTGTGTGCCGTTCTGGTCACCTTATCTTAAAAAGGATATAGCGGAATTAACAAAAGGTACAGAGAAGAACCACCAAAATGGTAAAGGGGATGGAAGGATGACCTATGAGTAAAGGCTCAAAAGGTTAGGGCTCTTCAATTTGGAAAAGAGATGGCTGAGGTGTGATATGATAGAGATCTATAAATTAATGAATGGAGTTGAACAGGTAAAAGTTTACGCCATTAAAAAGTAGAGTCGCTAGGGGACACACATTAAAGCTATAATGTAACCCATTTTAGACTAATAAGAGAAAATATTTTTTTCGCCCAAGGTGTAATCAAACTCTGGAATTTGTTACCAGAGGATGTAGTAAAAGCTGGGTTAAAAAAAGGTTTGGACAAGTTCCTGGAGAAAATGTCCATAATTCATAAAGAGCACACAGGAAATCCACTGCTTGCTCTGGGTCAAGCTAAACTTCCTTGCTGGAATCTTAAATCTTGTATATCATGTTCCATCCCTTGTTTAATACATCCATTATGACACATCATTGATCGATGTTTATTGTAAAATGTTCCAAGCTCATATTTTAAAATATGAGATCATTTTAGACTGCCAAAAAGTAAAGGGAAATTTTAAAAGGGTTATGAATAAACATCGATCAATGATGTATCATAATGGATGTATTAAACAAGGGATGGAACATGATATACAAGATTTAAGATTCCAGCAAGGAAGCTGTTCATGGGTCTTTTTACCCTGAAGAACTATTAAAAGTAATGAGAAAGCTGTTTGAAGATCTTCTTTATTCTGAGGAACTATTAAAAATCAACTCTACCAGGACAAGGTGAACTGTGTCAAAGATTTTATAAGTAAAAGGAAGGGGCAGGAATGAAAGATGTCTTCTGAATTGAAGAGGGAGGCCTGATTAGTAAATGCCTCTGATCTAGAAGATATTTAAAGGCTTTGTACAATAAAATGTAAATAAATTACATGGCTTATTACATCATGATGTCTAGCAATGCCTTCTCATGAATGTTTCCATAAAATACTAACTCTAAGTTAATGATACAACTAGTCAGGACTGTAGGAGGAGGGTTGATGGAAATACAATATATGTGGGACAACATTACAAGAAAAAAAAATATAAACAGTCATAATTAAGGAGAAGCAGAATGTAAATTTGCACTTTGGAAAGTCTCCATGAAAGGGAGAATATGAATAAGGATCTCACAATTGCTATAAGCCATCACCCCTTCAAACCACTTATGAATCTAGCCATTGAAGAATCAATATAAAAGCAGTGGGTACACTAGCAGTAATCCATAGGTGTCATTTTGTCCAGCAAAATGACAGCAGACTGTTGTCCAGCATTCACATGCATACTCTGATATTACAGGAAGAATCAACACTTTGAACCTGTACACAGCTATCATAGAGCAACAGTTAGTAGGACTCCATGTCTTCCAATGCTACAGTGAATCTACACAAAGGGTGACAGTTATGAGCATATTACCTTCATTATGTGAACAAGCAACATACTGACATCATCATTTTTGAAATAAAGATGGATCAGAAGTGGCACATCTCACTTTGCTGTGGGAAGATGATCCTGAAGCTTCATCTGTGACCATGGAAAGCTAACATTATTTAATTTAATTAATTGCAGCTTATGATCACCCCACAGCTTACAGAAATTATTATGTGGCCTGGCCAGGTTTAGGTTTTGGGGGTATTACAAGATATCCATTCTGTATGAAGTGCGGATCAGCAGGATGTCTTGTAGTGTCATTATAAAGGCAATAGTGCAATTGAGAAGGGGTTTTAAGATTGTTATGAAAAGTGTGGCAAAAAACATAGCCAGAGATGTAGTGGGCTGTGGCACTATCATTGTTCTGAATAAAATGAATAACAGCATGGAGTAATGGGCCCAGGATTAGTGCTAATTCAAAACGCAATTAAAAGAAAAAAGATCAATCAAAAACTTTTTAAAAGAAAGAAATCCTGGGGCATCAATCCTCAGAAGCCTAAGCAAAGGCTATGAAGAGAAATGGAGGCTCTGGGAAGAAAATATTTTTAAATACATAATGGTTTTCATACAACATGGTCCAGAGGACTGCATTAAATTAGCATTGGACATATTTCAATAATCACCCACCCAAACCAGTACTGAAGAAAGGATCTTAGACTCTCTTTATCAGCATTACTGGAAACCAAACCTCTCAACATTTACATCACTGGTCATAGAAAATAGTATATGGTTTAAACAACACATTACTATAGCGACTCATAAGAATGTAAAAGAAGATGGGGCTGACCTTGATGTAGGGACCAATGCCATGGGCCGTAAGTAAATGTTGATTGGCTGAAGAGCAGAGAGCGCAGGTTGGGTTTGACCCAGAAGAGAATGCTAAATGTTTGACCCACATATTTGTTACCTTTATGATACTCCAAAATTCTTCTGAGTTCAGCAAATCATATTTTCTCTGCAGGAGAAGAATAAGCTGAGGAAACAGGAACTACATAATTTAGACACAGAAATCAGACACAAAGAAGAAATGGCACCTTAGGTTTATCTGTTAGCAATTTTGATTAAACTGAAAATAAAAATGATGTCATTTATGGCTGTCACTGTGAACAAGAATGGAAAAACGGGAGTTGGATTTTGCTCATGTCTTTACTCGAGTTCAAGGCAAGTTACATTGAGGTACAGAAGGTATTTTTCAGTCTCCAGAGGACTTTGTATCTGAGGCAATGGAGGGTTTAAAAGACTTACCCAAGAGCACAAGGAGCAGCAGTGGGATTCAAATCCTGGCTTCCCTGATTCTAAATGATTCTAAGACCCCTGGAACCAATGGGAAGAAATGGTAGAAGTTACGAAAAAATTGGTAAAAGAACAGATGCATTCGGCATATCTCCTTGAGTGCTGTAAATCTAAAATTATCCCGAGAGGGTTGCGGATTAACAAAGCACCAGGGATGTATACGACGGAGGAAGGGTTCATAAAATGTTGGAACGCTATACTGAACAAATGCTCTTTAGATCTCATGATCTTATTAATTTCTACTGCAAATAAAAAATCAGAAATAGATGGGAAGTTGTCTAATCTGAAGGAATGTGACAAACAATATGATACTGTGTACGAAGATTATAATAGGAACATACAGCAGTTTAAAACAGAAATGAAAAATAAAAAAGTAGATAAATATAAAAGAGATGAAGACGACTACCGTGTGGGATATGTGTATCATTGGAGCAAGAAAATCGATAGTGACCGGCTGTGGTTTAAGAAAAGGTCTTCTATTTTTGACCGAAAAGAAAGAGTGACTACCGAGGATAGAAGAGATAGTCCCTTGGAACAAAGGAGAAAACGAGGCAGGAGCGCATCTGGTGAATTTGATGCCTCGGCTTCCCTGTTTTCCACTCAACAGGAAACAGGGAAGCCACAAAAAGATAAAAAAGATACGTATAAACAGAGTAATGATATTAAACGCGAACATTTTTTCCGGATGGACTCCCTTTGGACGGGGGGAGGACGAGACAATTCACGGTCCCGCACATGATTAGGGAGAACAGATCGCGATCAAGAACAAGACCGGTCATTTGGCCTACATCAGGAGCAACCCTACAGAGGCTGAGGTCGCGGTCGAGGACAGGGACGAGGCACAGGCAGGGAACAATGGAGAACAGATTGGTCGGAAGAAAGGAGGTATTAGACCATCCGAATGGTGGTCTGCCTCAGACCAATGTGATTAACATCTCTAAGTATTTGTTGACGCCTGATGAGGAATCCATTCTTAATAAAGGGCTATCATTTGTTCCTAAAAATAAGGTAGATCCATTTGAGGTACACATTGATCTATATAAATTTTTTAGGAATCTACGCATACAACACTTTTTTTCTGATTGAGATAATGGGTACAAAGATATTTCTATAGTTAGTAGAAAGTCTACGTGGGTTCCTCCACAGCAATCAGACCCAATGATAGAGGCCTTTGAAAAATAGTTCTCACACAAGTCGAAACAGTTATGAAAGATAAACCATCCTCCTTTCACAATATTACTTCAGGAGAGAGGAAAGCTATTTCATCTTTACAAAAGAACAACCAGATTATAATCAAACCTGCAGACAAAGGAGGAGCAGTAGTTGTTTTAGATAAAGAATATTACATACAAGAAATAAATAGACAATTAAAAGATCAGGCATTTTATCAAAGATTAGATAAAGATCCCACCTCAGATCTCAAAAGGAGTATTGACAGTCTTGTCAATTCTGCTTTTGAGATAGGATACATAACTAAGAAAGAAAAAGACTTTCTTATTGTAGACTCACCAGTAATCCCTACAATATATATTATTCCTAAAGTACATAAATCTCTGGTTTCTCCACCTGGACGGCCAATCGTATCTGCAATTGGGTCGGTATTAGAACCAATTTCAAAGTTTTTGGATCTTTTTCTGTGCCCCTTTGTCAATGACATGTGGTCATATGTACGGGATTCAGCACACGTAATTGACATTTTGTCATCTTTTAAACATTATAGTACAGACATTGTTTTAGTAACTCTTGATGTGGAATCTCTTTATACAAATGTGCCACAAAGAGAAGCATTTGATATTATTGATGATTGTCTCCAGAGACGCACCTTGCACCGTCGGGTTTCTACTTCATTCTTATTATCTTTAGCACAGATTGCACTGTTTGAAAACTTTTTTTGTTTCAGGGAGTTGTTTTACAAACAAATTAAAGGGGTGGCGATGGGCTCCGCTATGGCCCCAGACATAGCCAACCTCTATATGTTCAATTTTGAAAATAAGTTTTTGAAAATACATCCTTTTAGTGACAATATAAGTTTGTGGATTCGATACATCGACGATGTTCTCATTCTTTGGCATGGTTCCATGGAGAGATTAGATGAGTTCAATACATGGATCAACCAATTAGATGTAAATTTAAAATTCCAAATGACATATGATTTTCACCAAATAAGCTACCTTGACTTTCTCATCAAAAAAGAGGAAGAGCGTTTTTCAACAACCCTTTATCGCAAACCCACTGACAGGAATCAGCTCCTCCATTTTGATAGTTACCATAATCCATCATTAAAGAAAAATCTTCCTGTAAGCCAATTTTTAAGAGTTAGAAGAGTTTGCACTAAGTTTGATGATTTTGAAAACGAAGCTAAGAATATGAAAGAGAGGTTTCTGACAAGACAGTATCCCGCATCGTGTGTAGAACAAGCATATATAAGAGCGAGAGATTCTTCCCGCAGTTCTCTGTTACAATTTAAGACACAAGAAGACAACATAGGTATAGTGTGCCCTTTACTCTATTCAGAATACTCCTCCAAGATTATCAATATTCTTAGAAGTGAATGGCATCTTATTCAAACATTGCCATGTTTTCGTGATATTAAACTTACGATTGCACACAAACGTAACATTAATTTGCGAAATCTTCTGGTTCCTTCAGCCTTGACAGAGAAAGGTTTTTCCTCCAAGTATAGAGGACAGTTCCAATGCGGAAGGTGTTCTGTTTGTCTAAACGCTCTTCCAGTAAGAGAACATTACATTCATCCTATCACCAATCAAAAATTTGACATTAAAGATTATTCTAATTGTGACACTCAGAACATCATTTACGTTATACAATGTCCCTGTAATAAGCTGTACGTTGGAAAGACCAGTCGTCAGATTAGAACTAGAATTATAGAGCATAAAAGCTGCATTAGAAAGGGTCTAACCGATAAGCCGCTAGTAGCCCATTGGCAGTCAAAGCAGCATAGTATTATGGATCTAAAATTTTTTGTGATTAAAAAAGTTAAGATCAATTGGAGAGGAGGAGACCTCAATAAGACCATGCTAAGATTAGAACAGAGGTTCATATATGCACTGAAGTCCTTAGACCCGAGCGGTCTTAATTTAGACAGTGATCTTTACATCTTTTTATAACTATGAGATGATGTTTATCCATTTAGTTCTGATTTGGGTTGGTTTTGATGATACATAAATAGATATGCGTCATGTTTCAAATTTTTATAAGTCTCACTGAACCTCGAATCAGATGATGTGGCACACCTAAGTCGGTTTGCCTTTGACACAGGATGGTCATTATTGGTTTTGTTTGTTTTACCAATTTTATTACTAGTGTTCTTTTTAAGTATTTATTATGTTTTACTAGTTTGAGTTATATGAGTTTATTTAAAGTAGTTTTAAATCCTGGAGGGCTTTAGTCAAATCTTGATGCTTTTGTTAGTTTAGAAGGGTGGCATATATAGGCTGATCACTCTCATTATGATTATCCGGTTATTTGGGTATTTAAGATTCATTTAATTATTTATTTATTTATTCTTTTAAGCAAAATGAGTTTATTATAGGTAGATAGATATAAGTTCCATGGTTGTGTAGCTAGCGGCAAGAATTGTTTCTTACTATGTGGCATTCACGTTCCATTAGTAGAGTCGTACTTGACTCGGCCTATTATGTTGATTCACATTTTTTCTAATTACATACAAGATGTACTTGTAATGTGTTTGTCTAATTTGATTCTTAAATAGGTTCCCCTTCGTTTCGAGGTTGATGCCACTATAGGTAGATTTGTCAGGTTTCTCTCTTGGCTTCCCCTTTCTCCGCCCCTTTGAGCCTCCCAGATACATATTCAGAGCGCCTGCACGGGCGTTTTTTTGATTTGTCTCTACA
This sequence comes from Ichthyophis bannanicus, assembly GCA_033557465.1. Taxonomy (NCBI): domain Eukaryota; kingdom Metazoa; phylum Chordata; class Amphibia; order Gymnophiona; family Ichthyophiidae; genus Ichthyophis; species Ichthyophis bannanicus. The sequence continues at coordinate 85,112,147 of CM066050.1, read as the reverse complement.
CTGTTTGCGAAGACGCAGATTTTTCTTTGCAGTCCAGCTTCAACAAGTATTTTTGTTTGACTATTATTGGTTTTAGCCCACTATTGAAAAACAGAGTGAGGTCTTCAGCAGCCCGCGGTATCCTTCACAGTGAGTTTAATGAAAATGGTTCGGAGTTCAATTCTGCTTAACGCATGTTCCGTTCGTTCATATTTTTCAATGTGGCAAATGTACATGTAAAAGCTTTTCGGAATCCCCTCTCTTATATTAAAAACTTTATGCAGTCTGCTATCCCGGCCTGTGAGGTGCTCACGCCGTCTTTTTGGTACGAGGCTATCCAAGTCAGTGGGAAGACTCTTGTGCTACGGCTCAATTTGATAAGTTTAGCTTCAATAAGTAGAATTGTTTTATTATATTTAGTTTTAGCTTTTTATTGACAAACGGAGTGATCTTTTCAGCAGTCCGCGGTATCCTTCACAGTGAGTTTAATGAAAGGCAGCTTAGAGTCCGATTCTGCCTAAAGCATGTTCTGTTCATTTTTTATATTTCTATATGTGACAAATGTGTAAGTAAAAGCATCCCGGAATTCCCTTTCCTACTTAAAGTTTTATTTGGTCTGTCTTTCAGTCATGTGAGGTGCTTATACCGGCTTTAGGTACAAGGCCATTCAAGTCAGTGAGAAAACCTTGTGCTACGACTCAATTCAATAAGGGTATGTTCTTCCTGTCAAATTGGTGTTCCAGATGGGTTGACACTTGGATGTAAAGTCAGTAGTCAGACACAACATGCACGGATATTTGTTTAAAACCCTTGCAACACACGGCGGTTCACAATAAGGACCACTATTCATTCACTATATGCTCCTGCCTTCCTTTTCACCAGACACTCCTGCCTTCCTTCCTTCCTCCTTTTTCACGTTTTTTGGACCTCTTTGATCTGCTTTTTTATTGTTTTGTTTTTTAGTTACTTTTTTATTGCTTTTATATGGTTATTTTAATTTAATTATTTATGAAAGCATATGTATAAAGTTATTTATATGGTTTTTAGTGTGTTATATGATTATAGTGTGTTTCGTATCAATTTTACTTCCAGCTGGATCCTCACAATAATAGACAATGAGGAAATAGTCCTTTCAGTTTATGCAGAGGTATTTATTAATTTTTAGTTGTTTGTCACGCTCCTAAGCTCTTCCCCTCTATGTTCTGATAATTATGTATATAAGAGTCACATTTTTTTAATGTTTCGAAATGTAAGTTGTGTTTTATGGTTTTAGTTTAATTATTAATTTTACCCACACTTCTTGTTTTTATTGACATTATATGGTTTTCAGTTTTTATTTATGTATTATTATACATTTACATTTTTATGCCTTTAATTTTATGTTTATGATACCATCTGTTCTTTTCTGTATCTAATAATTTTATTAATTTTTATTTATTGCTAAATGATTTATGTTTGTGTTTTTTAGCCTGTATCTGCCTGATCAGCCCCTGACGAAGTGTGCGAAACACGGCCTGTGTTGGGTTGGCAGTAGGAATAAATTAATAAAATCTGTTTTTATAATCACGCTCTGTACTGGGTCTGTTGCGTCACGTGATTATTTGCCTTTTCGTGGTGGTGTTCCCTGATTCTAAGCCCACAGCTTTAACCATTAACCACGACTCCTTGCATGCTGTAGCAGTTGTTAAATTAGTGACTTATTATAATCACAATGGTTTTTGCGTAGAAGAGTGGATTGCTCATGGTACTACTTCTACTACTACTGCTAAACTTTGTATAGCCCTAAAGATGTATGCAGTGCTGCACAGACACGTAAAAAACGGTCCCTTCTCATCAGAGCTTACAATCTAATCAGACAACACAGTAGTTATAGACATGGGATGCATCTAGGGGGAATAGTAAGGAAACACAAAGGAGATCAGGTGAGTCAAGATCCAAAAGCAGCAGCAAAGAGGTGAGTTTTCAGCCTTGATTTGAATAGACTCAGAAAAGGTGCCTGATGTTTATTCTAGGTATAAGGAGCAGCAAGTTGAAAAGGAGCGAAGTCTGGAGTTAGCAATAGAAGAGAAGGGCACAGATAGAAGCAATTTGCCAGAAGAGCGGAGTTCCTGAGGAGGGTTGTAGGAAGAGATAAGAGAGGAAAGGTAGTGAGGAGCTGCAGAGTGAATGCACATAGGTCAGCAGGAGAAGTTTGAACTGGATGCAGAAATGGGTAGGGAGCCAATGAAGTGACTTGAGAAGAGGGGTAATATGAGCATGATGAGCCTGATGGCAAATTGCTGTAGCTGCACAGCAGAATGTTGAACAGATTGAAGGGGAGAGAGATGACTCAGAGGGAGACCAGCAAGGAGGTACAAACAAATACAGTTGGAAACTTAAGGGAAGTGCAACAAAAGATCACTGGCCTCAGGTTTGGCTGATGCTATCTTAAGTAGGAACCCAGAGGGGCGGGAGCATCTGATCATCTTTCTTGCTCTATCAGAACTTCAGTGATCCCCACAAATGGGGTAAAAAGCCTTCAGATGGAGGGGGGAGTAGACAGGTACATGGGGGGGGGGCTCAAATTTTTAAATTTGGTGGAGGAAGAAGGTGCCTAGATGTACGGTGATGTTTGGTTTCATTTTTTTCAGTTTTGCCTTACTTTCTTTCAATTTAGGTTTCAATTTAATTTCAAATAAGTGAAACAAAATAAAAGACAGGGTTCAGTCTCTGCAAGAAAGTGCATCACAGAGAGAACATAAGGAAAGAAGAGGCCATGCTATCTTGTCACAGATATATAATCTGCCGAGTAGGACACAAATGCTTTTGTTGTCTTAAACTTTGTTCAGAAGAAGGTTCAAGTACTTAAATTCAGGAAACTCTGGGGCTTCGGACTTCTAGCCATACTACCTTGCAAGATGATACATTTCTTAGATATTGGAAGCTAAGCAGGGTTGAGCCTGGCTACTACTTTTACAGGCCACGGTAGAAGGCAACAACACTATAACATCTTTCCAAACAAATTATGGCCAGGTGATGTTATGATTAGCAGGAGCTGTGAAAACCAATAAGGTCCCATTAACCCAATTGTAATAGTCTTCTTTAGCAGCAGCAGAATAAAAAGAGAGATATAGTTAAGGAGTTATGGTCACAATATATCACTTAAAACTAAGCATCATCGCAAGTCCATAAAAATTAAAATAATATCTTGCCTGATTTGGTGATATTTCACGTGAGTCGCATAAACTTGTCTATCAAGGTTTTGAGAGCTGCACTGCATAAAAATTATATAGTATCTTTATAAATGAGTGCCATCAACTTTGAACTAAATCCACTGAAACTTTAAGTCAGCTGCAGGAAACAATAACGCGTCGGTGTCTGAGCAGATCAAAATCTGTTTTTAATTATGTCTGCATCCTTTTACCAAGTGACTGAAGTTTCTAGAAGTAGTCATGTTGACAAAATGATACAGATGGTAAATTCGTGGCTCAGAGATTCTGCTTAATACCACTTGTAACCTCATTATTAATGGAGCAGTGGTATCCATTGTGCGTAATTTAATGTATCCTTATGCAATGAAAACTACTGAAAGTTGGCTAGAAACTACATAAACTATGCTTAAGAAGAAAAGTTAAATGATATATTGCGAAATTAAATATTACTTTTCTTTGTACGTTTGTACCCGCTACTGTATATAGCGGGTACAAACTTCTTTCTGGCTTGGGAAAAAGATGATTGATCTAGTATAAAAACACATTTCAAGTTTTCTTCCGTTAGATTATCTGTAACTGAGTATAGACACTTGGTGGCGCTGTTGGCCAATGAGGCTCTGAGCTTGACTAGTCCTAAACCAGCAGTAAAACAATTTCTGCATTCACTGAAGCAAAAAACAGACACCCCGAGAGCTCTTTATCGCCATTATGGAATAATCATCGCATCATTCAGGAAAGGGGATACAGTTCGTTTCAGTTGCTAACATTTGTGTTGGAAACTAAACTACTGGATTACAAAAATAGCACCAGTTTTTCTCATGCTGAAATTTCTTGAATAGAGGACAATATTTTAAGCGTTTCTTTCATTGAAGAGAGGCATGGAGCATAGTCCAAAGACAATTGCGTTAAAAAGGCAAGTGGTGTCTTATTTTCTCTTTATTTGTATATCACAAGCAGTATGTAAAACGATTAGGTATTATGTAGAGGAAGAAATGGAAATAGGATCTTTTGTAGGTAACATTGCAAGTGATTTGGGAATCGATAATAAACAGTTGAGTCTTCGCCGGGCCCATATTGTGTCTCAGGAAAACAAACAATATTTTCAGCTAGTTGCAGATTCTGGAGATTTGTTAGTGAAAGAAATAGTAGACAGAGAAGATTTCTGCGGACAGACGGAGCCATGCATGTCACATTTTGAAATATTACTGGAAAAGCCTTTACAATTCTTTCGAGCGGAGGTTCAGATTTATGACGTGAATGATAATTCTCCAGTTTTCTCAGAGGATGAGGTGGCCCTAAAGATACTAGAAACCGCTGCGGTTGGATCTCGCTTTCCTTTGGAGGCTGCACGCGATTTAGATATGGGGAGCAACAGTCTGAAAGAATATACACTTAGTCCTAGTGAACACTTTCACTTGCATACACAGAACCGCAGCGATGGAGGTAAATACGCCGAACTTGTGCTAGAGAAACCATTGGATCGAGAGAAGCAAGCAGAGGTGAATTTGCTCCTCACAGCTACGGATGGCGGATATCCACCAAAATCTGGAACTGTTCAGATACGCATCACTGTCATAGATGCCAACGACAATCCTCCTGTGTTTACTCAGGAACTTTATAAGGTTTTGCTTCTAGAAAACAGCCCTGAAGATGGGCTCGTAGCTGTTGTTTCTGCCACCGACTTAGACAACGGAATTAATGGGAAAATATCCTACTCTTTCAGTCAGAAATCGGAAGAAAATCGTCACACTTTTTATATTAACCAAGAAAATGGAGAAATAAGATTGAAAAGCCCACTGGATTTCGAAACCGTGAAATCATTTGAAATCCACCTTCAGGCCGTGGACGGTGGTGGTTTACTAGCGCACTGCAAAGTGCTGGTCGAGGTGGTGGACGTGAATGACAATGCTCCAGAGGTGATTATGACGTCATCCACTGGTTCCATCCCCGAAGACTCCGAGCCTGAGACGGTGATCGCGATTTTTAGTATCAGGGACAAGGATTCTGAACAGAATGGGAGAACTGTTTGCTCCATCCCGGACCAGGTGCCTTTTGCTTTAAAACCAACCTTCAAGGATTATTATGAGTTAGTGACGCAAAGTCGTTTGGATAGAGAAATATCGCCAGCGTATAGTATAACTATCACGGCCATTGATTCGGGATCTCCAAGTGTTTATCTGCACCCACACCCACAAGTTACCACCCTACCCAATGTCGAGCCCAGCAATGCATACAATAAAAAACAGCGTCCCTGTCACCACCACAAATCAAGAAAGGCTCACCGGCCGAAAGAACCGAGACCCACCAAGATGAGCAAGAACGGGGGCAAGAACCTGCAAACAACGCAGTCCACAATTTCCATTATACTCATAAATGCCAGATCTATAAGAAATAAAGCTCATATAATATATGACCTCCTGTCAGATGCAAAGCCTGACTTACTTTGCATCACCGAGACTTGGATAACCGAAACAGACCCTGTAATCCTCAATCAAATAAGCAAACCTGGATATACTACGTATAACTGTCCTCGCACTAAGAAAAGAGGAGGAGGGGTCTTAATCTTGGCCAAATCTGAATTATCCCTAACAAGCACACCACTAAGCGTACCCGAAGGCATTGACATACTTAAAATTGAAAACAGAACCTTAGCCATATGTCTTATCTATAGACCACCAGCTTCCCCACATGAATCCCTGGCATCAGCTCTGGAAATCATCTCAGCTACAGCGCCCAAAAAAAACCAGGTCATCCTGGGAGACCTGAACTTACCCTCCACCACCGCAGTGCAAGCAAACATTTTCCACGAAGCTATGGAACAACTGGGTTATGAGCAAATCATCCAAGATGCAACCCATATCAAAGGTAATACACTAGACATGGTGTTCCTACCCACTAAACACCCCAAGATGTTGATATCCAAACCTAGAATAACTCAAGTACCATGGTCAGATCATCACCAAATCGAACTAACCCTACTTCCCCCCCCCCCAGCTACTGGCCAAACTCAATCAGACCAAGCATCACACCAACGGAGATGCTTCCAAAAACTCATCAAAGAAGACCTCCTTGAATCCATTGCAAATCACATTCACCCGGATTGCTCAGACCTCGAGCTACAGGCAAACCGCTGGAACATAGGAATCGAGGCTGCCTCAAAACCCACCTGGAGTCACCCAAGGTACCCAACCAGGAACAAGGCTGAACCATGGTACACCACAACACTACGGGAACTGAAGAAGGACCTGAGAAGGCAAGAACGAAAATGGAGAAAGCACAAAACTGAGGAATGCAAAAAGTCCTACTTCGACCTCCTATCAACCTACAGGAATGAAGTCAACCAGGCGAAGAGAACTCATCACACAATCACACTCAGTAAAGCCCTCAACAGGCCCAGGGAGCTCTTCGCGCTCGTCAAATCTCTCACCAAAGCCCCACAAGACAGCAATCCCAGCGGCTCCATAACAGCGCAACAGCTAGCAGATCACTACGCCAGCAAGCTTAACTCCGCAGCACCTACCCTCATCACCCCCACGCTGGACTCAACCAACTCCCATCAAAAAATCAACATACAGGGAAAAACCGTTCACGGTGGAAAATGGTCAACCTTCTGGAAAGTGGATGACCAACAGATAAAAGGCATCATCACCAACCTAAAAACCACCACCTCTCCTCTTGACCCCTGTCCAGCCTCCTGGATCAAGGCAACCAAAGAGGAAATAGCACAGCACATCTCCCATATAGTGAACCTATCACTTCTGCAAGGTCTCATGCCATCACTCCTCAAGAAGTCACTCATACGCCCCATTTTGAAAAGCAAAGCTCTCAGCAAAGATGACCCTACCTCCTACCGCCCTATCTCAAGCATAACCTTCCTCGCCAAAATCATTGAAAAGGCAGTGCAGCAGCAGCTACAGGACCACATTGATGATACAAATGCCCTGGATGTACATCAATACGGGTTTCGACAACATCATGGCATGGAAACCCTCCTGCTAGCCTTGCTGGACAATCTACTTAAGGGTCTGGAGAACAAGAACAAGATGTATATGCTTATCTTCATTGATATCTCAGCTGCCTTTGACTCGGTGCATCACCCAACACTATTGGAACGACTTGAGTCCATAGGCATTGCAGGGACCCCACTAAAATGGTTCTCCTCCTATATAACAAACAGAATGCAGCAGGTCAATTTCAAACAATGATAAAGCAACCCCTTTCCCGCAAACCCAGGGCATTCCGCAAGGTTCCGCCCTCTCCTCCCTCCTATTCAACCTATACCTGCAACCAGTGTGCAAAATTTTCCAAGCCCACGAGATCAACTACCATATCTACGCGGATGACCTCATGCTCTACACACAACTAGATGCAAACAACCCGAACATCAGCAAGCTTGAAAAATGCCTACACGAGCTACAAATCTGGCTCCAACGAAAAAGAAATAACATGTTCATTAACCACAAGAAAACTGAAGCAATGTGTATCTCCAGGAAACCAGGATTCGAGCCCCCTAAAACTGTCACCATGAACAACAATAATTACAACATAAAATCGTAGATAAAATATTTAGGTGTGATGCTTGACAGCAACCTAAATATGGTCAGGCACCTTCGAAATACCAATCGAGCCATTTTCCATAAATTAAGAGTCCTGCAGCCTTTACGTAGCATCCTTGATCATGATGACTTCAGATCTGTCGCTCAGGCCCTCATCATTCCACACCTAGATTACTGCAATGCCATACTGCAAGGCCTACCAAAGAAAACTACAAATATTCTGCAAATGGCACAAAATGTTGCAGCCAGAATCATCATGCAAAAAGGACTCTCTGACCACATTACACCCACCCTAATTGAGCTGCATTGGCTCCCCATCACGGCCCGCATTCAATACAAAATGCTAGTCACTACTTTCAAACTTATCCATAATATAGCGCCTTCTCACCTCAACAGCTTGCTTTCCAATCCACCCAACAACAGAAGTAGGAGAGCAGCAAACCTCAACACCATCTGCCTCCCGAGATCATTCACAAAGACCAATGCTTGTACTAGTAACAGAGCTTTCTCATTTCCAGCTCCTACACTCTGGAATCGGTTGCCAAGTGATCTGCGTGAAATCTGTGATCTAAAGGACTTTAGAAAAGAGCTTAAGACGCACCTTTTCCAATCTCATTACAACCTTACCTCATGAGCTACACGCGGCCACGTGTAAATATGCAGATTCGGATCACTTATAAAGTTTTAACAGTCTTGTCAATTGTAATATGTATATAATGTACCTTGTGTGAACCTGTCAATTGTAAATATGTATATAATGTACCTTGGGTGAACCTCAACAACAATCAACTGTAAGCCTGTAACCTGTGTTTTTGCTGTGCTTCCCCCCCCCCCTCCCTAAATCAGTTTGTATACAGCCTTAATTCTGGCCAGTACAGCCAACCTTACCATGTGTAACAACCGCTGCTGATCACTGGAAGCAGCGGGATATAAATGTACACTAAATAAATAAATAAAATAAATAAATAAGATAGACAAAGGTTAGGACGCTCAGTCCAGGCAGCTAGAGGCCAGTACAGAGATTTTCATCGTTTTCATAATGCTCGTTTTGGTCAGTTTCAGAGAGGATGCCAGTTTGCTAGGAGTCAGGGGTTTCGAGGTTTTAGGGGAGCAGGCAGAGGTTTTGCAGCTTCCTCTACCTCTGCAAACCCAAGAAAATCACAATCAGATGAGGGATACCCAGGTGGATGTTATTCCTGTAGGGGGACGGCTCCGGGACTTTTATCCGGCCTGGGTTCAAATCACATCCGATCAGTGGGTGTTAGAGATCATTCAAAAGGGGTATGCGCTGGAACTTCAACGTCCAGTGCCCGATTTGTTTGTTCAATCTCCTTGCAAGGCACGCATAAGAGTGGCAGCAGTTTGCGAAACCTTGCAAAGACTTTTGAATTTGAAAGCTATTGTACCGGTACCGTTAAGTCAACAAGGTGCCGGTCGATACTCAATTTATTTTGTAGTTCCAAAGAAGGACGGTTCTTTTTGACTGGTGTTGGATCTTCGCGGGGTAAACCGTTATCTTCGGGTGACTCATTTTCATATGGAAACGTTGAAATCGGTGATAAGACCCTTACATTTGTTATGTGATTTTTACCTAACCTTGTTCCGTGTAAATATCTCATGTATATAGTTAACCCCTGTTATCCAAGTTTGCAGTCCTGTTCGTTGTAAAACCAGACAGCTTGTTGTTATGGTCATTGTGTTATGATGTAAACCACGCTGATGCCGAATAGCGCGGTATATAAGAAATTGTAATAAATAAAAAAATAAAATAAAATAATGGCAGTGAGGAAAGGAGAGTTTCTCTCATCTCTGGATTTAACAGAGGCGTATCTGCATGTTCCAATTCATCAGGAACATCAAAACTTTTTAAGATTTGCAGTTCCAAGGGGTCATTTCCAGTTTCAGGCATTGCCCTTCGGTTTGGCAACAGCTCCGCGAACATTTACAAAAGTAATGGTAGTGGTGGCGGCAGCATTAAGAAGAGAAGGAATTCTGGTTCACCCTTACCTGGACGATTGGTTGATTTGAGCAAAATCAGAAAGGGAAGGCAGATTAGCAAGAGACAGAGTAGTAGAATTTTTGAAAAGTTTAGGCTGGATAGTCAATATGACAAAGAGCAAATTGCTTCCGTCACAGAATCTGGAACATTTGGGTGCTCGGTTCGATACAAAAAAGGGAAGAGTTTTTCTTCATCGCTCTCAGGCGCTATGCATTAAAAAGTCTGGTGAAAGGTTTTTTGACAAGAAAGGAACCCACAACATGGCATTATCTACAATTGTTCGGAACCATGGCAGCAACTTTGGACTTAGTGCCATGGGCGAGAGCTCATATGCGACCGTTGCAAAGAGCACTGTTGAGAAGGTGGTCACATCAAAGGAGTCCACTATCAAAGAAATTACCATGTCTTCCGGAAACGCGTCAAGCTCTACAGTGGTGGTTAAGATCGGAGGTGCTAGAGTTGGGAATGAATCTGGAGTCTCCGGATTGGTTCCAGTTAACAACAGATGCCAGTCTAGTGGGCTGGGGGGCACACTTCCAAGGAAAGTTTGCTCAAGGTCAATGGACCAAAGAGGAGAAAGTGTGGTCCATAAACAGATTGGAGTTGAGAGCAGTAATTTTAGCTCTGCGAGCATTTCAGCATTACCTTCGGGGGAAGGCTATTCGGGTGCTATCAGACAACGCAACCGCAGTAGCTTACATCAATCGTCAAGGGGGCACAAGCAGTATTCCTCTGGAGACCGAGGCAGAGCAGTTGTTCATCTGGGCCGAGAAGAACTTGGAGGCTTTGTCTGCAAGTCATGTTGCAGGAGTAAGCAATGTCGAAGCAGATTTTCTGAGTCGGGTGAGGGTGGAACCAGGAGAGTGGGTTTTACACCCTCAGGTGTTTCAGTTGTTAGTAAAGCATTGGGGGATTCCGGTGATGGATCTCATGGCAACATTCGAGTCAGCAAAGGTCGATCGATTTTACAGTCGAAGATGAGAAAGGATGTCGGAAGGTCTGGATGCTCTAAATCAAAGTTGGCCGAAAGGACAGCTTCTATATATCTTCCCTCCATGGGCGTTGATAGGTCTAGTTCTACAAAGAGTGGAGCATCACAGGGGATTTGTGATATTAATAGCTCCAGATTGGCCAAGACGGCTGTGGTATGCGGGATCTCATGAGACTGTTGGTAGATCATCCTTGGCGTTTACCAATAAGAAAAGACCTGTTAAGTCAAGGACCCTTACACATGCCTCAAGTGGATCGATTCTCGCTTACGGCTTGGCTCTTGAAAGGGCAAGGTTAAGAGCTAGAGGATACTCTTCAGCAGTGATTTCTACTTTGTTAAGGTCAAGAAGGAAATCTACATCTTTGGCTTACATTCGCACGTGGAGAATATTTGAGGCATGGTGTCAGAACAAGGACGTTGAAGCGTTGAGAACGTCTATTTCTCAAGTTCTATCTTTTTTGCAGGAAGGTTTTGAGAAGGGATTAGCTCCAGCATCGCTAAAGGTTCAACTAGCGGGGCTTTCTTGTTATAGAGGGAAGGTAAAGGGTGAAGCGATTGGAACACATCCTGATGTGAAGCGTTTTTTGAGGGCGGTTACTTTATTGAGACCACCGTGCAGACCACGGGTTCCTTCTTGGAGTCTCAATTTGGTTTTGGAGGCCTTAGTAAATGAGCCTTTTGAGCCATTATCTCGAGCGTCGCTAAAGGATCTTTCGCTTAAGGTAGTATTTCTGGTGGCTATTGCGTCAGCGCGAAGAATTTCTGAATTACAAGCTTTATCTTGTAGAAGACTTTTTCTGTTATTCTTAAAAGGTAAAGTTCTTTTAAGGCCGATTCCTTCTTTTTTACCTAAGGTGGTATCGGTTTTTCATATGAGTCAGGAAGTATCATTACCAGTTTTTGATAAGAAAAGTAAAGAATATCCAATTAATAAGTTATATCTTTTGGATGTGCGTAAGGCATTGAAGTTGTATTTGAAAAGAACACAAGAATTCCGTAAATTGGATAGATTATTTGTTCTCTTTGCAGGCCCAAGGAAGGATCAAGCGGCTTCTAAAGCTTCTATAGCTAGGTGGCTTAAGGAAGCTATATCTTCTTCATATTTATTAAAAGGTAAGGCAATTCCAAAAGGACTTAGGGCGCACTCAACGAGAGCACAAGCTGCGTCCTGGGCTGAGTACAGTTTGGTACCGCCTGTGGACATTTGCAGAGTGGCTACTTGGTCATCAATGAATTCTTTTGTGAAACATTATAGGCTAGACTTACAAGCAGAGGCGGATACCTGTTTTGGTACGGCTGTGCTTCAGGCTGGTCTAGCAGGACCCACCCATTAGATTGTACTGCTCTGATATATCCCAGAGATTCCGGGACTGGACTGGAGTGACGTAAAGGAAAGGTAAATTAGACTTACTTGCTAATTGTTGTTCCTTTAGAAACTCCAGTCCAGTCCCGCATCCCTCCCTGATATGCGTTTGTTTTAAAATAGTGTTTAAGTTTATAGCCTGAAGCAGGTATATATGAGTTTTATGTTAGCCTTTAGAGTTAATTTAGGTTTTCTAATGCTTTTGGATATTCTTAAGAAAGCAATATTCCTTAGAGTAGAGATGGTGAGCAATATTAAAAAAAAAAGTAAAAAAAATTAATGTTTAATTTTGATAAATAAGAGAGTTGCTTAATTGTTGCTCTGGTGAGTCTGCTTTGTCAATAGGAAAACTGGAGCGAGTGGGCGGGCCCTCGGGTAGTTATACGGATGACATCAGAAGAATGTTATGATTCAGTCTCCAAACAACTGCAGGAGGATCTGTATCCCAGAGATTCCGGGACTGGACTGGAGTTTCTAAAGGAACAACAATTAGCAGGTAAGTCTAATTTACCTTTAGTCTTCCCTATATAATATAAGAAGCAGGGGTAATAAATCAAATAGACCACCATATGCGTGCACAAGTTGAAAATTGTCTAAAATATAAAACCTTACAAGGTACATGTGAATGAATCACCTGCATATGACTGGGCATAAACAGAACAATATCTAAATGGGTAGAGATCATTTAATGATGGTGATAACACAGAAGAATCAATAACTGATGAAACCAAATGATCCCATAAATTCTGCACCCTTTTAAAAGCAAAAATAGGGGGATATTTAAATTCATCTTAAACTTCAAGAATGGATCAGTGCTTTAAAATAATAGGCCCAATATTTAGTTGGGCAGTGCTGGGTGCTGCATCAGTGCATAGCCCACCCGCCATCTGTCTAACCCAGATTTTCAATGCCAGGTCATATGCAGCCCTGGCATTGAAAATCTAGTTATTGCCGCACAATCCGGAAGCCACGGGAGCAAGGGTTTTCCATGCCTATCTTTAAGGAACCAGGTAGCATCGAAAATCACTGCAACCCAGTTAGCCACTTTCTCCACCCCCGCTCTGCCCCAGAATGCCCCGATGCTAACTGCATGGCATTGGGGTGTGTAAGAGACAAACCATGGAATTTTCAATGGCACTACTCATGTTAAGGCATTTACATGGGTAACTACAGCAGTTACCCTTGTAAATGCCTTCGAACATTTGACCCAATATAGTTAACTTGCATGGACAGAATATTGAAAGACAAGGTGCATACCAGACATTCAGTTTCAGATGTAAAGGTAGGTAGCAACAGCCATCGACGTGACACATGAGAGACCCAACAGTAAGCTCTCTTAATAATATGTCCCTCACTTGGTTTGCAGCTTATCATGCTGTGAGGGCTTGCGTCATCAGTGATGCTGAGAGCTACGTTCTTGGTAGCTTAACTACTGGCACAGTCTCCCAAGATAGACAGGTCTCAGCTGAGGTGCTGTAGCAGCTGATAAGCATGCAATAAATAATACCAGGAGTCAGTTCAAAGATCCAAGCCAATTTATTGTGCACAAGGCTCAGATAGTCAAGCTTCAAAAAGGACTTGACAAAGCTCTTACAGAAACATATTCATTTTATACATTTTTCTTCAGCTTGATACATGCAGACTTTCTATTGGTCCCAATGCCCCTTGCACTTGTCCAATCAGGGACCCTCTCTGGGCCTAGCACCCTGCTCCCCCTTCCCAGGCTATTCTAACAATGGTACAGTTTCTAGGTATTGATACAAATCTACTGCAGGGTCATTTCTGGCTCTAGGAATGCAGGTATTGAAACATTTCTATCATCAGAACATAAGAGAATAATGAAAGATTTATGTATTCATGAAGACTCCTTATTAAGCAGTTTAAAACAGCTTTCTCAGACTTTTACAGATCTTTAGTTCTAACTAAGATGGGGGTTGGAATCAGGGCCTAACTTACAGGCCTTTCATATTTGCAGACTATTATAGGCCATAGCCTGCCACGGTGCCAGACTAAGACAAATCACCCATCTGGGCAGCAGCAGAATGAGATGGTGTTGGTGGTGGAGGATCACATTTCTGTGACCACTGCAACAACACTAGAATTACCTGCATGGAAGAAAGGCCTGGCAAATCTACTTCTGTATCTTGCCACAAAACTCCAATGGATAGTCACAAAACAAATTGCACTATACTGCTGGAAGATGAAACCCCCAGGTCAAAAGGTACTCAACTGGCTACTGGGAATGAGCTGAAGACTTCTCAGAGTAAAGCCAGTATTTATGATGTGGTTGGATCAAAACCCTCGAGACATCTGATTGCTGATGGAGCTGCACATGAAATGGGAGTCAGAAGTTGCAAAGATGCCTTACATATTGGGACATAGACCATATGAAGCATGAACCAAGGGAAGTTGGAGGTGGTCAAGAATGAAATGAAACGTGTACAATTCACTCGATCTGTTGGGTGTCAGTGAACTGAAATAGATTACATCAGGCACTTTGCATCTGATGATCACATGGTCAACTATGCTGGAAATGAAAGACAAAGAAGAAATGGAGCTGAATTTATAATTAAGAAGAAACTTGCAAGAACTATAATGAAATACAATGCAGTGAATGCTTAATTTTTATTCATCTATGAGGAATGCCCATCAACCCAACTATAATTCAAGTAAATGTCCAACAACAGCTGCAGAAGAGGATGAATAGGATGAAGTTGATGAGTTCTAAAACAAGTATAAGCTGAAATTGACAGAACTTGCAGATATCCTGATAGTCATGGGTGACTGGAATGCAAAAGTTGGCAACAAAGAAGAAGGCAAAGTGATTGGAAAATATGGACTTGGCAACAGACATGAAGCTGGAGAAAGACTGATAGAATTCTGCAAGACCAATGATCTATTCATCTCAAACACATTCTTCCAGCAACACAAGCACCTACTATACACGTGGACTTCACCCAATGGAATGTACAAAAATCATTGACTAATCTGTGGAAGACAATGATGGAAAAGCTCGATAACATCAACCAAGACAAAACCAGGAGCTGACTGTGATACAGATCACCAATTACTAGTTTGCAAACTCAAACTTAAGTTGAAAAAGAGCAAGTCACTCATGAATGTATCAAAATATGACCTGGATTTTAAAGACTGCCTGCAAAACCGATTTGCTGCTTTAGATAAAAATGACAGAGCTCCAGAAGAGTTATGGGATGGCATCAAGAAGGTTGTGTTGCAAGAATGTGAGAAGTCTCTTCAAAAGGTGAAAAAGCAAAAATGGCCAAAACCTCTGAAAATTTCCCTGAAAAGCTGAGAAGCTAAAGCCAGAGGAAAAAGAGAAGTAATCACAGAGCTCAACAGAGATTTCCAGTGTACAGCAAGACAAGACCAGGAGAAATACTACAGTGATGCATTGAAGGAAATAGAAGCAGAAACTATTAGAGGAAGAACAAGATCAGCTTTCCTAAAGCTATGAGCGTTAAAGAAAAAATTCCAGCTACAAGTTGCTCAATGATCCATGTTGAATGATGCTGAGAAGATCAAGAAAAGGTGTAAAGAATGTACAAAGTCATTAAACCATAAAGACCAAGTGGACCAATATCTTTTCAACCTGTACCTTATGATCAGGAACCATTTGTAATGAAAAAAGAAATCAAAGCAGCATTGAAAGCCTTATCAAAGCACCAGGCATTGATGGCATTCCCATTGAAGTATTACATCAATTGGATATAGCTGTTACCATACTTACAAGGTTCTGCTATGAAATTTGGAAGACAAATTCATGGCCAACTGACTGGAAAAGATCTGTGTTTAGAAACATAGAAACATGATGACAGAAAAAGACCACATGGCCTATCTAGTCTGTCCTTCCATATCAACTACTACAACATTCCCCTTTTTTCCTTTAGAGATCCTCTGTGTTTGTCCCATGCTTCTTTGAATTCAGATACTGTCCTCATCTCTACCACCTTCACTGGAAGACTATTCCATGGATCCACCACTCTTTCTGTACAGAAACATTTCCGCATGTCACTCCTGAATCTATCCCCTTTCACTCTCATCCCATGTCCCCTCGTAGCAAAGCTTGCTTTCAATCAAAAGAGGCCCTCCTCCTGTGCATTTATGCCACGGAGGTATTTAAATGTCTCAATCATATCACCTCTATCCTGCCTTTCCTCTAAGGTGTACATATTAAGATCCTTACATCTGTCCTCATATGCTTTATAATGAGACCACTAACCATTTTAGTAGCCAACCTCTGTACGGACTCCAGCCTATTTATATCCTTTTGAAGGTGCAGTCTCCAGAATTGCACACAATGCTCCAAATGAGGTCTACCAAAGACTTATACAGAGGCACTATCACCTCCTTTCTTCTGCTGGCCATTCCTCTCCCTATGCACCCAAGCATCCTTCTAGCTTTTGCCATCGCCTTTTCTACCTGTTTAGCTACTTTAAGATCATCAGACACAATCACACCTAGGTCCCGCTCTTCTTTAATGGACAAAAGTACTTCACACCCTATACTATATTGCTCCCTTGGATTGCTGCAGTCCAAATGCATGACCTTGCATTTTTTAACATTAAATCTCAGCTGCCAAATTCTAGACCATTCTTTAAACTTAGCTAGATCCCTCCTCATGTTATCTATACCGTCCTGGGTGTCTACTCTATTGCAGATTTTGGTATCATCCACAAAGAGGCAAACTTTACCCGACAGCCCTTCTGCTATATCACTAACAAAGATATTACAAAGAATCGGACCAAGGACAGATCCCTGGGGCACACCACCTCTGAGTGAGCTCCATTTACCTTTACTCTTTGTCACCTCCCACTCAACCAATTTCTAACCCAAGCAGTAACTTAAGGGTCCATCCCTAGGGTGCTCAGTTTGTTTATAAGTCACCTTTGAGGAACGGTGTCAAAGGCTTTATGAAATCTAAATACACCACATCTAGGGCTCTCCCTCAGTCCAGCTCCCTGGTCACCTAGTCAAAGAAATCAATCAGATTTGTTTGACAAGACTCGCCTCTGGTGAATCCATGCTGCCTCTGATTCTATAATCCTCTGGACTCCAGAAACCTCACTATTTTCTCTTTCAGCAGCGTTTCCAATAGTTTACTTACCACTGAAGTTAAACTAACCATCCTGTAGTTTTCAACCACATCCGTACTTCTGCTTTTGTGCCACTCTCCAGTCCTTGGGCACCACTCCCAACTCCAACAAGGCATTGAAAAGTTTATACCAATACTGAAGAAAGGTGTTCTGACTAAAAGTGGAAATTATTGCACAATCACTCCGATCTCACATGCCAGCAAGATTCTACTCAAAATCATTCAGGAGAGACTACAACCATACCTGGAATGAGAACTGCCTGCAAGCAAGGTTCAGGAAAGGGCGAGGAATGAGAGACATTATCGGGATGTGAGATGGATCCTTGAAAAAACAAATGAATACCAAAGGGATATCCATATGTGTTTTATAGACTACATCAAGACTTTTGACTATGTGAGCCATGAGAAACTCTGGGCCCCTTTAAGAAGCATTGGTATACCAGAACACCTGTTTGTTCTCTTGCACAACCTTTACATTGATCAATAAACAACTAGGAGAAACAGAATGGTTTAAAATCAGCAAAGGTGTAAAACAAGACTGCATAATTTCCCCCTACCTGTTTAATTTATATGCAGAAGAAATCATCAGAGAAACAGGACTTTATGAAGACCACCGAGGTGTGAAGATTGGTGGAAGACTCATCAACAACCTTCGCTATGTTGATGATACCACATTACTAGATAAAAGTGATGGAGATTTGAAACATTTGCTTCTCAAGATCAAGGAATATAGTCTTAAAATGGGTCTTCACCAGAGCTACTCAAATCCAGTCCTGGAAGTCCGCAACCCTGCAGGTTTTCGGGATATCCCTAATGAATCTGCATGAGATATATATGCATTAGAGATATCCTGCCAACCTGACTGGTTTGTGGCCCTCCAGGGCTGTATTTGGAGACCCCTGCCTTACACCTCTGTCATTTAAGATTGTGAGTGGGCAAGGTACAGATGTCCTAGACATCAAAAGGGTAGATAGAATGTGTCACATTCCTGCTCGATTCTCACCACCACCAAAAAGTTGTCTAATAGACAATATTTTGGTGGTGGTGAGAAGCGAGGAGGAATGTGACAAATTCTATCTAACCTTTTTGATGTCTTGGACAAGAGCAATAAGTTGAGCCTTTAGCTGTAATTTAAAGCAGAGAAATGATAAACAAAAATAAAGAGAGGGAGGTAAGAAATTCCATAAGGTAGGAGCAGTAATGCAGAAGGAGATGAGCAGGCCAGGGACATGCAAGCCAGATGTGGGCCAGGGATGGTCAGGAGGCCCAGAGAGGCAGAGAAGAGGGCACAAAGGGGAGAATAGATAGAAAGACGTCATGACAAGACTGGAGAATTACCAGTAAAAAAGGCACAATGCATGAGAACAAGAACCTTATACTGAACATGGAAGAGAACACGTAACCAATGCTTGACAAGGAAAAGAGGGGTGACATAATCATGGTAGCATGCATTGTGAGGGAGTCAGAGGGCAGTGTTTTGGATTAGCTGTGACTGACAAATTTGATACTGGGGAAGACCAGAAAGAAGGGAATTGGCCTAATCAATAACCAGAGAATGGAGAAGTAAATGGATAGAGGATTGATCAAGAAGCTTTGATGTAGAATGGATCAGGTGAAGAACATGAAAGCGCCACCAAAGAGATGTGTGATGTGAAGGAAAGCTGAGAATCAAAAAGAACACCCAGAATTTTAACAGAGGTTTGTAAAGGGAGCAGAACACCATGAATGGAAGGGGAGCAGGAAAGGTGACGGGGCTAGGATTGGCAAACAAAAGAGAGATGGATTTAGAGGTGGAGTCCATTGGTGGAGAGTCCAAGTTGCAATGACATTAAGTTTTGAGAAACCCGTGAAATGACCAAGGGAGAGAAAGCAGGAAAATGAAATAGGAACTGAATATCGTCAGCATAGATAAAGAAAACAATATCAAGGGACTCAAAAAGGAAGGCAAGGGGAGCTAAGTAAACATTAAAGAGGATAGGACTGAGAAACAGAACCCTGTAGAATGCTGCAGTGGAGAGATTATGGGGCAGAGAGGACCAAAGCAATCCTGTAAGAGTGACCATAGAGATAGGAATGAAATCAGTTAAGAGCAGAGCCAAAGACAACAATAGAGGCGAGCTGGGAAAGAAGAAAAGAGTGATTAACCAAGTCAAAAACTGCAGTGAGGTTGAGAGAAACAAGAAGAACCTGATGATGTGAATCCAGGGCAGTGTGAAGATAATCCATGACAGCCACCAAGGAGTGTTCAGTAGAGAGAGAGAGATGAAAGCCAATCTGATATGAGTGAAGATCCTGGACAGAAAGAAAGAAATCTTGAAGCTGACGTGCAACCAAGTGTTCAATGACCTTAGAGAGGAAGGAAAGAAGGAAGAATGGATGATAATTAAGAGGGTCAGTAGGATCTGTAGCAGTAGGCTTAAGTAAAGGAAAAACAATGCCTTCCTTCCATAAGGACAGAAAGAGGTCAGATGTAAGTGACAGCAAAATGATTGAAAAGATCTGTGGAAGAAAGGAATCACTGAGAAGCTTTAAGAGTCAAGAGGATAATGGAGCAGAAGGGGCAGTGGTAGGGCAGGAAGAGGCAATGAGGTGTGATAGTTCAGAAAAATGAAGGGGAAAGAGTCCACTGGAAAGAGTGACTGCAGGAGAGGGAGATGGGGAGGGGAAGGGGAAGGGTGAGAGAGGAGGGGAAGGCAGGGTCAGTACAAGGCAGGGAATACTGAAGGAAAGTGAACTCCTGATGTAAGGCACTAACAAAAGTCTGGGGGGACAGATGAAACAGGAGAGGGGGCAGCAGGGGGATCAGTCAAGAAGTGTAAAAGGTGATAGAGGCAAGAGGAAGAGGTGTCTTGGTGAACCAGTGAAGAGTAGTATGACTGCTTAGCTTTAGTAATAGCAGTGTGGTAATGGCGGAAAGCATACTGGAAAGAAGAAAGCAGAGGGGGACCACGATTTACACAAACGGCGCTCCAGGTGGTGAACCTGGTGCTATAGCCCAGGATGATACCAAGGCTTTGAAGAGGAAGAGGGAGACCTAAGGGGAGCAATGTGATCAAAGGTAGAGGACATTGAGGGAAACGAAGGGGAAAAGAAGGACAACTGGTTACAAAGGAATCTGGAGTGAATTTGTGTAGGTGAAGATGCCGTAGACGTGCAGGGGCAGGGAGAGGACTCCGAGCAGAGGGAAGAGAAATGGAAAAGATAACAAGATAATGATCAGTACAGGGAAGAGGTGTAGCAGAGGGTGATGAAGAGGAGAGAGCGGGATATCTAATAACCAAATCAAGGACTCATCCAGCAACATGGATGGAAAAAGTAACAAATTGCTGTAAGCCCAGAGAAGGAAGGAAAACTAGAAGATCTTTGGTGGGAGGATTGAGTGGAGGGGGGGGGGGGGGTGAGAGGTGAAGATGAAAGTACTCCAATAACAATACAGGAATTGAATCATTGAATCAAGTAAATAAGCGATGAAGTTGTAGAGGACATGCAAGGACTCCAGGGAGACAAACTGTGTCCTTTTCTCCTCCACGGGTTTTCCCTCTTTCCTGTCTGGTGCTGCAGTGTGACTCACTTTTAAAGACCCACCTAAGCTTAAGTTGATGACGTCACTGGGGCCTCTGGACATCCAGAATGTTTCTGAGATCAGCCGGGGATATCCAGGTTCCTGGGAATGCCCCAGCTACACCTTCACCATCCCCCGTTCAGACTTGGACATCCTCATACTGGGGATGTCTGTAGACTCAGCTTCTAAAATGGCTTTGGAGATGTCTCTATGCCCATTTTCAAAGTCCAAAGCATGAACAGAGTTTCCAAATGACCCCTTTAGAACCCGATCCCTTAAGGGGCACATCCGGGCCATCTGGACGGCCCCAAATAGGACAGACCTGTTAGTACCTGATTCTGTACCGAGAGAGCTAAATGTTCCCAAGGGTGCAGGATCAGGCACTGAGACAGCCCAGCATGCCCCTGCAACCCTGCAGGAGACATATTCCCTGCTTCACCGCTAGCTCACTGCAGTGCCAACCCCCATTTCCCTGCTGACTGATCCTCGTTGAGGGCAGCCAGGGCCTGGATCGGGTAGCGGGGCCTCACTGTTCATGGCTCTGTTGCTCCTGGAGGGGCTGCCTGGCCGCATCAAAGGGACACCTTGTGCTTATTCCACCTCCGGGGTGGAATAAACTGGGCATCCTCACGGTATTCCACGGATATACAGGGCCATGACCTGAATCGGCCCTTTACATACAGGTGCCTGTCCTGCCCACGGTCTGCCCACTCTTTGCCCCCATGCCACTCCCATCCTGCTCTCCCCGCATAGCAACTTTGTGCATGCTAGAAGAGTCTTTTGGCATTCGGAAAGGACAGCTAGTGGGGATGTACAGTCTCGCTATTAGCCTTACTGAATCGGGCCCTTAATGAATAAGAATGTCCTCATTATAAAGGTGCTAATTGACGTTGATAATCTGCAAAACTGTAAAACATAAGGACTGAACATTTGGTATAAGCTGACCATTTTCAACTGTTTGCACTGCTAACTAATTGTCAACATGGAAGACAAACTGTAGACCCATTTAAATGTAGATTTACAGCATTAATTATATGGCTTTATTTGATTTATTTATCCGTCTATATCCTCTATGTATCATTTTCCTCAGAATATGCGATTGATGATCGTTTTGTGCTAGAGGATCTGTCCATAAAATTTTGAAAAGTTCCAAAGACTTTTTTTTGCATACGAGCAAACTATTTACAAAATAAGATTTTAACCCTGCAAATTACATATTTTTTTCACAAGTCGTGTTTCATAAGGCCCTTCTTAACACATTTGTATTACAAGAATAGTGAATATGTGCTTAAGTTCACATGGTATTTACCTCCTTTTATCAGGGATGCAAATCTTTTGTAAGTATGCATCTTAGATATTCTCAAAAATCTAGAATACACAAAAAACTGCCTTTCATTATGCGCTTTAAATATTGCCCTACCAACTCTTTGAGAATTCTTATAAAGTTTTATTGATGTGTATCTTTAGAACAATTAAACCAGCCTTTTCAATTTACACTGCCGTTATAATTCAAAAGTTAATGCAATCTGAATCGTCTTTAATGGCCTCATGATATATAAACACATTTATACATGTTCCTTTTGATAAAATGGAAAGGACCACTGCAAAACATGGTATAATAATCGGTAAAACACAAGTCCTTAATGTACAATTCAAAATTTATTTTTATATCATCGGTTCGGACTCTGGGTGCCGCTGTTCACCAATAAGGTAGAAAAATTGTAAAGAGAACCTCCGGCCCCCTCTCTACTCTTACGCAGAAGACGGATATAGAACCGAAGGATGGGAAATTCTCACCATTGCTCTATTTTCATTTGAAATTATTTAGAATCAAATTGTACCTGCTCGATATCATTTAAATAGTTTTTTTTCTTCAATATCTGAAGAGTAGTATACTCATATTTAGCAGGCAACGCCTCTAAAATGAAAATGGCAGATAGACATGGACGTTGCCGTATTAAAGGTGAATTTCTGTTTTGCATTATTATATCTATTGTTTGCGAGACAACTTGTGGACAGATTCGCTATTCCATCCCTGAAGAAATGGATAAATATTCTTTCGTGGGCAATATTGCAAAGGATCTACGACTGGATATTAAGGAGCTATCTGAACGCGGCGTCCGCATTATTTCAAGAGGTAGGACTCAGTATTTTGTTCTTAGTTTGGAAGACGGATATTTGCACATCAATGAACAGATAGATAGAGAGCATATATGTGGACAAACCGGCCAGTGTCTCTTACATTTTGATATTGTGGCTCAAAATCCAGTAGCGCTTTACCGAGCTGAAGTAGAAATTCAGGATATAAATGACAACGCTCCCAGTTTTCAAAACGATGGAATAATATTAGAGATCAGTGAGATCAGTGCCCCAGGAACCCGTATGTCCTTACCTAAAGCAGTGGACCCAGACGTTGGTCTCAATTCTCTCCAAAAATATCAGCTTACTCCCAATGAGTATTTTAATATAGATATTGGTAAGGACGCCGGTCACAGCAAGCATGTCGATTTAGTGCTAAAAAAGACTCTGGATCGAGAAGAAGTGGCAACTCATGATCTAATGCTCATTGCCACTGACGGGGGGGATCCGGTCAGATCAGGTACAATGCAGATCAAGGTGCTGGTTTTAGATATAAATGACAATCCTCCAGTATTTGCCCAATCTGTTTATAAAGTGAATGTGGCCGAAGACTTAGCTGAGGGAACGCTGTTAACTACAGTTAAAGCTACTGATGCAGACGAGGGGTCACGTGCTGAGGTAACCTATTCATTCAGCAATATTCCGGTCAACCCCTCCCCAAAAATCCAAGTGGACCCGAAAAAAGGAAGCATACATCTCACAGGACAGCTGGATTTTGAAGAAGCACAATTCTATGAAGTAGAAATACAAGCAAAGGACAATGACGGTTTGGTAGCTCGCAGCAAAGTCGTGATAGAAGTTGTCGATGTGAATGACAACGCCCCCAAAATAACAATTACAAC
Source organism: Ichthyophis bannanicus (assembly GCA_033557465.1). Lineage (NCBI taxonomy): Eukaryota > Metazoa > Chordata > Amphibia > Gymnophiona > Ichthyophiidae > Ichthyophis > Ichthyophis bannanicus. Next base: position 85,088,412 of record CM066050.1, on the reverse strand, counting down.
TTTCTCTTCGTCGATCTCCGAGGATTCTGCTCCTGGTACCGTAATTGCTATCTTCAATGTGCAAGACATAGACTCTGGAGAGAATGGTCGGGTGTCTTGTTCGGTCCCTGAAAAGCTTCCCTTTCAATTAAAAGAGTCATTTGACAATTATTACAGTCTGGTAACTGACCAACTTCTTGATAGGGAACAGGTTTCCGAATACAATATAACTATTACAGCGACGGACAAAGGAAGCCCTCCCTTGTCTACAACTCAACGTATTCTATTGTTAATCTCGGATATAAATGACAATCCCCCTGTGTTTTCTCAGACATCATACTCCGTCTATGTAACAGAAAACAATCCAATAGCAACTTCCATTTTCTCTGTAAAGGCTACTGATCTTGACTGGGGACAAAACGCCAGAGTGACTTATTCCATAATGAACAATCTCGCACATGAAGTCCCTTTGTTTTCCTATGTCTCGATTAACAGGGATAGTGGAGCCATCTATGCTCTTCGATCTTTTGACTATGAGCATACCAAGGACTTTCAGATCCAAGTGGGAGCTCATGATGGAGGTTACCCATCTCTTAGTAGTAATATCACTCTTACTGTGTTTATTTTGGATAGCAATGACAATATTCCTGAAATCTTACACCCTTCATTGCCTACCGATGGTTCCCTTGGAGTGGAGTTGGTCCCTCCTTCCTCTCCTACAGGCTATCTAATTACTAAGGTGGTAGCCGTTGATGCAGACTCTGGCCAGAATGCGTGGCTCTCCTTCCAGTTGCTGAAGGCTACAGACCCGGGACTCTTCACCGTAGGATTTTACAATGGAGAAGTGAGAACATCCCGCCACTTTCTGGACAAAGATGCTCGCAAACAAAATGTAGTCATTTTAGTCAAGGACAACGGTCAACCTCAACGCTCTGCCACGGTTACTGTCACAATCGTGGTGGCTGACGGTATCCCTGAAATATTGTCAGATTTAAGTAATCTTTCATCTTCTAAAAGCACAGGCTCTAATCTCACATTGTATTTGGTGATAGCCATTGCTTGTGTTTCTTGTATGTTCTTGATGTTTTTAATAGTGTTGTTGGCACTCCGACTTCATAGATGGAAGAAAACGCAGTTTGATTCATCCAAAACAAACTTCAGTGGCATTCCTACCTCTCAGTTTATTGGTATAGATGGTGTCAGAGCGTTTCTCCAGGAAGTTTCCCTATCCACGGATTCTGTGAAAAAGCACTCTGTGTACGGCTACGCTAGCAATGAAGATAACCTTACAAATAACCCAATTGACAAGGATTTGGATCTCATATTTCTGCAGGACGGAAGCTTATACAAAGAGAACGTCATAAGCGAGGTTAGCATTTTAATCTTATTTGAAATTCTCAAGTTTTTTAAATATTTTATCCTAATTTTGTTTGATGCATCCCACTTTTGCAGGTTTGACAGTCTCAGTCAAACTAATTATTTAAATAGTTTTTTTTTTCACCAATGCAAGTCTATTTTCAACTAATATCAATATCAATTGTGGTTTGAAATCTGGCAGATTCTGTATTTCATTTGTGTGCCTAGAATAAAAAAAATATTCTGTAAACTACTGTGTGAGCTTCACATCACCAGCTCGATGTCATAGTATGTGCAGAGGAAGCACACTGTTGTATTCTTCTGTATTCCTGCTGCAATTATATTAGTCTAAATATGGAAGGGCAAGTCAACATTTGCAAACTGAGCTTTTTCTGACTTAAGGTTGAGGGACTAGTACTTGCTTGAACTACTGAAACCACAGCTGCAGTTAGGGATCAAGATACATTTGGTAGGGTAAGGTCCAGCTCATTAGAATCTAAGTAACTCCAGTTTTGATGTTAAATCCCATTTGAGTTCATGCTTGGATTGCAATATTTTTAGTACATGAGTATTTAACATTTATCTAATGTTAGATTTCTACCAAAAGCTGCATTTTTTGTTTGGAGATGCTCAATTCACATCAGACTGAGTTAGCAAGCTGGAAAATTTGGAATGTCCTAAAAAATTAGTTTTTTGCTACAAGGTTGGCTAAGAAACTAGACAAAAGTGCTACATGAGTCAGCCTAATATAAAGAGATGTCAGACTGTAATCCTGGGCATTGTAAACTACTCAGGTTTCCAAGATATTTCTAATGAATATGCATGAGGCCTATTGTGTGCATCACTCCTATTGTATGCAGAGAGGGACATCCTAAGAACTGGACTAGTTTGTGGCCCTCTAGTATTGCAGTTTCACACCCCTGATCGCGATCATTCTCCCATCCTTTATTTACTTTATCTGTCTTTCTGCTGTATATAAATCTCTCTCCCTCTCTGTCTATAGATAGATAGAGCTAGTTCTGTCTATTTATCTATTTCAAGAGAGAGAGGGCAATAGATAGTTGTGAACATAGTTCCACAGCCCAATAGAGACCAGCTCCAGTTGAGCCAGAAACCCAAATAATCAAGAGGAAACTAAAAGGTCTCTGTACCTCTGTATTATACTATGGCCTATTTAAACACTAAAGTTGTGGCACATCATGAAGACTCTTCCCTGTATTTTCTGTACGTTTGAATGACAGTAAATAGATTCTATTTTAAAGATTTTGCACAAATCAATTTAGTTGCTTTTTCAAATGTATCTTTTAATTTCCTGAACTTGTTTGTTGAGCTATCTTAATAGTTTCTATATAAGTGAATAGTAGTATTTCTGTTTCTTTAAATATGTCCACTAAATACATTGGTGTTGTCTAAGCATATGGCATATATTAAGTGGTCAGAATGAGTTTAGAAATTGTGGTATTATGCACAAATGCAAGGAATTTATTCTATTATAGTAGGGGAATATGCTCTAGTAGGGAATATGTGTTCTGTAAATAGAAAATGCACTTGATGCCACCACATACTGTCCCATATTATATCACACATTATGCATTATGTGTGGCTTCCCATGAAGAAATTATTTTACACACCAAGAACATAAGAACATAAGATATGCCATACTGGGTCAGACCAAGGTCCATCAAGCCCAGTATCCTGTTTCCAACAGTGGCCAATGTAGGTCATAAGTACCTAGCAGTTTCCCCAAAAGACACAGATTCCAAACTGCTTGTATTGGGTCAAGCAGTGATATCCTGGGTCCCCTTTAATAATGGCTCATGGACCTTTCCTCCAGGAACTTGTCCAACTCCTTTTTAAACCCAGCTATATTTTTACCATTTTCCTATGAGGAATTAAAAGAAGGTCAGATGAATGTTTAGACCACAGAAAGCTAGATGTTTTCCAGTTTGGAAAGCTTTAGAGGGCCAAGTCATTTATGAAAGATAACCTACATGCTCTCCTAGCTACTGTAACTAAAATAGCATCTCACAAAACAATTGCAATTCTATATTATTTTAAAACACTGATTCACTGCATGAGATAACTAGGTCATCAAAACCATCAGCAGGTCAACTGATTGCTCCCCTCTGAGTCTATGCAGAGATAGAATTCAGGTCACTGAAAACCCAGTCATATGTAGGGAGGGATGTGCAAACAAACACATTTTTTTTTCAGTTTCCCATTTAGTATACAGAATTGTTTTTTATTTTCATCACTTCCCATCTATGCCACTTGAAATTGAACATGGCCAAAACTGAGCTTCTTATCTATCAGCATCTTACACCATTTCTTCCAGATTATTTCTGAAATGCCCTCACAGGCTGTTCTAGAGACTCATTCCTTGATAAAACCAGAGGCTACTCCTGTAATCCTGGAGTCACTTTTAAGAGCCTCTGTTTTATAATTCCTTTATTTTCCAAGGCATTACCCATTGGAGTGTGTCTTCAGCATCTATTCCTCCTACTTATACTAGTCATTTGTGCCCCCTCCTGGATACATATGGTAGGTAGCCTGGTAAAAGAAATATTTGGGTCCTTTACATCTAGTCTTCAGACAGTTGCTGTTAGCTAGATATCTCAGGAAGTAAAATCAGCATGAAATCTAGCATCTCGTTACTTTCATGTCTCCTTGCCTGATCTTCGATTTCATGCATCTGCATAGCAAGTTTCAATAGTAAAACAGATTCTTTTGCTTCACTATGCTAAGTTCATTTTCTGCCAAAATTCTCTACTTTGCCTTGTCTATGCAGGATACTGCCTGCTGCAGCTCAGAGAGGGTGCAACTAAGTCTCCTTGAATTTGATAGAGTTGACCACCTAACCCAGTATGATAAATCTCAATCTCTTCTAAAATAGTGCATGACTACATTTTCCATGTAGTCTGAGTGTCAAATGCTCCTTTATTATGATTGTGTTTCGCGCTGCTCAGCATCCAGACTGTGACATCTTGGGTGACCATGTAACTGGATAGACTGTAACTTTCAGGTTTTTTTCAAATTGCAAGAGCATTTCATCATCCCCTTTGCTATCTCAGTAGCCATCTTCTAAGGACACATCCCCAGATGAAGGCAAAATCCTTTTGCAATTGCAACATTTTGGGTTGCAGCTGCATAGTTAGAGAGTTGTAGCTTTCTCAGTGTACCAGCTACAGAACAGAGTAAGAAGAACACAGAGATAATTTAGAGAAATCTCTGAACCTGGAAAATTAGACCATACACTACTTAATCTCCACTATTACATGTGGAATTGATCATGCACAATACAAAACAGTCATTTTAAACATTCATGCACTAATCTTTAAGCAATCTGCTTATAATGTTTATGTTTATTGAGGCTTGCTATACTGCTGCTCATACATAAAACTGAAACAGTTTAAAATAAAAATATATGAGACAAAGAAATGACCTCCATATTGCAGACCGAACAGGTAGGAGGACAGGAAAGCAAAAAGGGATAGAGGGGTTAGAGGAAAGAAACAGTCTGTCTGCTCCAAGAAATGGGAGAACAAGTGGGTTTTAAGATCCTTCTTAATTTTTTAAAAAGATGGCTCAGAGCAAAGAGGGGGAGGTAAAGCATTTCAGAGGGAGAGGGCCTTGGAAAAGGATGCTGCTTGACTAGTTGACCCTAGCACGAGAGACAGAGAGGAAATGGTCCTGAAAGGAGCAAAGTGTTCAGGCCGGGGTATAAAGGGTAACTAAGAAGGCAAGGTATGAAGGAACTTCTGCTTTTAGTGCCTTACAAATGAAGACTGGAATTTTAAAGTGGATTCAGTAATGAACTAGAAGCCAGTGAAGTTGCAGGAAAAACAGTTATGTGATTGAATTTGTGTGCATGAGTCAGAGTCCTAATAGCTGCCCTCTATAGTGTTTGTAAGGTTTTTATATTAGCGCACTGATATCTGAATATCATAGAACTTGTTCCAGAAAATAGGGATGAGAACAAATGGTATTCAACTAGAAGAAAATATGTTCTCAAGAACCACATATTATTTTATTTATTTGCACACATGAAAATATAGCTTCTCAAAATTTTCAAGTAGGCTCTTAAATGGAGAAATATTAGAGGAAATGCTGAGTACCATAAAGTCAAGGAAGGTTTACAATATGCAAGCAAATGGCGAGAAAGGTCTTTGAGCTTGTTGAAAAAAGTTGATTGTAGGTCGCCTGTCTGATTGATAATGTCATCCCAGAGTTTCTTTTTATAGAATGCTTAACCTTCAGTTTGTGATCATAGTCTTCTGGGGATAGTAATAGCTTTTTAAAATGTACATAGCAGAAATCAGGGGAAAGAGATGATGCAGTAATGTGATTTGTTACAGTGCCATTGAAAACAGAACCCTCATGTTTTACTCATGTAATGTTTGCAAGAAATACTTTTATTTGCCAAAGGCAGAAGTTAATGGATAATTTATAACTGCTTTCAGTTGTCACTTTACTGTGGGCTAGATATGTAAAATTCTTCTGCTTAGGAATGAGTTGCAATTTGAGATTTTATTTGGAATATGGCATACAGAGTTTATCATCTCCAAATAGGAAATATGCAGGTGATTCAAGGTCACTCAAGAAAAAACAAAAGATCTTAAAAGAAATGGAGAATTTAAGAATCCCAGCAGATTAGAGAAGATTTGTGATGTTCACTGTACAACAAAAGAACATAAGAAATGATATAACACCGTATATTTATTTATGTTTTTTAAATATTTATTTATGGAAAGGACTCTGGGAAAGCCCATGGTCTTACAATTGGTCTCCTCCATGCTACAAGGAGATAGCTTTTTGAAGAAGTTCAGACTACAACAGGTTATGCTGATCTTATGGATACCAAAGAACATCTACAAAATGATTTAAGCAAAGGATATTAAGGAAACTGCAACCAATTTACCAGAAGTCACAAATACCCTGCTATCATAAAGCATTGCCTTCAGGAATCTGATGAGTCAGCACAGAGATAACATATGGATGGATTACCCACAAGGGCAATGCATGCAGACAAGAGGTCTCTGCAGGTATAGGCACTGTCTGAGGGGCCACATGGCAAAAGAGACACCTCGTCATATGTTCTGAGATTTCCCCTCCCCACTAAAATTACTTGAAGTCATGGATGCTAAATTCAAAGTCAGCATTCCCAGGAGATACATCAGCCACCAATTGATGCTCTATGAAATATTCCCAAGGACACCCTTTGGGAGCCATCCAATTGCTTGGAAGCTCCACTGCTGCCTGAAAGATGTCCTCTTTTTCACCAAAAACTGTCTTCTCCTTCAGAGAAAAGTGGTACCCCTTCGGAGCTGCCATAAGCTGATTCATAATATGCTCAGGGACCACACCATCAGTGACAGACAGGAGGAAGATGACATGTCAGAGACACTGTAAGCCACAGGATTGGCAAGCCAGTACCAGCAGGCTGTCAAATTCCAGAAAACAACTGGGTCTATCTGGCAGTATAGATGTATATAAAATGTATGCAATACTTAAATTTATATCTTAAATGAAATGTAACCAAATGTTGATTACATTCTACTTATTTTGTATTATAATTGGAAACAATATATCTTCTCATATTGTAATTTATGCATTTCAACTGGACAGTGTTTGTGGTATGTAATGTATTTCAAATGCTCATTGTACTTGAAATAAAATGTACCATATCTTAATGTAACCTCTGCATTGTAGATTGAACTGTAATTATTGCATGATTATTAGTGGTCCGTTCTCTTAGATCTTCAAGCTTTCTATTACATGGCCCACTGTGTTTTCTGTGGCTGCACCATATTTATAGAGCTTGCAACCAAATAGTGTGACAGTGGGAACCAAATTATTTCCAGTGTGTGCATCAATTGAAGTTAATGGGTTTTTTTTCTGACGGTTTTGGCTAGTTGGAATTATAGTTAATTTTGGAGTCATAGTTGGGGGATAAAAATGTGACTGCTATGTTAATTTTGTATCATATTTTGGTATTGTGTGTGTTTTGTGTTTTATATTTTATGATCATTTGATATTATGTTGCATAAGATGGGCTTTTACCAGTTTTGTGAGATAAAAGTAAAATAAGTAAATAAATAAATACATTGTGAGTAATATATTAGCCTCAGTATTAACTCAATGACTGGTATATTTATGTACTGTTATTTTGCAAGGGTACCACTTGCCCTGGTCAATGCTGACATTGGCTTCCCTGCTGGGATTGGTGCCAGAGAAGGAGTTTGTGATGTCACTTAAATTGTAAAGGGAGATCTTTTTGATGGGAAATTGTCTATGCTTTCTTTTTGCCAAGCTACCAAGAGGGAACATAGTGTCCCTGAGAAGCAGAGTCCTAGGTAATAGTTTAGCACCTCAATGAAGGAAAAGTTTAGGGGTTATGTTCTTTTGCCTGCTTTTCAAAAAAGGAAGAGTCAAGTGGTTGCTGGAGTCCTATGACCAATGGGTTACAGTCCACTGTGGTAGAGCATGTAGAGAGTATTCCTTCATCCAAGGCTGACACGCCAAGAGCAAAGGAGTCACGGGTTTTATGAAGTGTCTTACATGTTAGATGGTGGAATTCCTGGATATACGAGGAGAGAGGATTGTGATGTGGTGTCATGCAGGTCAGAAAAGGACTTTTGTGACTCTAAGGATGTGAGGAAGAGTGGGATTCTTGATGGAGAAACCTAAAGATTCTGGATAAGAGGAGAGGTGACGTTCTAAGACTAAAGAAGAAGAGAAGAAGCAGTTTCAAGCATCTGTCCAGTTTGTTCTGTTGTTTCTTTTAAGATAATAGTTTATATAATTTGTATGAGTAAGAAGAGAGAGAGTGGATAGAGAAAGGAAGGAATACACTAAGCCCATGTAAAGCATCGACAAAAGCAGGACTTTGAATAAGTCTGCCCCTACCCCTTAGGACCCTTAGAAGGTATTAGCCCTTGGATACTGCTAGGAAAAACTGATACTCAAGGGGTCCACTACATGTTAAATAAAAAAAAGTGTTTTACTCATGGAAACAGCTTTTTTGAAAACTGGCTTTTCCATGCATAGATAAGAGTACATGCATAGTGACATTACATATGTAAATTTACACACACTTAGCAAAAGGAGGCATTCCCAAGGGCAGAACTGGCAAGGACTTTCACATATGCATATACTTTAAATTTTCTAAAGTTTGCCAATATTTTACCTTTGGAAAGTTATCTACACAATTTAGTAGATATAAATGTGTATAGGTGCACTTTCATTTTTAAAACTGGTGTAAAGTCTGTATCCCTCACTTGGTTTGCAGCTTGTCGTGCTGTGAGTTGGCAACAAAGAAGAAGGCAAAGTGGTTGGAAAATATGAACTTGGCAACAGAAAGGAAGCTGGAGAAAGACTGATAGAATTCTGCAAGACCAATGATCTATTAATCTCAAACACCTTCTTCCAGCAACACAAGTGCCGACTGTGCACATGGACTTCACCCAATGGATTGTATAGAAATCAAATTGACTACATCTGTGGAAGACAATGATGGAAAAGCTCGATAACATCAACAAAGACAAACCTTGGAGCTGACTGTGTTAAAAATCACCAACTACTAGTATGCAAATTCAAGCTAAAGTTGAAAAAGAGCAAGCCACTCATGAATGTAGCAAAATATGACCTTGAGAATATGCCACTGGAATTTAAAGACTGCCTGAAAAATCAATATACTGTTTTAGATACAAATGACAGAGTTCCAGAAGAGTTATGGGATGACATCAAGAAGGTTGTGTTGGAAGAAAGCAATATGTCTCTACATAAGGTGAAAAAGCAAAAACAGCCAAAATGGATGACTGAAGAAACTCTAAAAATTGTCCAGAAATGCAGAGAAACTAAAGTCAGAGGAGAAAGAGAGCAATCACAGAACTCAGAAGAGATTTCAAACGTGTAGCAAGACAAGACAAGGAGAAGTACTACAATAACTCATGCAAGGCAATAGAATCAGAAGCTATTTGAGGAAGAACAAGATTGGCTTTCCTAAAGCTACGAGAGTTAAAGAAAATAATTCCATCCTCAAATTGGAATGCTCAAGGATCCATGTTGAATGATGCTGAGAAGATCAAGAATAGGTGGAAAGAATATAGAGAGTCATTATACCATAACAATCAAGTGTACCAACAGCTGTTTCAACCTATACCTTATGATCAGGAACCATTGGTGATGAAAGAAGAAGTCAAAGCAGCATTGAAAGCCTTATCAAAGAACAAAGCACCAGGCATTGATGGCATTCCCATTGAAGTATTGCAGCAATCGGATGAAGCTGTTACCATACTTACAAAGCTCTGCCAGGAAATTTGGAAGACAAATTCATGACCAATTGACTAAAAAAGATCTGTTTTTATACCAGTACTGAAGAAAGGTGACCTGACTGACTGTGGAAATTATCGCACAATCGTTTTGATTCCACATGCTAGCAAGATTCTACTCAAGATCATTCAGCAGAGACTACAACTATAACTGGAACGAGAATTACCTGAAGTGCAAGCGGGGTTCAGGAAAGAGCAAGGAACAAAAGACATTTTCGTGGATGTGAGATGGATCCTTGAAAAGACAAAAGAATACCAAAAGGTTATCCATATGTGTTTTATTGACTACAGTGAGGCTTTTGACTGTGTAAACCATGAGAAACTCTGGGCCACATTAAGAAGAATGGGTATACCAGAACATTTGATTGTTCTCTTGCACAACCTTTACATTGATCAAGAAGCAACTGTTTGAATGAAACTATGAGAAACAGAATGGTTTAAAATCAGCAAAGGTGTACAACAAGGCTGCATACTTTCCCCCTACCTCTTTAATTTATATGCAGAACAAATCATCAGAGAAACAGGACTGTATGAAGACAACCGAGGTGTGAAGATTGGTGGAAGACCCATCAACAACCTTCGCTATGCTGATGATACAACATTACTGGCTGAAAGTGAACATGATTTGAAACATTTGCTTCTAAAGATCAAGGAATATAGTCTTAAAATGGGTCTTCACCTTAATGTTAAGAAGACAAAGATCCTGACAACTGGCAAAATCAATAAGTTCAACATTGATGGAGAAGAAATTGAAATGTTGACAGCTTTGGCTTACTTGGATCAACAATCAATAAAGGAAGGACTAGCAGTCAAGAAATCTGATGATGTATTGCTCTTGGTAGAATGGCTATGAAGGATCTAGACAAGATCTTCAAGAGCAGAGATGTCTCTCTCCATACAAGGATTCAACTTCTCCAAGCCATGGTATTTTCAATAACGTTGTATGGATGCGAAAGTTGGACAGTGAAAAAGATAAGAAGAAAATTGATGCCTTTGAATTATGGTGCTGGCGATGAATACTGTGTATACCATGGACTGCCTGAAGAACATACCTGTCAGTATTAGAGGAGATCAAACCTGAGCTTTCCTTAGAAGCTCAGATGACAAGACTTTGACTTTCATACTTTGGACATATGATGCAAAGAGAGAGATCAATGGAAAAAGCCATAATGCTTGGCAAGGTAGAAGGTCATCATAAAAGAGGAAGGTCGGAAATGAGATGGATCGATACAATAACAGCAGCTATAGATACCACTCTTTCAACAATGAGCCGCTTGGCTGAAGACCGAACAAAGTTTAGGTGAACTATCAAGAGGGTCGCCAAAAGTCGACAGCAACTCGACAGCCCTTAACAACAACAAAGTCTGTACATAAAAGATACCTGCAAACTTTGCACCAAAGTAGGCAGTTAGAAAATTATTCCTATACACACAATTCAAACAAAATTTAATAAAATGAAGAAAAACAGGCATATGGGTACCACATAATTGAGCCGGCTGGAGTGCAACTAAAGATGATGGTCTTATGGATTTTAACTATTACCAGGCAAAGGAATGAGATCACTCCTGAAATCACTCCTAGAATGAGTCTTTTTTAAATTTATTTATTTAGAATTTTAACAAATAACATACCAAGAACAAGCTTGTACAGCAAAGATACATATATCAACAATATCCAAAGAAATAAAGCAAACCAGAAAAGAAAACATCAGACATAAATACCTGCAGTCCCCAAATGGAGAGCATGACTTAACAGAAAATCAATAAGCAGGAAGACCAGATACATTCAACAAACTAGGCATAAGGAAATACAGAGGGCCGAGGAGGATTCAAAGCATTACATTACAGTGTGGTTACTACAGCTCTATCCACCCCCCCCCCCCCCCCCCGAGGCAGATGATGTTATAGTCATTCTAGCATTAATAAATGAGGAAAGATCAGATGGTTGAAAACAGGTAAACCTTTGAGAATTATCTAATACTAAACATTTGCATGGAAACCGAAGATGGAACGTAGCCCCCCAAACCCAAGACACCACGCTTCAGCAGCAGAAACTGTTTCCGCCGTTTTGAGTTTCCTTTGCTACATACGGGAAAATTGAAATTTTCTTTACATGAAACAATCGTGACCACTTAGTATAAAACACCCTAAGTAACCAGTCTCTATCAGAACCTAGTGCCAACATAACTAACAAAGTAGAAACTTTAATATCCGAAGGCTCAGGAGAATCCAGTAATCAGACATCCATTTTAGGAATCTCTTCAGACAACTCTTCAGATCTCTTTCCAGAAGGTAGATAATATGCCTTCACATTTGTCAGCATCAATTCAGCTGATACGGTCAAATTCTGAATCAAATACTGTTCGAATAATTCAATAGGAGAAACTCCTTTAATTCTGGAAAAGTTCAAATCACACAAGTTAGTAACCCAAGCAGAATTTTCCAACACTTCCACTTTAGACCGAAGCAGTATATTATGTTTAATCAACGCTGAGCTAGTGTCCAATGCAGAATTCAAAGTCCTTTCATTATCTTCCACTTTCCGTTGAATGGTGTCTGTTATAGTCACATAACTGCTTTTGATTAATTGCACCAACCTGAGCAAAATTCCCGGTAGTCTGTCATGCAACCAGATCTGATAGTGAAGAGATGACCTCCCATATATTCTCAAGAGTTATTTTTTTAGGATGAGACAAAGTAAAAGGATTTAGCAATGTCTTGAGTATTTGCAGTCACTCCATGCACCTCTATATCCACTCTGCGCTGAGCCAGGGCCACTGCCAATGAACATTCAGACCCAGAAGTTGTTAATGTGAACAAGTCTGCTCCTCTGCCCTCACCAGCACTTCCCCCGCCAACAGAACCTGGGTGCTGCCTCCCGACACCTCAGGGATGCCAACCAGTGGTGTAGGGGCAGATTTAATAGGAATCAAAAGCGAAGTCCGTGTCTCGGGAGAAACAGTGACATCTAAGGAAGGCAGGAGAGCAAATTCCTCCGGCGGCTCCCCTGCAACACCGTTACATATCTCCGATCTTTCAACTTTGGAGACTGACACAAAATGATCCATTGGACCAAATACAGACAGCAAGAGTTCTGAGGGGTAAGCCCTTGTCTTCTCTTTTCTCCTAGACATAGCTCAAGAGAAACAACACTCTCCTCACAGGGCAATCTTGAACTAACCACACACCCCCGCACCCCTAACACTGGTTGTTCTCCTTCCCTAGGATGAGTCTGAGTCTTATATGATTATGAACTTGGGAGGATTGCTTCACAGAATTGTTATCTCCAACCTCACATTTTTTCTGCTATCAATAGTAATGAGATATGAAGTGGTATTTTAGAAGGAACGTCTAGGAAGAATCTGGGACATCCAGAGCAAAATATTCAAAAATCTGTGGAAGTGGCAGCAGTGAAGGGAGGAAGTGAGGTAGTGAAATTGCTATGTCTCTACTCCAAAAAGTGATCATCCCAGTAACTAGTTCTGAAGGTGAACCCTATGCAGATAGCAAGGTCAGTTACATGCATGGGTGTAGGCCAGTTTACAAATGTGGACATCCACAAATTGATTGGCCTCCGAAATGGGTACTTGGAGATGGCGGCATGAATATTTCAGAGGTGGGATGACAATACTATGAGACTTGCACATCCTGGCCTGCCATTTCAGGTGCTCAAACATGTGGTGGCAGGCCAGTAATATGTTTGGAGTATGTATTTGCAAACAGTTTTCTTTGAATAGGAAATAATACTTGTGGCGCTTATGCACTTTTTCCTAGAAGAGTTACATCCATGAAATTAGCACCTTATTCATGGTCAGGAGCAGGTCTAGGCATGGACGTCTCACCAACCAGGGACAGATATACTTGTGCCATTCTGACATCACACCGAGATGTGCATCTCCTTTGCTCCACCCACGCCACACCTCCACCACACTCATGCTGGAGATGTCCATATATTCTAAAATAGATCTTGGGATGTCTACATGCTTTTCCTGTCTACTCATGAATAGGGCTTCTAAAATGCCCCCCCCCCTAAATATTTAAATAAGATAACAAGACACAGTCAGAATTCTACTGGTAAAAAGTGACCAACAAAACACTACCTTAGGAGACTGACAGCGGACTAAGGGCCCCTTTTAATAAAGCCCAGTAAAGCTTTGCACTTAACATACCAAACAAACTCACATTAGCTGTTGGGGGCATGATCAGCATATTCCCAGCAGCTAATGCATGAAGGGCTACCCTAATGGGCACTCCAATAAGGTGGGTTCACCTAATGACTCCCATAGAGGTGTCGGTAGGTGAATGCGCGTTAAGAGCCACATTGCTGCTGAGAATGTGGCAATTGCCTTGATGCTAGCAGTAATGTGCTCTCCACACCCACACACTGCCCCGTCCCTGCCCTATCCCATGTGATGACCGATTACTGTGCATTTTAGCATGTGATGGCTGGCATACTCGTGCATTAGTGTTCCTGGCTGCCAGTTGCCATGCATTAGTAAAGGGGTCTGAGATGCAGGAATATATATCTTGATGAATATAATAGCCTGAGATAGTAATGGTAGGAGGGATGATATTTGGGCAGACCTATGTGGGATTTAAGTAAAGAGTAGAATATTGAAATGGATATTGTAAGGAAACATACACTGATATTTTTGAATGACGTCTGTTTTATTGTTAATTTAGTCTTTTATTGTATTATGAATGTTTTTATGTAAACTGCATAGATTTTAATGACGAATTGTGGTACATAAATATAATATATGAAATACTCAATTTACAGGTGTGCAATTATTATTGTTTTCTGGTCCCTGCCCTCTTGCATTTCAATAATGAGCAATTAGTGAAGCCTAGGAAGATAAGAGAAGCAAATTCTCCAAATGGGATCTTGTGTAGCCAGAGGTGACTATTTTTGTCATATCTGAATGAAAATATTTATATCTGGAGAGAATATTGATTTTCCCATTTGTCCTTTATTTATCAACTGATTTTGATAAAATTTGATATAGAGTCAGTCTTCTTTTAAGAGCCCCCTCATGTTTCAGAACCCTAGTTTACAGCATAATTAGCTTATTCCTTAATTCAGAACTGATTAATAATTAAAGTCAGGGCCTAATTTTGCAGTTAGTTTACATCATTAAAGCTATTTTATATCAAATCTGATAAAGACTTCTATGTCCATGGTCAATAAGAAAGATTATCAAATGTGAAGGATTTGGAGTTCATATATTTCAGGACCTGGCTCAAATTACTCAAGCATGTCACCTGCAATTTATGTTTCTTTGCCAAGAATATCAGTCCTTAAGTTTTTAAATATCAATATTATTTCCTGTCAAAATGCATGTGATTACTGATGGCACCAACTATTTTTTCTTCAAATAGGATGCTGCCAAAACATTCTTAAAGAAGATGTCTGAAAGGATGTCTGAAAGAGGGATCTCCTTCTTTGACAGAAAACTCTGATATGGATTAGTTTTGTTAATTAAGTGAAACAGGTGTATTAGATTACCGTTTTATTATTATTATTACACAGGTACACTAAAAAAATTTTTTTTTAAACTGCCTCTAATGTTTCGATTGATTTTTACGTTTTTTGGTGCGCTAAATCCAAATCTGGTAACCAATTTGCTCCATCACGTACAGATTTTTTGCTACATTGGGTTAGCAGTTTGAGGTGAACGTTTCAGATTGAGTGCGATCGAGATAAACGTTTCTTGGATGAATTCTTTATACTAATTGTTTAGTAGTTATTCAAATAAGAATAAAGAAAATTGTAACAAGGCAGCACATAAGAATAGAGTAATGTCAACAAAACACACTGTGATGGTAGCAAAATTGTCTGCACTTAAAACAGCCACATACATGTGCACAAACATTGAGCATATAAGAGCGAGGTTAGACACAAAGCAAAGCAAAGAAATGTGCAAAAAATGTTGTACAGGTATGTATGTAAGAATAGAAAACGCAAACCGCACCATTGCAATACATGAAGACAAACACCCGATGGTGTGAAAATAAAATTCTAATAAATGAGATCCGACACTGTGGTAATAACTAGCAAATTTTTATTTCAAAGTTTAGTAAAAACACGATATTTGTCAACACAGTTTAGATTTTAAAGTCATTCTTGGGTCAATCAGTCTCCTGGTGGGCCCGTTTCTTCTTCCCCGAATGCTTCTCTTGGTGCGCTGCTTGGCGTATTTTTCATCTGGGGTTTCCCGCAGCAGCAACCAGCAGAAATCAGCCATCATAGTGGTGTTCCATCTTCCTTGGTACCTTCTCTCTGCGTCCTTGATGTCCTGGTGAAACCTTTCACTGTACGCCCCCAAGTTTTCGGGAAAGTAGTTCACATGGGAGTGCAAGAAATGGACTTTCAGGCTCATGTTACAGCCTTGTTCTTTGAAGGCATTGAGCATCCTGGCAACAATATCCTTATAGTTCTCATCCCGTCTGTTCCCCAAGAATTTGAGAACAACATCCTTGAAGGAATCCCAGGCTTCTTTTTCCTTCTCAGACATCGTTTCAGTGAATGCTCCATCTGAAATGAGTTTCCTTATATCAGGGCCAACAAACACTCCTTCCTTTAGCTTTGCTTCAGAAAGTCGGGGGAACTTTGAGCAAAGGTACCGAAAGCACTCACCATCTTTTGGAAGGGACTTGATGAATTGCTTAATGAGACCCAACTTAATGTGGAGAGGTGGTAATAGAATTTTATCACGAGGTACCAAGCTCTCATGAAGAACATTTTTCTCACCGGGTCTCAAATACTCCCGAATTGGCCAGTCTTTTTTCCCCCAGTGTAGGTCGCGGGCCCGGCTATCCCACAAGCAAAGGAAGCAGGGATATTTGGTGAAACCGGATTGCTGCCCTAATAGCATGGATAGAATTTTAAAGTCTCCACAAATCATCCACTTATGCTCATCATAACGAATCTTCTGAAGAATCAGGGCCAAAATTCTCGTATTTTCTTGGAGAATAACAGAGTGAGCAATAGGAACCGAAGCGAATGTGTTGCCATTATGAAGAAGAACACCTTTTATGCTGTCTTTTGACGAATCAATGAACAGCCGCCATTCAGCAGGATCATACTTGAGTTTAAACTTTTCCATCACTCTGTATATCGTTGCAAAATACCAAATCTTCCTCTTTGCTGAAATACTTCAAAAATTGTGTCTCGCGGTTGCGGTACCAATAAAAAGTTGTTCCTGGTGACAATAGATTTTTCTGTTTAAGCCGAGAACCTAGCAGTTGGGCAGCATCTTTTGGGAGTCCTAAATCCCGGACTAAATCATTCAATTCAGCTTGAGAGAAAAGTTCAGGTTTCGGATCTGGTTCAGTTTCAAACTCGGAAGTACTGGACTCATCGGGAAAAGCCATCTGATGAGTCTCATCATGATCAGAACCGTCCACACAAATATGATCCAAAGATTTTGGTGGTTCAGGCACAGGTACTTCGTTGCTATGAGGCATAGGCCTAATTGCTGAGGGAAGGTTGGGGTAACTTATTACGTTCTTATTTTTTAAGTTGTATCCCTTCACAATGCAAGAGCAAAAATAGCAGTCACTGCTGTGGTCTCTTTGTTCACGCCACATCATAGGTATTCCGAAACGAAATGCTTGTTTTTTACCTTTCATCCATAAGCGTAGATCTTCCTCACATGTCTTGCACACTTTGTGAGGAGCCCACGGTTTGTCTTGATCGCCTAACTTCAAACCGAAATAGGCGAAATATACTTTTTAATAAATGCAGAAATGTTCCTCTGCCGCTTTTTCACGGTATATTCCCCAAAAATAAAACAAAAACTGTCCGGAGAGTTGACGCAACCTCTGGCTCTGTGAGCCATCACAAATACACAGCACTGCAAACTACAACTGTAGTGAACCACTTCGGAATAAAGCTGGATTACGACTGAGCAAACAAAAGGTAATAATGAACTTGCAAGAAACTGAAATTTGACAGGAACGTTCATGTCGCAACCACCGTGTTTGAGCGAGCGAACGAGGCGAGGCGAACAGGAAAGAACATGCGCCAGCGCGAGTACTTGATTTAGCCCACGCCTCCCAATTGTCCTGTTAATGTATAAAATGAATACAAAACACTCTAAAATATCATGAGGGAGTGTTTCTAGTAGTTAACCATTACAACCTCTATTTTGGGCCAAGAAAATAAACTGCAGTCGGCTAAAAAGAAATTATGTGAACATTCCTTATATGGGTAAGAAATCTAATTTTGCAAGAAAACGTGACGTGATGGAACATTTTGGCTATTTTTCCTGGATTCAGCACCCCAAAATCTATAGGAATCAGTTGCAAAACTGGAGGCAGTTTTTTGGTAGTGTACCTGTGTTATTATTACTACAGTCTTTCATTGTTAAGGCCTGCTTAATTTGTCAGTTAATACATTTTCTTGTTTTTTCATTTATTAATTTGCCTTCACTAGATTTCTCGCTTGAATTTTCTAAAGTGAATTAGATCTTTAGCCTTGGACAAGAATACCCATTGATTGACATTTTTTTTTAAATTTGGTCTTTCTGTAAGTGAATGTCTTTTTCTAAAATATCTTTTTTGAAGTCAACAATAAATGACTAATTTACTTTAAAATAAAAGGAATATTTTTTTTATTCTTAGCAATGAGTCTTGAGCAATCCACAGGAGAATCTATCCCATGAACCTATAATAGAGGAATTTAAATTTATTTATTATTTATTTGTACATTTTTCTATACTGCCTCTTCCAGAGATCAGAGGCAGAATATTCATCTATTAATTATTTATTTCTTTATTCAAATATATTTGTTTTCCCATTAGTGCTGAAGGCAATTACATTGAAAATGCACACATTTACAAAATGACAAAGCACAACAAGAAATCATAATTTATCTCTGTCTCTTTTAAAAACAATCAAGAACCTTTTCAAATCAGGTATTTAATACTGGTTTTAAGATTAGTCTTACTAAGTGGCTTTTACTGTAATAACTACTGAAAGCTGTACAAAAAACAATGCCAACTGAAATATATATCCTTAGCCACTAAGAATAGTTATGGGCAGGGTTGGTGGGTTTTTTTAAATACTGCTTTAACCTTTCAGTCAAAGCTGTTTGCATTGTAACTTAAAGAGGACCATTGATAACTTGGATTTTTCTGAGGAAATGGAGGATTAAGTGACTTGACCAAGGCCACAAGGGGAATTAAAGCCTGGCCTCTAGGTTCCCAAAGCAGTGCACTAACCTCTAGGTTACTCCTCAACTCCGCCGTTTCACATAAGTTAGCTAGGACATGTATAAGAAGGATGAACTGTTAAATAAATAAATAATTCGCTTTCACAGAAGTAGTTATTACGTGAGGCTGAAATTTCACATGCCCACCTCTCTCCTCTCGCTACTGGAATCAAGAGAAAAAGGGTGAATCTGTGAAACTGGAATTCAGAAGAGCAGATGGGTCTATCCGAGCAGACTCAAAGGAGAAAGAGAATATACCGAGTGATACTTAGTAGACAAAGAGAGGCAAGCTCTGAAATGGAACAGAAGAGAGTAGGGAGACTGATTGGTAGGGAGGAATAAATACAAAGGAATAGAAAAACTGAAGACTTGGGAGAGATGAAGAAAGATTAGGCAAGGAGAGAGACAGAAGGGAAGGAAACAGGTAAATAGAAGGGAAAAAGACACACAAAGAGAGTGAGAGGTCGACAGAAATAGAGGAGGTAGAGGCTGATGGAGATAATGGAGTTAGAAGAAGGGGAAATATGCCCAATTGCAAAACTAAGAAAATCTAAATGGGAAGAGCTTAGAAAGCAAGCAATCCTCTAGCTTTGAAGAAATAAGAGAATATAGGGTGTTGGGAAGAACAAGAGAGACTGGTGGAAAAAGCGGAACAAACAGGATGAGATAGAAGGGTCTCTGAAAAAATGCAGAGAGAATTATGCGAAACAGAGGAGTCAGAACGGAGACAGGGAAAACGTTTGAGAAAATCCCCAATTTTTATCAAGTTGTAAACCCACAAAGAACATACAAATTGTAAAAAGGTAAAGAAATTCCAGACACATAAAGGAGGTTAAATGGCATAACCCAGAGGTTTTCTAATAAAGAAAACGACACAATCTGAGAAACTTTAAAGCTAAGCTTTATAAGAACATAAGAACATAAGATATGCCATACTGGGTCAGACCAAGGTCCATCAAGCCCAGTATCCTGTTTCCAGCAGTGGCCAATCTAGGTCATACGTACCTAGCAATTTCCTCAAAAGACACAGGTTCTGCAATGCTTGTACTAGGTCAAGCATTGATATCCTGGGTCCCTTCTTAATAATGGCTTATGGACCTTTCCTCCAGGAAATTGTCCAAACCTTTTTTAAACCCAGCTATACTAACAGCCTTTACTACATCCTCCGGTAACAAATTCCAGAGTTTGATTACACGTTGAGTGAAAAAATATTTTCTTTTATTAGTCTTAAATAGTTTACCCTGTAGCTTCATTGCATGTCCCCTAGTCTTCCTATATTCTGATAACATAAACAGTCGATCTACGTTTACCCGTTCCACTCTGTTCATTAATTTATAGACTTCTATCATATCTCCCCTCAGCCGTCTCTTTTCCAGGTTAAAGAGCCCTAACCTTTTTAGCCTTTCTTCATAGGAGTATCTTTCCATCCCCTTTACCATTTTGGTGGCTCTTCTCTGAACCTTTTCTAATAACGCTATATCCTTTTTAAGATACGGCGACCAGAATTGCACACAATATTCAAGGTGCGGTCTCACCATGGAACGGTATAGAGGCATTACAATATCTTTTGTTTTATTTTCCATTCCTTTCCTTATGATACCTAGCATTCTATTTGCTGTCTTGGCTGCCGCTGCACACTGGGCTGAGGGTTTTAACATGTTATCCATAATGATGCCTAAATCTTTTTCCTGGGTGGTGGTTCCTAATGTGGAACCTTGCATCGTGTAACCATAGTTTGGGTTGTTCTTCCCTAGGTGCATAACTTTGCACTTGTCCACATTAAATTTCATCTGCCATTTTGATGCCCAGTCTTCCAATTTATCAAGATCCTCTTGCAATTTTCCACAATCCTCTTGGGTTTTAACAACTTTAAATAGTTTTGTGTCATCTGCAAATTTGATAACCTCACTCGTTATTCCACTTTCCAGGTCATTTATGACTATGTCAAAAAGCAGCGGACCCAGCACAGATCCCTGGGGTACACCACTATTCACCTTTCTCCATTGGGAAAATTGGCCATTTAGCCCAACCCTCTGCTTTCTATCTTTTAACCAGTTCTTGATCCCCAGTAGTACACTGCCTCCTATCCCATGACTCTTTACTTTTGCCAAAAGTCTCTGATGAGGGACCTTGTCAAAGGCTTTCAGAAAGTCCAGATACACTATATCAACGGACTCACCTTTGTCCACCTGTTTATTCACACTTTGAAAAAAACATAACAGATTAGTAAGACAAGATCTTCCTTGTCTAAAGCCATGTTGAATGTCTCCCATTAGGCCATGACTATCTACATGCTGAGTAATTTTATTCTTTATGATGGTTTCTACCATTTTTCCCGGTACTGACGTGAGGCTCACCGGTCTGTAGTTTCCTGGATCACCCCTCGAACCCTTTTTAAAAATTGTAAATATTTAAAAAGTGTATATAGGCTCACGATCTCACAGTGTGCTTATGGAGAAATATAAATCTGTTCCAAAATAAGATTTATTCACCTAGACATATTTTATTAAAAATAGTTTGATTGTAAATCCAGTTGAGTAATGGACTATTACGTTTGTCAATGGCTACACGGACATGAAAATATGAGGAAGCCGAATATATGATCTTCAAAATAACTGCAGAGCTATGTAAGATAAAATCTGTTTGGCTACTAACTGTTGAAATTATCAGTTAGACCTCTGGGTGCCGCTGTTCACCAATCAGCGCGAAATCTAATAAATCCAGTTCTTCGCAGGAAACAATATCAGAAAGCCCAGACACATTGAAATGGAGGATACTGTGAGGAATCTCGCTAAATAAATTCTACATCTAATGGTTTGGACTGAACTCAGTTCATATCTGAACCAACCAACATTTTATCAATAGCATAAGAGAATTAGCAAATCCAAAAGCAGAACCAGAAGAGACGCTTCGGCAGCATAAAAATGGCGGTTGTGCAAACAGTTCGGGATTTCAAAGATCGGATGCTCTTTTGCTTTGCGATGCTTTCTGTTTGGAAGATGACTTTTGGGCAGATTCGCTACTCAATTCCTGAGGAAATGGAAGTAGGTTCTTCGGTTGGAAATATTGCGAAGGATTTAAATATAAAGGCATTGCCGGTACAAGGAGTCCGCATTGTTTCAGGAGGTAAGCCTCAGTTCTTTGTTCTGAATCTGCAAAACGGACATTTATGTATCAAGGAAGAAATTGATAGAGAGCTAGTATGCGGTAAAATGGTGCAATGTCTGCTAAATATAGAGATTCTTGTTGAGGATTTAGTAAAAGTCTATACAGTTGAAATTGAAATCCAGGATATCAATGACAATTCACCCAGCTTTCCAAATGAGGAAATAGTGTTTGAAATCAGTGAAAACACCGCACCAGGAATGTCCTTTTTGCTGCAGAACCAACAGGATCCAGATGTGGGGATTAATTCTCTTCTCAGTTATCATCTCAGTAAAAGTCAACACTTCACACTAGACATTCAAACGGCAGCCGGTAGTGCAAATTATGCAAAGCTGGTGCTGCAGGAATCTCTGGACCGAGAAGAACAAGTTTATTTATTTATTTATTTAACAGTATTTCTAAACCGCCTTATCTTAATAATCAAGGTGGTATCACAGCAAGTTGTCCACCATCTTATCCTTACAGCAATAGATCCAGTTAAATCAGGCACAGTACAAATCCGCATCATTGTTGCAGATGCAAATGACAACGCTCCCGTTTTTAACCAAACCGTGTATAAAGTGAACCTCAGGGAAAACCTCCCTTTAGGTACCGTGGTGGTTACTGTAAGCGCTACAGACATGGATGAAGGAATATATTCCGATTTACGTTATTCATTTACAAAAAAAAAACGGACACGGATTTTCAGATATTTCAGCTAGATTCTAAATCTGGCAAAATATCAGTTATAGGGGATCTGGACTTTGAGCAATCCGAATTATATGAAATTGAAGTTAATGCAAAGGACGGCGGAGGTCTTTCAGCCAGAGCCAGAGTTGTAGTTCAAGTGATTGATGTGAACGATAACGCTCCAGAAATTACAGTCACTTCCCTCTTTAGCCCACATGCAGAAAATAGTCCACCTGGAACAATAGTCGCTCTATTAAAGGTGCATGACCGAGATTCTGGACAAAATGGTCAAGTGAATTGCTTCATTTTGGGCATGCTGCCATTTCAAGTAAAGAAATCATTTGGTAGTTATTACAGTTTGGTAACCGATAGCAACATTGATAGGGAGAAAAATTCAGAATACAACATAAGTATCACTGCTAAAGATAACGGAGTAGACATTCTCTTGACGACCAAAACTATACAGCTTCTGATCTCAGACATAAATGACAATCCACCTGTCTTCGAAAAAAACATTATATTCTGTTTACTTAATGGAGAATAATCCCACGGGCTCATCAGTCCTTTGTGCTAAAGCGACCGATCCAGACTGGGATCAAAATGCCAAAGTCACTTACTCTCTGATGGAAGGTTATATTGATAAACTACATCTGTCCTCCTACATCTCCATGAACTCTGAGACTGGAGTTATGTACGCATTGCGTTCTTTTGACTACGAACAAATCAAAGAAATCCACTTCCGAGTTCAAGCTGAAGATGAGGGAAGCCCACCTCTCAGAAGTAATGTCACAGTAACTCTTTTCATATTAGATCAAAATGACAACGTTCCTGAAATCTTACACCCTTCATTCCCCATTGACAGTTCTACTGGAGTTGAGTTGGCACCCCGATCCTCCGAACCAGGTTATCTGATAACTAAGGTAGTGGCTGTTGATGCTGACTCCGGACAAAATGCGTGGCTGTCCTATCAGCTGCTTAAGGCCACTGACCATGGACTTTTTACTGTCGGACTTCACACGGGAGAAATCAGAACGGCCCGCTTTTTTCGAGAGAAAGATGCAGTTAAACAAACCCTTACAATTTTAGTGAAAGACAACGGACAAGCTCCTCTCGCTTCCACAGTTACTGTCACTGTAGTGGCGGCAGAGACCCTCGGAGAAGCGCTTTCTGATCTGAGCAGTCTTTCAACATCTTCATCCATAGACATCGACTCAAGCCTCACATTTTATTTGGTGATTGCTGTTGCTGCTGTTTATGTTTATTCTTTACGTTTATAATAGTGATGGTGGCCCTCAGGATTCGCAGATGGAGAATATCGCAGATGTCTGCTTCCTCCCGTGTCTCTCAGTTTGCAGGTACAGACGGTGTCAGGGTCTTTCTACAGAATTACTCTCAGGATGCTTGCCTCACCACAGGCTCTGAAAAAAGTCGGAATAGCTTCACTTTAGGATGTGATGCAAACACTCTGACCTATAACCAGCTTTCTGAGAAGAAAGGACCCATCGACTTTGAAAATGCATTAAACACCCGTAGCAGTGGAAACCAAGCCACCAATCAGGCGAGCTTTCTTCTTTCTAGTATAAGGAATGTATCAGCAGTAAGTAACATGTCTATTGTCCTAAAACAGAAACGCTTCTAAAAGTCTTCCAAATGTTCTCTTTGATATCTCAATCCTATGGCCATTCCAGTGATCACATCTTCCTTGGGGAAAATCCTTCCTTGTATTCATACATCAATTGCTTGTGCTGCATCTATATTTTACATCTACTAGGTGATATCCCTATAAGGTTTGATGAAGCACATCACAGCAAACTGGTGATTTATTTAGATTCCCAGTGATGAAAATGGTTTAGCAGGAGAAAATTTCCAAAATTCTGGGGTCCAGTATTCATAAAAACTTAAGCTCCTAAATTTAGGCTCCTAAATTTGTGCCTTTTTTTCAGCCATACTTAGAAGCCTATATTTTCAGCTGAAAATTCATCCTAATGTATGACCTTAACATTTATGCTCCTAAATTTAGACCTTCTATTCATTTGTCTACATTTATGAGCCTAATTTAAGTGCTTAGTGCTGAAAATCAGTGCTAAGCTGCTAACTTTTTTTACACTGCCCTAAATTCACTCTCTTGCCACCCACCTTTTATACTTTTAAATTTAGGAATTTATTGAAATGTTAAGAAAAATATAGGCACTGAACCCTAGTAAATTTTTAAAGAGTCCAATTAAGGAGCATAACTCTCAAAGTTAGGAGCATAGGTTCTTTGACTATTGGGCCCCTGAAATAAAATCAAAAGAGAGCAAAACCGTGATGATTTTCCTTCCTTTCACAGCCAGTAGGTGTCTAAAAATAATTGGTTTGGTCTACCAAAAGGCAAATAGCAGCAGGCATCATGTTCTCCTGAGTATCCTCTCTCCTAAAAAGGAATAGTCAGCCACTATTCAGGTTATTTTCAACCTGTGTAAAAAATATTCATGAGTCTTATTCTTGCTGCAAGTAGGAGCAGGAGCCCTCCAATACATTCCATTGACAGTTTTCACTCTATCTCTTTTCCCATCAAGACTAATGTTCTGAAACAGAGTGGACACCCCTGAGGGAGTAGACAAAATGAGAAACAGAAGACTAGTAGAGCTCTTAGTAGTCAAATTTTAATGCAAGGAAGTGCATAATGATGCATTTAGGGTGCAAAAATCCAAAGGAGATGTATGTGATAGGATAAGATAATGTGCATCAACCAGGAGATAGACCTTGGGGTGATAGTGTCTGATAATCTCAAGGAAGTGAAATAGTGTGTTAAGGTAGAGACCAAAGACAGAGATGCATATGAGAGAGCATAACATGCAGAAAAAATGAGTTAATAATGCCCCTGTACAAACTGGAGTGGATTTAAGATTTTGGTACCTATAGGCAAGACCACCCTCACTTGGTTCGCAGCTTGTCATGCTGTGAGGGTTTGTGTGCACCAGTGATGCTGAGGGCTAAGCTATCAGTAGCTTAAATACTGGGAGGATCTCCCAAGATGGACAGGCCTCAGCTGAGGTGCCAGATCAAGACAAACCACCCATCTGGGCAGCAGCAGAATGGGATAGCGTTGGTGGCGGAGGATCACATTTTTGTGACACTAAAAGTACCTGTGTGGAAGAAAGGCCTAGCAATCTACTTCTGTATCTTGCCATGAAAACCCAGTGGACAGTCACAACACAACAAATTGCACTATAGCGCTGGAAGATGAGACCCCAGGTCGGATGTCACTCAACAGGCTACTGGGGGGGGGGGGGAGAGCTGAAGACTTTTCAGAGTAAAGCCAGAATTTATGATGTGGTTGGATCAAAGCCCTCAGAACATCTGAATGCTGATGTAGCTGCTCATGAAATGAGAGTCAGAAGCTGCAAAGATGTCATACATATTGGGACATGGAACATATGAAGCATGGACCAAGGGACGTTGGAGGTAATCAAGAATGAAATAGAATGTATACACTCAATTTGTTGGGTGTCAGCGAACTGAAATGGACTGGCATTGGGCAACCTCAAATTGGAATGTTATAAGATGCTCAAGGATCTATGTTGAATGATGCTGAGAAGATCAAGAAAAAGTGGAAAGAATATACAGAGTTTTTATATGATAAAGATCAAGGGGACCAACAGCCGTTTCAACCTATACCTTATGATTCAGAACCATTGGTGATGAAAGAAGAAGTCGAAGCAGCATTGAAAGCCTTATCAAAGAAAAAAGCATCAGGCAATGATGGCATTCCCATAGAAGTATTACAGCAATCTGATGCAGCTATTACCATACTTACAAGGCTCTACCAGGAAATTTGGAAGACAACATCATGGCCAACTGACTGAAAAAGATCTGTGTTCATATCAATAATAAAGAAAGGAGATCCAATTGTCTATGGAAATTATAGCACAATCATTCTGATTCCACATCCCAGCAAGATTCTACTAAAGATTATTCAACAGAGACTACAATCAAGTGCAAGCAGGGTTCAGGAAAGGATGAGGAACGAGAGACACCATTGTGGATGTGAGATGGATCCTTAAAAAGAATACCAAAAGGATATCTATTTGTGCTTTATTGAATACAGCAAGGCTTTTGACTTTGTAAACCATGAGAAACTCTGGGCCACATTAAGAAGCATGGGTATAATAGAACACCTGATTGTTCTCTTGCACAACCTTTACATTCATCAAGAAGCAACAGCTCAAATGAAACAAGGAGAAACAGAATGGTTTAAAATCAGCAAAAGTATATGACAAGGCTGCACAGTTTCTCCCTACCTGTTTAATATATATGCAGAACAAAGACTCAGAAAAGCTGGATGGTATGAAGACAACAGAGGTGTGAAGATTGGTGGAAGACTCATCAACAATCTTTTCTATGCTGATGACACCACATTACTGGATGAAAGTGAAGACGATCTGAAAAATTTGCTTCTCAAGATCAAGGAACATAGTCTTAAAATGGGCCTGCACCTTAATGTAAAGAAGACGAAGATCATGACAACTGGCAAAATCAATAAGTTCATCATTGATGGAGAAGAAATTGAAATAGTTGAAAACTTTAACCTACTTGGATCAACTATCAATAAAGAAACAACAAGCAGTCAAGAAATCCGACAATGCATTGCTCTTGGCAGAAAGCCATGAAGGACCTAGACAAGATTCTCAAAAGCAGAGATGTCTCTCTCCATACAAAGATTCAACTTGTTCAAGCCATGGTATTTTCAATAACGTCATATGGATGAAAAATTTGGACAGTGAAAAAGATAAACAGGAAGAAAATGGATGCCTTTGAATTATGGTGCTGGCAATGAATACTGTGTATACCATGGGCTGCCCTAAGAACAAACTACTCAGTACTAGAGGAGATCAAATCTAAACTTTCTTTAGAAGCTCAGATGATAAGACTTTGACTTTCATACTTTGGACACATCATGCTAAAAGAGAGATCATTAGAGAAAGGCATCATGCTTGGCAAGGTAGAAGGTCAGCACAAAAGAGGGAGGCCAGCAATGAGATGATGGATCAATACAATAACAGCAGCTATGGGTGCCAGTCTGTCAACAATGAGCTGCCTGACTAAATACCAAACACAATTTAGGGCAACTATCCAGAGGGTCGCCAAGAGTTGGCAAAGACTTGACAGCACTTAACAGCAACAACTATGCTGTAAATGAAAGACAAATGGTGTTGCATTTCTAAGAAGAAACTTGCAAAAACTGTAATGAAATATATTGCAATCAGTGAATGCTTAATTTCTATTCGTCCATGAGGAATTCCCTCAGCAGAACTATAATTCAAGTATATGCATCAATCACAGCTGTATAAGAGGATGAAGTTGATGAGTTCTATGAACAAGTTCTAGCTGAAATTGACAAAACATGCAAATGGGATATCCTAAAAGCCATGGTTGACTGGAACACAAAAGTTGGCAACAAAGATGAAGGCAAAGTGGTTGAAAAATATCAACTTGGCAACAGAAATTAAGTTGGAGAAAGACTGATAGAATTATGCAAAACCAATGATCTATTCATCTCAAACACCTTCTGCCAGAAACACAAGCTGTGACTGTAAATGTGGACTTCACCCAATGGATTGTACAAAAATCAAATTGACTACATCTGTGGAAGTCAACGATGGAAAAGCTTTATAACATCAAGAAAGACAAAACCTGAAAGAGGGGAGTGGCTTCTATTCAAGATGGCATCAGAGCTGTAATGGGCCGAACATGCCTAAACGAAAGGGGAAGCAAAAGGTTCCTCCAGTGGAGCCTGCACCTGTTTCTGACTGGCTAACTGAGCAGCAAGTTGGGGAGATTCGAGCGGGCTTTGCTCCGTCAGCTGAGGCTTTTTCGAGGTGCCTGCCCTTGAGGTGTCTCTCTCCCCTAATGGGCGTACGCCTCCCCATTCTCTGATAACTCCAGGGGCTCCTCTCGCATGCCGAGTCGAAGCTCTCTCCCAAGTGGTGGGAGCTGCGACTTGAGAGTGGGGCTTGCTTGAGGTTGAATCCGGTGAGCAGCCAAGTATTATGTTCCCTGTAAAATAGTTATCTCCAAGTTATAATTCCCTGTTCAATGTAATATCAGTTTGTTCAATGTAAACCGCACTGATGCAGAATAGCGCGGTATATAAGAGAATGTAATAAATAAATAAATAATAAATTATTGAGACTGCAGGTATGGAGGAATTACAATCTTTGCAGGAGGCTGCTGTTACTCTCAAAGTGAGTGGGGCCGATGGAAGGAAGGATCCTCTATTTTTAACCACATTGTCTGAGACACCCAAGCTTATTACTCTGGTTCGTCCGGATGTGATCTCTCTGGAGAACATTTAGGAAGCAATTTCCCAACTTTCAGGTGTTGTAAATCAACAGTTGGCTCTATCTACCTTGAAGGTTGAAAAACTTGAGGTTCTTTCTTCTGGAATTAATTTGGAAATGTTGGATGTTAAGAGGAACGTGGAAACTGGGGATCAGAAATTGCTGCAGGTTTCCAACCTAACTGATTCCCTGTTTAAAGATAATGTGGCTATGAGGCTGAAATTGGAATCTTTGGAGAATTCCCTTAGAGTGTCAAATATTCATCTACTTAATTTTTCTATAATTCCTGCGATGGCTCCTTTGGAATTGTTTAAAAAATATCTTCAGGAAGTTTTGTTGGTTCCAACTGACTTAATCCCTCCAGTTGTAAAAGCATACTTTCTGCCAGTTGGTAAAAAGGAGGGAAAGATGGCAGTTGGGACGTTGGATATGGACTTTCTTGATGTATCAGCTCTCCTTCAAACACCTAAAGAAGATGAGATTGCGGTTTCTAATCTGCTAGTATCGTTTGCCATTTCATCTGATCGTGATTGGATTCTCAAGCTTTATTTTAAGAAATGGGCCAATCTGTTTATGGGTAAGAGAATTTTGATCTTCCCAGATGTGGCCAGAGAGACTCAAAAATGGCGCAAAGCTGTCCTATTACTTCGTCCTGGGGTGCTTCAGATTGGTGCTTCTTTCTTGCTTAGATTTCCTTGCAAATGTGTAATTGAATATCAATCTAATAAGTATATATTTCTTCAACCTGAGGATCTTTCTTCTTTTATCAGTTCTCATATGGTTATTTCTTCTCCTTCTTGAGGGTAAAATCCCATTAATATAGTAATGCTTGGTTCTCTGACATCTCTTGTTTTTTTCTTCTTTTAGTTTCCTGTAATAATTCATAATTAGGAGTGCCTGCCCTTCTTATGTTTTTTGTAATGCTGCTCTCTTCATTATAGTGGACTAATGATACTCTTGGGAAAAAATATTTTCTTTTTTTTTATTATTCTGGTTTTGGTACTAATCTCTTTTGTTACAAGGTGTATCTTTTTTCTGTACAAGCATGTTGCTTGGATGTAAATTGTAAAAAGTTGCATAAAGAAAAAAAAAAGAAAGACAAAACCTGGAGATGATGATGGTACAGATCACTAGTATACAAACTCAAGCTAAAGTTGAAAAAGAGCAAGCCACTCATGAATGTAGCAAAATTTGACCTTGAGAATATACCACTGGATTTTAAAGACTGCCTGCAAAATCAATTTGCTGCTTTAGATACAAATGACAGAGCTCCAGAAGAGTTATGGGATGACATCAAGAAGGTTGTGATGGATAAAAGCGAGAAGTATCTACAAAAGGTGAAAAAGCAAAAACAACCAAAATGGATGAACAAAGAATCTCTGAAAATTGCCTAGAAATGTAGAGAAACTAAAGCCAGAGGAGAAAGAGAGGCAATCACAGAACTCCACAGAGATTTCCAATGTGAAGTAAGACAAGACAATGAGAAGTACTACAATGATGCATGCAAGTAAATAGAAGCAGAAACTATTAGAGGAAGAACAAGATCTGCTTTCCTAAAGCTATGAGAGTTAAAGAAAAAATTCCAATCTCAAATTGGAATGTTACAAGATGCTCAATGATCCATGATGAATGATACTGAGAAGATCATGAAAAAGTGGAAAGAATATACAGAGTCATTATACCATAATGATCAAGTGTACCAACAGCTTTTTCAACCTGTACCTTATGATTAGGAACCATTGATGAAAGAAGAAGTCAAAGCAGCATTGAAAGCCTTATCAAAGAATAAAGCTCCGGGTATTGATGGCGTTTCCATTGAAGTATTACAGCAATCTGATGTAGCTGTTACCATACTTAAAAGGCTCTGCCAGGAAATTTGGAAGTCAACATGATGGCCAACTGACTGGATAAGATCTGTGTTTATACTAATACTCAAGAAAGGTGAGTCAACTGACTATGGAAATTATCTCACAATCGCTCTGATCAAACATGCCAGCAAGATTCTACTCATTATTATTCAGCAGAGATTACAGCCATAGTTGAAATGAAAACTGCTTGAAGTGCAAGTAGGGTTCAATAAAGGGCGAGGAATGAGAGACATCATTGCAAATGTGAGATGGATTCTTGAAAAGACAAAAGAATACCAAAAGGATATCTGTATGTGTTCTATTGACTACAGCAAGACTTTTGACTGTGTAAACCATAAGAAAATCTTGGCCACATTAAGAAGCATGGGTATACCAGAACAACTGACTGTTCTCTTGCACAGCCTTTACATTGATCAAGGAGCAACAGTTTGAATGGAACAAGGAGAAACAGAATGGCTTAAAATCAGCAAAGTGTATGACAAGGCTGCATACTTTCCCCCTACCTATTAATTTATATGCAGAACAGAGAAGCAGAACTGTATGAAGACAACCAATATATGTAGATTGATGGAAGTCTCTTCAGCAACCTTCGCTATACCAATGATACCACATTTCTGGCTGAAATTCATGACCAATGACTGAAAAAGATCTGTGTTTATACCAGTACTGAAGAAAGGTGACCCGACTGACTGTGGAAATTATCACACAATCGTTTTGATTCCACATGCTAGCAAGATTCTACTCAAGATCATTCAGCAGAGACTACAACTATACCTGGAACGAGAATTACCTGAAGTGCAAGCAGGGTTCAGGAAAGAGCGAGGAACAAAAGACATTTTCGCGGATGTGAGATGGGTCCTTGAAAAGACAAAAGAATACCAAAAGGATATCCATATGTGTTTTATTGACTACAGCGAGGCTTTTAACTGTGTAAACCATGAGAAACTCTGGGCCACATTAAGAAGCATGGGTATACCAGAACACTTGGTTGTTCTCTTGCACAACCTTTACATTGATCAAGAAGCAACAGTTCAAATGGAACAAGGAGAAACAGAATGGCTTAAAATCAGCAAAGTTCATGACAAGGCTGCATACTTCCCCCCTACCTATTAATTTATATGCAGAACAAATCATCAGAGAAGCAGAACTGTATGAAGACAACCGAGATATGTAGATTGATGGAAGTCTCATCAGCAACCTTCGCTATGCCAATGATACCACATTACTGGCTGAAAGTGAAGATGATCTGAAACATTTGCTTCTCAAGATCAAGGAACATAATCTTAAAATGGGCCGGCACCTTAATGTAAAGAAGACAAAGACCCTGACAACTGGCAAAATCAATAAGTTCAAGAAGAAATTGAAATGTGAACATCTTTAATCTACTTGGATCAATTATCAATAAAGAAACAACAAGTAGTCAAAAAATCTGACAACACATTGCTCTTGGCAGAATGGCTATGAAGGATCTAGACAAGATTCTCAAGAGCTGAGATGTTTCTCTCCATACAAAGATTTAACTTGTTCAAGCCATGGTATTTTCAATAACGTCATATGGATGCGAAATTTGGACAGTGAAAAAGATAGACAGGAAGAAAATGGATGCCCTTGAATTATGGTGCTGGCAATGAATACTGTGTATACTATGGGCTGCCCTAAGAACAAACTACTCAGTACTAGAGGAGATCAAATCTAAACTTTCTTTAGAAGCTCAGATGACAAGACTTTGACTTTCATACTTTGGACACATCATGCTAAAAGAGAGATCATTAGAGAAAGGCATCATGCTTGGCAAGGTAGAAGATCAATGCAAAAGAGGAATGCCATCAATGAGATGGATCGATACAATAACAGCAGCAATGGTGCTACTCTGTCAACAATAAGCCACCTGACTGAAGACTGAACACATTTTAGGACAACTGTCCAGAGGGTCATCATGAGTCAACACCCACTTGATGACACTTAAGAACAGTAAGGCAAGACCAAATGTATATCCTAGAGAGCAAGATTGGGGGTTGTCAGAGTTCCCAAAAAGACTGGAGAGGCCATAATTCCACAGTAGCAGCCCTTTGAAATTGCCAATGCCCTTAAGTAAGCAGTAGCAGGGTCCTCTTTGGCCTGGCTATTTGATGCCTTTAAAACTTGTTACCCTAGGCATTAACCTGTGTTGCCTATGGTTAAATCCAGGACTGAGTACAGATTGTTGGTGAGGAACTTTTATTGCATTAAGTTACTTGGTGTGAAAGTACAGGAAACATATGTTGCTCCAGTGTAGCACTTATAGAGAGGTAGAAATGCTCAACATCCTGTATTTATGACCCTAAATCCTTCAACATTTTCTACCATTAATCATATTAGTGGTCATGATAACAAAAGAGACCACTCAACACAACCTCGCAGTATAGCAATGGTCTTATCCTCAGCACAAGAATGATCTTCATATGCAGACATCAATGCCTACTTGAGCTTCCATGCTGTAACAGCTCCTGAAGACATACATGGCTTATCTCAGAAGATACAAAGTTACTACTAAAGGATGCAGAAAAAAGACCAGAAAGCTCCAGGATCTAAATAGAAAAAGGAAAAGAAGTAGGGGACTTAGAAGGTGAAACGCAGAGAGAATGCAGGGAAAGGTTCTGGGACTATGGCTAAGAGAGCTTGCCTCTTCTACCAGGCACCTATTGTGCCCTTTGTCAGAACTCTGGCTCTGTGGTTTGCTGTCCATGAGTATGAGATGAAGATTGCAGATGTGGATCCTAAGGAATAAACATGGTTGGGTGCTGACTGGTGTCCTTCATCTGAAAGTCTTTAGTCTTCTTACTTTTCACCCCACCTGCTGACCTGTAGTCATTCTGCTTTATGGACGAAGGAAATTGGTCACTTACAGCACAACTAAACTGGTGTTGATACCATGCAAGGGCCCATCATAAAGTCTGCAGGAAGGAAGAATTATGCTGCTCTTTGAGTGTTACTTATTCCTTCTACAGCTGGCAGCTGCTAGTCAAGAACTCAGCAAATATCTGCTGCATGATTACAGCATGAATCATATTATCCTTTCACATGTGACAAAACTCAGTTACATACTGAGCCTTTTTTTTTTTATTGAAAGGCATCCATGAAATACAGAGGAACATGAAACGTTAACAGATTACAATATCAAAGAATATCAAGGCCAAAGCCACTAACATGAAACACAGAACTAGCCTACAAAAACGCCTTCTTTTTGTTTTTTAGTTCAATATTATGACAATTATAACACATTCCTCCTACCCCTTCCCAACCCCAATGTCCCCCCACCCCCCCCATTCAGCATGATGTCACAGCGCCCTACTCCCAACAAAAAGCAGCTACCCCTCTCACCCTCCAAGACCCCCCCTCCCCCGAGCCCCCCTAATCTAACCCCCTGTCCCTCCCTCCCACCCACAGGACTCAATGTTAGCATTTAAGCGAGGAAACATGCCAGCCAAACAGCACTCACGAGGGAAAATGCAGTACCCCAAAGATTCATACCGCGGCCCAGACTATAGCCCCAGGGTCCCAGGCCGTAGTACAGTTGTAAACAATCAGGAGCCATAATGAAGGACAAAGGGCTCCCACACCTGCTCAAAATGCGGCAGACGCATCCTACTAGCAGCCACCCCTCACTCCATTATATACATATCCCACATCCGTTCCAACCAGGCGGAGAAAGACGGGGGGAGGTCGCTCTTCCAAGCAGATGCGAGAGACAGTCGAGTCGCATTCAGACCATGGTGAAGCAAAGCCAGCTGAAGAGCATGTGCCCCGGGCACAGCTGCCCCAAAAAGAAAAATCCCCGGGTCCCAAGGGATACATACTGAGCCTTTTGACGCTCTCAAACAATTGCTAAAGGGTTCAACAGTTCATGTTATTGTTCTAGATGAGTCTATAACAATGCATCCAATCTCCTTTCTACATCCAGCACCTGCTTTAGATTCTACATTTTGGGCTCACTGGCTCACAGGAACCTCTCCAGGGCACCACCTTCATTACCGGACTGACTCAGGTGATGCAGAAACAGTGAGTGAAGAACTGTGCAATCAAAGTCCCTCTTTCTCACCAAAGGAGAGTGATGATATCACTTCATCTTCCTCATCTTGTGATTATGTTGAGGCATGTTTTCCCTTGGATTCATATCTGTAAACCTCTCAGTGATTATTTAGGAAGTGAGGAAAGGTGAGAGCTGTGCAGCGATAGGTCTTAAATGGCAGATGAAGGATGCTTATAGAGTGAGAAAAGTGATTGGAAAAGAAGAGGAATCCCAGCATCAATCACACTGTTGTCTTCCAAGACATCCTTTTGCTTCAAAGCACTAGGGACCTGCTCATCCAATCTTGAATCAGAATTGTCTAGAAATAAAGGGGCCTTTTATACATATTCTACCCAAGTTACATTCAAATGTCTCATATCAATTTGCATGTGCCTATACTCTGGGCTTCTTGACTTTGACACTGTTGCTTCCACAGCAACTGATCCTCTAAAATAGCTCAGACAGGTAAATGTAAGGGAATGCATAGAGCCAGGATTCCTTTTGGCTGTTGAAACTCCTTGGAAACAGAGAAGTAGGGTGAAGTGGTATGGTATAAGATACTATTTCAGAAAAATGGAAAAAGGAGCCAGATGATGAAAAAAGGAAAAAAACATATGCATTGGCAAGTCAGATGCAAGGGATTGATAAGGCATGCAAAAATAAAATTTGAAAAGAAACTTGCTGTGGAAGGACAAACTCATAATAAAAACATTTTCAAGTACATTTGTAGCAAAAAAACTGTGAGAAAGTCAGTTGGACCAT
The DNA here is from genome assembly GCA_033557465.1 of Ichthyophis bannanicus. NCBI lineage: Eukaryota > Metazoa > Chordata > Amphibia > Gymnophiona > Ichthyophiidae > Ichthyophis > Ichthyophis bannanicus. The sequence continues at coordinate 85,052,699 of CM066050.1, read as the reverse complement.
TAGAAGACAGAGGGGTAAAAGAGGCACTAAGGAAGGACAAGGCCATAGTGGAGAGATGGAGTGAATTCTTTGCTTTGGTCTGTACTAAAGAAGACATAGGGAAGTTTCCCATGCCAGAGATGATATTTAAAGGTGATCTATTGGAGGAATTAAAATAAATCTCAATAAATCAGGAAGATGTATTATGGCAATTTAAACTTAAAGAGCAGCAAATCACCTGGACCATATGGTATACATCCCAGGGTGCTGAAAGAACTGAAAAATGAGATTGCAGACCTACTATTAGTAATCTGTGAACTACCATTAAAATCATCTGTAGTATCTAAATATTGGAGAGTGGCCAACGTAACAACAAGATTTAAAAAGGTTTCCAAGGCTGATTTGGGATACTACAAACTAGTGGTTTACATAGTAACAATGGGGCCAACAGGGCTTTACATAGAACCATGTTAATATAATATTATAAAGAACAGGAATTAACAGCATAACATTGTGACATAGAAGCTATATTACATTCATAGAAACATAGAAACATGATGACAGAAAAAGACCACATGGCCTATCTAGTCTGTCTGTTGTTTCTGAGATTGAACCAAGATGTGTAAGTCCATTGCTTCTCCTCAGACATGCCTCTGCCACACCCCCATGCCTACTTGAATAACCCTGTGAACATCACATGTGGAATGGCTATGGAGACACGTCTGTGATTTTAATGTCACGTGCACATCTTCAGATGTTCAAATCACAGCTAGACATTTTAAAATGACCCTCATAGTGTATCTGGATTTTAAGAGAGCCTTTTAACAAGGTCCCTTGTGAGAAATTCTTGAGGAAATTAAAAAGGTCATGGGATAAGAAGCAGCGTACTATTATGAACTGGAAACTGCTTAAAAGATAGGAAAAGAGAGTAGGTCTAAATGGACAATTTTCATAATGGAAAAAAGGTGAATAGTGGAGAACCCCAAGGATCTGTGCTGGGCCTACTGCTTTTAACATATTTATAAATGACCTGGAAATGGGAACAGTGAGTAAGGTGATCAAATTTGCAGGACACAAAATTATTCAAAGTGTTAAAACACAAGAGGAATGTAAAAAAAAATTGAAGGAGGACCTTTGAGACTGGGCATCCAAATGGCAGATGAAGCTTAATGTGGACAAGTGCAAAGTTGTGCACTTAGAGAAGCAGAACCAAAACTACACTTACATGATGCAATGTTTCATATTAGGAATAACCACTTAGGAAAACGATTTAGGCCTCATTGTGGATAATACCTTAACATCCTCTGCTCAGTGTACAGTGGTGGCCAAGAAAGCAAATAGAGTGCTAGGAATCAAAAGGAAAAGAATGGAGAATAAAACCAAGGTTATCATAATGCCTCTGTATCACTCCTTGGTATAAATGCACCTTGAATATTGTGTGCAGTTCTGGTCACTATATCTTTAAAAAAGGATATAGCGGAAATAGAAAAGGTTCAGAGAAGAGCAACCAAAATGGTTTAGGGGATGGACGATACCCCTACAAGGAAAGGCTTAAAGGTTAAGGCTCTTCAGCTTGAAAAAGAGACGGTTGAGAAAAGATATGATAGAGGTCTATAAATTAATGAATGGAGTGGAATGGGTAAACGGGGGAGGGGGGTTGTTGTTTTCTTTTCTTTTCTTAAAAGTACTCAAAGTATCAGCTTAAATGCTAAATTTGACATCTTTCACCAGTTGATATTTTGCTATCTATGTAATATTTCATTTTTCTGTTCAGTTTGATATTTTCTAAGGAAAGAAAAATAATAGTGTTCAAGCTATGAAGCCAACCTAGATTGCATCTGTAAGACGAGTTACATAAGAACATAAGATATACCATACTGGGTCAGACCAAGGTCCATCAAGCCCTGTTTCCAACAGTATGGCATTTCTTATGTTATGGAATAACAAGTTTATTTATCATTTCCAGAGGTAAGGCTGTGTGAAGATGTGAACGATAAGGAGATTATAGTCTATGGGGACAGATTGCAAATTCCGCATGTGAAGGTAAAATATGACACGTTATTTGTGAAATCTTCATTCACGCGTCTTAATTTGCGCCTATATACAGAGACATCTGATCTAAAAGTCCATTCTTAAAGAGCGGATGCTACACGAACTAAAGATTTCATATGTGGTTTTGGAGATTCATGCAATTATCGGCGGGAACTCTGAGCGTCGCTGTTCACCAGTTAAGAGCAGAAAAACGATCAGAGATCCAGTTTAAAAAAACAAACAAACAACAACGTAGAAGAAAAACATCAGATCCAATTTGGTAGAATCTAAATGCAAAAGGGAATTTCACGCCATACTCCGTCTTGGCCTGGTCTGGGCTAAATCCAACCCTCATCGGGACATAGGAGCATAGGAATAAGGGAAACAGCGCTGAAAATCAGGCTCGGAATCGGAGCAGTGAGAGGCTGAGCTCATCCTTTTCCATGGCGGCACAAAGACACCGTGATCCCATAGTAAGAGTGCTGGTGGTTTGCTTCATAATATTTACCCTGGAAGGGGCAGTTTTTGGACAACTACTCTATTCCATTACTGAGGAAATGGAACAAGATTCTTTCGTGGGAAATATTGCAAAAGATCTTGGTTTGGATATAAGGGATCTGTCGTTCGGCGGAGCCCGTATTGTTTCAGGAGGTAAGACGCAGTACTTTGCTCTCGATTTGAAACGTGGACATTTAGTTGTTAAAGAAAAAATCGATAGAGAAGCGATTTGTGGAAAACTGGTTCAGTGTATCTTAAACGTAGAGATTCTTGTTGAAAGTACAATGAAAATCTATGTAATTGAAGTAGAGATTCAAGATATTAATGATAATTCACCCTCATTCTCTAATGGAGAAATAGTATTGGAAATCAGTGAGTTAACGCAGCAAGGAACTCGTTATCTTCTGGACGCCCTGGATCCAGACGTAGGCATTAATTCTCTCCAGAGTTACCAACTCAGCAATAATAATCATTTCATTCTGGATATACAAACAGGAACGGATGGTGTGAAGCATGCCGAACTGGTTCTTGAGAAGTCTCTGGACAGGGAAAAACAAGCTGTTCATCATCTAATCCTCACAGCTACTGATGGTGGGAATCCGCTCAGATCAGGAACTGCGCACATTCGCGTCCTTGTTCTTGATGTAAATGACAATGCCCCAGTTTTCACTCAATCTATATATAAAGTGACTGTCAGGGAAAACGTGTCTCCTGGTACGGTAGTAGTTATGCTGAATGCTACAGACATAGGCGAAGGGATTAATGCAGAGGTAGGCTATCTGTTTTCAAAAATTACAGAAAAGGCTTCACAAATATTTCAACTGGACGCCAGAACTGGCAAAATATCAGTACTGGAAAATCTGGACTTTGAAGAATTGGACTTCTATGAAATGGAGGTCCAAGCGAAGGACAGTGGAGGTCTCTCTTCCAGGTCTAAAGTTTTGTTACAGGTTCTCGATGAAAATGATAATCCCCCAGAAATTACAATTACATCTCTTTTCAGTCCAGTTGCTGAAGACAGTCCCCGTGGTACAGCTCTTGCTCTTATAAACGCGAACGACCGAGATTCTGGACAGAATGGTCAGGTGACATGCTCAATTCCAGATAACCTTCCTTTTCATCTAAAGAAGTCGTCCAGCACTTATTACAATTTAGTTACTGCAAGACCCTTAGACAGGGAAAAGGTTTCAGAATATAATGTAACTATTACAGCCATAGATAAAGGAATTATACCTCTTTCTACAACCCAAACAATTTATTTACAGATTTCAGACAAAAATGACAACCCACCTGCCTTCGATCAGGCTTCATATAGCTGTTACATAATGGAAAACAATCCTCCAGGAGCCTCGGTCTTTTCTATCGTTGCCAGAGATCCAGATCGTGATCAGAATGGCCAAATTGCTTACTCGATTATGGAAGTTTACCTCCAGGAATTATCGATCGCCTCCTATGTTTCCATCGACTCCAACACTGGGGTTATTTATGCATTACACTCATTTGATTACGAACAGTTCAGAGAGATTCAGATCCAAATCAAGGCCGAAGATAGAGGTTCCCCATCTCTCAGTAGTAATATCACTCTTTCTGTTTTTATACAGGACCAGAACGATAATTCACCACAAATATTATATCCTTCATTTTCCACGGATGGCTCCTCTGGACTGGAGTTGGCTGCGCGGTCTGTCAATGGCGGGTTTCTGGTAACTAAGGTGGTGGCAGTAGATGCTGATTCCGGCCAGAATGCCTGGCTGTCTTATCAACTCCTGAGAGGAACAGACACAGACCTCTTCTGTAGGACTTCACACTGGAGAAATCAAAACTGCTTGTCCATATCTAGAGAAAGATCGTCCCAAACAAATCCATACTGTTTTAGTTAAAGACAATGGCCAACCATCGCTCTCTGCTACAGTCACCATCACCATAGTGTTTGCTGACAGCATCCCTGAAATTCTTTCTAACTTAAACAGGCCTTCAACTGCTCCACACATGGACTCCGACCTAACACTGTATTTAGTGATCGCCACTGCTGCTGTTTCCTGTTTGTTTGTTTCCTTTATAATAATACTGTTGGCCATCAGACTCCGTCGCTGGAGAGAATCTAAGCTGTTGGAATCTTCTAGTGTTAACTTCAGCGCTGTTCCTACTTCTCAGTATATAGGTGTAGACGGGGTCAAGGCTTTTCTTGAAACGTACTCTCATGGCCTTTGTTTAACAACAGATTCTGGGACACATCCATTCGACTTTTCCAAGGGAACCGATTCAAGCACTCTACCTGCTAACCACACCCCTGAGAAGAAAAAAATCATTTTTAATAGAAATGAAATTAATAATTGTGTAGGCAAGGAAGTGTACCAGGTAAGTTTCTTCTTTATCACTCTCATTTGAATTTTCATAGGAGCTCTCAGCAATGAGAATCAAACGGAAGAATAACCTTAAACTACCTATTTTACTAGGAAGGCACTGGGAAATACATTTTAAAAACCAATCCGGTTGGGAAAAAATTGTGTTATGATTGGCATCTATGTTATGATTGGCATCTATGTTCATTTTAAGCCTAAGCATTAGGTAAGACTTGAAGAGATTGCCAGTTACAAGCAATTGAGATACTGAGATTATCAAACCAAAAAGACAAAAATTGTTTAGGAGCCCAAAGCAATTCTAAGGACATCTTTATAGATAGCAGTCTGTGCTGGTTCTCATCGGATCTCCCTATTCGCCCTCATTTCTTCAAGGCAAAGAGATTTAGGTTATCTTCAATGAGAACCACCTAACCCTCTTGGAAAACTGGTATAGATGGTCTTTGGTATTTTCCTTTATCTTCTATTTAAACCAAAATATTTCAATTTACAAATCAACCTTTCCAAACTTCTAACAGAAATTTGTAGAGTAAAGATCAAAAGGTGGCCTAAAAATCGAAATAAAAATTCAGGAATGATGATGAATCTGCAAGCTCTTTGTAAAGATTCTGTGTGTGCATCATCTGTGGAGGAACTATATTTCTAGGTATGTTCCCTATTTCATTTAGGGAATGCATGTGTAAGCTCAAAAGTGTCCCCCTCCAGATTTACAACTGCTCCCTAACACGAATAGGCTTTCAAAAAAATGCTCATTTTGGCCAACCCCTCTTTATATTCATTTCTGCCTCCAAATTGAAATGAAGCAAACATAGAGGTCTCTGTAGGTGATTAAGTGTGGCTGCATGTCTAAGCAGAGGTATATGTGTGAGCGCTGACATTTACAAGTGCACATTGTGAAATGCAGCATTTCCTCATAAAAGCAGCAGGGTTCCTCCATCAATTTTTCCAATCTGTATGTTTCTGAAATGGCTCCTTCCACTGCACATGGCTGTCAACTCCCATATATTCCTGCACTTTCTTCTATCCACGGACCAAATTTAACAATCTTGTCCATGTTGAGACATGTCAATTTTACATTCGCCTCACACATGCACACTCTCTCTTCTAAGGTTTGCATTGATTTGCAGAATTTTTCACTTTCACTTCTTTCCCACCATATAAATGGCCTTTCTAAAATGTGTCTTCATGTGTTTTATTTAGTTAGTTGTTGTATCAAAAAATGCTCATAATAATGTGTGATACATCAAAAAAAATTACAATAGTTAACATATAAAATGCAATAGTTGTGAGTACATACTAATTCTCACAACTAATTGATCATAAACATTGGACTCTGCATTCAGTCTATTTGGGGAGAAGACATGGTCCAGCATATGGCCTCCATGGGTGGGCTGGTCAACCACTTTTAACAAACTTCTGGTGCTCTTATGGTTGTCATGTGCTGCCAAATTGATATTGACTCCTGGCAATCCTGTGAATAGATGTCACCATGCCCTATGTTTTCTTGACAGAGTGCAACTGAAAATATTGCCAGGCCTTTCTTCCATGCAGTAAGACTACAGCACTTGATATTCCAAGGTGGTTTCCCGTCTAAGTACCAACCAGGCCCAATACTGCTTACCATCCAAGATCAGATGAGACACTCAGGGTGACATGGTCGTAGTTCTGGTTCTCATACCTTATATAAAATTATTCACTTTAATGGATCCAAGACTCAACAGAATATTAAAATATCTTTGGGTAGATTAAATTGCAAACTGAATAAGGAATATTATGACTAAACAGGTACATAGGTGGGGATCTCACCAGGAGCAAGTGACTAGCCAGTGCCATCCTCCCCCCTCCCCCCTTCTTACACCTCCCTAATAAAAATGAAAGTTTTTATGCAATGCCATCAGCATAGGGGGAAAATGGGGGAGAGGAGAAAATAAGAGAGAGAGAGAAGACAGTGACACAGTAGACACACCAAAAATAAACCTCTTTACTTAACCAAAGCAAATGTGTTTCCAAGCAATAGGCTACCAGAGGTCATATTTGCTAGCATTTTAACTTGGACAAAGACCATTCAGAAACTTGAGCTCAAACAACAGTCTTAGTCTTACCAACTACCACGAGTTAATCAATTGTTTAAAGTTTGAATACAGAGTTCATTTCTGATTTTCTTGAGTTTTGAGGCAGTAGCAGATTGTGTGACCCAAATATTGTTGCACCTATACTACAGGATGGTTGCAGAACTGATGTAATTTTTTTTTTTACATCCATAAACAATCAAGCATGGGGAAGAGGTTCCCCCTGACAAGGTAGGATCCTTCTCCATAATCACCTTTGCCCAGACCCATATCCTCCCCTTTTTTCTTATGTCCTCTGCAGATACTTGTGTCTAAATTCAGACCTAAGTGGTAATAGAAGGAGGATGATCATATACCAGTGCTCTTATGAGTCTGAGTAGTCATATTTTTTCCCTGAATCACCCCCTTCCATGTGCCCTTCTCTCTCCAACCACATCTTCTCACACTGCTCTTTGAAGACTCTTATTGACACCAAAGATCAATGGTTATAAACATGCCGTCATTTCTGCTCTCACTTCTCCACCTCTCCTGGATAGTAGCTCTGTGACTTTCTCTTTCAGCTTTGAGAAGCAGTTCCCATATCCCAAGCTTGTTTATATACAGTATGGAAGCATACAGAAGGATGCAAAAAGAAAAGAGAACTGAACCCACTCAATTTAACATCATCATACTTTCAGCTTCCTGTCAGTAAGTAAGTTACTCACACTTTGCAGCCAATATATTTTTGAGTTTCCTTGTCTGATTGCAGCATGAGCATGTTATCACAGTGGGGACTGGATGACACAGGGGAATGCTCACAGCATTACAGAGTTTCTTGCCCCTAAGACACCTATTCAGTCCCATATGTCAGGTGGCCAACCTAAAATAAGATTGTGATCTGAAACAAGTTGCAGGGGCTATAGCTGAAACATTCACCCCACAGTTCCTGTCAAATCCCTACGATTCTATGAATTCATTAGCGCACTTGTACAATGACACAATGGGAGATGCTATAATGAACATTTTTGCTCCACTTGTTAAATGTCATTTTAGCATGCACTTACATCTGTAGCATGCAAATTACATGGAAACAGATAAAAATATAAAGAAACAAATATAAAACGTGTAACCATTTCAAGGTAACCATAAATGAAGGGAGCAACTTTACTCTGTTATAGGAGTCCAGAGGTTTATGGAACTGAAATGTTTAAAAAGCGATGAAAGTGCCCTTGTCCTCTCATTGTTTTCAGACACTTATCAAAAATAAGGAACTGAATGATCCAAGGAGCACATACAGTATGAAGCTATTTTCAGTTTCTTAAAAAGATAATGTCATCCTCTGCAGTTTATAATCGGACTGAGTAAAATGCATCAAGTTTAGTATTTGTGATCTTTGGGAATGTAAACAACAGAAACGTCTCATTGTTCAAACAAGGATACATTTAACCAATCAAACAAAAATCAGGAACCACCATAAAGACATCCTAAATTTTAAAGAAAGGGTTTGTTTTAGCCAGGAATATTTTTCACAGCATAAAAGCAGAATAGGGTTATCAATATAGGTATAGCTGTTATTCCCAAAGAGGGGTGAAGACATCATGGGCCCAAGGTTACAAGATTCCCCCTAATGGAAAGAGAAAACTTCTCTTTTTATGAAAAGAGAGCGATTTTCTTACAAATGTATCAGTCCTTTACCTCATTACATTTAGGACACAATTCACAATAAATTGCTAGGTTTGGGAAAATCAAAATTATATATTAACACATTCCTGAACATATAGAATCCTTAAGAGTCAAGGAATATATAGTTGAAGAATGAAGTCTAGCATTGGAAATTCAGCCTTCTACACTACATTCCCCGCATTACCTAGTAGAGGCGCGCTCAGAGATATTTCAGAGTACACCAGCTCTTTACTAACCCAAAAGAAGACGCACAGACGTTCCTAAGATGCCCTAAGCACACTGATTAAAAAAAAAAAGAGGTGCAAAGATGTTATCTTGTAATGGTTGCAAATTACCCCATATCGAAGGATAAGTGTGGTTCTATAAAGACTTCTCCAGCTTTCCCCGTCATAAGGAGAAGTGGGTCACAATCAGGTTATAGTCGGCATGGTTTGCCATTTCGCCTCCCACTTAAGAACATAAGATATGCCATACTGGGTCAGACCAAGGTCCATCAAGCCCAGTATCCTGTTTCCAACAGTGGCCAATCTAGGTCATACGTACCTAGCAGTTTCCCCAAAAGACACAGATTCCGCAATGCTTGTACTGGGTCAAGCATTGACATCCTGGGTCTCTTCTTAATATTGGTTTATGGACCTTTCCTCCAGGAACTTGTCCAAACCTTTTTTTAAACCCAGCTACATTAACAGCCTTTACTACATCCTCCAGTAACAAATTCCAGAGTTTGATTACACGTTGAGTGAAAAAATATTTTCTTTTATTGGTCTTAAATAGTTTACCCTGTAGCTTCATTGCATGTACCCTAGTCTTTCTATATTCTGATAACGTAAACAATCGATCTATGTTTACCCGTTCCACTCCGTTCATTAATTTATAGACTTTTGTCATATCTCCCCTCAGCCGTCTCTTTTCCAGGTTAAAGAGCCCTAACCTTTTTAGCCTTTCTTCATAGGAGTATCCTTCCATCCCCTTTACCATTTTGGTGGCTCTTCTCTGAACCTTTTCTAATAACGCTATATCCTCTTTAAGATACAGCGACCAGAATTGCACACAATATTCAAGGTGTGGTCTCACCATGGAATGATATAGAGGCATTATAATATCCTTTGTTTTATTTTCCATTCCTTTCCTTATGATACCTAGCATTCTATTTGCTCTCTTGGTCGCCGCTGCACACTGGGCTGAGGGTTTTAACATGTTATCCACAATGACGCCTAAATCTTTTTCCTAAGTTTTTGTTGGAGAGGAGGTAGAGACAAATTGAGGAAGATAAAAGAGACAAAAGCACTAGAAGAGAAAGAGGAAAACTGACAAGGAAAGATAGATAGATAGATAGATTAGATATAGATATATAGATATAGATATTTTGCTCACATCTTTCCAGTAGTTGTTCAAGTTGAGTTACAGACACAGTGGGCATTTCCCAGAGATAATAGAGAACAGCGTACCACTCAGGTTGATGGTAAATTGTGCTAGCAATATTTAAAAGAAAGGCTTCAAAATAAAGCTCAAATGTTCATGCTACTTATGTATTTCAGTGATACCCAGAAAAGCATTTCCTTGAAAAACAAATTTTATTCTGTTTCTGTTTGTCATTAAGAATTTTTTATCAGTCACAAAGCTAAAGGAAACGTTTACTGGAAGCAACTTAGCTTTATTCAGTATAAATGCTACACGCTAAATCTTGATTGGGAAACATACTTGAGATGTGTCTTACAATCACAAACTATTCCTACCAAAATAACTCGGATACAATTTGATAATTACCTTTAATACACCTACCTATATTCGTACATAACATTTTATTACAGCAACACTTTTCAGAATTAATAATTTTGTTTCTATAAACCCAGACACCATTCATATTGACTGCTACTCTGTTTTGTTTTGTTTTTTATCTTGGCAGCATTTGATTTACAAGGCGGGATTATAAACCTATCACTGTTTTGTGAGAGTTTTTATTTTCTTTTGCATTTTCTCTTCTAAATATAAGTGTTTCCATCAGCTTTCAGAAGCACAATAAAATCAATCCCATTGCAATTCTCAGAATCAAACTCAAGGTGCCGCTGTCGGCCAGTGTGTGGAAGAGCGGAAGGCGAGGCTCTGTTGGATCCTCCTCTTCTGTGCTTTGCTTTCAGTCTGTGCAGATCACAGAAAGGGGCTGTTTCAGAGAAACGTCGAAGAATTCATCAGACTAAATTAATAGTAACAAATAGATAAAGGAGAGGGTATTAGTTATTCTTCTATCTAGCAAGTTCTTTTAATAGAAGCCCCTAAAAATCGAGTTTACGCAAATAAACTTGGCAAACTGACAGTGGCTGCAATGGAAATCATTCGTAGGCAAGTTGGTGCAGGAACCAGGCAAGTAATGTTTTTGTTCCTATCTTGTTGGTTTTGTCCTGTGATTTCTGAACAAATTCGCTATTCCTTTCCTGAAGAAATGGAAAGGGGATCGGTTGTGGGAAATATCGCAAAGGATCTGGGATTAAACATAAAAGAGCTCTCAGCTCGGAATCTCCGCCTTGTCTCCAGTGCGAAAAAGCAATACCTCATCGTTAGTATAGATGATGGAAATTTGTATATAAATTCCAGAATGGACAGAGAAGAAATGTGTACGAATGTACCCATTTGTATGCAAAACTTTGAAATGCTTGCAGAAAATCCGCTAAATATTTTCTCTTTGCAAATTGAAATTCGGGATATTAATGACAATCCACCATTTTTTGTCAGAAATATCACTATGCTAGAAATATCTGAATCTTCTTTACCAGGTACTCGCGTTCTTATGGTAAGTGCTGTGGATCCTGATGTTGGGATAAATTCTTTACAAAAATATCATCTCAATCCGAATCAATATTTTATTCTAAACACTAGAGAGAATGCCGAGGGCAATAAATATGCAGAACTGATGTTGGAAAAACCGGTTGACCGGGAAAAACAGAGCACACATCACCTAATTTTGACAGCTACAGACGGCGGAAACCCAATACGAACCGGAACCACTTATATTCATATTAATGTTATCGATGCTAATGACAATCCTCCCGTTTTCAACCAAGAGGTATTTAAAATTAGCCTGAAGGAAAATACACCAGTTGGAACATTAGTGATTCAGCTAAAAGCAACTGATATTGATCAGGGCATATATGGAGAAATTGTTTATTCATTAACAAACGTAGCCGAGAGTGTTCATCAAAAATTCAGTCTGGATACTAGAACCGGCGAGATTCGAATTAAAGAACTTCTGGATTACGAAGAAACAGCATTTTTTGAGATGAACGCAGAAGCGAAAGATGGCGGTGGCCTGTTTGCAAACTGTAAGGTTCTCGTAGAGCTTATGGATGACAATGACAATGCCCCCGAGCTAGAATTAATGTTAGTCTCCAGTCCGGTTCCTGAAGACTCTCCAGTTGGTACAGTAATAGCTCTAATTAATGTCCATGATAGAGATTCTGGACAGAATGGACTAGTTAGCTGTTACTTTCAAGACGACTTGCCCCTTCAACTGATATCAGCTACTAATAATTATTACAAACTCCTTACCAAAGAAATCTTGGACAGAGAAAAGATCTCGAAATACAATATTGCAGTCATAGCAACTGATAAAGGATCTCCTCCGCTCTCTACGAACAAAACTATCCAATTGGTAATATCAGATATTAATGATAATGCCCCTGTTTTTGAGCAAACGACCTATATCGCTTATGTTCTGGAAAACAATCCTCCAGGAGCCTCCCTTTACTGCATAAAAGCCTCCGATACGGACTTGGACGTGAATTCTCGAATCACTTACTCTCTACAGGGCAACAGCATTGAAGAAGCGCCTCTCTCTTCCTACGTATCCATCAACTCACAGACTGGAATTATCTATGCTCAGCGCTCATTTGACTATGAGCAACTTAGGGAGTTTGAGCTGCAATTTAAAGCCGAGGACGGCGGCTCCCCTCCTCTCAGTACTAATGTCACTCTGAGAGTTTTTATTCTAGATCAGAACGACAATGTTCCTGAAATCCTCTATCCTTCCCTCGGATCGGACGGATCTGCCTCATTCGAGATGATCCCTCCTTCGGCTGACGCCGGTACTCTGGTAACCAAAGTGATAGCTGTTGATGCTGACTCCGGACACAATGCTTGGCTGTCCTACCAGTTGATCCAGACCACGGAACCATTGCTTTTTCAAATTGGATTCCATACTGGAGAAATCAGAACATCTCGTGCTTTTCTAGAGAAAGATGCCGTGAAGCAGAAAATAGTCATTTTGGTGAAGGATAATGGACAGCCATATCTTTCATCCACGGTGACTCTGCACATAGTATTTGCAGAAACATTTCAAGAGGTTCTGCCTGAGCTAAGCAACCAATCCAGTGACATCGAAAATGAATCTAATTTACATGTTTATTTAGTCATAGCTCTGGTTTTGATTTCCTTTTTATTCCTTTTGACGATTACTCTCGTGATAGGGAGAAAAATCTTAAAATCTAAGGAGGCACCAGTGTTTCATTGTACTGATCTGTACCCACAAGCCGTTCCCAGATTCTCGTCAGACTACGACGAAGGAACTTTGCCGTACTTATATCAACTGTGTGTAGCACCAGAATCCAAGAAGAATGAGTTCATCTTTGCACAGCCAAATTGTCAAAAATCAGATATAAATTCTTCTGACAACGCTGCAGTAATGCTCATGAGCAAAGAAGCGACTACAGTTATTTCTGAAAGAAGCACCTTTTCTGAGGTAAGTTTTGTAATTCTGTATTTCTGCTACTGCATGGTGTTGTATAGTTAAGTGTAACAAGCCCTTCCAATGATAGAAAAGCCTGTGAGAATTCCAGAAATCCTTATGACTATTGGAGACAATATTTTGATCTACACATTTCTAAAGTACTCTAAGGAGCCCTTTTACTAAAGCCCCTTAGAGTTTTGCATTTAATGCAACTTTGCACTAACACACTGCATTAGTTGCAAAACCCCAATGCAGTTTAGTAAACAAGCCCCATTTGGTTCATTAACGTTTTTGATTTGTTTTTTAAGTGCCTTTAAGTCAATAAAGTCCCTGGTTTGTCTGGGCAAGAAATGGATTGCTAGGCCTTTTCTTCTGAGGCAATGGAGGGTAAAGTGACTTGCTCAAGGCCACAAGGAGGGACAGTGAGACTCAAACCCAGCTCTACTGGTTGTAGTCTGTTGCACTATCCACTAGGCTACTTTTCCACCCCGGGGGGGGGGGGGGGGGAAAGAAAAATATTGAAAAATTAGTGCATGCAAAATTTACTTAGTATACATTAGCCTACATGCAGAACCAGTTTGTGTGTGATAAGAAGCTCTACTGAATGTTTAACATTTGTTATTAAACAATGTATGAAATGAACCAAAAATCCCTGAAAATTGCAAAATTTTACAGAAATAAAAAAAATGAACCCAAAACCTTTTTACCTGTCTTCATCCCTAATGTGAACATAAAAACCTATAAACAATGAATTTCTATTTGCAAAATATCTTTCAAAACCCATGTCTGTCAGACTTCAGCATTAATAACATCATCAATGTTTTTTTGGAGTCAATATCTTTTCCCTTTCAGCGTTCTAGAAGATCTGTTAAATTCAAGACTGAGAACCTGCTCTTCCTATCACTTCAGCCATACTTCACATTGAAATGTGAGAACATTGATCTTTCATGCATCAATCAAACATCTCTTAAAGATGTTCTTAGGTAGACTATTAGAAACTCTTGGAAAATTAATGAAGTATAACTTATTTCTCTTAGTGTAATTCTATATCATTTCAGGATTACATTGCCCTTTCACTAGCACCACAATTGTGGCCTATATATTCTCTAACATATCTTGGAGGCCTTCCACACTGATAATGAAATCATTTAGTTTCAAATCAGGAAAATACTCTAGCATCTGAATTTCTTGATTTCAAATCATTCCCATCCATTTCAGTGGAAAGGAAAGCTCCAACTTCTAATACAATGGTCTACTCTAGAAACTTTCCAGGACACTTTTCCTTTCCCCTTGTTGATCCATTTGTGACCCCATTCTCCCACACCAGAACATACTAAGTAGGTTTGGGAGCAATAGAATATTCCCTGTTAGCCGTATCAGACTCCAGCATTATATGCAACATCTTCCCATAATTAGCTTCCTTTACAATGGTTCCTATCTCTGCTGGTATGCTATGATACTGAGGGTCAGTGGCACTCTGAAGTGAAAAAAGAGGTTTTTGGATTTCTAGGCTCAAAGAAACTTCCAAGTCTGGGCTGTGCAATGCCAAAGAAAAGAAAATTAATTGTTGCCACCCAAGGATGCCATTGGGACACTTTCCCTACTTGATCAAGATAACATGAACTAGTCTATGAACCTAGTTTCTGGCTATCTGGGGCAGGTGATAGCTCAGACTCTGTGTCTTTATGTTTGTCATAGTCTGACTCACAGAAAGTTTGGTTTTCAAAGATGATACTTGTGGGATCATTAGTGTGCTGCTATCTTGGTTCTGACTCTTCCATTAATACTTGTATTAACTAGTTGAGCTTTTCTCTTAGGGCAAATATGACTTGAACCAGTGACCCTCGATAGCAAAGACCAGGAACAAGCAGTGGATCCGCTTGTGGGTGCAGTACAGGGTGTGCCCTGATTGGTGGTAGCTTAAAATAAGAGCAACAGAAGCATACTCTGCTGGTACAACAGATTTATTGGATATATTTTCTGGAACCTCTACTCATCTGGCCTTCTTTCTGCTTCACATCTGCTCTGCAGTGTTGCTACATATTGACTGATCTTTGCCCAGGTTCTGCAGTCCTGCTTTCATGTTTCAGCTTCATCCCTAGATGTCTTCATTGCAGTCTTGGCTTTACCAGCCCCTCAGCTTCTTCAGGTATGCCTTCACATTGGGCCTACCTATCAGTGACTGGACATACCCTCACAACTTGCACCAGCCCAAAATCAGAAGCATTGGATGGGAAAAAACAATACCTCAGATAAGAAATATTGGCAGCCTCCAACAAAGGGTCATTTCCCTCTGGGACCTAACTCTCAACCATGTCGAGTGGCTATCCATGTCCTGTTGAGCCTTGAATGGCACTCCCAGAACAATATGATGGTATAAGAAGGCTTTTCTTTATATTTCTCCAGAAGTGTAAACTCAAGTTTTGATTACATCCATACAGCCATAACACAGATTCTCCCTAAGTGGGCTTCAGTGTTAGTTTACTGTCAAAGAAGGCCCTAGCCTGGGTCATCCAACTTCAAGAACAATATCATATGGGAGAGAGTATTTTGGCGAGAGTTTGGACCAGTAGGTGATCACTGCCAACTTTCTCAGAGTAGCAGTTCACAACAGGGAAACAGAAGGGGAAAGTCTGTGTATTTCCCTTAGAGACACTGAAAGTTTCCCAGTTTTGATAGACTGTAATACCTGAGTTGCTGGTTCCCACAGTGGTGTTTTCATTCAGGTCCACCACAGGGCCAATGACAGTGGCCACTCTGGAAGATAAAACATCACTCAACTGAGGTGACTAAATGGCTCCTTCCATTCTGTTTGAAGTGTTTCTAGGTCTAGAGTGGCTACTGCCATGGAACTTGTTTGGTAGCAAAGCAGCATTGGAAGGAGGCAGTCTCAAGACTGGTGGAGCGTTTGGGAGATTAGAGATCAGAGCAGAAAATGTCAGCCAAGCAAGGAGGTGGTCACCGAAGCTCTATGAATAGCCAGTGGCTTGAGAATGGAGATTTTATTTATTTATTTATTTAACATTTCTTCTATACCGCCTTTCAATCTTATCAAAGCAATTTACATTTAACTCAACAATTATATATGGGACCAGTAAAAAGGAACTATGAACCATCGAACAGTGACAACTATGGTACATCAAACAGTGGTAATGATTTACATTTAAGGGATGGGGGTTAGCATTCAGGTGGAGATGGAAAGGTTTTTATTTACAGTTTAGCTGAGGATGGTATGCAGATAATAGCATAGCTGTTAATTAAGATTGGATATTAAGTTGTTGGACTATAATATTCAGTGAAAAGATACGTTTTTAACTTTTTCCTAAAATCAGAGTTGTCATGGATTGATCTTATTTGATATGGAAGCATGTTTCAGAGTGTCGGTCCATAGATTTCAAACTCTCTCTGGCAAGTTGTTTGAAAACTTTTATGCTTAAGAGCTGGGGGTGAAGAGGATGTTTTGATGTTGTCTTCTTCTTGTTCGGGATTCGGAGGCCATCCAGATCAAAGTTTGTAAGCATTCAGCTGATTAATTATGTATGGTTTTGTATGTCACCATTATTGCTTTGTATTTTATGCGGGATTGTATAGGCAACCAGTGGAGGGATCTAAGAACTGATGTGATAAGGTTCTTGTCATAAGGTTCTGGTGATTAATCAAGCAGCAAGCTGCAGTATTTTCAGCTAGTTGTAAGGTACGGATGGTGTGTTTGGGAAGGCCTTGTAGTATTAAGTTGCAATTGTCCAGGTGTGAAGTAATTACAGCCTGACATACCATGTAGTTGCGGTCTAGAAGAGGGTGCAGGTTTTGTAGCAGCTTCATTTTGTAGTATGCTGTAGATGTCATTTATTTAATTTGTGGTTGAAAGTTGAGCCTCTGGTCTAGGATTATTCCTAAATATTTGACTTCCTTTTTTACCAGAATGGTGAAGCTGTCTGTTGTGAGTGCATCTGGTGGAGTACAGTATCTCTTGTGATTGTAAGGACTTCTGATTTATTGTAATTAATTGTCAAGTTGTGAAGTTGTAGCCAGTTTGTGAATTCTCTCATGCAGGATATTATGAGGGAATAGTCTGGTCTTTGAGATCTCTTCTATGAATCCCACAGAGGCTATGGCAGCTGTGAGCAACTGCACTAACCTGCTGGTGAAGCCTGCTGAGATATCTTTGGATAATCTACATATAGCATGTTTTGACTGAGGTATTTGTATTTGTATGTTTTGCTCTTATAAAACTGCTTATCATAGATACCAAGGGGTGTACGATAAAACATACATAATATGTTCCACAATATAAAGCAATACAAAACAAGCTATAATAAAGCAAATACAAAATGAACAATATCAAATAATATTAATGTAAATGCAAAATGTATAATTGTTAAAATCCCCTCCTTTGCCATGATCATTAATAAGCAATATGAAACAAATGTGTTTTCAATGTTTTCCTAAAAAACAATACATATTTCTAAGACACAATTCCACAGGAAATACATTCCACAATTGTGGCCCCATGATAGAAAATACTTGAGCCCGAGGCAAGATGGCGGCGGTGAGACTCCCCCGACTGGAGGTCTGATTCCTGAGGAGTGAAGGTGTCGTTAGCTTTTCTTCCTGAAGCCGCTATGGGCAGGAGGAAACGAAAGCAAGCCTACCTTCCCTCGGGTGAGGCTTGCTCGTCCAACGCGACCCAAAAAACTCTTCAGATGTGTGGTTTCTCTGGCCAGGTGGAACGAGCAGCATCTTTGGCAGGCCTGCAGGGTTCTGCGGACCTGAGCACATCCGGGGTTTTCTTGTCCCCAGAGCAACGGGCCCCCCGCCTTGCCCCGTAAGCGAGTTTACTGGGAGCGGAGAAGCAATAGTCGGCGTGAAGACTAACACGCTGAAGCAGGTTGCTGAGGAGGGCTCTGCACCCAATGTAAACGCTCCGAATACGCCCCCTGGAGCTATGGGAGGATCGGAGGTGGAGTTGAGGAGAGTATCCAGCCCTGCCTAGGAGAATATGGCCCTGAGGGCCAGCGTTGGTGCCGGCGTTTTGGTGAGGCCTGCTAAAGTTACGCTTGATGTGCTATGGGATGCTATCTCTGCAATGAATTCATCTTTGGACACAATAACCTCTTTTGTGAGTACTGAAATTAAGACATTAAGGTATGATTTACAGGAGGTCACTAAGGTCCAAAAGGAACAGGAGGGGAAAATGGAAGCTGATTGGTGATCTGGAGCAACTCCGTGAGTTAAATCTAGCACATGTGAAAGACCGGAATGTAAATACCAGGAGGATGGAATATCTGGAAAACCAAGTCCGGAAGAACAATTTAAGACTGGTTAATTTTCCTAGGTCACCTGTGCTTTCCCCTCTGGAGATGGTTCGTAGATACTTCCAGGAGGTTTTAAAAATCTCTAGGGAGGATCTCCCTCCATTAACCAGAGTCCAGTACTTATCCATGGGCAGGGGTATTCACGGAGTTAATAATGCCTCACAGGGGGCTCCTGGGGATCTTGCTGGGTTTCTAGAGAGCTCTCTGGAGGTGGTCACTGACCGTACTACTCTCCTCATTACATTGGCCCTTGAGACCGATAAAGCGTTAATTCTTCGGTTGTATTTTTGGAATTTCAGTGAGCAGTTTTTGGGTTCATATGTGCATATTTTTCCTGATTTAGCTAGAGGTAACCAGCTGAGGAGGAAAGAATTCTTGGGATTTAAGCCCAGAGTACTTTCCCTCGGCGGGACATTTTTGTTAAAATTTTCTTCCAGATGTTGTGTTTCATATAAAGAAAAATTATATATGTTTTTTGAACCCCGCCAGCTGCTGGAGTTCCTGGTAGCTAGGGAGGGATCAGTTGTGGATTCAACGTCTCATCCGGGTGACGTATAAGTCTCACACCGCCTGTATTGTGTTAATTTCCTTTATTTGATGTGATGTATTTTCCTGTGGCCTCTCTCATTATTGTGGGCTTAATATAGTAATGTATTGTATTACTTTGATTTTTATTGTTAATGGTTTTGGATAATATTCCTTTGTTACCACTTTTCCTTCATTCAAGTCTTTTGTTTGAATGTATCCTAAATTGAATAAATATTAAATTTAAAAAAAGAAAATATTTGAGCCCAGACATTGCCTTTTGATCTAATGAAAAAGAAGGTATCAATAACAATCCATTTTGATGCGAGTGAAAATTACCCGACACTTTGAACTATTTTAAAAAACAAGTTAATTCATTAAAATTGATGCCCTATAAACATAGACATTTACATGTCCCCTGCTGTTTTACTACTACTACTACTATTAATCATCTATATAGCGCTACAAGGCATACACAGCGCTGTACAGATACATATAAAAGACTATCCCTGCCCGTTAGAGCTTACAATCTAATCAAGACAGATAATACAATAGTTCAGAATAAGGGTACAAATTGGGAAAGGTAAAGAAAACAAGGGATCAGGATCCAAAAGTAGCCACAAAGAGGTGAGCCTTTAGCATGGATTTGTAAAGGGGGAGAGATGAAGCCTGATGTACAGAGTCGGGTAGTTTTTCACAGGCATAGGGAGCAGCAAGGTAAAAGGATCGAAGTCTAGAGTTGGCAGTGGAAGAAAAGGACATAGCGAGAAGCAGGGTAGTGGAAGAGCGGAGTTCATGAGGAGGGGTGTAGGGAGAGAGAGAGAGAGGAAAGGTAGTGAGCAGTAGAATGAATGCATTTCTAGCTCAAAAGGAGAAATTTTAATTGGATATGGAAAGGGAGCCAATGAAATGACTTGAGAAGAGGGGTTAAATAAGTATATCAGAGCTGGCTAAACAGGGATGAACAGATTGAAGAGGAGAGAGGTGACTCAGATGGAGACCAGCAAGGAGGAGGTTGCAATAGTCGAAATGGGAGGTGACTAAAGAGTGGAGAAGTGTTTTAGTAGTATGTTCAGAAAGAAAGCCAGTAAAATTCCTTCAATACAGAAGTAATATGATTCAACATTTGAGAACCATAAATCTATTTCTACCTTGAATATATCTATGTTGGATATGGCAGACGAGGCAGGCACAGAATGGGGTGATGAAAACTCAAGAGGAGACAGTGGAAAGCCGGAAAATGCCATTTTTCAGATAGAGCAGATGAGAGATGGATTGATTTAGAAACATAGAAACATGACGGCAGAAAAAGACCACATGGCCTATCTAGTCTGCCTGTCCTTATCAGCCACTACAAGAGTCCCCATTTTTCCTTTAGAGATCCTTTGTGTAAGTCCCATGCTTCTTTGAATTTAGATACTATTCTCATCTCTACACCTCTAATGGGAGACTATTGTACACATCTACCACTCTTTCTGTAAAGAAATTCTGCATATTACTCCTGAGTCTATCCCCTTTCACCCTCATCCTATGTCCCCTCATAGCAAAGCTTGTTTTCAATCGAAAGAGGCTCTCCTCCTGTACTTTTATGCCATGGAGGTATTTAAATGTCTCGATCATGTCAGCTCTATCCCGCATTTTCTCTAAAGCATACATATTAAGGTCCTTAAGTCTGTCCTCATTTGCCTTATAATGAAGACCATCAACCATTTTAGTTGCCATCCTCCATACTGACTCCAACCTGTTTATATCCTTTTGAAGCTGCAGTCTCCAGAATTGCACACAATACTCCAAATGAGGTTGCATCAAAGACTTATACAGAGGCACTATCACCTCCTTTCTTCTGTTGGCCAGTCCTCTCCCTATGCACCAAAGCATCCTTCTAGCTTTCGCCATCACATTTTCTACCTGTTTAGCTACTTTGAGATTGTCAGACACAATCATGCCTAGGTCCCATTCTTCTTTCATGGACAGCAGTACATCACCCCCTATACTGTACTGCTCTCTTGGACTGTTGCAGCCCAAATGCATGACTATACATTTTTTAGCATTAAATCTCAGCTGCCAAATTCTAGACAAATCTTCAAGCTCAGCTAAATCCCTCTTCATGTTATTTACTCCTTCCTGGGTGTCTACTCTATTACAGAGTTTGGTATCATCTGCAAACAAGCAAACCTTACCCGACAGCCCTTCTGCAATATCACTAACAAAGATGTTAAACAGAATCGGACCAGGGACAGACCCTTTGGCACTCCACTGATAACCTCCTTCTCCTCAGAGTGAACTCCATTTACAGATACCCTTTGTTGCCTCCCATTCAATCAATTTCTAACCCAAGCAGTAACTTTAGGGTCCATCCCTAGGGTGCTCAGTTTGTTTATAAGTTGCCTGTGAGGAACAGTGTCAAAGGCTTTACTGAAATCTAAATACACCACTTCTAGGGCTCTCCCTCGGTTCAACTCCCTGGTCACCCAGTCAATGAAATCAATCAGATTTGTCTGACAAGACCTGCCCCTGGTGAATCCATGCTGTCTCAGTTCTGGTAATCCATTGGACTCCAGAAATCTCACTATTTTCCCTTTCAGCAGCATTTCCAATAATTTACTCACCACCAAGGTTAAACTAACCACATCCTTACGTCCACTTTTGTGTAAAGGGACCACATGTGCCTCTCTGCAGTCCTCTGGTACCACCCCCAACTGGAAAGAGGCATTGAAAAGGTCCGTCAGTGGAGCTGCTAGAACGTCCCCAAGTTCCTTCAGTATTCTCAGATGTATCCCATCTGGTCCCATCACTTTGTTCACTTTTAGTTTAGCTAGTTCCTCACAAACACAGTCTTCTGAAAATCATTTGAGATGCCCCTCTCTTTTGTTCCTGTTTATGGGTATTGTCTGAGGTGCTGTTCCCAGCTCTTCATCTATGAACTCAGAACAGAAATATTTGTTAAGCAATTCCGCTTTATCCTAATCAGCTTCTACATATTCCTCCCCTTCATCCTTAAGTCTGACAATACAGCTTTTGCCCTTCCTCTTCCCACTAACATATCTGAAAAATGTATTATCCCCCCTTTATTGCATTGGCTATTTCCTCTTCTTTTTGTATGTTTGCTACTTTTCCAGCCTCTCTAAGTTTTCCAAAAATTGATACCTGTCTTCCTCTCTCTGTGATCTCTTGTATTTTATGAAGGCTTCCCTCTTTTTCTTCACCTTTTCCTCTACCTCTTTTGAGAACCATAGTGGCCTCCTTTTCTTTTTACCTTTATTTACCATTCTAACAAAATGTTTGGCTGCCCTTAAAATATCCCCTTTCAGTTTTGCCCACTGTTTTTCTACATCTCCAGCTGTTCCCATCCCACTAATGACTCCTTGAGGTATTGGCCCATCTTGGCAAAGTTAGTTTTCCTAAAGTCTAAGACCCTCGCTTCTGAATGGATTTTATCAGCCCTAGTCTTAATATGGAACCACACCATTTGGTGATCACTGGATGTGAGATGATCTCCCGCTATAACATCAGAAACACTTTCACCTTTGGTAAGCACCAAGTCCAGTATGGCCCCTTTATGTGTGGGTTCTGTTACCAGTTGCCTCAATAGTTCTTCCTGTAAAGAATCCAGGATTTCCTTGCTTCTAGATGACACCGCAGCAGGGATGCGGCAATCAACATCTGGCATATTGAAATCCCCTATCAGTAGCACTTTCCCTTTCCTGGCAATGCTGTGTATGTCTTCTATTAAATCTCTGTCCACTTTAGGATAAGAACTTAGTGAACCATAGACTAGAAAGTATGGAAAAGGCAGCAAAACATCTTAATCTGTGGATCTTAAACTGTCTCCCTGATGTGCTTTTTAAGGCATACATGTGAGAATTTAAGGATTCCAGAGACAGCTCTTCCTCTCTTAAATAAGGTTTTCTTCTTTTTGGGTCCTGATCCTGGTGGAAATGGGGCTATTGAAGGTGAACTGTCTGCTATTAGCTTGGATCTTACAGGTCTCTTGGAATACTCAAGTATGCTTAATTCCTAACAAGGTACACACAAAATATACCCATTTGAATACATTATCCCAAGCAAATATAGTTGACTAAGAGGTAGTCATACATCATGCATGTGCCTCAGGGGTGGCCCAACCAGTAGGCAAGCTAGGCAGTCCACCTAGGGCAGCAGATTCTTGGGAGAGATAAAGAACAGGGCATACAAAGCTAAATACTTAATTCTGACTGTCAGAGGGGCATAAGGTTTAAGCTTTGCCTTGGGTGCCAATGCCTTGAACCAACTCTGGGGCCAGCTGTGATGTGCCTACTGAGAATATGGCAAGATAATATCAAAAATATGATATGGCAGAGTAGTGGGCATTTGGACATGTGAGGAGTATCTATTGAAACTATTCCCATTCACAATGCAAATATATTTCCAACAAATAGGCATGTGAAAAACAGACTCAGAAGACTTTACTCTCCTAGATCACTGTCCCCTTAGATTCCTCCTGGCTATTGTATAAATTAGATTATCAGTACAACCACATCTAAGTTAATAACATAGACTTTGAAAAACTGGACTCTGAAAAAGTAAATGTTATAATTTTTAGTCTTATTTTTTAACTATTTTAATAATTTTCAAAAAGATTTGTGGGTAATTTCTTAGGGGTATGTTTACTAAACCGGGCTAACGGTTAACCCGGGCTGTCTGCAACTAGGTCCCATTGAATAATATGGGACCTAGTGGCAGATAGCCCGGGTTAACCGTTAGCCCGGTTTAGTAAACATACCCCTTAGTTTCATGTTTCTTTGGATAAAGGAGTGTAGTTGCCCTGTTATTCCATTTCAGTATAAAGAGATGAAATTCAGCCAAATACAATATAAAGTGAAACCTTCTTAGAAAAATGTAGTATATTTTTGACTAACTTTCTGGAGTAACATTTCCTTTATCAAGTCAAAATAAAATGAGTAGGTAGACAATGATATTACCTGAATGTACAAATGAATTACAGATGGTATTGCTATGGCGGTGTGAAGGTGAAAGGGAAGAGAGAAACTAAAGTAGCTGATGTTAGTACTTTGGCCCAGAGTCTTTCTGCCTTTTATGTACTTTAAAGCTCAGTATTACTAACAAAATTATGAAGTCGATTGATGATTTTTCTATTTATCTCATCTCATCTGCCAACCACTCGAAACTCTTGGGCAGAGAAATATTCTTGGATTACAATACTTGTAATACAATACAATACAATGACATGGAATATATGCAACTCAATTTGTTAGGTGTCAGTGAACTGAAATTGGGCACTATGATAAACTCATGGTATATTATGCCGGAAATGAATGACAAAGAAGAAATGGTGTTGTATTTACAATTAAGAAGAAACTTGCAAGAACTGTAATGCAATTGGTGAATGCTTACTTTCAATTTGTCAACAAGGAATGCCCATCAACATAACTACTATTCAGGTGTATGCATCAACAACAGCTGCAGAAGAGGAAGAAGTTGATCAGTTCTATGAACTAGTACAAGCTGAAATTGACAGAACATGCATACAAGATATCATGATAGTCATGGGTGAATGGAATGCAAATGTTTGCAACAAAAAAGAAGGCAAAGTTGTTGAAAATGTGGACTTGGCAACAGAAATGAAGTTGGAGAAAGACTGATAGAATTCTGCAAGACCAATTATCTATTCATCTCAAAGAAATTCTTCCAGAAACACAAGCAGTGACTGTACACATGGACTTCACCTAATGGATTATACCAGGGGCAGCAGAAGGCCTTTTTCTTGGGTGGGCCCAGGCTCCACCCCAACTCCTCTCCAAGCTCCATCCCATGGAGAGAGACCCTTCCTGTTCTGCCCGTGGGGATCCGATCTCCCATGGGCTGACAGGAAGGGTCTTTTCCATGAATGCAGCTTCTCTTCTACCAGCAGGGGATGGGATCCTGGCAGGCAGCCTGCTACCTGCTAGCTGTGATCATGACAAAGACCTGTCTATGTAATTGGATCCCCATGGGCAGAACAAGAAAGATCTTTGCTATAATTGTGGCTGACAGGCAGCAGACTGCCCAAGGGGATACCAATCCCCATGAGCAGAAGAAGAAGAGAAGCCACAATCATGGCAAAGTCCCTTCCTGTACTGCCCATGTGGATCCAATCTCCCGAGGGCAGACAGGATGGGTCTGCCGCAATCATGGCTTCTCTTCTTCTTCTGCCCATGGGGATGGAATCTCTGCAGGCAGGCTGCTGCCTGCCATGCTGCAATTTTTGATGAGCCAAGGCCCATGTGGTCCACCCCTTTCGATGCTTATGGATTATACAAAAATCATATTGACTATATCTACCGAAGTTAATGATGGAAAAGCTCAATATCGTTGACAAAGACAACACCTGGAGCTGAATGTGGCACAGATCAGCAGCTACTTGTATACAAACTTAAGTTAAAGCTGAAAAAGAGCAAGCCACTCATGAATGTGTCAAAATATGACCTTAGAAACATAGAAACATGATGACAGATAAAGACTATAGGGCCTATCCAGTCTGCCTTTCCATATCAACTACTACAGTCCCTTTTTTCCTTTAGGGATCTCTGTTTGTCCCATGCTTTCTTGAATTCAGATACTGTTCTTGTCTCTATTACCTCCACTGGGAGACTATGCCACACACCTACCACTCTATTTCTATATATTACTCCTGTCTACCCCCTTTCACCTTCATCCTATGCCCCCTCGTTGCAGAGCTCTCTTTCAATTGAAAGATGATCCCCCCTGTGCATTTCTGCCATGAAGGTATTTAATTGTCTCTATCATATCATCCCTCTCCTGCTTTTCCTCCAAAGTATGCATGTTGAGAGCTTTAAGTCTGTCCCCATATGCTTTTTGATAATGCCCACTAATCATTCTGTTAGACACCCTCTGCACCAACCTCATCTTGTTTATATCCCTATGAAGGTGTGGCTTCTAGAATTGTTCAAAATGCTCCAAATGAGGTCTCACCTTAGATTTATATGGAGACACTATCATTGCCTTCTTCCTACTCTATCATTGCCTTCTTCCTACTAACTATTCCTCTCTCTTGATACCATCAGAATTTAAAGATTGCCATAAAATTCGTTTGCTGCTTTGGATACAAATGACTGAACACCAGAGGAGCTATGGGATGACATCAAGAAAGTTGTGCTTGAAAAAAGTGAGATAGCTCTACAAAAGGTGAAAAGGCAAAAACAGCCAAAATGGATGACCAAAGAAACTCTGAAAAATTCCCAGAAATGCAGAGAAGCTAAAGCCAGAGAAGAAAGAGAGGTAATCGCAGAACTTAACAGAGATTCCCAATGTGCAGCAAGATGAGACAGGGAGAAGTACTGCAATGACTCATGCAAGGAAATGGAATCAGAAATTATTAGAGGAAGAACAAGATTGGTTTTCCTAAAGCTATGAGAGTTAAAGACAAAATTTCAGTCTTGAATTGGAATGTTAATAGATGCTCAGGATCTATGTTGAATGATGCTGAGAAGATCACAAAAAAGTGGAAAGAATTTATACCATAAAGATCAAGTGAACCAACAGCTGTTTCAACCTGTATCTTATGATTAGGTACTGTTCGTGATGAAAGAAGAAGTCGAAGCAGCACTGAAAGCACCAAGCATTGATGGCATTGCCATTGAAGTATTAGCAAGCAGATGCAGCTGTTACCATACAAACACGATTCTGCCAGGAAATTTTGAAGATAGCATCCTAGCCATCTGACTGGAAAAGATCTGTGTTCATACCAATACTGAAGAAAGGTGATATGACTGACTGGGGAAATTATCATACAATCGCTCTGATCCCACATGCCAGCAAGATTCTACTCAAGATCATTCAGTGGAGACTGCAACCATACCTGGAACGAAAACTGCCTGAAGTGCAAGCAGGGATCAGGAAAGGTTGAGGAATGAGAGGCATCATTGCAGATGTGACCTAAAACCTTGAAAAGACAAAAGCATATCAAAAGCATATCGAAATGTGCTTTATTGACTACAGCAAAGTCTTTGAGTGTATAAACCATGAGAAATTCTGGGTCACATTAAGAAGCATGGGTATACCAGAAAACCTAATAATTCTCATGCACAAACTTTACATTGATCAGGAAACAACAGTTAGAATGCAACAAGGAGAAATAGAATGGTTTAAAATCAGCAAAGGTGTACGACAAGGCTGCATACTTTCCCCTTACCTGTTTAATGTATATGCAGAACAAATCATCAGAAAAGCAGGACTGCAGAAGACAACTGAGATGTAGGATTGGTGGAAGCTCATCAACAACCTTTGCTATGATACTGATGATACCACATTATTGGCTGAAAGTGAAGACAATCTGAAAGATTTGCTTCTCAAGATCAAGGAGCTTAGTCATAAATTAAGCTTGCACATTAACATGAATTCTTGTAAGACAAAGATCCTGACCACTGGTAAAATCAATAGGTTCATCATTGATGGAGAAGAAATAGAAATAATGGACAACTTTAACCTGCTTGAATCAATAAAGATACAACAAGCAGTCAAGAAATAAGATGGCACATTGCTCTTAGTAGAATGGCTATTAAGGACCTAGACAAGATTCTTAAGAGCAGAGATGGCCAGAGATTAGACTTGCCCAAGCCATGGTATTTTCAATAATGTCATATGGATGCAAACGTTAGACAGTGAAAAAGATAGACAGGAATAAAATTGATGCCTTCAAATTATGGTGCTGTTGAAGAATATTGTGTATACCATGCACTGCCTGAAGAACAAACCAGTCTGTACTAGAAGAGATCAAACCAAAGCTTTCTTTAGAAGCTCTGATGACAAGATTTTGACTTTCATACTTTGGACACACCATGCAAAGAGAGAGATGATTAGAGAAAGACATCATGCTTGTTAAGGTTAAAGGTCAATGCAAAAGAAGAAGGCCAGCAATTAGATGGATCAATAGAACAACAGCAGCTATGGATGCCACTCTATAAACAATGAGCTGTCTGACTGAAGGCTGAACACAATTCAGGACAACTACTCAGAGGGTCATCATGAGTTGATGGCACTTAACCACAACAACAACAATACTTCAGTCATAACTAAGAACAAAGGATCTCATTGTCTCCATCATCAAAACAACCTAGTTGAGAATAACAGAAAAGTCAGAATGGTCCTTTTTTTGTTTGTTTGTTTGTTTGTTTTAGCAATCTTTCTGTTCACATTGTTTCTAGAGCTCATTCCCTTCATAGTCTCCATTTCTGGGTATTAGACATGAGTTGATACAAATTTTGGATAACAATAATTCTGTATAAGATGGTCATAATAGGAATTTCTTCTGTCATACATTTCCCTAGCTTATAAACTGAGATGATCTGTGCTCAGTAGTTTTTTAAATATGAATATTTTGAAAGCTTTCTATTAGGATCAAGCCCCACTAAAGAAGCAATATCAGAATAGGAGATGTATTTTAGATATATCTCTGCATACAGAGATTCGACTTGCCCAATAAGGTCATATGGATGCAAATGTTGGACAGTGAAGGAACAAGGAAGAAAATCAATGTCTTCAAATTATGGTGCTGGTGAAGAACACTATGGGGCTTGTTTACAAAGCCGCGGTAGCGATTCACGATCATTATCGGAGCCGCGGCCCCATTGAAATCAATGGGGCCGCGGCTCCGATAATGATCGCGAACCGCTACCGCGGCTTTGTAAACAAGCCCCTATGTCTTCCATGGACTGCTCAAAGAACAAATCAATCAGTACTACAGGAGATCATACCTATGTTTTCTTTAGAAGTTCAAATGACAAGACTTCCACTTTCATACTTTGGACGCATCATGCGAAGAGAAATATGATTAGAAAATGGCATCATGCTTGACAAGGTTGAGTGTCAACGAAAGCCAGCTGTGCAATGATGGATACAGTAACAGCAGCTATGGATACCACTCTATCAACAATAACTGCCTGAATGAAGAACTAAACTATTCCCAGGGTTGTCATGAGTCCACACTGACTGGAGGGTACTGAACAACAACAATATTGTAGATAAGAATACCTATGCTCTTGGTATCTTAAATTCTGTGTTTCTATTATTCTTGACGTGGTGTTATTTGGTAACTAAGATGGCAGCCCTAGAAGTGGAGTGGGACTCATTTCAGACTGTTGTACCAATTGTTTCATGTCACAGAAATGGCGGTATTTAACACTGGAATTCAAACGGGAAAATCAGGATATTTCATTTCTGCTTAGGTAGAAATACTACAGAGCACAACTTTATCATGAAAGGAGATGGACTGTTTTGTCTCTTATTTATTTATATATATATTTTAAATCATGTATTTATTTTAGTATTTAGGTCATTGTAGATCAAGGCGAGTTCCAGTCAGGTACTGTAGGTATTTCTCTGTGCTATAGGAAGTTTCTGGTGGATCATCAATACTTACTCTGCACGTTGTGTTTACAGAAGACTTTCAAGAAACTATTCCCAAGTGAAGGAACTAATTTGATGATTCCAGTTCTTAACCCACTTTATCTTAGTTTTGATTTATAAAGTCTTGCTTTATAGGGCACCTCCCCATTTAACAAAGCACAGAGAATTCGACCAGCACATTTTGAATATAATTAAAGAGATTTAACTGTTTTCTCTGAAAGGACAGCTGGGAAACTGGCTGGTACTTGGTAGATCTCTCTCTTTTGCTTTAACAGATACCTAAGCTCCATGAACAGAACAATGGCTGGGAAAAATCATATCACTAAAGCTGTTGCCCCTGTTACAGCTTCTGCCTCAGTCCAGACAGAGGTCCTAATGCCATTTGAAGGACCGGTTCCATGTGCAGGATGCCTGCATGCTGAAGCTCTGAGGAAACAAGTGGAGGAACTCAGAGAGGAGGTGGCGAGGCTGAGGAGCATTCAAGACAGTGAGAAGTACATTGATGAGATGCTTCTTGCAGCAAAGATGGGTGCCAACAGAATGTCGATGGTTGGACACAAGTCACCAGGGCCTGCAAAATCACCAATCCAACTTCTCCAGCCCTTGAATTGAAGAACCATTATGCAGCCCTGGAAGTGGAGGAGGTGAAAGCATCCCTGGAAAGGGAAGAACCAGAGCTCAAGTACCCCAAAGTTTCAGAATCAGTGACCATAAAGAAATGAAGGGTAGTAGTGGTTGGAGACTCTCTTCTGAGGGGTATTGAGGCGTCCATCTGCCGACCAGACTTGATGTCCAGAGAGGTATGCTGTCTACCTGGTGCCAAAATCCAAGATGTTACGGAGAGTTTGCCGAGACTCATCAAGCCCATTGACTATTACCCAATGTTGCTAATCCATGTTGGAACAAATGATACTGCCAGGTATACCTCGGAATGTATCAAAAGTGACTTCATGGCTCTGGGACAGAGGGTGAAGCAGTTAGGTGCACAGGTGGTGTTCTCTTCAATCCACCCTGTTGAGGGTAAAGGCCAAGGCAGAGAGGCTCGCATCCTGGAGATGAATGCATGGCTGCGTGGATGGTGTCATCGAGAGCGTTTTTGTTTCCTAGACCATGGGATGGTGTTCCAAGGGTTGCAGAGCAGAGATGGCATCCATCTTCGGTAGTAGACTGGCTAATCTACTGAAGAGGGCTTTAAACTAGACTCATTGGGGATGGGTGAAGAAAGCCCCCAGGTAGGTGATACATTAAATACCTTTATGGAAATGGGTAACAGGGGTAACATATGGAAAGCAGTGTGCATAAATGCCCATAGCATGGGAAATACGATCCCTGATGTTGAAGCTTTGGTGGGAGTGGCTGACTTGGATTTAGTGCCAGTTACAGAAACATGGTTCACAGAAAACCATGATTGGGATGTAACTATACCTTGCTATATTTTATTCAGAAATGACAGGGTAGGAAGAAGGGGAGGAGGAGTGGAACTATATGTAAATACTACTATTACAACTTTGGAATTACAGAGCTTAAAAGGGAGAGAGGAGGCATTGTGGGTTAAACTAGAAAGAGGGAAAGAGAAATCTATTTGCATTGGTGTGATATACAGACCTCCCTCACAAGAGGAAGAGGTGGACAGAGTTAATTGAAGACT
Source organism: Ichthyophis bannanicus (assembly GCA_033557465.1). Classification (NCBI taxonomy): domain Eukaryota; kingdom Metazoa; phylum Chordata; class Amphibia; order Gymnophiona; family Ichthyophiidae; genus Ichthyophis; species Ichthyophis bannanicus. The sequence continues at coordinate 85,021,488 of CM066050.1, read as the reverse complement.
TACACAGCATTGCTAGGAAAGGGGAAGTGCTACTGATAGGAGATTTCAACATGCCAGATGTTGATTGGCACATTCCTGCTGCAGTATCATCTAGAAGTAAGGAGATCCTGGATTCTCTACAGGGAGAACTATTCAGGCAATTGGTAACAGACCCCACACGTGAAGGGACCATAATAGACTTGGTGCTTACCAATGGTGAAAGTGTTTCTGATGTTGTAGTGGGAGATCATTTTGCATCCAGTGATCACCAGATGGTGTGGTTCAGTATTAGGACTAGGGCTGTTAGAATCCATTCAAAGGTGAGGATCTTAGACTTTAGGAAGGCTAACTTTACGAAGATGTGCCAATACTTCAGGGAGTCGTTAGTGGGATGGAAACAGCTGGGGGATGTAGAAAAACAGTGGGCAAAACTGAAAGGGGATATTTTAAGGGCAACCAACTTTTTGTTAAAATAGTAAATAAAGGTAAAAGGAAAAGGAGACTGCTATGGTTTTCGAAAGAATTAGCTGAAAAAGTGAAGAAAAAGAGGGAGGCCTTCATGAAATACAAGAGATCACAGAGAGAGGCATCTGTATTTGGAAAAACTTAGAGAAGCTAACAAAGTAGTCAAGAAGGCAAAGATTCAAAAGGAGGAGGAAATAGCTAATGCAATAAAATGGGAGGATAAGACTTTTTTCAGATATATTACTGAGAAGAGGAAGGGCAAAAGTGGTATTGTCAGACTCAAGGGTGCAAGGGAGAAATATGTAGAAGCTGATAAGGATAAAGCGGAATTGCTTAACAAATATTTTTGTTTTGTGTTCACAGATGAAGAATCAGGAGCAGGACCTCAGAAAACACCCACAAATAGGAACAGAAGCGAGGGACATCTTGAACAATTTTCAGAAGACTGTGTTCGTGAGAAACTAGCTCAACTTAAAGTAGACAAAGCGATGGAACCGGATGGGATACACCCTAGAATACTGAGGGAACTTGGGGACGTTCTAGCAGCTCCACTGACTGACCTTTTCAATGCCTCACTGGAGTCGGGAGTGGTGCCAAAGGACTGGAGAGAGGCTCATGTGGTGGTGCCTTTACACAAAAGCGGAAGTAAGGATGTGGTTGAAAACTACAGGCCAGTTAGTTTAACTTCGGTGGTCAGTAAATTATTGGAAACGCTGCTGAAAGAGAAAATAGTGAGGTTTCTGGAGTCCAGCATGATCCGAGGCAGAAATCTGATTGATTTCTTTGACTGGGTGACCAGGGAGTTAGACCGAGGGAGAGCCCTAGATGCGGTGTATTTAGATTTCAGTAAAGCCTTTGACACTATTCCTCACAGGCGACTTATAAACAAACTGAGCACCCTAGGGATAGACCCTAAAGTTACTGCTTGGGTTAAAAATTGGTTGGGTGGGAGGCGACAAAGAGTACAAGTAAATGGAGCTCACTCTGAGGAGAAGGATGTTACCAGTGGTGTGCCCCAGGGATCTGTCCTTGGTCAGATTCTTTTTAACATCTTTGTTAGTGATATAGCGGAAGGTCTGTTGGGTAAGGTTTGCCTCTTTGCGGATGATACCAAAATCTGCAATAGAGTAGACACCCAGGAAGGTGTAGATAACATGAGGAGGGATCTAGCTAAGATTGAAGAATGGCCTAGAATTTGGCAGCTGGGATTTAATGTTAAAAAATGTAAGGTCATGCATTTGGGCTGCGGCAGTCCAAGGGAGCAATATAGTATAGGGGTGAAGTACTTTTATCCACTAAAGAAGAGTGGGACCTAGGCATGGTTGTGTCTGATGATCTTAAAGTAGCTAAACAGATAGAAAAGGTGACGGCAAAAGCTAGAAGGATGCTTGGGTGCATACGGAGAGGAATGGCTAGCAGAAAAAAGGAGGTGATAATGCCTCTGTATAAGTCTTTGGTGCGACCTCATTTGGAGTATTGTGTGCAATTCTGGAGACCGCCCCTTCAAAAGGATGTGAACAGGATGGAATCGGTGCAGAGGATGGCTACTAAAATGATTAGTGGTCTTAATTATAAAGCATATGAGGACAGACTGAAGGATCTTAATATGTACACCTTAGAGGAAAGGCGGGATAGAGGTGATATGATTGAGATGTTTAAATACCTCCGTGGCATAAATGTTCAGGGAGAGAGCCTCTTTCAATTGAAAGCAAGTTCTACTACGAGGGGACATGGGATGAGGATGAAGGGAGATAGATTCAGGAGTGATATGCGGAAATATTTCTTTACGGAAAGAGTAGTGGATCCATGGAATAGTCTCCCAGTGGAGGTGGTAGAGATGGGGACAGTAACTGAATTCCAAAAAGCATGGGACAAACACAGAGGATCTCTAAAGGTAAAAATGGGACTTTTGTAGTTGTTGATATGGAAGGACAGACTAGATAGGCCATGTGGTCTTTTTCTGTCATCATATTTCTATGTTTCTATGTTTCTATGATTCTAGCTTTAGTATACATTCTTTCCATTGTCTTCACTTTACAACAGGTCTTGACTTTTACCCAGTTGTATGTGGTGAAAAAGTCGGGGAGGGGAAGGGGGGATTAAATCTGTTTTCTGGAACCAAATATTGCTTAGTTCTTTTGGTGGTATATATGATCAGTCATTATCTCAAAATAATTTTAGACTTACAGCCATGAAGGTAAATATGATGTGTTTCCTTATGCATATTTTGTAGGCTGATATATGTTAGATAGTTATTAAAAATGTTTCCAGTATTACTGGAAACGAACTCAAGAATGCAAGCTATTATACTAATTTAACCCAAAGCGTCCTTTTTTAGCCATTTGTTCTCTGAATAAAATAAATAAATTATAATTGAATTTATGACATTCCATAAAAGTTCTCTGTGGAAAATTAGTAGAAATAAGCAAAATGTAAGTAAGAACAAACATGTGAAAGTATTTCTGTAACATACTAATATGTCAAGAGCATAATAAAGATCTAAACGTGCATCTTTTATACAATGTAATTTGTGAAAGGCTTTATCCGAGAGTGTGCAGTTATTGATACGAACTCTGAGCGTCGCTGTTCACCAATCTGACAGGAAGCTGACTCTATCTCGGGCTGAGAGATTCTAAAGGAATACTTAAAGATGATTTGTCAGCAACTGGTTTAGTTCTTCTCAGAATCCGAATATGAGATAGGAGGCAGCACAGAAAATTTCATTAACTGAAAGATTTTACTAGCAGGATTACAATGATCGAGAAACAAAGATACCCTGATTTCAAAAGACAAGTGGCGTTTTGTTTCATAGTTATTACCGCATGTAATGCAGCCTTTGAACAAATACGCTATTCGATTCCAGAGGAAATGGAAACGGGCTCTTTCGTGGGAAATATTGCCAAGGATCTGGGACTGGATATAGCGAGTTTCTCAGGTCATGGCGTTCGGCTTATTCACACCGGTAAGACACAGTATTTTGCTCTCGATTTAAAAACCGGAAATATTAACATTAATGAGAAAATCGACAGAGAAAACATTTGTGGAGCGATTATTCAGTGTCTCATAAATGTTGAGCTTCTTTTTGAAGATACAATGAAAATTTATTTGTTTGAAGTTCAGATTGAAGACGTGAATGATAATTCACCCTTCTTTCACAGTAAGGAAATGGTGTTGGAAATCACTGAGAACACAGCTCCAGGAGCTCGTTTTCCACCTAAGGATGCGCAAGATCCAGATGCGGGTTCTAATTCTCTTCAGAGTTATCAGCTTAGCAAAAACGAACATTTTTCATTGGATACTAAATCGGGGATTAATGGTGTTAGACATATTGAATTGCTTCTCGAGAAATCTCTGGACCGAGAAGAACAGGATGTTCACCATTTAATTCTCACAGTGATTGATGGAGGGGATCCGGTCCGATCAGGAACGGCGCAGATCACCATCCATGTTCTGGATGCAAACGACAATGCACCTATTTTTAGCCAATCTGTGTATAAAGTGACTGTCAGAGAAAATGTACCTGAGGGTAGCATGATAGTTGTAATGAACGCTACTGATATGGACAAAGGCATAAATTCAGAGGTAGTCTATTTGTTTTGGAAAATTTCGGCTAAAGCTAGCCAAATATTCCGCCTGGATTCTTACAGTGGAGAAATATCAGTCGTGGGAAATGTGGACTTTGAAGACTCGGAATTCTACGAAATGGAAGTTCAGGCCAAGGATGGCGCTGGGCTCTATTCCAGGTCTAAGGTTCTATTACAGGTCACCGATGCAAATGATAACCCCCCCGAAATCACAGTAACATTTCTCTTGAGCACGGTAACCGAGGTATCCGGATGCCCATCCTTTGGCTGGCGGCAGCCATAACACTTTGCCACCACTCCGGCCAAACCCCCTTTGCTTTCACATTCCCCCCCCCCCCCCAACAAAGACACACAGACCATAAGATTGGTGAACAATTAGTTGGTCGCAGCTTTATTTATAACATTGGAAAACCGGCCGAAAATAGGCCAACAAACGTTCTTAATCAAAACGTTCCCCCCCCCCTCCACCTCCCGAATTCTGGATGATACCCCACCAGCCATTTCTAGCAAAGCGGTGCATCATCCACCCCCCCATTTCCCCTCCGCCCGCCTTGCCATGTTATTAGCAAAGGCCGGCATTTTCCCACCGGGCAGAGACCACAACCGTGATGTCTCTCCCAACCTGGAGCAATGCCGCTCCTCTGCCAAGCGGCATTCACCTCCAATGCCCCACCGGGTCAGCGAGCACCGGCTCGCTACCCCGCCATTTCTGCAAACATGACCCCCCCCCCCATACCCAGCTGCGACAACACCACCCATCCTGCAGCCACAAGCAAAGGGAGGGTGGGAGGGAAACCTTTCGAGCGGCTGGCCACGCTGCAAAGAGGGAGAGCGCACGCCAGCGATCTCCCTCGCGTGCCGCCGCTCCGCCCCCCGTCCGGCACCAGCACCAATCGTGAAGCACTATGTGTGCACGTCACTTGCTGGTGCCGGCTACACTTCTCCCACGCTCTTCCCCCCCCCCCACCTGCCAACCGCCGCGATTCCACCGCCGAAAGGCTGGGGCCCCGGGAACCCGGTTACTACCGGCCTCGGGACCCTGCCCTGCAGCGCGGCGACATTAACCGAGGTATCCGGATGCCCATCCTTTGGCTGGCGGCAGCCATAACACTTTGCCACCACTCCGGCCAAACCCCCTTTGCTTTCTCATTTCCCCCCCCCCCCCCAACAAAGACACACAGACCATAAGATTGGTGAACAATTAGTTGGTCGCAGCTTTATTTATAACATTGGAAAACCGGCCAAACATAGGCCAACAAACGTTCTTAATCAAAACGTTCCCCCCCCCTCCACCTCCCGAATTCCGGATGATACCCCACCAGCCATTTCTAGCAAAGCGGTGCATCATCCACCCCCCCATTTCCCCTCCGCCCGCCTTGCCATGGTATTAGCAAAGGCCGGCATTTTCCCACCGGGCAGAGACCACAACCGTGATGTCTCTCCCAACCTGGAGCAATGCCGCGCCTCTGCCAAGCGGCATTCACCTCCAATGCCCCACCGGTCGGCGAGCGCCGGCTCGCTACCCCGCCACCGGCACAAGGTAGCACATCTATCCTTGTGCCGCCCCCCCCCAAGAAAGCTGCGACCAACACAAATATTCAATAGCCTCCTGCCAGTCATTCAGCAACAAATCCTGGCCAACAGGAGCAAAGTGCACACCGTCCAGGCGGTACAGGCCACTGCACCGGACTTCCGCCCAGGGATGCAACACCTGCCGTCCACCTGTTTGCTGAACCCACCGCCCGATCTGCCTATTGATTTTGATCAGGCCCCTCGACCACCGCCGCTGTGTCCAACAGGCGGGGCGAGGGATGATATCCGACCACAAAATGGCCACATCCGGAAAAAGTTCCTGCAGCAGACCAAGGTCCCTCTGAACAACTCGGATGAGCTACCTGCAGGACCAACTCGCCAAGTCGTTGCCTCCCAAGTGAATCAAGAGCCCGACTGGCCGCCGACGCTGCGCCATCTGTGCCTGGACGAAGTCCACGAGCTGCCACCACCGCATTCCACGTTGTCCCATCCAGCATAGGCAAACTCCAGAAGCCGCTAGACCAAGATATAGTCCCAATGGCCTCGACACCTCCCTCCGCTCGGCCCAGTAGACGAATGAATGGCCGATGACCCACCATTCGCTGGAACCGACACCATCTGAAAGGACAAAGCGGACTGCAACCAGCAGGCAACTCTGAAATAGGAAGAAAATTGTTAGCAGACCCCCCCCCCACAACCCGGCAACCCCATGCCACCAGTGCAACCGCGAGAGGGCATCGCCGCACCACCCGGATGCAGCGATCGACCCCTTAAGGTCGCACATACCCTTCATACGCTGCAGAGCGCCACCTCCCGATCCGTTGAATCACCGACCCCTCCAGCCCCACCGCCGCCGCACTGGTGGCCGCGCCGATCCGGAAAGAATGCTACGCAAAGCTCCGTTCGTCGTAACCTAAGGACCGCAGTGCCAGGCGCAGCACCGCCGTAAACTGAAACTGCATTACCGGCCTACCGTCCTCATGTAAAAAGAAGTAGGAACCATGCAAACCCGAGCGCTTCAGAGAGTAATGGCTCAAAGCTCGCACGGGGCACGAGGGCAAGGGGTAGATGGCGCCCAATACCACCCAACTCCCTTTTCCCGTCTGATCGGTCTTGGACCGCGGGAGGAAAATACGAACTTGAGACCCCTGGATGGTGACGTGGGAGGGCTCGAGACCCCCAGGCGCACCCTTCCTGGTGGAGCGTGGCACCAGTTCGCACACGCGAAAGGCCCCAAAAAAGGCAGTCACGAACAATGCATGGAACAAGAGAGCCTCGAAAGGAGAAGCCGCAACACGAGGTAATACCTCGCAAACGAGCAGCAATAGTTCGTGAGAAACTGGACGTCGCCAGTCCTGGGGCCTGGGGTGAGCCCTAGCCCAACCCGCCAACAGATACCGAACTAGAAATGAAACCCTCGGGTTCCCCCACCCCGCCGCCTTGCAGAAAAAGGAAAAGCCAGCAACTGCGGACGTAACAGCCGTATGAGTCCAACCCGCCTTCTTCGCCCAGAGCACGAATTGACCGATCAGCCCCTCAGGCACCTTCCCCCCGCCCCAGCCCCAAGAGCTCAGGAAAGCACTCACCTGGGAGTAGCCACGCCGGTACAGGGCCCACGTGCTGCGCGCCACGGACGTCGACAACAGTGCCATCAGCTCTGGATTCCAACTTTCCAGAGATGCCCCGGGACCGGGGAAGCCGCCGGATCCGCCTTCGGAGCCAACCGCCGAAATTGCACCCACTGAAAACGGGATAGAGCGTCAGCAATGGAATTCTGGGCCCCAGGCACATGCCGAGCCCTGGCGGTGACATTCATACGTAAGCAGGCTAACACAAAAAGCCTCATTAAAGCAGCCACCTTCGGGCAGCGAGGCGCATGGCGATTAATAACCTCCACCACTGCCGCGTTATCGCACCAAAATACGACCCGCCAATCTCGTAAGCGCTCAGGCCAGACCCAGAAGGCAACCACTATGGGAAAAAGCTCCAGAAACGCGATGTTCTGCGTCAAGCCGGACTGCACCCACTTGGAAGGCCACGGCTCCGCACACCACGCCCCTTGACAATAAGCCCCGAAACCAAAACTGCCGGCCGCATCCGTAAATAAATGGAGATCTGCATTCGACATTTCAGGGAACTGAATGACCGAGCGACCGTTGAAATCAGCTAGAAAGGAATCCCAGACCCGTAAATCCTCACGCATTCCCGCCATCACCCGAATACGGTGATGTGGGAGCTGAACACCTGCCATAGCGAGCGACAACCGCCGAGCGAAGGGGCGCCCCATGGGCAGCACTCTGCACGCGAACGTGAGATGCCCAACTAAAGATTGCAGAACACGCAGAGTAGTCTTGCGCGCAGATCCCACCACAGCTACCAGCCGCCGAAGACAGGCCACCTTCTGCTCCGGCAAGCGGACCACCATTTCCACGGTATCAATCTCAATTCCCAGGAACGTCAGGCAAGTCACAGGCCCCACCGTTTTATTAGCTGCTACTGGAATACCGAAGTCCCCCGCCAAGCGCAAAAAGGTCTCCAGCAATGTGTCACAAGTTGTTTCCCGATCCGGCCCGACGAACAAGAAATCGTCCAGATAATGTACTATAGTACGCAACCCCGTCAACTTCCCCAACACCCAATGCAAAAAGGTGCTAAACGCTTCAAAGTAAGCGCAGGATATGGCACAGCCCATAGGCATGCATTTATCAAAATAATACTGCGACTCGAAGGTAAAACCCAACAAAGGGAAGGATGCAGGATGCACAGGCAGCAGTCAGAACGCCGATTCTATATCTACCTTCGCCAAGGACGCCCCGGCCCCGCATTGCTGCACTAACGCAACAGCGGCGTCAAAAGAAGCGTAGCGCACAGTACATTGCTCTCGAGGGATATGGTCGTTCACGGAATCCCCGACAGGAGAGGATAAGTTGTGAATTAACCGGAACTTGCCCGGCTCCTTCTTGGGCACCACCCCCAGCGGGGACACCATGAACGGGGAGAAGGGAGGCTCGCGAAAGGGCCCGGCCACTCTGCCCAGCGCGCACTCCTCCGCGATCTTCTTCCGCACCACCTCCCCCAGAGAGCGCACAGAACTAGCGTTACGTGACCCACCCCCCGCAGGGGAACCCTGACACGGGATCCAAAAACCCTCCGAAAAACCCTCCAGTAATACACTCCACGCCCCCCCGTGGTTCGCCCTGCCATACTCCATCAGCCATGGGCGCATGACTTCGACTCGCATGGGCGTGGGAGCCAAAGACACGAGACCGCCCTCACTTGCCCCCCGCAGGGGCACCTGCCACGCCTCTCCTACTGCATTTAAGGGCCACGTGGCCGCTGCCACACAAGGAACAAGCATGTTTAAATTTGCAGTCTGGGAACGGGCACGAGGATTTGTTAAAACGCCAACAGACGTCTGCGTCCGCCACCCCACCACTGGGCTGAGGCGCCGGGGTGGCGGCCGACCGAAAGGGCCGCATGCCCCCCGGTGACATCGCGGCTCCGGCCTTCCCACCTCCCCTGGCGGCCCCAGCAGCCCGGCCCCGCATGGACATCTGCGTCAACCACAGATTGATGTCCTTCGTGCCCCACGATAGCTGCTTACTCTCTTTCATCATGTCCCTGAACTCCTCGTCGTAGTTCAGCCAAGCCCACCCGTCCTGCGCCTGTGCCGCCGCCAAAATCGTATCGCCGTAAGCCAAGAGCGCCCCATACTGTTCCAGGTAGTAATGACCCCAAACGCTAGCCAATCGTAAAAACGCCCGAGTCCAATTCAAGGTGTTGCGAGAAGGCTTACCCGCCTTCTCATCCTCCTTGCGCTTTTTCTTACTCTCGCCGAAGCGCCTCCGGCCCTCGAGCAGGCGGAAGATATCAATATATTTCCGACGCTTGATCCGGTGCCGCAACTTCCGAGGGACACCCTCCCACAGTTCCGCGCAACGAACCACTGCCGACCCACCGCCCACCTCCTTTTCCCCCCCCCCGCAATCACCGAATCGTCAGAGGAAATCGTGGAAGAGGATGAGGAGGACGAAGAAGCCCTCCGGCAGCGACGCCGTGTTTGCGCTTAACGGTCTCCTTTTCCCCGGCCACCCGAACCACCTCAGGACCTTGCCCACCCCCCACCGAACTGCCTGCGCCCGCAGTATACTCACCAGCCGTATGGGGAAGAGGCGAAGACACCAGCAGGTTCGGACCCGCAGCAGCCAGACCGCCCCATTCCTCCACCGCACTCGTGGAGCCCACTCGACCAGGGTCAGCGCTGTCCATTCCGGGCAAATCCCGCCGAGGAACCTGAGGCAAAAGAGGAGAAAAAGCGGCAGGCCCTGCCCGCAAAGTGTTGGAAGCAACGTTGGGTCCCACTCCCCAGCCCCAGGCTGAGGACCCGAGGCCCCCCGCCTCCCACGCCGCCATCCCCCTCCCCCCGGAACGGAGGTCCCGCCGCCCCCGCCCCCCCGCCACCCCTCCCAGTCACCACCCCACTGCGCCGGTCCACACCATGCACCCCCCCCAAACGGCCAAGCCCCCGGCGCTCCAAAAAACCCAGCAGGCGGAGCATGCCCGCTCCTACACCCAGGACTAGCCCAACCGGAGGAAGGAGGAAAAGGATACGTACCCACTAACCCGCCGCCCTCTACAGGAGAAGCCCCCACCTCCGGGGGCCAGGCCTCCAATGCAGACCCAGCCCCGGAGCGCTCCACCGTGGCATTCGCTACATCACCCGAGACTCCTTCCCCGCTCTCCGAGCCAGAAGGCCCAGGCATCCCGCTCCCCTGAGGCACAGCCGAAGCAGCCGAAGCACAAGCCCGCGCGGGCTGGCCCGCTGTACCAGAGCGCGTCCTCGGCGCCCTCCCTCTGCCCCGCCCCCCCTGCGGGTCCCGAGCCACCGCCACCTCCGCCTCCCCCCCAAGAGCAGGCACAGACCCAGGCTTCCCATGCCCCTTACCCTTAACTGCCGCCCCCTGAGCCCCCACCCTCTTGGGAGCGGCCTTGCCAGACCGGCGGGCCATACTGACAACTCAGCCCTAGGCGCCAGGGAATGCAATTGAAATTATGGGGACTGGGTTGGCAGGGGCCCCAGCGGGGAGTTGAACCTGTGACCCTCTGGTCCAACAGGTGCTGGCTGTGTCCGCTGCACCACTGTGGGCACTTCAGGCACTGCTCTCACCAGTAAGTATGAATATATCTATATAGATATAATAGATATATACATATATATATATATATATAACTCTGCACTGATAGCCGCTTAAACCCGGAGCAGAGATTTTCTTTTTTTTTTTTTTTTTTAAACTACCGCACCCGATGTGAGGCACAGGCCCTTTACCGAGCCAGCCAACAGGGCAATCGATGCCCCACAAAGAAACCCCCCCGACGACCCAAAGGGCCCCTACCGCCGAAAATTTTGAAAACCCGGCGACGGGCAGCCGGCCCAAAATCCGATGCCTCCCCCTCGGCCCAAAAAACCACCGAACTCCCCGACAAACCTTTCGAGCGGCTGGCCACGCTGCAAAGAGGGAGAGTGCACGCCAGCGATCTCCCTCGCGTGCCGCCGCTCCGCCCCCCGTCCGGCACCAGCACTAATCGTGAAGCACTATGTGTGCACGTCACTTGCTGGTGCCGGCCGCACTTCTCCCACGCTCTTCCCCTCCCCCCACCTGCCAACCGCCACGATTCCACCGCCGAAAGGCTGGGGCCCCGGGAACCCGGTTACTACCGGCCTCGGGACCCTGCCCTGCGGCGCGGCGACATTTCCGGAGGATAGTCCCGCCGGTACAACAATCGCTCTTTTCAATGTAAATGACAGAGATTCCAGAGCTAACGGTGCGGTATCTTGCTCCATTCCAAACAATCTTCCGTTTCAATTAAAGAAGTCTTTCGGCAATTATTACAATTTAGTGACAAGCAGAGAGTTGGACAGGGAACAGACCTCGCAATACAACATAACAATTAAAGCAACAGATAAAGGCGCTACACCACTCTTTACAACACAAAGTATTCAACTACTGATTTCAGATAAAAACGATAATCCTCCCGTCTTTGATCAAACTTCCTATAACGTGTACATAGTGGAAAATAATCCACTAGGATTTTCACTGTATTCTGTCATTGCTAGAGATCCAGACCATGATGAAAATGCAAAAGTCACTTACACTATTGCAGCAAGTCACTTACATAAATTGCCAGTGCTCCAGTATATTTCCATTAACTCAGAGACCGGGGTTATCTATGCACTGCAGTCCTTCGATTATGAGCAAGTCAAAGAACTTCAAATTCAGGTGAAGGCTGAAGATGGAGGATACCCGCCTCTCAGCAGCAATGTCACTGTTACTCTCTTCATACTCGATCAGAATGATAATGCTCCTGAAATCTTATATCCTTCACTTCCCACCGATGGTTCCACTGGTGTGGAGTTGGCACCTCGTTCCTCCGAGCCGGGTTATCTGGTAACTAAGGTGGTGGCTGTTGATGCTGACTCCGGACAGAATGCCTGGCTCTCCTACCTGCTACTGGGAACCACAGAGGCAGGGCGCTTCACTGTGGGGCTTCACACTGGAGAAATCAGAACAGCTCGTTCATTTCTAGATAAAGATGGTCCCAGACAAAATCTAGTGATTTTGGTGAAGGACAGTGGTCAACCTTCTCTCTCTGCTACAGTTACACTTACTGTGGTGGTGACGGACAACCTTTCCGAAGGTCTCTCTGATTTAAAAGGCCTGTCAGTTCCTACAGAAGCAGAATCTAACCTCACACTGTATTTGGTAATTGCCATTGCCGTTGTATCCTGTCTGTTTTTAACCTTTATAATAGTACTTCTGACCCTGAAACTCCGCAGATGGAGTAATTCCCAGATGTTTGAGTCTTCCAGGAGAAACTTCAATGCTGTTCCTTCCTCTTATGTGGGTATAGATGGAGTCAGAGATTTCCTTCAGATTTATGCTCAGGACGTCTGCCTCACAACAGACTCTGGGAAAAGCCAGTTCAAATTTCCTGTGGGCAGTTCTTATATTTTCGACGATCAACAGACTTGTGAGGCAAGGGACTTCACTACAAATGGAAATGTGATAAATAATTCTGGAGATGGACAGATGGTTCAGGTGAGATTCTCATTTTGAAATTTGTTTTAAAATGATTGAATGTAGGCCCTTTACTCTATTATTGTTATTACCATTTATCCTACTATCTCAGTTCATTAAGAACAATTATTATACTAATGCTATGGAAGAAAAACTAGAGACATTTCCCTCAAATAGGGTATAGCGATAGGATTGCATAATGAATACATACGAGAATGTTTCAAACCAGTCACTGCCTGCAGATAGGGTTCTAAGTATTTGGGATAGTTATCTAGAAATGATGAAAACTTGTATGTTGATTATACAAATAGTGCAGAAATTATTTTGGCCCTAATTCCTAAGCTTTAGATAATATACAGCGATTGCTTGTAACAAGCAAAGATGGCAGTCCGGCTTTTTTTTTTTTTCACTTTCATTGGTAAGTAGCCTGCAAAATGACAAACATATACTTCCTCTATAAATCTACAAAGATAGTTGTATTAAGGAAGCCCATCTAAGATTTTCCAGCATTGGGCAGTTTCCTTTTTTTTTTTTTTCTAGTAAATACAGTTCTACTAGAGCCACCCTTGCAGGGATAGCGTCGGCATACCATGTGGAGTAACATGACAAACTTTCCCACAAAAGCAGGTCTAAATTCTTCAACTTTGTTCTGGTAGCACAAGCAGAAGAGAGAAAAAATGCAAGTCTGTATGGTCACTTAGTAATTGGCTTATATACTCAGACTGCAAATGAAGGTAACAGGTAGTGTCATTTGTGATGGAAGCTTTAGTTATATACACACCCATCTGCCTGAAACTAAAATTATATCACAAATGAATTTCAACTTATAATGACTTGTTATTAGTATGAACTTGAACCAGTGACCTGGAGGTGAAAAATCACTGTGCCAATTAAATGAGTCTTGGTCTTCCACCTATGAAATTATCTCGATGCCATTGTTTCCCCCCTTAGTGAACACATTGAAAAGATAAATATTTATGTTAATTTTTCAGAATAGATTTGAAAATATAGTGATGGTACAGCACAAAATAAGATAAAATGGGAGTTATTTTGGAAGCCCTATTTGTGTTTTGGACATCTGAAAATGGGTATAGAGATGACCAAAGCACAGAGATGTCTCAAGAGTCATTTTAGAAAATTGGTCTGTGAACATCCACATCTGAATGGGAACATGCTGGAAGTGAGGCTGGGGTAGTCCCATAAATCTGGAGATCACTTCCTGATCTCAGAAACACTAAGCTTAGACCTGCTCCAATCATGAATAAGCATCCAGAAAGTTCTTGTTTTGGATGAAAAACATCCAGAGGGTATACAGAAGATAGCATTTCATCACCCCCAGTACTCAACACAATCACAATGATAGTAGTAGTGGGGTTTGGACTCTGACTGCCCTGGTCCCAGCCCACTAGTGTTACCATTTGGCTATTCCTAGATGCCTAGAGTCTGGAATGCTATTCTGAGGATGTCAATATAGACGCCCCCGCATACGTATATATTGGGCATGTCCACATTTGTGAAATCATGTCTGCACTTAGAAATGCCTGCTTCTTCTTCCAGATGTTCTGGCTTAGATGTCCCAGATTGCACTTGGATGCCCTCTTTAAAATACCCCTCTAAGGGGTTACTTTAGAAGCCCTATTCATGATTTGCACATGTGAATACGTCCTTTCACGTGTGTAAATCACATCCTTAACCAGTCATTTTAGAAAGGTCTGAATTTACACATGTGCAGCTTGGGGCCTGCCCTATCTGCCCCACAGTTACTTGAAACTCAGAGGAGACAGGCCTCAAGATACCTTCAGGATGCTGGAGCTTTATGTGCTTTAGATAAGTACTCCAACAGCTGGAATTCAAGGTTGAAGGGACTTGAATCAGTTACAGTGAGGTTGTTAGGTAAATGTTAGGTTACTGTGCCCTGTGATGTAGTGTGCTGTTCAGAGAAAGGGTTTAAACAAAACCTTTTTTCTTTACTATCATAAACTAAAATACAGTTCACCAGAAATATTTACAGGTATGCTTAAGACAAAAACCCAAGGTAGATATCACAGCTTTCAATAACAAAACCTTTCCACAGTGAATTAGTAAAGGAAAAATAGACCCGTTGATTATGTAAATTGGATTTGCAACAGGTTTATGGCAACATAATTCACAGAAGTATTTAACCTAACAAGAACGGGCAAATAGTTAACTGCAATCAGATTTTTTAAGGTGGTGATGACAAGTAATAAATGTGCTATCCTGCTCAAAATAGAGTCCCAGTCCACTCAAGAGTTCTTGGTGCTTTCCCATGGGATCAATCCTGATTTATCCAAATCAGTTATTGCAAGGCCTCACCATTTAGTTGAATTATTGCCAAGTGTTATATTTAGTCAGATAAAGTTCTATTCTGAGTTTCTTCCTGTATGCTTGGAAGTAGAACTGAAATTCGTACAGATTACCTTTGGATGGCAGTTCACCTGTATAGTCTCTCATTGTGCTGGGCTCAACCTTTTTTAAGGAGGCATGGAAGAGGTGTGACAGAGGCATTCTTAGGATCCGACATGTCACCTTCTGATCACAGGAAAATATACAAATGAATTCTATTGTAAAATTTAATTATTAGGGACTGATTCCCTAAACGTTTTACACATTCTTTTGCCTATGTGAAAACACCTTGATGAATCAACCTCTTAATGATGTTGGCATATGTACTCATCGATCTCTCTGTGTTATTGTTTTCTTATGTCCAGTTCACAATTTCTTTGAAGCCCATGCAAATTAATTTTGTTTGCATTGTAAATAAGATTATATATGGTTGAGACCCAAATTCCATTAGTATTCTCAAATACTAAAATGATCAGTTCTGAGGAACAGCAAAATTCTGTGCTATAAGTTATCATTTAGTATAGTTACAAATATCAGCAGAACTACATTTTGGAGTGACCTAAATTTCTATTATAAAAATCTCAAAAGATTGAAGTGATGAGTTTATTTTTCTGATATCTGTTCTATTCCAAATATCAAAGGTCATTGTATTAAGTAAATAATTTACTAAAAGACATTTTGATGGAGCTATTTCTTAAAATATTAACAGTTACAGTAATGGTTTCTACTATTTTGCCCAGTAGTGACGTCAGGATCACCGGTCTGTAATTTCCCGGATCACCCCTGGAACCCTTTTTAGAAATTAGCATTACATTGGCCATTCTCCAATCTTCAGACAATTTTAATGATAGTTCACAGATTGCTAATAGTAGATTTACAATCACATATTTCAGTTCTTTCAACACCCTCAGATGTATACCATTTGGCCAGATGATTTGCTACTCTTCAGCTTATCAAATAGATGTTATGCATCTTCCCGGTTTATCAATATGTCTTTCAGATCTTCCAATATATCATCTTTAAATACCATTTCAGATATGGGTAGCTCCCCTATATCTTCTCCAATAAAGAGTGAAGCAAAAAATTCATTCAGTCTCTCCACTATAGCCTTGTCCTGCCTTAGTGCCCCTTTTACCCCTCTATTATCTAATGGCCCACCTGACTCTCTCACAGGTATTTTGCTATGAATGTACTTTAAAAAAACACTTTTGTTTTGCATTTTTGCTTCCACAACAAGCTTTTCCAAATTTTCTCTTTGCTTGTCTTATCAATGCCTTGTATTTAACTTGCCAGTGCTTATGTTGTTTCCAGTTTTCATCATTTGGCTCCTTTTTCTACTTCCTGAAAGATGTTTTTTGGCTACAATGGCCTCTCCAACCTCACCTTTAAACCATGCTGGAAGTTTTTTGGCTTTCCTTCCACTTTTGTTAAAGCATGGAATACGTGTGGTCTGGGCTTCCAAGATAGTATTTTTAAGCAATGCTCATACTTGATGCAAATCTTTAACCTTTGCAGCTGCTCCTTTTAGTTTTTTCTTAACTATTTTCCTTATTTTATCATATTCTCCCTTTTGAAAATTAAAAGTTAATACTGTGAATTTCCTTGCCATCCTCCCTTCATTTTTTTAAATCAACTGTGATCATGCTATGATCACTATTGCCAAGTAGCCCCAACACCTTTATGTCTTGCACTAGATCATGTGTTCCACTAAGGATGGTCCTAAATCATTAGCTTCCCCCATCATTAGTTCATGAACCAACTGCTCCAAGAAGCGGTCATTTATTTCATCTAGAAACTTTATCTCCCCAGCATATCCTGCTGTGACATTGACCCAGTCAATACTGGGGTAATTGAAATAGTTGATTACTACTTCGTTGTAACTTTTGTTAGCTTCCCTGATTTCTTTTAGCATTTCATCATCCATCTGTTTGTTCTGTTTAGGCGGTCAGTAGTACACCCCACTGCCAGCACCTTCCCCTTTTTAAATGGAATTTCTATTCATAGAGTTTCTACAGTGTATTTTGTTTCCTATGAAACTTTAATACTCAATGCCCTCTCTAACATAGAGTTCAACCCCTCCACCAATTTGATCTACTCTATCTTGTAATATAGTTTGTACCCAGATATCACAGTGTCCTATTGGTTGCCCTCGTTCCACCAGGTCTCTGGTGTACATACATTGCTTAATATTTTTAAGTGCAACTGTCCAATGTAATTATAAATTATTTTCTCCTCGCTGAGAACTATACTCTATATAATAAAAATATAAATCATCTATTGCATGCATTTCCCCAGTGAGAATGAGTAAATAACAATCTACTGGTCAGCACGGTTGTTTTAATTAACATGCCACAAGCTTATTTGTTTGTCAAAGACTGAAACAAATTTTATTTTTAAATTTGGTTTGCATTTGTCTTTTTCTGCTTGGAGGGACAAAGCTACCCCAGATTATTATTATTACTGCTATTGTGGTCACAGTGGTATTTTGGAAGGGATATAAATCTTCATGCATATTATATGCATAAAGGAGTTATCAAAAGGTATGAAAATAAAACCTTTTCTTTGTGGGCTGTGTAAAGAGGCAAGAATGCACCCCCGCCTGCTATATCTGCTTTTAATCTATGAATTCTCAAATGAAATCTGTCATTGTGTAGCAACACGTTGCATTCTGACATGGTGGCACTACCCATCCCTTCTGAAATGCAGGACCCCAAAGAAGATGAAGGAAAAGACAAGGTCAGAATAAGATGATCTTGACTGAGAAGCAGCAGAGCAGCACCAACACTTGATGAAGCTGCATGAGAATGACATGCATCACTGGTCAACTGCAGTCTTTCTCTGTCTCATCAGGGGTTCCATACTAAGAAGATGCTAATGGGATCACCTGAAACCTAGCAACTTGGAGAAAAGGGGCAACCCATCTAGCTATAAGGACAGTGATCCCCTGACCAACACAGCTTCCTTAATATATAGGGAGCTCTCTGCCACAGGCCCTGTAGGAAGACCATTTCTCTGAAGATAATCATAGATCCTCTCAAAACCACTTTTGCATGCTTCCCACTTGGTTGTGCTATTGCATTGCTCAGGAGCTTTCAGGTTTCTTCATCCCAAACACCTTCCTTATTCATTCTGCTTGCTGAAAAGAGACCACTTGACTAGAAAGAGAATATGTGATGGTATTCTGTGTGCAAGGCACATGCCTCATCCATATGATGATGTTAAGTTGCAAACAGCATAGCAAAAGCCCCTTAAGAAAGTTGCCTACCATCTCATACCTGTTTATGACTTCTAAAACTATTAGCTATTGACTCAGAATACAATTCTCCTCTTCCTCCATAAGACCAGGATGATGACTGAGAGTAACTCAAGGAAGGTAATATTCTTGGTGATTCTGGTGCAGTCCTATGCCTTAGGTCTCGCACTGCTGCCCCACAAATCTTTGCAATATACTCTGAAATACAAGCCCTGGATGCATCCAAATAAAGCTTTGGGTCCCTACTGGAGTTTGGAGCTGATTGTCATACAGAGACCCCTTAGTGTCAAGCAGAGAGGAATCCCATATGCTCATGTCATCCTTTATCAAACTTGCACCAAAGGAAAACCCACGAAAAGGGGGTAGGAGCACTCAGATACCAAAAATATTATTCCTTCCCCACCAACTACTCACTAGTGAGCCAAAAGCACAAAAGGTCATAAGTAAAGCATCACCCTAATAACAATTCCCAATGTCAAAGAGAAAGAGCCATCAAAACGGGGTTGGGTGCCATGCTCCCTAACAATAACCGTTTATGAGCAAAAGTGTCACCCAAAACTACCCGCTAAATCAATCTTCTTAATTATATATTCATCCTAAATAATACTTAATACACCAGTATTACCAATAAATATATCTTATAAAACAACCCAGTGCTGATTATATCACAACTGGTCATCCACCACATACAATACATGAAAGGCTCCCTAAGTATCAAAGGTAAGACAACAGAGTAACAATGGCATTCAAACAATATAAACCATATCAAAATGTTACAAACGTTGCAATATATTGTTACCAAAAAGTTTTTTCAAAAGCCTTATTCCCCAACTAATCAAGGCACGCCCACCCTGCACACATTATAAAAACTCTTCTCATAGCAGGGTAAGATCTCTCTTGTACACTCACTGCTAAAACATAGAAATTACAAGTACATCAATATTGGCTGTGACAGCCAGGATTAAGTACTTAGCTGTAGGTCAGTCAGCCCAATTCCACTGTAAGACAGGCAAAGTCCTGAAGTAGGGTGCAGACTATTTTTAAGCCACACATGCTCCTTTATAGCCAAGAGCTGGACAGCTTCCTTCTCCCAATCTGTCCTCAGGTTTTCAGACACTTCTTCAGGGGCTCAGTGCTTTTTATCTGACATAACATCAGCATTCCTTCCAGCATTAAGAGTTGGTTTGAGAGAGAGAATCAAACTGCCATGCTGGGAATCGGTATCTCAGAGTCTGAACCTAAAACCTAAAACCAATCAAGAGGAAGGAATTAATCACTGAGAAATGTAGCTGAAATTGGTGAAATACAGGTGAAGTTAATTCAGAAGGTAATTTTAAAAGAATTTGTCATGAGTTGGATGTCTGAAGATGTGCACACAGACATTGAAATCACAGAAACATCTATGTAGCCATTCCACAAATGACGTTCACAGACGTCCCCACTACAGGGATGTTCAAGTAGGCACAGGTATGTCTGGGGAGGGACAATGGACTTACACGTCCCTATTTGATTTCAGATGTCTGCAGGCATGTCCATGTTTATACCTGCTATAGTTACAAATAGACATCAGAAAAATGCTTGTTTTCTCCTTAAAACATCCAGAGAGTGTAGGGAAGGTTAAGAATTAAGGACCTGACTTTGCATTGGACAAGGCTAAGTGCCACTGTCACATAGTCCTGCCCGCTGACACCTTAACCCCAGATATTCACTTCCACGGAGACAAAAGTAAATATCCAGGGTTTGCCACACAGACGGGAAGCCACAGAGCCTATCTGGGCAACAGCGATTTTCCATACTGCCCGGTTAGTGCTCTACACCATAAAGATAGGTGAGGGTTGGATTTGCTGATGTAGCTGCGCATGACATGAAAGTCAGAAGTTGCAAAGATCTCTTACATGTTGGGACATGGAATGTATGAATCATGAACCAAGGGAAGTTGGGGGTGGTCAAGAATGAAATGGAACATGTACAACTTGATCTGTTGGGTGTCAGTGAACTGAAATGGTCTGGCTTTTGGCACTTTGAATTTGATGATCATATGGGCTACTATACTGGAAATGAAAGATTAAAAAGAAAATGGTGTTGCATTTATAATTAAGAAGAAACTTACAAGAACTGTAATGAAATACAATGCAGTCAGTGAACACGTAATTTTTATTTGTCTATGAGGAAAGCCCATCGAGACAACTGCCATTCAAGTATATGCCTCAACAACAGCTGCAGAAGAGGAAGATGTTGATGAGTTCAATGAACAAGTACAAGCTTAAATTGATAGAACATGCAAGCAGGATATCCTGATAGTCATGGGTGACTGGAATGCAAAAGTTAGCAACAAAGAAGAAGGCGAAGTGATTGGAAAATATGGACTTGGCAACAGAAACGAAGCTGGAGAAAGACTGATAGAATTCTGCAAGACCTCAAACACCTTCTTCCAGCAACACAAGCATCGGCAGTACAAGTAGACTTCATCCAAAGGATTGTACAGAAATCAAATTAACTACATCTGTGGAAGCCAACAATGGAAAAGATCAATAACATCAACAAAGATAAAACCTGGAGCTGACTGTGATACAGATCACCAGCTACTAGTATGCAAACTCAAGCTAAAGTTGAAAAAGAGCCAGCCACTCAGGAATGTAACAAAATATGACAATGAGAATATACCACAGGAATTTAAAGACTGCCTGAAAAATCATTTTGGTGCTTTAGATATAAATGACAGAATTCCAGAAAGGTTATGGGATGACATCAAGTAGGTATGTTGAAAGAAAGCAAGAAGTCTCTATATAAGGTGAAAAAGCAAAAATGGCCAAAATGGATGACTGAAGAAACTCTGAAAATTGTCCAGAAATGCTGAGAAGCCAAAGCTAGAGGAGAAAGAGAGGCAATCACAGAACTCAAAAGAGATTTCCAACATGCAGCAAGACAAGACAAGGAGAAGTACTACAATGATACATGCAATGAAATAGAATCAAAGACTATTAGAGGAAGAAAAAGAATGGCTTTTCTAAAGCTATGAGATTTAAAGAAAAAATTCCAGCTCCGAATTGGAATGCTACAAGATGCTCAGGATCGATGTTGAATGATGCTGAGAAGATCAAGAAAAGGTGGAAAAAATATACAGTCATTATACCATAAATATCAAGTGTACCAACAGCCGTTTCAGCCTGTACCTTATGATCTGGAACGATTGGTGATGAAAAAAGAAGTCAAGCATCATTGAAAGCCTTATCAATGAACAAAGCACCAGGTACTGATGGCATTCCCATTGAAACATTATAGCAATTGGATGAAGCTGTTACCATACTTACAAGGCTTTGCCATCAATTTGGAAGACAAATTCATGGTCAACTGACTAGAAAAGATCTGTGTTTATACCAATATTGAAGAAAGGTAATCCAACTGACAGTGTAAATTATCGCACAATCGCTCTGATCCCACATGCCAGCAAGATTCTATTCAAAATCATTCAGGAGAGACTACAACAATATCTGAAATGAGAACTCCCTGAAGTGCAAGCAGGGTTCAGGAAAGGGTGAGGAATGAGAGACATCATTGCAGATAGGAAATGGATCCTTGAAAAGACAAAATAATGTGAAAAGGATATCCATATATGTTTTATTGACTACAGCAAGAGTTTTGACTGTGTAAACCATGAGAAACTCTGGGTCACATTAAGAAGCATGGGTATATCAGAACACCTGATAGTTCTCTTGCACAACCTTTACATTGATTAGGAAGCAACAGTTTGAATGGAAAAAGGAGAAACAGAATGGTTTAAAATCAGCAAAGGTGTACAACAAAGCTGCATTATTTTCCCCTATCTCTTTAATTTATATGCAGAACAAATCATCAGAGAAGCAGAACTGTATAAAGACAACCGAGGTGTGAAAATTGATGGAAGACTCATCAATAACACAGGTACACTAAAAAAAAATTTTTTTAAACTGCCTCTAATGTTTCGATTGATTTTTACGTTTTTTGGTGCGCAGAATCCAAATCTGGTAACCAATTTGCTCCATCACGTACAGATTTTTTGCTACATTGGGTTAGCAGTTTGAGGTGAACGTTTCAGATTGAGTGCGATCGAGATAAAAGTTTCTTGGATGAATTCTTTATACTAATTGTTTAGTAGTTATTCAAATAAGAATAAAGAAAATTGTAACAAGGCAGCACATAAGAATAGAGTAATGTCAACAAAACACACTGTGATGGTAGCAAAATTGTCTGCACTTAAAACAGCCACATACATGTGCACAAACATTGAGCATATAAGAGCGAGGTTAGACACAAAGCAAAGCAAAGAAATGTGCAAAAAATGTTGTACAGGTATGTATGTAAGAATAGAAAACGCAAACCGCACCATTGCAATACATGAAGACAAACACCCGATGGTGTGAAAATAAAATTCTAATAAATGAGATCCGACACTGTGGTAATAACTAGCAAATTTTTATTTCAAAGTTTAGTAAAAACACGATATTTGTCAACACAGTTTAGATTTTAAAGTCATTCTTGGGTCAATCAATCTCCTGGTGGGCCCGTTTCTTCTTCCCCCGAATGCTTCTCTTGGTGCGCTGCTTGGCGTATTTTTCATCTGGGGTTTCCCGCAGCAGCAAACCAGCAGAAATCAGCCATCATAGTGGTGTTCCATCTTCCTTGGTACCTTCTCTCTCTGCGTCCTTGATGTCCTGGTGAAACCTTTCACCTTGTTCTTCACAGTACGCCCCCAAGTTTTCGGGAAAGTAGTTCACATGGGAGTGCAAGAAATGGACTTTCAGGCTCATGTTACAGCCTTGTTCTTTGAAGGCATTGAGCATCCTGGCAACAATATCCTTATAGTTCTCATCCCGCCTGTTCCCCAAGAATTTGAGAACAACATCCTTGAAGGAATCCCAGGCTTCTTTTTCCTTCTCAGACATCGTTTCAGCGAATGCTCCATCTGAAATGAGTTTCCTTATATCAGGGCCAACAAACACTCCTTCCTTTAGCTTTGCTTCAGAAAGTCAGGGGAACTTTGAGCAAAGGTACCGAAAGCACTCACCATCTTTTGGAAGGGACTTGATGAATTGCTTAATGAGACCCAACTTAATGTGGAGAGGTGGTAATAGAATTTTATCACGAGGTACCAAGCTCTCATGAAGAACATTTTTCTCACCGGGTCTCAAATACTCCCGAATTGGCCAGTCTTTTTTCCCCCAGTGTAGGTCGCGCGGGGCCCGGCTATCCCACAAGCAAAGGAAGCAGGGATATTTGGTGAAACCGGATTGCTGCCCTAATAGCATGGATAGAATTTTAAAGTCTCCACAAATCATCCACTTATGCTCATCATAACGAATCTTCTGAAGAATCAGGGCCAAATTCTCATATTTTTCTTGGAGAATAACAGAGTGAGCAATAGGAACTGAAGCGAATGTGTTGCCATTATGAAGAAGAAACACCTTTTATGCTGTCTTTTGACGAATCAATGAACAGCCGCCATTCAGCAGGATCATACTTGAGTTTAAACTTTTCCATCACTCCGTATATATCGTTGCAAAATACCAAATCTTCCTCTTTGCTGAAATACTTCAAAAATTGTGTCTCGCGGTTGCGGTACCAATAAAAAGTTGTTCCTGGTGACAATATATTTTTCTGTTTAAGCCGAGAACCTAGCAGTTGGGCAGCATCTTTTGGGAGTCCTAAATCCCGGACTAAATCATTCAATTCAGCTTGAGAGAAAAGTTCAGGTTTCGGATCTGGTTCAGTTTCAAACTCGGAAGTACTGGACTCATCGGGAAAAGCCATCTGATGAGTCTCATCATGATCAGAACCGTCCACACAAATATGATCCAAAGATTTTGGTGGTTCAGGCACAGGTACTTCGTTGCTATGAGGCATAGGCCTAATTGCTGAGGGAAGGTTGGGGTAACTTATTACGTTCTTATTTTTTAAGTTGTATCCCTTCACAATGCAAGAGCAAAAATAGCAGTCACTGCTGTGGTCTCTTTGTTCACGCCACATCATAGGTATTCCGAAACGAAATGCTTGTTTTTTTACCTTTCATCCATAAGCGTAGATCTTCCTCACATGTCTTGCACGCTTTGTGAGGAGCCCACGGTTTGTCTTGATCGCCTAACTTCAAACCGAAATAGGCGAAATATACTTTTTTAATAAATGCAAAAATGTTCCTCTGCCGCTTTTTCACGGTATATTCCCCACAAATAAAACAAAAACTGTCCGGAGAGTTGACGCAACCTCTGGCTCTGTGAGCCATCACAAATACACAGCACTGCAAACTACAACTGTAGTGAACCACTTCGGAATAAAGCTGGATTACGACTGAGCAAACAAAAGGTAATAATGAACTTGCAAGAAACTGAAATTTGACAGGAACGTTCATGTCGCAACCACCGTGTTTGAGCGAGCGAACGAGGCGAGGCGAACAGGAAAGAACATGTGCCAGCGCGAGTACTGGATTTAGCCCCCCGCCTCCCAATTGTCCTGTTAATGTATAAAATGAATACAAAACACTCTAAAATATCATGAGGGAGTGTTTCTAGTTAGTTAACCATTACAACCTCTATTTTGGGCCAAGAAAATAAACTGCAGTCGGCTAAAAAGAAATTATGTGAACATTCCTTATATGGGTAAGAAATCTAATTTTGCAAGAAAACGTGACGTGATGGAACATTTTGGCTATTTTTCCTGGATTCAGCACCCCAAAATCTATAGGAATCAGTTGCAAAACTGGAGGCAGTTTTTTGGTAGTGTACCTGTGTAATCTTTGCTATGCTGATGATACCACATTACTGGCTGAAAGTGAAGACGATCTGAAACATTTGCTTCTCAAGATCAAGGAACATAGTCTTAAAATGAGTCTGCACCTTAACATTAAGAAGACAAAGATCCTGACAATTGGCAAAATCAATACATTCATCATTGATGAAGAAGAAATTGAAATAGTTGACAACTTTTATTTACTTGGTTCAACAATTGATAAAGAAAGGACTAGCAGTCAAGAAATCTGATGACATATTGCTCTTGGTAGAATGGCTATGTAGGACCTAGACAAGATTTTCAAGAGCAGAGATGTCTCTCTCCATATAAAGATTGACTTGTCCAGGTCATGGTACTTTCAATAATGTTATATAGATGCAAAAGTTGGACAGTGAAAAAAATAGGAAGAAAATTTATGCTTTTGAATTATGGTGCTGGTGACAAATACTGAGTATATCATGGACTGCCCAAAGAACAAACCAGTCAGTATTAGGGGAGATCAAACCTAAGCGTTCCTTAGAAGCTCAGATGACAAGTCTTTGACTTTCATACTTTCGGATACATCATGCAAAGAGAGAGATCATTGGAAAAAGACATAATGCTTGGCAAGGTAGAAGGTCATCGTAAAAGCGGAAGGCTGGTAATGAGATTGATCGATACAATAATAGCAGTTATAGATACCACTCTATCAACAATGAGCCACTTGGCTGAAGACCAAACAGAGTTTAGGTCAACTATCCAAAGGTTTGCCAGGAGTCTACACCACCTTGATGGCACTTAACAATAATATACCCCCACCCCCCACCTCTTAGCACTAGCAAACCTGTATCTTTCTAAATGCCTCTGAGGAGGCCATAGCTGTGCTGCCTATTTAAAGATAACAGATACCAGCAATAAATCACATGTAGCATTTCTTCTTGTCACAGCTAAGTTAGCACTGCAGATTTATTACACTATTCCAAGACTGGAACATTGTGGAGCAGTGTTGGCAGTAGAGATAATGGAACTAATACTAAGTGAAACAGATGTTCAACCTATGTCTAGCTCTACATATTCAAAAATACTGATACCAAAGAATATTATCTGAATATTCCTCTTGTTGGGAAATTTGATTTAAAGTCTGCCTTGGGTCTGCTTATATATGTATATATTGGCTTTGTATGACTGAACTCTTGCCTGGTGAAACTACACAGGAGGATGGATGGCACAGAAGACAAGAAGACAGACAAGAAGATAATAGCTATATGAGAGTATATGCTTGCCATAAGATAATGGATGTGGCCTGCTATAGAGGATTCTGGGAAAACCATATTCTGGATAGAAGTATGCAGAATATTGGGCTAACAAGAAATTACAGGTCAAGCAAAGAATTCAAACTAATGAGCACAAAATACTCTCTGACTGGTTTCAATTAGTGCCAAGAAGAAGGAAAAATACAGGAAGGGTCAAAGGTCACAGGCCATGCATAGATAAACAGACCTAAAAGCAAATCCAGATGTATAGAGGTCACAGGCCATGCATAAATGAGCAGATCTAAGTGCAGGTCCAGATGTACAAATGTAAGGAGATTTCTCCCCTGGGAAAAGTGTTGTAGGATCCTGAGGCCCTACTGACACTTAAGAATTTTATGATGGATTCACTGAAAATTAATTTGAAACAGACATTTGAGACATTTGAGACAGGGAGAAATGTATAAGGTGGTTATTTTGGAGGAAAGGAAGGGGCAGTATTTTCTCCCCCTTCACAGAGAGAGAGAAAGTACTGTCTGCCATTTCTATAGACAGACCTTGCTGTTCTGCATGATGCTGGAAATAAAAGTCTTTGTAGATAAAGCAACTGCTGTCTAAATAATTCTTTGATTGGCGATAGTTGGGCAACCGTTGTGGGAACCAGAAGCCACACTCTCCTTAATCTGTAGGGTTTATAATCCCATTTATTCTCTTCCATCTGTCACTTGGTTTGCAGCTTGATGTGCTGTGAATGCTTGTGTGCATCAGTGATGCTGAGAGCTAAGTTAATGGTAGCATAACTATTGACAGGGTCTCCCAAGATGGACAGGTCTCAGTTGAGTTGCTAGACTAAGACAAACTACTCATCTGGGCAGCAGGAGATTGGGATGGTGTTGGCAGCAGAGGATTACATTTCTGTGACAATGGCAACAACACTAGCATTACCTGCATGGAAGAAAGGCCTGGCAATCTACTTCCATATCTTGCCGTGAAAACCCAAAGGATAGACACAACAAAACAAATTGCACTATAGTGCTGGAAGATGAGACCCCCAGGCCAGAAGGCACTCAATTGGCTACTGGGGATGAGCTGAAGACTTTTCAGAGTAAAGCCAGCATTTATGATGTGGTTGAATCAAAGCACTCGGGACTGCTGATGTAGCAGCACATGAAATGAGAACCAGAAGCTGCAAAGATATCTTACATATTAGGACATGGAATGTATGAAGAATGAACCAAGGAAAGTTGGAGGTGGTCAAAAATGAAATGGAACATGTACAACTCAACATGTTGGGTGTCAGTGAGCTGAAATGGACTGGCTTCAGACACTGCATCAGATGATCACATGTTATACTATGCTGGAAATGAAAGACAAAGAAGAAATGGTATTGCATAGAAGAAACCCGCAAGAACTGTAATGAAATACAATGCCATCAGTGAACGCCTAATTTCTATTTGCCTACAGGGAATACCCATCAACACAGCTGTTATTCAATACATACCCCAACCACAGTTGCAGAACAGGAAAAAGCGGATGAGTTCTATGAACAAGTACAAGCTGAAATTGACAGAACATGCAAACAAGATATCCTGATGGTCATTGGTGACTGGAACGCAGAAGTAGGCAACTAAGAAGAAGGCAAAGTGCTTGGAAAATATGGACTTGGGAACAGAAATAAAGCTGGAGAAGAATTCTGCAAAACCAACAATCTATCTCAAACACCTTCTTCCAACAACACAAACGGTGACTGTACACATGGACTTCACCCAGTGGATTGTACAAAAATCAAGTTGACTAGATCTGTGTAAGTCAATGATGGAAAAGCTCTATAACATCAACAAAGACAAAACCTGGAGCTGACTGTGGTACAAATCACCAACTACTAGTATGCAAACTCAAGCTAAATTTGAAAAGGAGCAAGTGACTCATGAATGTAGCGAAATATGATGTTGAAAATGTACCACCAGAATTTAAAGACTGCCTGAAAAATTGATTTGCACCAGAAGAGTTATGGGATGATATGGAATGTCATCAAGAAGGTTGTGCTTGAAGAAAGTGAAAAGTCTCTACAAAAAGTGAAAAAAGCAAAAACAGCTAAAATGGATGACCAAAGAAACTCTGAAAATTTCCAGAAATGCAGAAAAACTAAAGCCAGAGAATAAATCACAGAACTCAACAGAGATTTCCAATTTGCAGTAAGACGAGACAAGGAGAAGTACCACAATGACACATGCAAGGAAATAAAATCAAAAACAATTAGAGGAAGAACAGGACTGGTTTTCCTAAAGCTACAAGCTTTAAAGAGAAAATTCCAGCTTCAAACTGGAATGCTACAAGATGCTCTAGGATTCATGATGAATGATGCTGAGAAGATCAAGAAAAGGTGGAAAGAATATACAGCCATTACACCATAAAGATCAAGTGGATCAACAGCCATTTCAACCTATACCTTATGATCAGCAACCATTCATGAAGAAAGAAGTCAAAGTGGCATTAACAGCATTATCAAAAGCACCAGGCTTTGATGATGTTCCCATTGAGATATTACAGCAATTGGATGCAGCTGTAGCCAAACTTGCAAGGTTCTGCCATGAAATTTGGAAGACAAGATCATGGTCAACTGACTGGAAAAGATCTGTGTTTATACCAATACTGAAGAAAGGTGATCCAACCTCGTGTGGAAATTATCACTCGATCACTCTGATCCCACATGTCAGCAAGATTCTACTCAAGATCATCCAGCAGAGACTACAACCATACCTGAAACAAGAACTCGAAGAAATACCAGCAGGGTTCAGGAAAGGCTGAGGAATGAGAGACATCATCAAGAATATGAGATGGATCCTTGAAAAGACAAAAGAATACCAAAAGAATATCTCTATGTGTCTTATTGACTACAGCAAGGGTTTTGACTGTGTAAACCATGAGGAATTTTGGGCCACATTTGGAAGCATGAGTAGAGCAGAGCACCTGATAGTTCTCTTGCAAATCTTTACATTGACCAGGAAGCAACAATTTGAACAGAGCAAGGAGAAACAGATTGGTTTAAAATCAACAAAGGTGTATGACAAGGCTGCATACTTTCCCCTTACCAGTTTAATTTACATGTAGAACAAATCATCAGAGAAGCAGGACTGTATGAAGACAACTGAGGTGTGAAGATTGGTGGAAGACCCATCAACGACCTGCGCTGTGCTGATAACACCACAATATTGGCTGTAAGTGAAGACAATCTGAAACATTTGCTTCTCAAGATCAAGGAATATATTCTTAAAATGGGCCTGCACCTTAACATAAAGAAGACAAATATCCTGACAGCTAGCACAATCAATAAATTCATCATTGATGGAGAAGAAATTGAAATAGTGGACAACTTTAACCTGTTTGGATCAATAATCAATAAAGAAATGACAAACAGTCAAGAAATCCGATGATGCATTGCTCTTGGTAGAATGGTTTAAAATCATCAAAGGTGTACGACTAGGCTGCATACTTTCCCCTACCTCTTTAATTTATATGTAGAAAAAAATAATCAGAAAAGCAAGACTGGATGAAGACAACCAAGGTGTGAAGATTGGTGGAAGACTCATCAACAACCTTCACTATGCTGATGATACTACTACTACTACTAAGCATTTTAAAGCGCTATCAGGTGCACGCAGCGCTGTAGAATGAAAACACAAAAAGACAGTCCCTGCTCAAAAGAGCTTACAATCTAAAAAGACAAAGCAAGAAAAGGAGTAGAAAAAAAGATAAGAACAGGGGCAAAGAGACAAGAGCAGGAGAGACAGGACAAAGGAAAGAGGTAAGAACAAGTGTAAGAGGAAGAAAGAAAGGTGAAAAAAAAGAGGGTAAGGAAGGAGAACAGTAAAATCAAGAGCCAAAGGCAGAGATGAAAGGATGAGCTTTTAACTTGAGTTTGAAGAGGGGCAAAGAAGATGCCTGATGTATAGACAAAGGAAGTTTATTCCAAGCGTAGGGAGCAGCAAGGTGAAAAGAGCGGAATCTGGAGTTGGCAATAGAGGAGAAGGGCATAGCAAGAAGCAACTGGGAAGAAGAACAGAGTACACGAGGGGGGAAATAGGGAGAAATGAGAGAAGAAAGGTACTGAGGAGCCACAGAGTGAATGCACTTATAGGTCAGAAGGAGAAGCTTAAAGTGAATACGGAAACGGATAGGGAGCCAGTGAAGAGATCTGAGGAGAGGAGTGATGTGGGCAAAACGAGGCTGACATAAAATCAAACGGGCAGCAGAGTGCTGAATAGACTGAAGAGGGAAGAGATGAGACTGAGGGAGACCAGCAAGAAGGAGGTTAGAATAATCAAGGCAGGAGGTGATTAGGGAATGGATGAGGGTAGTGAGCTCAGAGAGAAAGGAGCGTATTTTGCCAATGTTGAAGAGAAAGAAGCAACAGGTCTTAGCGATGAGTTGGATATGAGAGGAGAAAGAGAGCAAAGAGTCAAAAATAACACCCAAATTGTGAGCAGTGTTACCCACCTATAGGTTCCCAGAGGCTAAAAGCATGGGAGCTACAGTGGGGCCTCTTCTTAAACAGCGGGGGATGGTACCAAGAAGGTGTGGAAATGCCCCCTGGGAACTGTAGTCCCACAAGCTAATATAAGAATGTAGTTGTAGACGAGAAGCAAGGCTTTAAAGAGAGGACTTTTTATTTTCCCTTCCCGGGTGAATTTTCAGCACATTGGAACAAAAGACAAAAACCATACTTCTGGTATAAATTAAAGGTAAACTACTGGAACAAAATGAATGCTTGTATCTTCAGCTTGGCAATAAACAAAAGGTAATTCAAACAGTCCTTTTTCCTGAACAAGTAAGTTTCTTCACTGCTGTTTTCCTTAAACAGATTTTCTGTAGCCACTTCAGCACAATGAAGAAATCTCATCAGAAATTATTAACGTGCAATCCATGCAAGACT
Organism: Ichthyophis bannanicus; assembly: GCA_033557465.1. Classification (NCBI taxonomy): domain Eukaryota; kingdom Metazoa; phylum Chordata; class Amphibia; order Gymnophiona; family Ichthyophiidae; genus Ichthyophis; species Ichthyophis bannanicus. The sequence continues at coordinate 84,990,313 of CM066050.1, read as the reverse complement.
CAGAAGATGTTTCCTCACAGAAATCACACTGCATTTCCTCACATACTTCTTTGGAGCTAAACTCCCTAGGATTGTAACTTAGGCTATTTTTAAACAGTCCCTCTTCTCGGTTAAGAGAGCTCCCCTCCTCCTCTCTGTTAGAGTAAAATGGGAGGTTACCACACACAGTAGAGTTTCCTTCCTGAGGGCCACACACTCTTGGATAAGTGTAGGTAAAACTCTTACTTTCAGCTTCCCTTATACTGGAAGGAATAAGCCTACCTTCCAGCTTAGTTCTCACGGAGCTTCTGGGTACAGGGAACTTAATGGAGCTTTTCCAAGATGAAAGCCTCTCACTGCCTTTCTCTCTCTGTTTCGTTGAGGCACAAAAGTATCCTCAAGATAAAAACTCTTGCCCTCCTTGTACCTGTTGCTAGGAAGATTCTTTCCCACAGCTTTTCTCAGCCTGGTTTCAGAAATACCTTCGTGGCAAAGTCCATTGGGCTTTTGTTCAGTCGTGCACTGCTCTCTGAAGCAAATCCCTGGTATTCTCTCCTGGGTTTCTTCCTCTAGAACTTTGTGTAAGACTCCGTGTGAAGCTCTGACTCCCTGTCCAGCCCTCTGATCAGCTCTCCAATCAGTTCTGCAGTCAGCTCTCCTCTCGGCTTTGCAATCAGCTCTCCAATCGGCTCTAACTCTAACCTCCGGTGAGTGAATTTTAACTGTGTCACTCTTGGTGTTTCCCTGAGCCCCGCCTCCTCCCAGCTGTCCCTCATTACCTAATGGGCTGTGAGGTAACCTACTGCTTGGGCGTGCTCTCACACCTGGTAATTCAGTTTGAGTACATTGCCTATAGCAACTCTGGTCCATGTGCTGCTCTAGCCTGTCATTATTAGAACTGTTCTGCTCAGTTTTTCCTATTTCCATAGGCTCTGGCTGATCCACCTCATGACAGCAGATGAAACAGGTTGGAGAACAGAGTCATCAACAGAGACTGAAAAAGAAGAAGGAGAAAGGGAAATTTTAGGAGAAAAATGAGAAGTTCAGTCTTGGCCATGTTCAATTTCAGGCGACGATGGAACATCCAGGCAGCAATGGCAGAGAGACAGCAAGAGATCCGGGACTGGAAAGCAGAAGAAAGATCAGGAGTACAGAGATAGATATGGGAGTCATCAGCATAGAGAGGGTACCACATTACTGGCTGAAAGTGCTTCTCAAGATCAAAGTACATAGACTTAAAATGGGCCTGCACCTTAACATTAAGAAGACAAAGATCCTGATAACTGGCAAAATCAATAAGTTCATCATTGAAAAGAAATTGAAATAGTTGAAAACTTTAACCTACTTGGATCAACAATCAATATATAAAGGACAATCAGTCAAGAAATCTGACAATGCATTGTTTTTGGCAGAATGGCTATGAAGGACCTAGACAAGATTCTCAAGAGCAGAGATGTCTCTCTCCATACAAAGATCTGACTTGTCCAAGCCATGGTATTTTCAATAGCGTCTTATGGATGTGAAAAATGGACAGTGAAAAAGATAGACAGGAAGAAAATCAATGCCTTTGAATTATGGTGCTGGTGAAAAATAGTGTGTATACCATGGATAGCCTAAAGAACAAATCAGTCTGTACTAGTAGAGATCTAACCTAACCTTTCTTTAGAAGCTCAAATGACAAGACTTCAAATTCATACTTTAGACACATCATGCAAAGAGAAAGATCATTACAGAAAGGTATCATGCTTGGCAAGGTAGATGGTCAACACAAAAGAGGAAGGCCAGCAGTGAGGTGAATTGATTTGATAACAGCATCTATGGATGCCAGTCTATCAACAATGAGCTGCCTGACTGAAAACTGAACACAGTTTTGGACAACTGTTCAGAGGGTCACCACGAGTCCACACTGACTTGACGGCACTTAGGGCAGCAACAACAACATCTGTTACTAGCATATTGAAAATAAAGTCTTGGTCCCCATTTTTCTCTTTCAATTATTTTTTCTTTCATTAGTATTTTCACTCATCTGATTTGTTACTTTACCATCTTCTTTGAGCTTTTCCAGATATTGTTACCTGTCTTCTTTTCAGTGATCTCTTGTTTATGTTTCTTAAAATTTGCCATGCCACCTTTCTCTATAGTATAGTATCAAAACAGTTTACATTGCTAAAAAATGAAAATGGAAAGGAACTGCAAACCTTTGATGGGATAGATGAGCTAGAAAAAAAATACTCAAATACAGAGATAAGAATTATACTGTAAATGCACAGTGCCAAGAGCCATATCCAATCAAAGATGATCAGAGTAGACCAACTCAAAAAAGTAGGTATTTAAAACGTATTTAAACTTTTTATATGAAGATTCCAGATGGATGTAGGGTGGGAGAAGGTTTCAATGGGAAGGTACCAGAAAATGGAATGAAGCACAGTAGGAAGTTTTGAGCCTTGCAGAGGATACAGAGGGAATTACTAAAGGGTTAGAATTTTGAGAACAGTGAGATTGAGAGGGGCAATAAGGAATAAGGAATGTAGACAAGCAAATTGAGAAACTGGTATAGAAAGCCTTATGCACTTGCAGAAGGATTTTGAAATGAGAACAGTAGGAGAGTGCTAACCAATGCTATTGGTATGACAGAGGGGTGACGTGATCATATTTGGAAGCATACAAAGATTTGAGTTGTCCAAGCCACGGTATTTTCAATAACATCATATGAATGCAAATGATGGACAGTGAAGAAGAAAGACAGGAAGAAAATTGTTGCTTTCAAATTATGGTGCCGGCAAAGAAGACTGTGTATACCATGGACTGCCAAAAGAACAAATCAGTCGGTACTAGAGGAGATCAAACCTAAGCTTTCTTTAGAAGCTCAAATGACGACTTTGACTTTCATACATTGGATATATCATGCAAAGAGAAACATCATTAGAGAAAGCCATCATAGACAGTGGGAGGAGTGGTCTAGTTGTTGGAGCAAATTACCTCAGCCCAGAGGGCCAGGCATTTGAATCCTGCTAGAGGACAGCAGCCTTGGCCTGGAGGGATTGGGGTTTCTAGTTCCACAGGTGCTCCTTGTGGTCATCGACAAATCCCTTAACTCTCCATTTCCTTGGTACAAAAACAGATTGTGAGTCCTTGGGGGACAAGGGATATATATATATATATATATATATATATATATATATATATATATATATATATATATATATAGTACTTGAGCGTGCACTGCTTTGACCTATAGTAAAGTGGTATATAAGCCTAGATAAATAAATTATGCTTGGCAAGGTTGAAAGTCGGTGCAAAAGAGGAAGGCCAGTAACGCAATGGTTCAGTACAATAACAGCAGTTATGGATGCCACTTTATCAACAACTAGTCTTCTGGGACTCAACAATTATCCAGAGGGTTGCCATGGGAAAAAACAATGAGTAAGATGAAGAGAACTATTCTGAATTATTTGCAGTTTTTTTAGGTCAGTGGTTCAAAGCCACAGTAAACCTAATAACAGTAATTAAGATGTAAGGAGACAAAAGTCTCAGTTAATCTATGTAAATCCTTAAAGAAGAGGCATAATTTAATGGACTGAATACACCTAAGACTGCAAAATGTGAAACAGGATGTAAGAGCAATTTATTGCTCAAAACACAATTCAGAATCAAGGATGACACCCCATAAGTGGGACAGGGGTTCCTGAGATATTTGGACCCACTGAGGGACATCTTGAATTCACCATAATCCAAAGAGCCAGAGACTTACAGGGACTGAGTTTCAGGTGGTGAAATGATGACCAAGCTGCCACTGAGTGAAGACAAGTGGGAAAAAATCAGGAGATGGTGAAGAGGGATAAAAACTCAACACAATACACTAATACCATGGTCTTGAACAATAGTGGCTAGAGGTGAAAGAAATATATTAAAAAGAGAAGGAGAAAGAATAGAACCTTGAAGAACACTGCAAGGAAAAGAAAAGGAAGCTGGAGGAATCGTACTCATGGAGAACCCTGAAAGTGCAAATGTGGAGAAATAAGGTAAATCGTTTCAGAACTTGGCCTTTAATCCTTTTTTAAGAGACAATGTAACAGAAAATAATGATTAATGACATCAAAAGAGAATCAGAACAGCTTTATGTAAATCCAGATTGCTGTGTGATTCACTGATCAGTGCAGTGATAGATGTTTCAGTACTGTGAGCCTGGCTAATTCCAGATTGCCTGGGATGAAGGATATTAGCTTTGAGAGTCATTTTAAAAGGCTAAGTTGTAATTTGGACATCTGAAGATGTTGAAACAAGGACATTCAAGTAGGCACAGGGGGTGTGGCAGAGGTATGGCAATGTACTTACACATCTCTGTTCGATCTCAGAAACACATCAATGTTTATACCTGCTTCAGGCATCAGGAAAGTGCTTATTTTAACCTTAAAACATCCAGAAAGTGTAGAGAAGATGAAGAATTAAGTGACTAGCCTTGGATCACAAAGGCCCATGGTGGGATTTGAACCCTGACTACTATGCTCTTAAGCTATTATTCTAACCATCATGCTATTAGGTGTCCTGGTCCAAAAGTGTTATCCTGGGGATGTTTGATACACGTGCATATTGGGCTTGGCCACTTTTCTGAAATCGTGCCTGAACTTACAAGTGCCTGCTTTTTTCAGATGTTCTGGCTTTGATGTCCCAGATTGTACTTGGACATCACATTATGAAATATGCCTTCCTGACAATGAAATCAGATTTGAAAGAAAACCATCTTTCCAATTGCTTTCACAAGAAGGAAAGGTTTGGCATGGGGTGATAATTAGCTGGGGAAGAAGTATCCAAGTTGCCTTTCTTTAAACAGGATGAACCACAGCCTGTTTCAATGAAGATGGAACAGAGCTAGAGGGAAAACTATGGTTAACAATTGAACAGAGAGATGATGTAGCCTCCAGGTTGGAACATTTAAGCCATTGAGCTGGCGGAGGATCAACTGGACAAATGGTGGATATCAATGAAGATAATTTCTAAAAAAGAAAACATGTCATCTCATTAAATGAGAATCAGCTACTAGCAGTACTGGAAGATCTGTGAAAGTGATCTGGTAATTATGAGGAGGCAGAAATAGGAAGTACCACATTAGGAAATAGGTTATAGATAGGGTCAACTTTGGATAAAAAGTACCCTGCTAATGAGTTGCAGGAATGTAAGTCAGAATTGGATTTATGTTGATGAACAGTTGTTATCATAGAAAAATTGAGAAAATATTTTTAGGTCTGCTAATGCTATTCTCTATCAGCGTGGTAAAATACTTCTTTTTAGTATTTCTGTCTTGAAGTTTATAAGAATGATATTGTTCTCTACACAGGAAATGTCTGGAAACATAGATTTTTAGATTCTAGCATTTTCATCATGATTTTTTCTTAAGTAACATGTGCAATTTCTCTGTTATGTGTCTGGTTTAAATATGTTTCTACAATGAACAGTTTTAATATGCATAATATAACCTTTTAAGCACAAAGGGGACCTTTAACTAAAGTGTAGTAAGCAGTTACCTCTTGAATCAGCCCATGGTAACTGTTAGGGTATGTCTGCGGTATGTTTTACTCTGCTGGCATGACAGCATATATTAATTCATTCACTAACTGGGAAATGGGTAAGCTATAGGCAGGTAGCGGGCACAGACTGTATCTTGCAGTTAGAGCATGGTAACGTACTATGTATTATCACCAATGCAGATAGCAGCCTGGTTGCACTTACTGTGCTGTCACCGTACTTACCACACAACTAAGATTTGCTTTTCTGTGGTAACTGTATGGAATGAATCAGGGAATTCCCACTGCAGCTACAGCACAGACTTTGCAGTTACTGGAGCATGTTTACTAGCATGTGTTAACCATTAGGACAGGGTTTGCCATGTGCTAAGTGCACCACACTAACTGTTAGCATGAGGCTCCATGATTAAAATTCCATGCTCACTGGTGAGCAAGTGATTAGGCAGGGAATGAGCAGGTTAGGGACGATAAATAAGTATTACTAGTGCGTTGCAGTTATCACGGGCATTTTCAGTGCATGCTAACTGTGAATTTTGCTGTTAGTACCGGTGCACTTAGCACCACCTCAAAGGCTAGGTGCACCTGTGCATCATTTAGCATGGTACAGTGCACTAGCAACATGCTAACTGGGAGGGGGTGTGCACGCACTCCCTGAAGTTAATGAGGGTCTCTGCACTAGTTTTGCACTTCAAGTAGCACCATGTGGTAATTTGGGCACTTATCATGTGGTAAGTGCAAAACTTTACCACACTTTAGTTAAAGGGCCCAAAGAAACGAATGCTTATTTCTTTGTGTATGTTTCCTTCCAGTTTATTGTTGAAAATAAAGGGCAGCATGTTGCTATGTAACTGTCCTTATATGCATCGAGAATGAAATATTTGTCTTATGAAAAAATATTCTCACCAAATTATATAGAATCAAATTTTTCTTTGCACTAATCTGATGAATAGCATTTGTTCTATACCAAATTTCAGCTAAAAAAAAAAAATTCCCGGAAGTATTTTTCAGACCAGTTTCAAATATCTTCATCTTGTTTCAAGCATTTGAATTCTGGAAATGTAAAGATATTCTAAAGGAAATGCTAACATTTGTTTCAACGGATCAGGCTTGATGTAATTCCTAGACGGAGCCTCAGTGTGTCGCTGTTGACTAACAAGGAGACTAATTGGAGCTAGAGATCCGCTGGAGCCTCCCATTGCACACTCACACTCACACCGCGCAGATCAGAAAGGAAACAGGACAAGGAAAGCCAATCTCGAAAGAAATAACACTTTCAATATAGATTCTGCAGCACGTAAGGAAGTTATTTCTGAAAATAAAGAAGGAAGAGTTCAGTTCAATTTCGACCACGTTTAATTGGCGGACATGGGAATAAATCGCATGGAGATCGGCCTGGGAATCACACTGCAAGTAAGGGGTTTCTTCTTATTCTTTTGTTTCTTTCAAGCCGCTTCTGAGCAAATTCGTTATTCGATTCCTGAAGAAATGGAAAGCGGCTCCTTTGTAGGAAATATAGCAAAAGATTTAGGAATGAACGTCAGACAACTCACAGTTCGCAATCTCCGAATTGCTTCTAGCAGCAAAAGGCAATACTTTGTTGTAGATTTAAACAATGGCAATCTGTACGTGAATGAAAGAATAGACAGAGAAGAAATATGCCCGGAAAAGCCTCTTTGCATCTTAAATTTAGAAATGCTTATTGAAAATCCTTTAAATGTTTTCCACTTAAAAATTGAAATTCAAGATATTAATGACAATCCTCCCGTTTTCAACAAACATAACGCTGATATAGAGATAAGCGAATCCACTCTACCTGGTGCGCGTTTTCCGGTAGGAAATGCAATAGATCTAGACGTTGGTATCAACTCACTGCAGAAGTATGAACTGAGTGTCAATCAGTTCTTTACACTTCGTACTGAAGAGAACAGTGACGGCAACAAATATGCAGAACTTGTTCTGGAAAAAACATTAGATCGGGAAATACAAAGTACTCATCGCTTAATCTTGACGGCTTCTGATGGGGGAGACCCGATCAGAACCGGAACAGCTCAGGTTTACGTTACTGTTATTGATGTCAATGACAATGCCCCCATTTTCAGTCAAGACGTCTTCACAATTAGCATTAAAGAAAATACGCCAAATGATTCCTTAGTGTTTCAAGTGAAAGCCAGTGACGCAGACGAAGGTGCAAATGGACAAATCATCTATATCTTTAAAAGCATACCAGATAGCGCCCGTCACAAATTCCGCCTGGATCCTGCATTTGGTGAAATTAGAGTTAAAGGGCTTTTGGATTACGAAGAAGTCAAACGTTATGAGATGATTACACAGGTACACTACCAAAAAACTGCCTCCAGTTTTGCAACTGATTCCTATAGATTTTGGGGTGCTGAATCCAGGAAAAATAGCCAAAATGTTCCATCACGTCACGTTTTCTTGCAAAATTAGATTTCTCCCATATAAGGAATGTTCACATAATTTGGCCCAAAATAGAGGTTGTAATGGTTAACTAACTAGAAACACTCCCTCATGATATTAGAGTGTTTTGTATTCATTTTATACATTAACAGGACAATTGGGAGGCGGGGTCGTTCGCCTCGCTCAAACACGGTGGTTGCGACATGAACGTTCCTGTCAAATTTCAGTTTCTTGCAAGTTCATTATTACCTTTTTGTTTGCTCAGTCGTAATCCAGCTTTATTCCGAAGTGGTTCACTACAGTTGTAGTTTGCAGTGCTGTGTATTTGTGATGGCTCACAGAGCCAGAGGTTGCGTCAACTCTCTGGACAGTTTTTGATTTGTGGGGAATATACCGTGAAAAAGCAGCAGAGACATTTCTGCATTTATTCGCCTATTTCAGTTTGAAGTTAGGCGATCAAGACAAACCGTGGGCTCTCACAAAGTGTGCATACATGTGAGGAAGATCTACGCTTATGGATGACAAGCATTTCGTTCGGAATACCTATGATGTGGCGTGAACAAGAGACCACAGCAGTGACTGCTATTTTTGCTCTTGCAGTTACCCCAACCTTCCCTCAGCAATTAGGCCTATGCCTCATAGCAACGAAGTACCTGTGCCTGAACCACCAAAATCTTTGGATCATATTTGTGTGGACGGTTCTGATCATGATGAGACTCATCAGATGGCTTTTCCCGATGAGTCCAGTACTTCCGAGTTTGAAACTGAACCAGATCCAAAACCTGAACTTTTCTCTCTAGCTGAATTGAATGAAGTCCGGGATTTAGGACTCCCAAAAGATGCTGCCCAACTGCTAGGTTCTCGGCTTAAAACAGAAAATCTATTGTCACCAGGAACAACTTTTTATTGGTACCGCAACCGCGAGACACAATTTTTGAAGTATTTCAGCAAAGAGGAAGATTTGGTATTTTGCAACGATATATACGGAGTGATGGAAAAGTTTAAACTCAAGTATGATCCTGCTGAATGGCGGCTGTTCATTGATTCGTCAAAAGACAGCATAAAAGGTGTTCTTCTTCATAATGGCAACACATTCGCTTCAGTTCCTATTGCTCACTCTGTTATTCTCCAAGAAAAATATGAGAATTTGGCCCTGATTCTTCAGAAGATTCGTTATGATGAGCTTAAGTGGATGATTTTGTGGAGACTTTAAAATTCTATCCATGCTATTAGGGCAGCAATCCGGTTTCACCAAATTTGCTTCCTTTGCTTGTGGGATAGCCGGGCCCGCGACCTACACTGGGGGAAAAAAGACTGGCCAATTCGGGAGTATTTGAGACCCGGTGAGAAAAATGTTCTTCATGAGAGCTTGGTGCCTCGTGATAAAATTCTATTACCACCTCTCCACATTAAGTTGGGTCTCATTAAGCAATTCATCAAGTCCCTTCCAAAAGATGGTGAGTGCTTTCGGTACCTTTGCTCAAAGTTTCCCCCGACTTTCTGAAGCAAAGCTAAAGGAAGGAGTGTTTGTTGGCCCTGATATAAGGCAAACTCATTTCAGATGGAGCATTCGCTGAAACGATGTCTGAGAAGGAAAAAAGAAGCCTGGGATTCCTTCAAGGATGTTGTTCTCAAATTCTTGGGGAACAGGCGGGATGAGAACTATAAGGATATTGTTGCCAGGATGCTCAATGCCTTCAAAGAACAAGGCTGTAACATGAGTCTGAAAGTCCATTTCTTGCACTCCCATGTGAACTACTTTCCCGAAAACTTGGGAGCGTACAGTGAAGAACAAGGTGAAAGGTTTCACCAGGACATCAAGGACGCAGAGAGAAGGTACCAAGGAAGATGGAACACCACTATGATGGCTGATTTCTGCTGGTTGCTGCTGCGGGAAACCCCAGATGAAAAATACGCCAAGCAGCGCACCAAGAGAAGCATTCGGGGAAGAATAAAAGGGCCCACAGGAGATTGATTGACCCAAGAATGACTTTAAAATCTAAACTGTGTTGACAAATATCGTGTTTTTACTAAACTTTGAAATAAAAATTTGCTAGTTATTACCACAGTGTCGGATCTCATTTATTAGAATTTTATTTTCACACCATCGGGTGTTTGTCTTCATGTATTGCAATGGTGCGGTTTGCATTTTCTATTCTTACATACATACCTGTACAACATTTTTTGCACATTTGTTTGCTTTGCTTTGTGTCTAACCTCACTCTTATATGCTCAATGTTTGTGCACATGTATGTGGCTGTTTTAAGTGCAGACAATTTTGCTACCATCACAGTGTGTTTTGTTGACATTACTCTATTCTTATGTGCTGCCTTGTTACAATTTTCTTTATTCTTATTTGAATAACTACTAAACAATTAGTATAAAGAATTCATCCAAGAAACATTTATCTCGATCGCACTCAATCTGAAACGTTCACCTCAAACTGCTAACCCAATGTAGCAAAAAATCTGTACGTGATGGAGCAAATTGGTTACCAGATTTGGATTCAGCGCACCAAAAAACGTAAAAATCAATTGAAACATTAGAGGCAGTTTAAAAAAAAATGTGGTCATCGACGGGCAGACTGGAGTCATCCATGCTCAGCTCTCATTCGATTATGAAGAACTCAGGGAGTTTCAGCTACAAGTGAAGGCACAAGACAGTGGCTCCCCATCACTTAGCAACATTGTCACTTTGAACGTATATATTTTGGACCAGAATGACAATGCTCCTGAAATTCTTTACCCATCACTCGGATCTGATGGCTCGGTCCAGTTCGAGATGGTCCCTCCTTCATCCAATGTGGGTTATTTAGTAACAAAAGTGGTGGCTGTTGATGCTGACTCTGGGCACAATGCCTGGCTGTCCTATCAACTGCTTCAGGTCACAGGACCAGGGCTCTTCAACATCGCACTCCACAGTGGAGAAATCAGGACTTCTCGCCTTTTTACGGACAAATACTCGGTAAAACAAAGCCTCCTTATATTAGTAAAGGACAGTGGGCAACCTCCTCTTTCAGCCACTGTGACGCTCAATATAGTATTTTCAGAAAACATTGAGCAAGTTTTACCCGATCTAAGCAATTTCTCCAGTGAATCTAAAATCCAGTCTAACTTAAATTTTTATTTAATAATAGCTTTAGCTTTGATCTCTTCGTTATTCCTTTTGACTGGTATACTGATGGTACTGATTAAATTTCGAAGATTACATTTTTTTCGATGTCTAAGTGCTGATCGGTATTCAAAGGATGAACCCACATTTCCACCGCGGTACAGTGAGGGCACCTTACCTTACTCCTTTAATGTCTGGTTAGCTTCAGACCCAGAAAAGAACGAGTTGAGTTTTCTGGAAGCAAGTGGTCGAGGAAATACATTGACTAGCGTTCCTATTGCTGATAACTCTAGATTATTAATTGTTGACAAAGAAGGAACCAGCCTAAAGACGGAAACAAGCAGGCTTTTACAGGTGAGCTGAGATGTGTATCTACTATGAAGAAATGTCTTTGGATCATCTTTGATTGAAATGCAGAGGAATTTATTTTTCTGTTCTGTATCAGAAATACAGATTCTGTGATAATTCTCGTTCATGTTTATTCTGTTCAGGTATAATTTTTCACAGCAGAACCTGTACTTGTACAGTGCTATATGGCATGTTCTAACCTATTCTGCCTCCTTCTTCTGACTGACAGATTAACTGTGCTACGCCAACATTTTTAATATTATGCATAATACCTTGGATATTTTTCTAATAGAAACATAGAAACATGATGGCAGAAAAAGACCACATGGCCTATCTAGTCTGCCCTTCCATATCAACTACAATAACCTGTCTTTTACCTTTAGAGATTCTCTGTGTTTGTCCCATGCTTTTCTGAATTCACATACTTTCCTCATGTCATTAATAAAAAATATATTCCCTCCTCTGATAAGAAAATCTTGACTATGTATTTAGTTAGCTTGAACGTTGTTTGAACCTTAGCAAGAGATTAGTTGCTGTTATTTGGTTTAACATTTCACATATTTTGGATCACAAAAAGAGAGTCAAATGTTGAATATTAGGAGTTCACATGACAAAATAGTATGTTTTTAAACATGAAAATGTAAACAATACTTGTACTTTTTTAATTGTTGTGATAAATAGCTTTGCATCAGAGGTTGATTTGGTCTACAGAAATCTAAATAGCTACATTGAGAAATTTACTGGAAACCAGTTATCCGTTCAGTGGTATACATCTGTGATTGCTGAATAAAAGCTAAATTTACCATGTTACTGCTCCATAGCAAGAATTAATGTGTGCTATTTACTATAGGCCTTTGTCTATGCAATGGGACCTATCTATTGATAACACATATTAATGGCATTTATATAGTCTGAAGTGATAGCATACTTTAATACATATAGCCCTAAGTATACCTCAGTGCAAAAGAACTAAGCCCATATTATATCTGATGATGAACTTTAACATATGAGGCTTTATTTTTCAAAAGCTGTTTTCACAAACATTTTATCTTCACCATATCACATGCTACCTGGCTAAACAGTTGGACTCTCATTTAACTTCATGCATAAAGACAGGCCAGTTCTTAACATCCACAAACATTTGTTAAAATTACAAGTGAAGACATAGAAGATATTGGAGGATGAAATAGAGACAAGAATAACTACAGTAGAACAAATTTTTTGAATTGTGTCACAGTTGGATTGAGGCCTTTTTTTAATATGGAGCTGAATCAGATAAAAAGGATTAATTTCTATAAGATCTTAGTGACAGAAATAAGATTTGCAGATTAGCTGAAAGCTGCTGACTAAAAATGGAGGGTCCTGGCATAGTGAAGTCATAACTCACAATTTTCAAATTTCCTTCTGTAGAGATAACCCATTAAAGCAAAGGTGCAATAATTCATACAACCATTTGGTGGTACTATAACAGAGAAACATAAGAACTTTATATACAGGACAAACATTCAGTGGAATGAATACTTTGAAAAAAGGCCAATTAGAATTTGCTCAGTTTTATTCTAGGAAATTGAACAGTCTGCAACAAGGATCTTAGAAGCTTATACATAGCACTGGTGTATGAGCAACTGTGATCTTTATCATGTAATGTGAAGATCTATGAAAGAAACAAGAACTATTGTATATGGATTATAAATTAGTAATTTGAAAGGAACAAAATAGGGGCCCTTTTACTAAAGGGCACTAGGGTGTTGCATCTAATACACCAAAAGCATAGGAACTATGGCACTTTAGGTGCAACACTACCATGTTAACTGTTGGAAAACATTTCCCCAGCAGTTAAACTGGAGCACATTCCTCTAATATGCACCACATTAGTGCAGATGCATTTAACTCCACCTATTGGGTTGGTGTTAAGTGAACCCATACTAATCACACGAGACACAGTTAGTGTATGGTGTGAACCTGGCCCTAACTGTGCTGACCCTAACCTGCCCACCTCTACCTGTTCTGTCATGGTCCCATGCTAGCTTGCAAAGCATGTCCCAGCATTCCTTTAGCACCTACCAGAACACATACTACCAGCTAGCGCCTATTTGTAAAAGACCCCCATAGTGTACCAAAAGTTAAAGATGCTTTTGGACAATCAACTAGTATATTTTTTAACTCTGTGTGCAAAAATGGATCTTCTGGAAATAAAGCGGTCCTATGATGGCATTCCGAAGAAAATATTGAATAAAATAAAATGCTTTTCTTATTCCATAACACACAAATAATCTAAATCATCAAGGCGTTTTCCCAAATGGGAATAAGGCTTGAGTGCATCAGGCCCTAAAGGTCCTTTTCAAAATCTATTTTCAGGGTAGTTTTTCACAATGTATAATTAGGCTGTGAAATTTGCTACCAGAAGATGCAGTCAAGGCAGTTATCATAGCTGCATTTAAAAAGAATGTGAACAAGATGTCTGAGGAACAGTCTTTACACCATTATTAGCCTTTAGGTTTGGGAAAGACACTGCTTATCTCTGGGTGTAAACAGTAAGGAATATATCTCCTTCTGGAGACCCTGCAAGGTATTTGTGACCTGGATTGACCTCTGTCAAAGATAGGCTACTGAAATACTTAGAGCTCTGGTCTGACCCAGGATAGCACATTTTATGTTCATATGTACAAATATGGATAAAACAAGAAAGAGAAAGGTAGATGATAAATGCTTGTGCACACATTTCTTGTTTTCAGAAGCAGACAAATACCGTCAACAATTACTAAGATGTCATCTTCCATTTCCAATTCTTTTCATTTAGAACAGAAATAGAGAGAGTATTTGGATAACAGGATTTTAAAGCCATTAAGCTGATCATTTACTAATGATCTATATGTACCTCACATAGCAATCAATTGAGTACTCTCATCAACTCTTTGGGATACAGATTTAGCCTTAATTCTAAATAAGATAACAGCTCAGAGATAATATCACACTTACTGTTTGTAGATGACTTGAAGTGACCAACAACTAGCAGAACAACTTTGTGTAGTAAAAAGCTTCTTGGATGACATAAAGATGACTTTTGACCTTGACAAATGTGCTTAGGCAACCTTCCTTAGAGGAAAATTGAGCAAAAGTGAAAACATCTCCCTGATAGAGAACTATGGCATCAAAGATCTTGAACAGGATGGTATACATAAACACCTAGGAGTAGAAGAAGAAGTGACAATAGAGCAAAACATATTGAGAAAAAAGATCAGCAAAGAATATTACAGGTGACTAAAATTATTATTGGAAAGTGTTTTAACATTACGGAATAACATACAAGCCATTAATCAGCTTGCACAGGGGTCACCAACCTCCAGAGGGCCGAGGGCCGCACAGCCGACTACCGGCAGACCCGTGGGCCGCACCCCCCCCTGCGCAAAAAAAAAAAACCCCAAAAAAACCTGCTCATACCTATATTTTATGTCAGCTCTCTCCCTTCTTCTGCAGCCGCGGCTCCCTGCCTCTTAGGGAACCGCGGCTGTGCTTTTAAAATCATCGCGGCTCCGTGCAGCATTGTCCCACCTCTAAAGGAAGTGGTAAACAACTTCCTTTAGAGGCGGGACAATGCTGCACGGAGCCGCGATGATTTTACAAGCACAGCCGCGGTTCCCTAAGAGGCAGGGAGCCGCGGCTGCAGAAGAAGGGAGAGAGCTGACATGAAGGAATCCGTGAGTTTGTCTTGGCGGGCCGCACCGGGGTAGAGTCTCGCGGGCCGCAGGTTGGTGACCCCTGAGCTTGCAGTTCCTGTACTCTTATATAGTTTTGGGATTTTAGACTAGCCTCTTAAAGATCTTGAAAAATTTAATGTCTGAACAAGAAAACTCCATTCCCAAGAGGTAATTTATAAGAATCAGTTTATGCCAAGACTATACATCCCTAGAGCTGAAGGAAGACTAAGCCTCATATAAATTGATTATACATACAAAGCTACTATCATAAGCCTTCAGGCCTACTTAACAGCATCATCAGATCCAACTATATGAAAAGTGCTGAAATATGCAAATAAACATCCAGAATCTGTCTCCATCATTAAATTTGGACAAGCATTCTGAAGAGTAGAAGGGAAGAAGAGAATTTACCAACACACACAGTGAAGGAAGCAACAGAGTTTGAAAAATAAGAGGACAAAAACTTCAAATAATTAGTTCAGCAGACAAGAAAAAGCAAGTGGGAAATGCATAAATACAGTGGGAAATACAAAGTGTTACTCCAGGAACATTTTGTCAATCAAGACTGTACAAATGAATGATTAAGAAGAGATGAGCTGAAACCAAGGACAGCCCAGGACAATGGATTACAGATGAGCTGATTCACAACAAGTATAGGAAAACCTGGCAAACTGACATATGTAGATTCTGTAGGAAAGAACTGGAAATGGTTACTCATCTCATAGATGGCTGCAAAATTCTGATGGCAGAAATTTCTACACAGAAAGGCACTTAAAGGGCTATGTCTCATCCATTGGAAACTCCATAAATGCAACATTACTGTACTGGAAAACACTGGAATCATTACCCTAAGAGAGTTATGGAGAACAAAGAGGTTATGATCACCTGGGATACCCCCATTCCAACTGGTAATAAGCTGGATGCAAGGAAACAGGACATAATGGTAAAGGAGAGAAACACAGAACAGCATTGATTATAGAGGTGTCAGTTACAAGCAAATTATTCTGTGGATTAACTTGTGAGGGAGAAAATCCTCAAGTACCAAGCAATGCAGTCAGAGACCAAGGAAATGTGGCAGAAAAATGCAGAGATATTTTCCACCATGGTGGATGCCACAGGCTTGTTTAAGAAAAATTCCCAACACCCTGATAAATTGTTTGTACATGTTACATCATATGAACTCCAGAAGGAGGTTCTCTTTGGCACAATGCAAGTATTACACCAAATGTTAGTAGTAAATTTGAGAGACAGAGATCATACTCCAAATACCCTGGTTTAGTAGTGAGGTTTGTAACTGTAATGGTATGTGCAAAACGAACCAATTTGGAGAAATTGTACCCAGATTTGTCTACCAGGCTGTACAATCTCTGTATTGACAGGATCAGTGCAGTAGGCTGATGATGGCAAGTCACTATCCAAACAGGTAACAGGGATCTGGAAGGCTGAGTAAAAGCTGTGCTGCTGTTAGTGGCTGTTTGGATTATTATGGAACCTTGTGTTTAGACAGAGGAGGAGTACTGGATGTGAACTAAAAGGGGGATATATCATATTCAGCTATCCAGGATGGGGAAATATAATGGAGGAAGATGACAAAAACTGTCTTGAACAGGACTGATATCCTACAAATGATATGATTAGCAGATGCGATATATCTTTGGCTGCATGGACAGAAAAAAGTGGATAGAGTGGCTAGCCAAGTTGATCTTTCTATGTGTTCATCTACCATGTTATTGTGAGCCTCATGTATAAGCTCTTTCCTCATAGACCTGCAATGAGAGTGAAACCTTAGTCAAGGGCAGTATACCTTTTTGATTGGAGGGGCCCAAATAAACCAACCTCTGTCCTTGCCACCCCAAGCTCTCTCATTACTGATGTAATTTGGGACAAAGCGTTGGGCAGACCATGACCTTTATGGCCCATCCCATTCTTCCACCTATTGCCTTAATAAAACAGGTCCTGTGTTATCTAGGATCCATCAATACTGCCTCCACCATCTTTTTTGTTGAGGAAGTAGAACCGGTTTGATAGATTTTTCCCTGTATGCAAATCATGAGTAGGCCACCTCTACCCCATAGACACCAATTGTTTTGGGTTTTCAGAATCTCTCTAATTAAATTAATTGATGTTTTTATTTCATTGCATTTCTTTTTTTATTTTATATTTATAGCATTTAACAATATATAATCCAAGCATAACACTTACAATTAGCAAAAGGTAGGGTGAAGTAAAACACTTAACAAAAAACCCCCTGGAAAACAGTCCATCATATAGAAGCAATCAAAACTATACGTCCACAACCCACTAACCCAACAACAGGAAGATCCAAGAAAATGAAAAACAAAATTCCAAACATGTAAAGAAAACAAAAATTGACTGCTTAATCCATGACCCTAATACATACACTACAAAGCCTCCTGAGAGGTTGGCAAGTGAGAACTTATAAAAGCTCCCAGCTGGGTGTGGTGGTGGTGGGTGGGGGGGGGGGAGTCAAAGGAAACAAAACTCTCTGACTGTAACTTAACAAGACATTTGCATGGAAATGTCAAGAATAATTGACCCACCCCCCAGTTGGGACACCATTGGCTTAAACAGTAGGAAATCCCGCTATCTCATTTGAGCATCACAGGTTAGATCAGGATAAACTCTAACCTGTAACCCTTTAAATGGAATGGAGTGCTTGCAAAAATGTAACTTTAAAAAACACTCCTGATCAGAGGGTAACACAAAAGATATTAACATAGAAGCAGATACAACAGAACCATCATCAGAAAGTTGTAAAATTTCAGAAATATTCAAGATATCAGTATGCCGCATTCCTGAGACAGGTGTTAAAGACTGCTGTTCCCCAACAGGAAACTTTTTCCCAGGAGGATCATAATATACTTTAGACAGATGTGGCAAAGTTTCAACAGCTATCCCAAGTGTCTCAATCATATATTGCCTAACCATTTCTCTGGCAGACGTCAAAGGAGAACATGAAAAGTTAATCAGTTGCAAATTGCAGGATCATACTTGATTCTCCAAGAGCTCTATTTTAACCTTCAAGGCTGTCAAATCAGATGTAACCAAAGAATAATATTTTTATGCTTCTGGACTTTCATCTGAAGGTTCTTCACAGATTCCTTAACCCCAGAAAGTTTTAGAACATACAGAAGAAGAATTCAACACCACATGAGAAGCCAATTTGTTGGTTTGTTGTACCATATTACCCAGAGACGATATAGCAGACCAAATTGCTTCCAAAGAAAAAATAGCAAGATGCTCCAAAGTAAATGAAGAAGAAATGTCGGATCCAATCTCCGAGGTCATCGAAGGAGAAGAGACATCTGCCGTCAAGTCAGCTGATATTGCCTCCACCACCTCACTCTCCATACCCCCAGAATAGGCAACCACTCCTGCAGCTGATGCCTCAATCCTCGGTGTCAGGTCCAATGCTGAAATCAACCCAGCAGTACTACCTCCTGCTGGAATAACAGCATGTCCCAACATGGGATCAACTGTTCTGGAGACTCCCAAGTGGGCAATACCAGCTGAGAGAACAGGAGGCATCTGTAGCACTGGTGAGAGATCACAACAAGAGGACGATACCAAGCTCTCCAGTCCCGGTGTCATCAAGCCTGGCAAAACACCAGTTTCTCGCAGACTCCCTGCACTGAGAAAAACATCCATAGGACCCATGGAAAGGGAGGGAGAGGAAGTCCCTCCAAGCTGAGGAGGCTTCTGGTGGGTCTTCCCTTTCCTCTTAGACATAATAAGACACACCAACCAGAGACACAGCAGTTAAGCCTCTAAGTGGTCATCTTGGATCTTCCCCCTTTCATTACATTTCTATATCATGTTTCAGCTAAGCTTATAGTGGGATACGGCACTAAAATTTTATTACATAATATTTCCATCTCTAAAACTAAAAAAAAAAACCCTAAAATCACTTAATGTAATTTTCCCCCAATCCATCACAGGAATTTTAATATTAAACATAAAATTAATTTCCATACCTAAACTGACAGAGCCAACTAATGGATGCATGAAATAGTCTCCCAGTGGATGTAGTAGAGATGAGGACAGTATCGGAATTCAAGAAAGCATGAGACCAACACAGAAGATCTCTAAAGGAAAGAAAGGGACTACATTAGTGGTATGGAAGGGCAGACTGCATAGGCCATATGGTCTTTTTCTGCTGTCATGTTTCTGTCTATCTTATAATTCCCCTCCAAATACCTCCACAAACAAATACATTTTTAACTTTGCCTTAAATGTTTTAAGATATTTCTCTTTTTGCAAGTGTCCTAGAAGGGACTTGGACTAGAGCAATGGTACATTTTCTTCATCACTTGTGTACTAGGTTCAGCTAGTAACCCAGCACCTTGTGATTTCAAAGTTCTACCAGGGATATAACATTGCAACATTGCCCTTAAATAATTAGGGGCCAGCCCCTGAAGTACTTTTAATACCATTCTTAAAATGTTATTCTTTACTCTGTACTGTATTGGCAACCAGTGTAAATCTATAAGGATTGCAGTAAAATGATCATTTATCCTTAATCCCTTAACTAATTAGCTGCTGTATTCTGAACTAAAGAAGCTAAATCTTTATCTGGGATCCCTAATAACAAGGAATTAGAGGAGTCCATACACAGTAACACTAAAGCTCTTGTTTCAAGTTCCAAATTTGCCTCAGAGAGATAAGGCCATGGTGTCCTAATCATCCATAAGATCATAAACAATGATTTAATGATTCTGGAAATATGATCATGTAGACATATATGTGCATCTAACCATATACCCAGACTGCACATAACTTAGAACAAAATAAAATCTTGTTTGAACCTGTTTGAACATGCATGAGATAGCTTTACATACATAGGCCATGTGTTCTTTTTCTGCCGTCATGTTTCTGTGCTTCTAATTTTATGCAAATCTATCTCATGAATACTCTTTAAGAATATCTTGAAAACCCAAGCGTATTGGTGTCTACAGGAACTGGAAGTTGCATACACCAAATTCAATCAATAGATTCAGTATAGTTATAGTATCAGGATCCTTTTTACAACTATACTCCCAGTTTGGCTTGATGGAAGCTTTGTACAGTGGAGCAGATGATACGGTGTATTTTACTAACTTCTTTGTGTTCTCCCTACCACCTTCCTTAGGCACATTTTAATGCATGGTAATACCATGTGCTCAGCTTTGGCTGCTGCTGCATGGCTTTCGTATTCCTTTACATTTTACTGTTCTGAGTTTCCTGATCATTGCTTTTTCGTGTTCTGTTCACATATACTGTACCTGAAAAAGATTAGTATTCTGCTATAACAGCAAATATTTTACTAGCTTTCCTTGAGAGAGAGAGATTAAACATATGCAGGTCAGACAAAGGAGATCTGGAATACCTGAGACATCCATATCCTCTGTTTCATGATAAGGTCTACCTAGCTTTTTCAGAGTTGCTCCTATTCCATTACTGAAGAAAAATCCCCAGGAAATAAGATCCATAGTATTCTCCACAGTAAAATGATATGTAGGATTTCAGTTTAATTTCTTGTGACCTTTACATTTATACACGGGAGTTCAGCTTTGCTTCTCTCACTGGGCTTTCTGTCTTTGGAATTCCCAGTCAGTTGAGTTTTCAGGCTATCACAATGAATATGCCTAGAATAGATTTGCATATACCAAGTATATGCACATTTATCTTATCCATATTCATTGTGGATGCCTTGAAAACCTAACTGGGAAAGGATTGCAAAGCTCTGCCATAGAATATCCCAAGGGAAAAGGAACCACTGCAAATCATTCTAGGAAAAGCTGTTTCTTTAACTCTGGGTATGCAAGTATGCATTAGTTTTCTAGCATAATTAATGGCAACCTTCTAAAAGGCTAATTATAAAAGTAACTATTTATAGCCAATGATTCCATATTCAGAGTTTTGACTTTAAGGGATGGTGGATGCTTGGAATGCCCTCCCTATGGAAATGGTGAGGGCAAACACAGTGGCAGAATTCAAAATGGCATGGGACAGACATAGTGGATCCCTTTATAGCAACAGGATAAAATACAAATAAGCATGACTATCTCTTCTTATATCTGAACAAATAGGGGTGACCTACATGGAGCGGTGGGTACACCCCTAAACAAAGGCATGGGGAGAGGTGACCTGCACAGAGCAGCAAGTGCACCTACTCTTGCCGCTTGGCTGGGCAAACTAGATGGACCATACTGGTCTTTATCTGTCGTCATATACTGTCTTACTATATGTTGACAATTGAAGGAACAGTACTTCTAAAATATGTTAATCAAATGGATTCTCCATCTGAGAAGTCTCATGGTGAATCAAAATTAATCTGGGTGATGCTGTGATGATCCTTATATATATATATGAACTTTGTTAGCCACATCACAAGCCTAAATGTAACGTATATAAATGGGAAACAAATTTCTAAAAACCCAAGAGTGGTTGCCAACAAAAGATCTCCCCTCCCCTCTCAGAAGTTTAAAATTGTAAAGCATTATATCTAGAGTGGAAAAGAAAAGAGAAGTATTAATAAAATATAAAATCGAAGTCAATACCTTAAACAGTCACACTGATTTGTTAACAAATCTTAATAATAACACCAAGGTTTCTTCTTGGAATGGCCTGTATATCATCATATTTACCTAAATTCCAGCTGACTTCATAGATCAGCAATCCTGTTGCAGTTCTTAGGCTGGGACTCAGAGTGTCGCTGTAGACCAATAGGAGCGAGAAATGCAACAGGAGCGATCCACTACTAGAGCCTTATCCAGTATTATTTCTCTCATATCGGAACGGGGATGCTGCAGAGAGGATCGGCAACAAAGGAATCAGGGGGATTTTTGTCACACCAACTTATTACCGATTCTTCCATCTATGCTCTCTTGAACGCTGACTTCAAGATAAACCAGCAGAGCTGAACTACCAGAATGAAAATTGGAAGCAAACAGGCCAGCCGAGTTCTGGGATGGCAAGTACTATGTTCTTTTTATTTGTTCTTCCAAGCTGTATCTGAAGCAATTCAGTATTCAATTCCCGAAGAAATGGGGAAAGGTTCGATCGTAGGAAATGTTGCCAGGGATTTAGGTTTAAACGTAGGGAAACTCTCAGCTCGGAAACTGCGCATTATTTCTAGTGTCAAAAAGCAGTATTTTACTGTAAACATGGAAAACGGAAACTTGTGTGTGGATACTAGGATA
Source organism: Ichthyophis bannanicus (assembly GCA_033557465.1). Lineage (NCBI taxonomy): Eukaryota > Metazoa > Chordata > Amphibia > Gymnophiona > Ichthyophiidae > Ichthyophis > Ichthyophis bannanicus. Next base: position 84,968,035 of record CM066050.1, on the reverse strand, counting down.
GATAGAGAAGAAATATGTGGCGAAGAAACCCTTTGTGTGCTAAACTATGAAATGCTGATTGAAAATCCTTTAAATATCTTTCACATCAGCATCATTATTCAGGATATCAATGACAACCCACCAGTGTTCGCGAGGAGTAATATAGCATTAGAACTAAGCGAGTCCTCTCTACCAGGTACAAGCTTTCCACTGGGGAATGCTGTGGATGCAGATGTGGGCATCAATTCTCTTCAAAACTACTATCTTAGTCCAAGTCAGTATTTCACGCTCCTTGTAAAAGAAAATTCGGAGGGCAAAAAATATGCGGAAGTGATGTTAGAAAAACCCATAGACCGAGAAAATCAAAGTGCTCATCACCTAGTTCTAACCGCAGTGGATGGGGGTGATCCAGTAAGAACCGGAACTGCTCAGATTGAGATTATTGTAACAGATGTTAATGATAATGTCCCTGAATTCACTGAAGGAATCTATAAAGTCGGCGTTAAGGAGAGCATAGCAAAGGACTCGCTGGTGCTTCAAGTGAAAGCTGATGATATCGATGAAGGTTTATACGGGCAAATTACTTATTCTTTCAAAAACGTACCAGAGAGTGCCCGTCAAAAATTCACTCTAGATCAGAGAACTGGCGAGATTAAAGTTAAAGAAGTTTTGGACTTTGAAGAAGCGAAACGTTATGAATTAATCCTTGAAGGGAAGGATGGAGGAGGTCTGGTTGCCCACTGCAAGGTTCTAATTGATCTTATTGATGAAAACGACAATGCGCCTGATATGACCCTTATGTTTGTCTCTAGTGCAGTTCCTGAAGACTCGCCACCCAATACAGTAGTAGCTCTCATTAATGTCCATGACAAGGACTCTGGACTAAATGGAGAAGTCAGTTGCTATTTGCAAGGGAAAAACTTTCCTTTGAAATTGATATCATCTTCCAACAGTTTCTACAAACTGGTTACGGAAACAACGCTTGATAGAGAAAAAAATCCCGAGTATAACATTACAGTTACAGCCAGAGACAAAGGAGTCCCCCCTCTCACTACAAGTCAAACTATCCTACTACAAATATCAGACATAAATGACAACCCACCCGTCTTTGACCAAAGCGCTTATTCCATTTATGTTCCAGAAAATAATCCTCCGGGAATGTCTATTTGCAGCGTGAGAGCATCGGATGTGGACTTAGACGACAATGCTAGAATTGCTTATGCCATATTGAGCAATAGTGCAGAGGAAGTGCATGCCTCTTCAGTCTCCATCAACTCAGAGACTGGCGTTATCTATGCTCAGCGCTCTTTCAACTATGAGCAGCTCAGGGAATTTCAGATTCAAGTGAAAGCTCGGGATAGTGGAATCCCTGCTCTCCAGACCAACGTCATTGTCAAAATATTTATTCTAGATCGGAATGATAATGCCCCTGAAATCCTTTACCCTCCACCCAGAACTGATAGCTCTGTCTTGTTTGACATAGTTCCCCCTTCAGCCGAAGCTGGCTTCCTGATAACCAAAGTGGTAGCCGTGGATGCTGACTCTGGACACAATGCTTGGCTCTCTTATCAATTATTCCACACCACAGAACCTGACCTTTTTAGTATTGGACTCCACACTGGAGAGATCAGAACATCCCGTATTTTAATGAAGGCAATTCCTGCCAAGCAAAGATTAGTTGTATTGGTGAAAGATAATGGCCAACCTCCTCTTTCATCAACAGTCACATTGAACATTGTATTTGCAGAAAACTTTCAAGAAGTTCTGCCCGAATTAAATGAACAATCCAATGACTCGGAAGATCAACCAAATTTAAATTTTTACTTGGTTTTAGTTTTAATTTTGATTTCACTTTTGTTTCTTGTGGTGGTTATGCTGCTGTTAGTGAAGAAATTTCTAAGATCCAAGAAGCCAACGACTCTTCAATGTTTAAGTTCTGATTTTTACGGCAAAGAAAGATCCATGTACCCTACAAACTACAGCGATGGGACTTTACCTTACTCCTATCAGATATGCGTAGCAGCAGACCCAAGGAAGAACGAATTTACCTTATTAAAACCAAATGATGAACCGTCATATAATATAATTTCTTCTGATAACTCATCCATGCTATTTATGAGCACTCAAAGAATGCATCTTAAGTCTGATCCAGGCACATACCAAGAGGTGAGATGATGTATTTACGTCTTAGATCTTCTACTTTTGAAAGGTTAGTTCATTTTATAGGTATCACTGCTTAGAGGACTGAATGAGACCCTTCTTTATAACAGAGTAGGCTCTAAATGGAAGTACAAAGTTAGCAAAATAACAGAGTGGGCACTTGTTTCTTGGCCTGTTAAACTCTTTACTGCAAAGCATCATTGTATAGAAATGGAAAACTGTAAACTTTGACGGCAGATAGAATAGAACGCAAGGTCGACCAAAGCCACTCATTTCCATTACCTACTGCAATGTTACAAAAAGCCTTTACCCCCACTTTTTCCACCTCTCAGGATTTTTCTAGCCTGTCCTTTATGTGTGTATGTGTGTTGTTAATTCATACATAATTTACTCCACCTAAATTTTACCTACCTTTTTATATCCATCAACCAGTTAACCGGGTAAGGCGGACACGCCGCTTCCCGCCCCTTTTCTCCCCCCCACCTCACTTAGAAGTCCTTCCTGTTCTTTCCAATGAAACACACAAAGCCTCTTTTTGGGTCACCAACTGGTCGCAGCTTTATTAATTTTTAACAATAACCAAACAACATTTCAACACATTATAAATTCCCCCCCCTCCCTGCAGAGCGAGCCCTCACCAGCCATGTTAGTAGCAAGGTGACACCGCTTCTGCTTCCGCCGGGTCCAGGCCCCGACTAATTCGCCTCACCCTCCCTCTTCCAGCTTCGCCATATTATTAGCAAAAACCTGAGGGATTGTCTGGGTCGGGGGTACCCCACCCCCCGCCCTAATGCTTGCCTCCGGCTCCTCACCCCGGAAACTTCCGGGATCCCGCCAACCCCCTCCAGCTGCAACACCCCTCCCCCTAAGCCTACGACCCCCCCCCCCATGCTAGGTTGGGAGGGTGGGCGTCCAGCGTCTCCGGCAGCCATGTCCAAAGAGGCCGGAGCCACGCCGCGTCCCAGCACATACACTCCCCGTCCGGCTCCACTTGTCCCTCATTGGCTCACGAGCCTCCCCTTGGCTCGCGGGAGCCAATGACAACGTGAGGGGACTCGTGTCACGCCTCCCCTGCCCCACGTCAGCACAGCTCGGGGCGCCCATGCGCTGCCGCCCTCCCGGTTAGCCCCAGCCGCGAGCACGTGGGCCCCGTGGCCCTGCTATAGTCGAATATATTCTTACCTTTTTCCTGAAGCTATCTCATTTTTATATTTTGATCCCACTGCAGTTAATCTAAAAATGGACTGCAGAAGTTCTACACTGTGGATCTTTTAAAAACATTTACTTCTTAGTGATCATGGCTGAATGTTCTAAAATGATTATTTTTTTGTTGATTTGTATTTTAGACTTGATTAATTGGCTTTCCAAATCTTAGCTAGTAGGATGTTATAATCAACACTAATAAATAGATTTCTCTGCCCAAGAGGATGGAGACCTAGGTTTGTATCTGAGAAAATAGAATAGAGTGACTTGAATCTTAGCCTACTGTTCAAATCATTAGGCTATTTCTTCATTCTCAAACTAGCTTATTTACCTTTAGTGAGAGATGTTATTTTGAGAATAGTTACATAAATATCAAACTAGCATAGTATCATTGAGAAGGCTTTTGACAATGAATTGTGCAAGATCCTAATGACAAATCTGCCAAACTGACAGCAAAGATCTACAATTAATCAGCAATTAGATGATCCACCAAAGTTAGGAGATAGAAAAATGTGTCATGAGACATTCAGATCCCTCAAATATAGGTAGAAAAGACAAATATTCTCCTGTGAAAAAAGTTATGGAAGAGGAGTTACATTGGGATTGTAATAAAGTCAGAAGTAAGATAAGGAATGATTTCTTTCAAGAAAGGATGATTAATGCATAGGAGCACATCCAAATTAAGATGATGGAGGCCAAAACAGTTCAGCATTGAAAGGTTTGGGAATCATAGAAGATCCTTAGTTTTGAAAAGTCAAAGCTGAAGATAAAGTAGGGGTTGTGGCATTGCAGTAGGAAAAGAAAATATGAAGAGTATAAAGACCTTGCAGTTATTATCTGTCCTCATATTCTGTATTTCTCTAAATTCCATTTAATGTGAAGTGGAAAGCAGAGTACATATAGTAGAAGATTTATTGGATCAAATCAACAGGCACACACTAAAATATTTAAGAGCATATTCAGTTTGGAAATAAAGGGATTATTCTGTAATGCTAGTAGGGGAGGGGAGCTGAGGGGAGATATGATAGAGGTCTATAAATTAATGAATGGAGTGGAATGGGTAAACGTTGATCGATTGTTTACACTGTCAGAATATAGAAAGACTAGGGGACATGTAATGAAGCTACAGGGTAAACTATTTAAGACAAATAAGAGAAAATATTTTTTCACTGAACATATAATCAAACTCTGGAATTTGTTATCGGAGGATGTAGTAAGGGCTATTAGTGTAGCTGGGTTTAAAAAAGGTTTCGACAAGTTCTTGGAGGAAAGGTCCATAAACCATTATTAAAAAGGGACCCAGGATATCAATGCTTGGCCCAATACAAGCATTGTGGAACCTGTGTCTCTTGGGGATACTGCTAGGTACGTATGACCTAGATTGGCCACTGTTGGAAACAGGATACTGGGCTTGATGGACCTTGGTCTGACCCAGTATGGCATATCTTATGTTCTTATGTTCTTATAAAGCAAAGCCATGGAACAGTCTGCCATTGGAAGGCATTGAGGGAAGTTAAGGAGAAATCTATATAATTTGATTGGATGAATACTTGAAGAATTCTATAATTCTGAAGGATATTTATGATTGGCTAATGACGCTAACATTTGAAATCCTCAGTAAAAGCTTTTCCACAGAACCCTCAATGCACCTTTACCTTAACATGGAGTGATCTTACACAATGGAGGACATGCTACCTAAATTTCAATGAATATTCAGTATCTGGCTTTTCTATGCAGATGCTTGTTAATGCTAGTATTGATGTTAGTTATTAGTCACATGGACAGATGTCCACTTGGAACTTAAGTATGCCAACAAACTCATGTAGCATAATTCATGGTTATAGTTTTCACTGACTATTGATGAGTCACATTCCACCCATAGGCGTAAATGAAAGGTTCATTTTAGCTTAAGCTGATTTCATACTAGTCGTGTATTATGTTCATAAAATGTGTTTCAGATTCATGTATGCCAACTGGAACAAACTGATAGGCAAACTCGCACAAGTTACAGATGTATTTCATTCTAGACATGGGCAGAAATTGAGCAGCAGTTTCTCAAAGTGTTCTTGGTTTTATGAAATAGAAAAGTAGAGCCAATTTCTGATATTGAGATAAAAGAAACAAACTTTTGTTACAATTGTTTTCAGAATTAGAGCTCTTTGCCAGTTTATGGTTAATCTTGCTTTTCCAACAGCAAAAATTCCTATAAATATATAAAAAAGTTTGGTATCAGTTTCATTCAGATGTAATTAGATGTCAATGATTCTTTGTATAAATTTATGTCAATAACATCAAAGCAGTTTACAATCAATACTACATTCAAAAAACTTTGTGAAAAGAAGGATTCTGCATTGCTATACATTTGGAAAAGCCATGAAAGACCAATGTATTTTTGTGCATGACAATAGAAGATTTTAGTTACTCATAGAAAAGAATAAAGACATTTTAGGTACTTTAAGATATAAATTGTTTAAAATGTCAATATATTTATGTCTCATAATCTAATTCTGCTGTAAGTCAAATCATAATGTTCCTTTACTGAAAGGTGCAGAAATTACAATTTAGGAAATCTTCCAAATGTTTAATCTTCCTGAAAATATTTATAACACTCTATCTAGAGACATTAAGCATTCAAATGTATTAACTATTAATGCTAATTCAAAGAATAGGTATGTATGTGTACAGGTATGAAAGTATTTGAGTGGGTGTTGGGGGTATGGGTCGAAGGGAGAGTGCATGTATCTGAGGGAAAGTCTCCTTGTAGCTCGGGAAAAGAATCAGCTTACGTCCAAGTATGCTAAAAGAACTGAAATAAGAGATTGCAGGCCTACTATTAGTAATCTGTGACCTATCATTAAAATCATCTGTAGTACCTGAAGACTGGAGAATGACCAATGTAATACCAATTTTTAAAAAGGGTTCCAGGAGTGATCCTGGAAACTACAGACCGGTGAGCCTGACATCATTACAAGACAAAATGCTAGAAACCATTATAAAGGATAAAATTATTGAACATGTAATAGTCATGGTTTAATGAGAGAAAGCCATGAAAAGACTTGTCTTACTAATCTGTTTTATTTTTTTAAGCTCTGAATGAATAGGTAGATATTGGTGAGCTGGTTGATATCTGGATTTTCAGAAAGCCTTTGCAACGTCCCTTATGAGAGAGGACTAAGAGGGAGGAGTGGCTCAGTGGTTGGGACAGGTTACCTCAGGCCAGAAGGCCGAAGGTTCAATTCCCACATGGGGACAAGCAGCTTCAGGCCGGATGGACTGGGGTCTCTAGTCCCATGGCCACTCTTTGTGGCCTTGGGCAAACCACTTAACCCTCCATTGCCTCAGGTACACTTAGATTGTGAGTCCTTCAGGGACAAGGGAATAAAAAGTACCTGTTAGTATACATGTAAATCACACTGATTCTAAATAGCATGGTATAAAAAAGAAATAAATAAATGTTTCACTAAATTATAAAGTCATAGGATAGGAGGCAGTGTACTGTTGTGGATGAGGAACAGGTTAAAAGATAGAAAGCAAAAAATAGGACAAAATAGCCAAACTTCTTAATGGAGAAAGATGTAAAGTGGAGTACCCCAGGGATCTGTATTGGCCCACTGCTTTTTAACATATTCATAACTGAAGCCCTCACTTGGTTTGCAGCTTGCCATGCTGTGAGAGCTTGTGCACATCAGTGATGCTGAGGGCTAAGCTATCAGTAGTTTAACTACTGGGAAGATCTCCCAATATGGACAGGTCTCAGCTGAGGTGCCAGTCCAAGATCCTCACTTTATCACTTGATTAATTGGCTTTCTAAATCTGAGCTAGTAGGATGTTATAATTAATGCTAATAAATAGATCTCTCTGCCCAAGAGGATGGAGACCTAGGTTTGTATCTGAGAAAATAGAATAGAATGACTTGAATCTTAGACTACTGTTAAAACCATTAGGCTATTTCTTCGTTCTCAAACTAGCTTATTTACCATTAGTGAGGGATGTTATTTTGAGAATAGTTACATAAAAATCAAACTAGCATAGTATCATTGAGAAGGCTTTTGACAATGAACTGTGCAAGATCTTAATGACAAATCTGCCAAACTGACAGCAAAGATCTACAATTAATCAGCAATTAGATGATCCACCAAAGTTAGGAGATAGAAAAATGTGTCATGAGACATTCAGATCCCTCAAATATATGTAGAAAAGACAAATATTCTCCTGTGAAAAAAAGTTATGGAAGAGGAGTTACATTGGAATTGTAATAAAGTCAGAAGTAAGATAAGGAATGATTTCTTTCAAGAAAGGATGATTAATGCATAGGAGCACATCCAAATTAAGATGATGGAGGCCAAAACAGTTCAGCATTGAAAGGTTCGGGTAATCATAGAAGATCCTTAGTTTTGGAAAGTCAAAGCTGAAGATAAAGTAGGGGTTGTGGCATTGCAGTAGGAAAAGAAAATATGAAGAGTATAAAGACCTTGCAGTTATTATCTGTCCTCATATTCTATGTTTCTCTAAATTCCATTTAACGTGAAGTGGAAAGCAGAGTAGCTATAGTAGAAGATTTAGTGGATCAAATCAACAGGCACACACTAAAATATTTAAGAGCAAATTCAGAACATGCCCAGTGTCATGCTGTGAGGGCTTGTGTGCATCAGTGATGCTGAGGTATAAGCTATCAGTAGTTTAACTACTGGCAGGGTCTCCCAAGATGGACAGGTCTCAGCTGAGGTTCCAGACCAAGACAAACCACCCATCTGGGCAGCAGCAGAATGGGACAATGCTGATGGTGGAGGATCACATTTCTGTGACAACGGCAACTACAGTAAACTTAAACTGCACGGAAGAAATGCCTGGCAATCTAGTTCTATATCTTGCCATGAAAACTCAATGGATAGTCACAACAAAGCAAATTGCACTATAGTGCTGGAAGATGAGACCCCCATGTCAGAAGGCACTCAACTAGCTACTGGGGATGAGCTGAAAACGTTTCAGAGTAAAGGCAGCATTTATGATGTGGTTGGATAAAAGCCCTTGGGAGGTCTGACAGCTGATGTAGCTGCATATGAAATGAGAGTCAGAAGCTGCAAAGATGTCTTACATATTGGGACATGGAATGTACAAAGCATGAACCAAGAGAAGCTGGAGGTCGTCAAGAATGAAATGGAACGTGTACAACTTGATCTGTTGGATGTCAGTGAACTGAAATGGACTGGCATCAGGCACTTTGCATCAGATGATCACATGGTCTAATATGCTGGAAATGAAAGACAAAGAAGAAATGATGATGCATTTATAATTAAGAAGAAACTTGAATTATACAATGCACTCGGTGAATGCTTAATCTCTATTCATCTACGAGGAATGCCTATCAACACAACTATAATTCAAGTATATGCACCAACCCCAGCTGCAGAAAAGGATGAAATTTATGAGCTCCATGAAAAAGTACAAGCTGAAACTGACAGAACATGCAAACAGGATATCCTGATAGTTATGGGTAACTGGAACGCAAAGGTTTGCAACAAAGAAGAAGGCAAAATGGTTGGAAAATATGGACTTGGCAACAGAAATGAAGCTGGAGAAAGACTGATAGAATTCTGCAAGACCAACGATCTATTCATTTCAAACACATTCCTCCAGCAACACAATCAGTGACTGTACACATGGACTTCATTCAGTGGATTGTACAAAATCAAATTGACGACATCTGTGGAAGACAATGATAGAAAAGCTCTATAACATCAACAAAGACAAAACCTGGACAAAATCAAGTAAAGTTGAAAAAGAGCAAGACACTCAAAATATGACCTTGAGAATATACCACTGGAATTTAAAGACTACCTGAAAAATTGAATTGCTGCTTTAGATATAAATGACAGAGCTCCAGAAGAGTTATGGAATGACATCAAGAAGGTTGTGTTGGAAGAAAGCGAGAAGTCTCCACAAAAGGTGAAAAAGCAAAAACAGCCACAATGGATGATGGAAGAAACTCTGAAAATGGCCCGGAAGAGCAGAGAAGCTAAAGCCAGAAGAGGAAAAGAGGCAATCACAGAATTCAACAGAGATTTCCAACATGCAACAAGGAAATGTACTACAATGACGCATGCAAGGAAATAGACAAAGAAACTATTAGAGGAAGAACAAGATCGGCTTTCCTAAAGCTACGTGAGTTAAAGAAAAAATTCCAGCCTTGAATTGGAATGTTACAAAATGCTCAAGGATCTGTGTTGAATGATGACTGAGAAGATCAAGAAAAAGTGGAAAGAATATACAGAGTTTTTATATGATAAAGATCAAGTGGACTAACAACAGTTTCAACCTGTACCTTATGGTCCGGAACCATTGGTGATGAAAGAAGAAGTCAAAGCAGCATTGAATGCCTAATCAAAGAACAAAGCACCAGGTATTGATGGCATTCCCATAGAAGTATTACAGCAATCTGATGCAACTGTTACCATACTTACAATACTCTGTCAGGAAATTTGGAAGACAACATCATGGCCCACTAACTGGAAAAGATCTGTGTTTATACCAATACTAAAGAAAGGTGATCCAACGGATTGTGGAAATTATTGCACAATCACTCTGATCCCACATGCCAGCAAAATTCTACTGAAGATTATTCAAGAGAGACTACAACCATACCTGGAACAAGAACTAACTGAAGTGTAAACAGGGATCAGGAAAGGGTGAGGAACGAGAGACATCATCTCAGATGTGAGATGGATCCTTGAAAAGACTAAAGAATACCAAAAGGATATCTATTTGTGCTTTATTGACTACAGCAAGGCTTTTGATTGTGTAAGCCATGAGAAACTCTGGCCCACATTAAGAAGGATGGGTATACCAGAACACCTGATTATTCTCATGCACAATCTGTACATTGATCAAAAAGCAACTGTTCAAACAGAACAAGGAGAAACAGAATGGTTTAAAATCAGCAAAGGTGTACAGTAAGGCTGCATACTTTCTCCATATGACAAGGCTGCATACTTTCTTTCTACCTGTATAATCTATATGCAGAACAAATCATCACAGAAGCAGGATTGTATGAAGACAACAGAGGTGTGAAGATTGGTGGAAGACTCATCAACAACCTTTGATATGCAAATGATACCACATTACTGGCTGAAAGTGAAGATGATCTGAAACATTTGCTTCTCAAGATCAAGAAACATAGTTTTAAAATGGGTCTGCACCTTAATGTAAAGAAGACAAAGTTCATGACAGCTAGCAAAATCAATAAGTTCATCATTGATGGAGAATAAATTGAAATCGTGGAAAACTTTAACTTACTTGGATCAACTATCAATAAAGAAGTAAAAAGCAGTCAAGAAATCCAATAACGTATTGGTAGAATGGTTATGAAGGACCTAGGCAAGATTCTCAGGAGCAGAGATGTCTCCCTCCATACAAAGATTCAACTCATTCAAGCCATGGTATTTTCAATAACATCATATGGATGCAAAAGTTGGACAGTGAAAAAGATAGACAGGAAGAAAATGGATTCCTTTGAATTATGATGCTGGCGGCAAATACTGCATATACCATGGACTGCCTGAAGAACATAGCAATCAGTATTAGAGGACATCAAACCTAAGCTTTCTTTAGAAGCTCAGATGACAAGACTTCGACTTTCATACTTTGGACACATCATGCAAAGAGAGAGATCATTAGAAAAAGACATCATGCTTGGTCAACGCAAAAGAGGAAGGCCAGCATTGAGATGGATCCATACAATAACAGAAGCTATGGGTGCCAGTCTGTCAACAATGAGCCACCTGACTGAAGACCGAACACAATTTAGAACAACTATTCAGAGGGTCGCCATGAGTTGACACCGACACAATGGCACTTAACACCAACAAAATAACTGGAAATGGGAATAACGAGTGAGGTGATCAAATTTGCAGAAGACACAAAATTATTCAAAGTGGATTGTGAAAATTTGCAAGAGGACCTTGATAAATTGTAAGACCGGATGTCCAAATGACAGATGAAATTTAATGTGGACAAGTGCAAAGTTATGCACCTAGGAAAGAACAACCCAAACTACGGTTACACGATGCAAGGTACCACATTAGGAACCACAACCCAGGAAATGGATTTAGGCATCAATATGATAATACATTGAAACCCTCTACCCAGTGTGCAGTGGCAGCCAAGAAAGCAAATTGAATTCTACGAATCATAAAGAAAGGAATGATCCACGGTGTGACCACACTTTGAATATTGTGTGCAATTCTGGTCACTATATCTTAAAAAGGATATAGCAGAAAGAAAAAGTACAGAGAAGAGCCACCAAAATAGTAAAGGGGATGGAAGGATACCCCTATGAGTAAATGCTTAAAAGGTTATGGCTCTTCCTCTTGGAAAAAGCTGAGGGGAGATATGATAGAGGTCTATAAATTAATGGAGTAGAACATGTAAATGTAGAACAGTTGTTTGCTCCATCAAGAAGTAGAAAGACTAGGGGACACAAAATGAAGCTATACGTATTGGAGAGACCTGTTTTGTGATCATTTACATTGTGCTTATTTTAATTGTTAACTCCCTAGACATCCAGTATAATAGCCGGTATATCAAAAAGACACAACAATAACTGTAATGATGTAACCCATTTAAGACTAATAAGAGAAAATATTTTTCCTCAGCGTGTAATCAAATTCTGGAATTCTTTACCAGAAGATGTAGTTAAAGCTGTTAGTGTAGCTGGGTTTAAAAAAGGTTTGGACAAGTTCCTGGAGGAAAGATCTATAAACCATTAAGAAAGAGGACCAGGAAAATCCACTGCTTACATTGGAACAAGCATTCTGGACCCTGTATGCCTTTTTGGGAACCTGCCAGGTACTTGTGACCTGGATTGGCCACTGTTAGAAACAGGATACTGGGCTTGATGGACCTTGGTCTGACCCACTATGGCATTTCTTATATTCTTTTTTTTTCAAAGCTTTATTTAACATTTTAACAGTACATAATAACAGTAGTTAACAACAATGGAATAACAGAAGCAGAAAAAAGCAGTCCGTCCCCCCCCCCGTCCCCAGGCCACCGACCCCAATGCCATTAGGCAAAGGTGTATTTGAGCCATATATAATAGGTGCCTATTGGATAGGGTGATTGTTATCGGATCATTGCAATATATTGATCTAAAATCTTCAACTTGTGGTCGAGCAATAGGATGCCTCGTATTTATGATAATGACATACTAGATTCCACCAGTGATGCCATTCCAGAGTATATGAGAATTTCCAGTGGTTGATGATTAGCTTAAGGCCTAGACTGAGTAGTATATCAAGGAGGTATTTGTCATGCTGTTGAAGACTCCTTATATCCTCCATTCTGAAAAACAGTATTCGAAATATGAGTTTCTCAGTCAACTGGAGGGTGTTTGAGATTTCAGATTTTCTGCCTGTAGATCCGTACATTTGGACATTCAAATAGCATGTGTATAAGCATCCCTGGATGGGCCAGACAGGACCAGCAGCAATTCCCCTCGAATGTTTTCCATGCAGCCAGCCAAGCTGGTGTGATTAAGATGCTGTGTGCAAGTAAATATAGCAACAGTGTGAGAGAAGCTGACCAGAAGATGTGAATGGTGGGTCTCAGAAAAGTCTTCCACTGGGTTGGCGTAAGCAAGCCGCCAATGTCATGCATCCAGGAGGCCTCTGTTCTGGAACAGTGATGTGTGGGAGCATCCCTTAGGAGTGCATACTGTTTGGAAATAGCATGGGAGAATCCTGCTGCAGTGCTTAGGGTTATGTAAAGATTCCATTGGTCTGTTAGTTATGTTGGGTTGACCCCTGACTGTCACAAGCTATGGGAGAATTGCAGCCATTGAAAGAACAACTGATTTGGTAGGTCGTATTCATGCTGCAAGGTGGCAAAGTCCTTGATGGAGGTTGAGGTAGTGATTTGACCTAAGGTTCAGATGCCCATGGCTTGCCATCCAGACCAGTTGATAGGCTTCTGCTAGATTTTGAAAGATGAGTTATGCAAAATCAGATGGTGCTTAGAGTAGAAGTGAATAGGTTGTATTAAGCAGTCTAGAAATTGTCAGGCCCTTTGCATAGAAGGGATCACCAAAGGTTCCCTAGGGGTCTCATTCAATGACATATCAATGAATAGATGCAGGGGAAAGGGGCTGGCTAGTCACTGCTCCAGTGAAAGTCCAATTGGTTGGGTGCAGTCCTCTGAGGTCTGAGTCATTGCGATCCTTCTTTGAGGAGGAAGGCTTGGTGATACTTCTGAAAATCCAGAAACTGGATTCCTCCAGCCTCTTTGTGCAATTTGAGCTTCCACATAGCAATCCTTGGAGTCTTTTGATTCCAGAGAAAGTAGATTAGGTGTAACTCTAGGCATTTATATATGGTATCTGGAAAGAGGATGAGTATCATTCCTAAGATATAATTTACTTTGGGAACTAGCAGCGTTTTAATTGTCTCCAAATGTCCCCACCACAAAAGGAATAATGGAGACCAGTGTAATGTGAGTGATTGAAACAATTGTAATAAGTATATTGCATTCTGCTCAGATGTTTCTGCCAAGGTAGAGTAGAAGGAGACTCTGAGATATTTGAAAGCATCTCCCACCCATTGAAATGGAAAGGCTGCCAGGTCTTGTCTAAACACATCCTTACTTAGGGGGAAGCCTGTGGATTTAGACCAGTTGATCTTATAGCCCGACAGAGCATTGTTCAATACTGGATAGGACTGCAGGGATGGAGGAGGGAGACAAAAAAGAGCAGTAGGTTGCTGGCATATGCTGAAAGTTTGACATGTTGGTCATCCACCTGTAGAGCCAGAATTGTTGGGTTTTGTCAGAGGAGTAACACCAGAGGATCAAGGGCTAGGATGTAAAGAAGCAGAGAGAATGGGCAGCTCTGGCATGTACCGCAGCTGAGGGTAAATGGCTCAGACAAGATAGAATCCTTGTTGTAAGGTAGGCATAGAGGACTTCAATCTGCTTCAGAGTATGGTTGGAGCCAATGACTTATGTATGAGAATGGCTACCCCATTATTTTCCTTCAAGGCAGGAGAACAGATCAATAAAATGTAGGTAGGGTTATTGAGCTTAAGGGTTTCTGCTAGGCTTAGGTGAGTTTCCTGAATGTAGAGTAGATCTGTGGCCAGTTTTTGACAATTGAGGAGGATCTTTTTCCATTTTATGGGGTTATGTAAGTCCTTAACGTTGAGCAAAAGTACATTTAATGGAGGTGCTGCTACTGCCATGATGCTACGATGCTGATATTCAAGGCAGATTTGAGCCTTAAGTGGTCAAACATATTGTCTGTATTATTGGAATATGGAGTTGGGGTCATTTGGAGATCTACTCTGGTTAGGCATCTGTGTCATATTTTAAGTAGACTGGTCTCCTTGACGGAGGCCCCGAAGGTCCACTATAAAAAAACAAAAAGAGAAATATATCCCCTTTTCCTCCCCCCACCCCTCCGCTTATACTTAAACAAATTTAGAGTAACATAAGATGAGCAGATTAATAGCCAGTGGGGAGGTATTGCAATGGAATAAAACTTGCTCATCCCCCACCCACCCCCTCTCTCACCGACAAACTATAGGATATTTATATAGCAACTTACACAATAACACTATGGTGGTTATTCCAATCCACGAACAGCGCTGATGGATGTGCAGCCCGGACATCCAACCGGTGCTCAGCTGGGCCACAGCATTCTGAAGCCAGTGGGGAGCACTGGACATGGACGGGAGGGGGTAGTGCTGGGCCAGAGTGGGGGGAGTGGCCAGCTGACAGAACATACAGGGCCTATTTAGGTCAGGCCACTGTACATTCCCCGGAAGGCACCAGGACATCCAGCATATTCCACACCAATGGTGGGATAAGTCCTGGGGGCATCAGCAATCATGTGCCGCTGCCTCCCTGCACCCTTGCCATTGGGCCTGCAGCCATGATCCAGGCCCTTAGGCCTCTGGTGCTAGCCGGACTATGGTCTGCAGGGGCGAGTGTGGATGCTGGCATTCCGAGCTATCTTATAAGTGGCTCATTGCCATGGAGTGGGGACGCCATAGCTCCCTTGCCCCAGCTGTGGCATTCTGGCCTTGGGACAGGCAGCTCCCCATATGTCAATCCCATCAGCATACAGGGGGTGCCCAGAAGTCTATGTCCCCGATTCTGCCATTGTGGGTATGTTCAGGCCCCACGGCAGCAGAATTGGGTACATCTCCAGCACATCCAGTTTCTGGCCAGCCAATGAGGGCAGACGTGCGGGAACCGGAATTGGCCTCCACGTGTCTCTTCATGTACATCAGTTAATATGTCCAAACTAAGGTTCAGCAGACTCTATTGAGTCAATATGATCCATCCCATCAAAATTGAATGTCCCAGCCAGGGCAGAACAAGCCCAAAAGGCTTGAAGTGTCTGTTCCATTAAACAGTCCATCAACACATGTCACAGTAAAGTGCACTCTGCGTCTTTGTTGGCGAATTAGCTCATACCTCCTCCAGTGAAACTGTCCAAAACGATTTTATGCTGTTCTTGGTCTTCAAATATGCGGGTATGGTTGTGGATGGTGATCCACATACGTGCTGGGAAGAGCATGTCATATTGGGCCTGCAGCTTTGAAGTTGTGGGCAAAAGGCCAAAAGCTGCTTTCGACGAGTGACAGTGATTTTACTCAAATCCAGGAAGAACTGGAGTTTGGAATCATTAAAGAGTATGGGTGCCTTGAGTTTTGCTGCCTGTAGGATACTGAGAGCATGTTGCTATTGGAGCGTTTTAAGCACTATTGGTCACAGATGTTTGGCCTGGGCCACACGGTGCGATGGCACTCTGTATGCCCTTTCAATTTCCAGGGGCTGGCACAGCTCTAGGTTGAGATGTTTCAGCAAAAGAGTTTCAAGAAAAGGAATAGGATCCGTACCTTCACTGACCTTGGGGAAACCCAGGATTTGAATGTTGTTCCGATGCGAGCGGTTGTTGTCATCTTCAAGATGATGCTCTATGGCAGTAATTTGCTGTAAGTTTCTCACCGTTAGTTTTAGATGCTCTTTGTGGCTTTGCAAAGTTCCATATATAGTATCAAGGTGCAAAGTTAAGGCTTCAAGCTGTGTTTTCACTTTGGAAATATCACTGTGCACCTACTCTTGCCGCTTTACTGGGCAGACTAGATGGACCATGCTGGTCTTTATCTGCCGTCATATACTATATTATTAAGTTACTATGGTTACTCATCTTGTAGCTGGCTGTGAAGTTCGATGGCAGAAAATTTCTATACAGAAAGACACAGCGAGGTGGCCCGTCTCATCCTTTGGAAACTTTGTAAGCACTTCAACATCACTGTACCAGAAAAGTACTGGTATCATGACCCTAAGAGAATTATGGAGAATGAAGAAGTTATGATAACTTGGAAAATTCCCATTCTAACGGATAAGAAATTGAATGAGAAGAAACCCAACATAGTGATAAAAGAGAAAAACACCAGAATAGCATTAAGAATAGGGGGTCGGTTCCAATTGATTATTCTGTAAAATGCAGGGAAAGGGAGAGAATCCTGAACTACCAAGAAATGCAGTCCTAGACCAAGAAAACATGGCAGAAAGATACAGAAATATTTCCCATCATATTAGAACTCACAGGCCTGATAAAGAAGAACTTCCAGTCACATCTTGACAAACTACCCATACATGTTATATCTTATGAACTCCAGAATGAAGCTTTTTTTGGCACAATGCAAGTGCTATTGTGGACGTTAGCAGTAAATTTGAGAGACTGAGATCATACTCCATGTACCCTGGCTTAGAAGTGAGGTTCATGACTGTCATGGTAGGTGCAAAACTAACCCTTTTGGAGAAATTGCCCCAGAGAATCTATGTGAAATGTCCAAAAATGTGCCTATTTTATGCCTATTTTAAAAAGGTTAAATATACATCCAAAAAAATCAAGGAAGAAATAAAAAACCTAGAACATGTTTCTTTGCCCCAGTATTGTTAAACTGATTTATATAAGCATCATCCAAATTCAATATGAGAGCATAGTAGGTAAATCTCAACACTTTCTCTCCAGGATTTCATCATCAGTCCATTTTCTTTGGTTAATGTTCAATAGACACAACATCGTGTTTTGAAGACTTTCTTCTGCTTCAGGGAATCACTCTTCATTACAATCCCATATTTATATACGTCTTAAATTCATTTCTTCAGATCCTGTTTGTCCAGTTAGTTATGATAAAGGAGGATTTGGATAAGGCTTGGTAAACATCTCTGATACTATATTTCGATATGGTTTCATAGAATTTCTGGCAAAAGGAAAATCTTTGGAGTAAATCTCTACAACATGAGTTAATAGATTCACAAGGCAAAAATTCAAAATAGCATTTTCCATCCAGCTCCAGAGCAAACAAACTTGGGGCTAATCAGGAAACAGGAGTGAAGATCTCCAGCAATACAAGAGTTTTGTTTTATTTTATAAACTTTTATTTTAAGGCAATTTTGTTAATTAAAGAGATAGCTGTAGCTGCTTCCCAAACAAAAACATAGCTGAAAAGTTACTAGAGGTTTAAAGTAAATAAAAATCTCAGCTTCTTTATTTTCTTAGTCAAAGACTTGTCTTGAAACAGTAATCTTCGCATTATAAGGCAGACAACCTACATAAGCCCTTAAGCATGGAGCTGTGTCTACTTATACTGCTATAGTGCTGGTGATTTTCATTCCTGTTTCTTGATTGGCCCAAAATTTGTCTGTTCTGGAGCTGTATGGAAAATGCTAACTGAATGTCTTGTCAGTTGAATTAAATGTCATCAGAGATATGTACCAAGTCTAATCCAAATCCTCCTTTATCATCACTAACTGATCAAGCAAGATCTGGATTAGGCTTGGAGAAAATATCTACAACAAGAGTCAATAGAACCTTGCAAAATCATATGCAGTTCAAAAAACAGTACTGTCTTGGGTTGATCAGGATATGACTGAACAGGAGTATCAAGGAGCTGTTGGTTACTGAAGTGTGATTTACGGAAGAAATTAACAAGTGATTTTAAGTTATAAATCAGTAAAATAGACTAAATTATGAGGTCAAGTTTCTTATTGAGGCTTCAGCAATAATAAATCTGACAAATAATTGTTTGTAGTTATTAGTGTGAAAGGATTGCTCCTCTAATTGAACACTGGCTTGCTAAAAATAATAAAATTGAAGATTCAAAGAGGCATATAATAGATAAAGTAAACAATATTAGTGAGGTGATGATAGGGAATGCAGACTTAATTATTTGGAGTAATTCTGTATATTTACGCTTGATACTGTAGCTCCAAATAGGTCCAATATAGAGGTTGAGTGGTTATCACTCCTATAATCTCTGAATGGCTGTTGTGATCATGTGATATCTGGTGATTTAAATGCTGGTGCCATTCTGTATTTTCAGATTGAACTCCTGAAGAAATGAATTTCAGATGTATACAAATACGGAACTGTATTGAAGAGTAATTCCCTGAAGCAGAAGAAAGCCTCCGAAACATGATATCATGTCTATGGAACATTAATCAAAGAAATTGAACCATTGATGAAAGTGTTGAGATTTATCCACTATGATCTCATACTGCATTTGATAATACTTATATAAATCAATTTAACAATATTGGGGCAAGAGTGAATGTATATTTTATGAAAAAAAATCTTAAACTTGTAAATAAGGGACTCGATCATTGGTGATTTATAGGCTTATACAGTCTCCCACAGAAGCTTGCAATTTCTCCCACAAAAATTTTCCAAAGGTGTAAATGTGATCATGTATTCTAAGCATGTACACACGTATTTTATAAAATAAATATATACATCAAAACTCTACACTCCCAAGAATGTTTGTATGCAGATCATATAAAAGTAGGTACAATCTTGTGGTACACCTACTTGCTATGCTTGTATACCAGCACATACTTTTATCACATCCAATTTCTGCATGTAAAACATTCTTTGCTAGTGGAAAATACTTTATAAAATTAACCATAAACTGTCTTAGAGAGAAATATATTGCAAGCACTCACACTACAAAGCTGCAGCTGGGGTGTATCCTTGCAGTGTGCATAAGAATTACTAGACAGATTGGATGGATGAGTTGCTCTTTTTCTGCCATCATTTATTATGTTACTAGAACAATCAGAATATTTTGTTTAACAGTAATTACCTCTACGATATCAAGTGTTCTATTTTTTCATTGCAACTTTTCTTGAATATGCATCATATTGTATTTGTATGTATTACAATCTAATATACCACCATTCAAACAATATAATTGGCAACATGATGGTTTACAGTCTTCAGTATAACCAGCAATGTTAAAAACAATGAATCAAAAATAAAAAAGACAAGACAAGGAATAATACTAAGGAGGAAGTTAAATAGAATAGCAATTTAAAATGTCAACAATGGACAAATACACAACACATGAGAAGAAAAGAAGGCAGAGGTTTTAAAAACCTGGCTGCTTTAATGGTAGTAAAAACCTGAAGTTATTGTTAGCAGCGTGGTTAGTGTAAGAGGAATTGTGCAAGGAGGCTCTTAAAATTCCACAAAATGGTTGGCATTTAGAATACTTCACTTACAATAACCAAGGCAGGTCGGACCCGGTGCCACCCCACTCCCCCCCCCAACCGCTTCCCGCCCCGACCCCACCCCTCACACCTTCCACAATAACCAGCCATACACAAGGAACTTTGGCTCATATGGTCGCAGCTTTATTAACAAACATAGCATTCCAAAACATTTCTTTGCAACAATCCAACTTTTAACATAATAACCCACAAGCGGAATGAGTCCTCACCAGCCGTACCACTAGCAAGGTGACCTCATTCCACTCCCGCCGCGGCCGAGCCAGCGGCAAAGCCAACCCCCCCTTTCCCCGGCCTCGCCATATTACTAGCAAAGACCGGCCAGGGGTCATCCGGGTTGGGGGCGACCGCCCCCGCCCCAATTCCAGCTTAAGGCTCCGGACCCCGGAAACCTCCGCGATCCCGCCGCCCCCACCCCCACCAAGCTGCGACAACCCTGTCAAAACCACACCAAAGGAAGGGCGGGCGGGTGGGAAGCCAGAGCCCTCGCACCCGCTGCCGGTCTCGCCGAAAGAGACCGACGCCGCCGCGCACTTCCTTTAACCCCCCCCCCCCCCCCAGACAGCTCTTCTCATTGGCTCGCGCCCGCTCCGGGCCCAGGCGAGCCAATGAATTCAAATAATGCCCCGCGTGCCCCCGCCCCAAAACACAGGCCATAGGCAGGGTCCCCGCACCGGGCCAAGTGCCTGGTTACCTACGGCCGCCAGGGACCCGGCCCGGCGGCCGCCACAAACCCAAGGCAGGTCGGACCCGGTGCCACACCGCTCCCCCCCCAACCGCTTCCCGCCCCAACCCCCCCCCCCACCCCTCCACAATAACCAGCCATACATAAGGAACTTTGGCTCATATGGTCGCAGCTTTATTAACAAACATAGCATTCCAAAACATTTCTTTGCAACAATCCAACTTTTAACATAATAACCCACAAGCGGAATGAGCCCTCACCCGCCGTACCACTAGCAAGGTGACCTCATTCCACTCCCGCCACGGCCGAGCCAGCAGCAAAGCCAACCCCCCCTTTCCCCGGCCTCGCCATATTACTAGCAAAGACCGGCCAGGGGTCATCCGGGTTGGGGGCGAACGCCCCCGCCCCAATTCCAGCTTAAGGCTCCGGACCCCAGAAACCTCCGGGATCCTGCCACCCGGCGTAGAGCACGTTCACGCCTCTACGCCGCCCCCCTAAAGCTGCGACCATCGAGGCTCCCACTGAACCACATATTCCAAGGCCTCCTGCCAGTCATTCAATAGCAGGTCAGTACCCACGGGGGATAAGTGGACCCCATCTTGCCGATACAGTCCTGAACAATCGACATCCACCCAGTGGTGCAAAATTTGATATCCCCCGTGTTCACAGACCCACCGCCCAATCTGCCGATTGACCTTCGCCAACCCCCTCGACCAGCGCCGCTGCTGCCGGCAGACAGGCCTTGGAATGATGTCTGACCACAAGATAATAACATGAGGGAACAGTCGCATAACATCTGCCAGATCCCTTTTTGCTGCTCGGATGATCTGTTTACAAGACCATTCACTCAGATCATTTCCTCCCATATGCAGCAGGATCACGGCGGGCTCCGTCCTCACCCGGTTGTGGTGCCGAAGCAAAGGTAAAAGCTGTGGCCAACGCAGACCACGCTCACCCAGCCATAGTAGAGACATCAAAACCGGGTTGAGTCCTAAATTGGAACCCAATGGACGTTCAGCTGCCTGCAGTGCCGCCCAATGCACAAATGAATGTCCGACCATCCAGCATACATGCGGGCACCGCACAGCATCTGAAAAAGAAAACAGAGGCTATCCCCACGCCCACCAGCACCCATCACAAACGCACATAACCTTTAAAGGCCTGGGAAGGCCACCTGCCAATACTCTGAATCACTGCCTCTGAAAGCCCCGCCGCCGCTGCACTTGTCGCCACACCAATACGAAAAGAATGCGGCACAAAGCGCGCAGGATCCAAGCCCAACTGCTGTATAGCCAGTCTCAGCACCGCCGCCACCTGAAAGCGGGTACGCAACATGAAGTCTCGTGCAAGAAAAACAACCGACACGCAACCGGACGCACTGCTAGATAGTCCCTAACTGCCGACACTGGGCAAGTTGAAAAGGAAACTGCCTCATGAAGAACCACCCACAACCCTTTTCCCAACTGGTCAGTCTTTGATCGAGCCAGCTTAACCCACAGTTGCCTCCCCCCGATCTGCACATGACTAGCCAACAAGCCACCAGCCCGCAAAGCCCTGTCAGCACTAGCCACCAGCTCTCCGACCCGAAAAGCCCCAAAAAAGGCCAGGCAAAATAATGCCTTAAAAAGAACAGCCTCATAGCGTGACAACGCCACACTCGGCAGCGTCGCACAAATCCAGACAAGCAGGTCGTGTGTCACTGGTAACCGTGTATCCCCGGAAGACGGGCAAGCTCTCTCCCAGCCCCGCATCAACTTTTGAGCCAGAAACCCAGGCCTCGCGAATCCCCAGCCAGCAGCCCTGGCAAAGAAGGTAAATCCCGCCAACCGACTCTGAACGGATGCCCGGGACAAACCATTGCATTTTGCCAACACAATGTACTGTCCCAGCAAACCGTCGACAGCAGCTCCGGGCCGCCATCCCTGAGACTCGAGGTAGTCCAAAACAGCGTCAAATCCTCTCCGGTAAGCCGACCACGTCGCAGGTGAAAGAGAATTCTTCAGCAAGCGTACCATTTCCGCTGGCCAATCCTCCACAATTGCTCTGGAACCGCCAAGCCCTCCTCGCTTGCTTCTGGGGCCAAGGTCCGGAAAAGCTCCCACTTGAAACGAGAGAGAGCATCAGCAATGGTATTAGTGCAACCCGGAATGTGCCGAGCCTTCACAGCTACATTCAAACACAAACAGGCTAAAACTATGTCCCGCATTAAACCTGCGACCTGCGCACAGCGCGGTGTAAACCCATTGACCACTGCAACCACTGCCTCGTTGTCACACCACCAGACCACTCTGCGGTTTCTCAACCGTTCGGCCACAAATGCAAGACGACCAACAAAGGAAACAGCTCCAAGAACGTAATGTTCCTAGTCAAGCCAGCTGCGTGCCACGCTTGAGGCCATCGTGCCGCACACCAATCCCCCCCAAAGTAAATACCCAAACCACCACTGCCAGCCGCATCCGTATATAGCTGCAAATCCACACTGGACACCTCCGCCTCCATCAAAACCGACACACCATTAAAATCCTCCAAGAAAACTTCCCAAACTCTCAAATCGGCCTTCATAACCTTGGACATTCTAATACGATGATGCGGCTTACTAATCCCCGCCGTGGCCGCCGCTAATCGACGCATAAAAACACGGCCCATCGGTATAACTCTGCACGCGAAATTTAACGATCCAATCAAAATTTGCAGCTCGCGCAAGGATAACTTAGCGGACGCTAACCCATTAGCGACAAGGACCCGCAATTTCACCACCTTATCCATTGGGAGGCGCGCCACCATTGCAACCGAGACAATCTCAACCCCCAAGAAAGTAATACAAGTGGCGGGGCCTTCCGTTTTGTCGACGGCCAATGGGAGCCCACACGCACTAGCCATGCAGAGGAAACCATCCATCAACTGATGACACTCCTCCGACTGCGCTACCCCCACAAACAGAAAATCATCAAGGTAGTGCACTACATTCCCACAGCCCACCCTCAGTACTAAATTCCAATGCAAAAAGGTACTAAACATCTCGAAGTAGGCACACGACACTGAGCAGCCCATCGGCATGCACTTGTCCACATAGAATTCATTATCAAAAGAAAAACCCAACAGATAAAAAGACGACGGATGGACGGGCAACAACCGAAAAGCCGATTCGATGTCTACCTTTGCCAACTGGGTCCCCGGGCCGCAACGTTTTACCAGACTCACCGCCTCATCAAACGACGCATAATGAACCGCACACAGCTCCTTTGGGATATGATCATTCACCGAGTCCCCTAACGGGAAAGAGAGGTTATGTATTAAACGAAACTTCCCTGCCTCTTTCTTGGGCACCACCCCCAATGGGGAAACCACCAAATTCGCCAAAGGCGGTTCAGCAAAAGGACCCGCCACCCTACCCAAACGCAGCTCAACTGCCAACTTCTCGCGAACCACCGATGCCAAGCGCCACACCGAGGGAGAGTTGCGCGCTGACCTACCTACTATAGCACCTTGCACTGGAATAATGAACCCCTCTGAAAACCCCCGCTCCAACACCTCCCTCTCCCGCCTCCGCGGATAGGCTCTCAACCATTCACATATCACCTTCCGTAAAATTGGAGTGGGAGACAACCCCATTAAAGCGCTATTGCTTGGGGGGCCGTGGAAGTAATAGGAGCGCCGCCCTTTTTGAAACATTTGAGGGCAGAGTGTCCGCCCCCACAGACCGAGCACGCGTGCCGGAACTTGCAGTCCGGGAAAGGGCAAGAGGACCTATTGAAACGCCAACAGATGTCCCCTGTACCCCCTCCCCCTGCTTTATGCGGCAGAGTACCGCCGTAGGCACGAAAGGGCCGCCCCGCTCCCACCGCACTAACCACCCCAGGACGCACCCCCGCCCCACCATTCCCACCTGCCCCAGCTGACATCTGAGTTAACCATAGATTGATGTCCTGCGTACCCCAAGACAGGCCCTTACTCTCCTCCATCTTGTCCCGAAACTTCTCGTCATAATTCAACCACGCAAAACCGCCATGCGTCTGCGCGGCCTCCAGAATAGAGTCCGCATAGGCCAACAGCATGCCATAATCCTCCAGAGCCTGACGACCCCAGACGCTCGCTAACCTTAAAAAAGCTCGCACCCAATTGAGAACATTGCGCGACACTTTTTTGACCCGACCCGCCTTTTCGTCCTCCTTCCGCTTCTTCCTACTCTCACCCGACCACCTCCTACCCTCCAGCAATCTGAATATATCTATGTATCGCCTCTTCCATATCTTATGCCACAAATGACGGGGAACCCCTTCCCATAACTCCGCGAACGCCACCAACGTAGGCACGCCCTTTCCTCCGGAGGACCCGACTGGAACCTGGTCAACCCCTTGCCCCGAGCGAGAAGGCGCAAGCGAAGATGAAGAATCAGAAGAAGTGGACGACGAGGAAGACGCCGAACTGCGATGCCGCTGACTTGAATGCCTGCACTTCCGTTTAGCCTTACGCCTGCCCTCCCTTTGCCCCTCCGACAGATCCGCCCCACCCCCATTGCCCACAGACAACTCACCCACAACTCCACCGACACCAGCTTGCATATCCTCCGTCCGCACCTCAGGCTCCTGCGTCCCAGAGCTGGAGGACTGCACTCTCGCGAGGCTCGCCGGGCTGGCCGCGCGCATCTGGGATCCTCCCGCTGCCGCCCCAAACCCCTCTGCCACTGCTGCGTGCTGAACACCGGACATCTGCCCCGCTGTCTGGGGCACTGGGGAAACCCGTGAAGACAAAAGAGAAGAAGAGGGGGGAGAGAGGGCGAAAGGGGAGCCACACGGCTGCCAAGGAGACAACCACTCGGCCCTCAAAGAGCCTTGGCCCCCACCCCGCCAGTGCTCCCAGGGCGCATACCCGCCCGGAGTTCCAACACTCCCTTCCCCCCCCCCCTCTGAAACGGCGGGCCCTGCCCAAAATTATGGGCCTCATGCCACGGAGCGGCCAAACCTGACAATACCGGCCCCCCACCCCACCCCACCCCACCAACTCCTGTCCACCCCAGATTTGCCCCCCACCCCCGCCGCCCCCACCCTGGCAAACCCCTGCCCCGCCCCGCCCCCATCCCCACCCCCAGCCCCCTCCACGCCGGATAACCCATCTGTTACCATACCCCTACCTCGACCCTTTATTTTATTTATATTCTCTTATATACCGCGCTATTCTGCATCAGTGCGGTTTACATTGAACAAACTGAAATTACATTGAACAGGGCATTATAACTTGGAGATAACTATTTACAGGGAACATGGGCTATGGAGGGTTAAGTGGCTTGCCCAAGACCACAAGGAGCACCTGTGGGACTAGAAACCCCAGTCCTTCCAGCCCAAGGTTGCTGTCCTCTAGTGGGATTTGAACCCCCGACCTTCCGGCCTGAAGTACCTTGCCCCAACCACTAGGCCACACCTCCACTCCACTCCCTGCGGCCCGGTTTCACCTACCCGCTGCACTGGATCCAATTCTCCACCCCCCCTGCGCCCCCTGATCAGAGACCTCCCCCTCTGCCTCCCCATTGAGGCTGCTTCCCTGCCCCTCCTTCCTCCAACCCTTTTACTGCTGGTAGCCCCCCTGCCCCTGGCCCCAAGAGCCACCCGTTGCCCAGGCCTACCGCTAGCAGTTCCCCTACTGGCCCCCTCAGACTGCCCCCCCGATGGCCCCAATCGCCCTCCTGGCATACCCCACGCCTCAACCTCTCTCCTGCCACGTCCCCCAGCACTGGTCGGCTTTCCTTTCCGCGGCGGCATTCTCCCCCCACAAGCCCCGTTCACCCACAGCCAACGAAAACAGAACGAGCTCACAAAAAAACCCTCACCCCCCTCTTCCCGCTGCCGCACCCGCTCACCTCCGTCTGTTTTGTTTTTTTTTTTTACGTTAGCCGCGGCCCGCAAACAGCCCCGTGATCCCACACCCTACCAGTAGAGCAGTCGCCGGATCTGCAGGGCACGCCCAGCCGAAGTAGACCAAGAATGAACGCCGCTCCAAGACCAGGTAACCCGTCAGAAGCCAGAGCCCTTGCACCCGCTGCCGGTCTCGCCGAAAGAGACCGACGCTGCCGCCGCGTGCTTCCTTTAAACCCCCCCCCCCCCACAGACAGCTCTTCTCATTGGCTCACGCCCGCTCCGGGCCCAGGCGAGCCAATGAATTCAAATAATGCCCCGCGTGCCCCCGCCCCAAAACACAGGCCATAGGCAGGGTCCCCGCACCGGGCCGATCGCCTGGTTACCTACGGCCGCCAGGGACCCTGCTCAGCGGCCTCCACATTATTCTATGTATTCCTTTATAGAGAAAAGAGCATAGAATTATGTGCAATCATAAATTAAAAATTTCCCCACAAAACTGTCTTAGTCTGTTTTAAACAATTGATTTACCAAAACTAAGCTTTCAAAACATCAAGTAAAAAAGATATTATCAAGCATGAATATAATAGAAAATAACATTATTTAAAAGAATGATCTTGATATTGTAATGTTACTTTTGGGTGCTGATTTTAGTAGATCTTTGCATTCTTTCACATAGCTTTTTAGACTTTTTACAATTTTGATGTGCATTTAAAGCTTGCTTTATTTTTGTTGGTGCTTACATTGCTGTTAAGTGCCATTGAGTTGATATCAACTCATGGCAACTCTGTGGATAGTTGTCCTAAACTGTATATGGTCTTCAGTCAGGCCAATTATTGATAGAGTGACATCCATAGCTGCTTTTATTGTATTGATCCATCACATTGCTGGCCTTCCTCTTTTCCATTAACTTTCAATCTTGCCAAGCATGATGTCTTTTTCTAATGATCTTTCGCTTCACGTGATCATATCTAAAGTATGAAAGTCAAAGTCTTGTCATTTGAGCTTCTAAAGAAAGCTTAGGTTTGATCTCCTCTAGTACCTATTGATTTGTTCTTTGGACAATCCATGGTATACGCAGTATTTTTCATCAGCACCATAATTTGAAGGCATCAATTTTATTCCAGTCTTTCATTTTCACTGTCAAAATTTTGCATCGAAATGACATTATTGAAAATACCATGGCTTGGACAAGTCAAATCTCTGCACCTGCAAATCTTATCTAGGTCCTTCATAGCCATTTTTCCAAAGCATCATCAGATTTCTTTACTGCTTGTCATTTCTTTATTGATTATTGATCCAGGCAAGTTAAAGTTCTCTACTTCTTCTCCATCAAAGATGAAATGATTGATTTTACCAGTTGTCAGGATCTTTGTCTTCTTTGTGTTAAGGTGCAGGCCCTTTTTCAGACTATATTCATTGATCTTGAGAAGCAAATGTTTCAGATCATTTTCACTTTCATCTAGTAACATGGTATCATCAGCATAATGGAGGTTTGCTGATGAGTCTTCCACCAATCTTCACACCTGTTGTCTTCATACAATCCTGCTTCTCTGATGATTTGTTCCGCATATAAATTGAACAGATATGAAGAAAGTATGAAGTCTTGTTGTGCAACTTTGCTGATCTTAATCCATTCTGTTTCTCCTTGTTCCATTTGAACTGTTGCTTCTTGTTCAATGTAAAGGTTCTGCATGAGAGATATTCTGGTATGCCAATGCTTTGTAATTTGACCCAGAGTTTTTCAATGATTTACACAATCAAAGGCCTTAATACAATCAATAAAATACATATTATTTTACCTTTTCAAGGATACATCTCACATCTGCAGGGGTGTCTCTTATTCATCCCCCTTTCTCTTTCCAGATATGGCAATAGTCTCCACTGAATGATCTTGAGTAGAATTTTGATGGTGTGTGAGATCAGAGTGATTGTGTAATAATTTCCAGAGTCTATTAGTCAGTTGAATAACCTTTCTTCAGTATTGGTATGAAGACAGGGCCCAATATTCAAAGGATTTGCAAATGCAATGTGTGCCATTGAGTCAGTGCTGACTCCTGGTATCCATCAGCCCCTGGGTTTTCTTGGAATGGTGCAACCTGAAGTAGATCGCCAGGCCTTTCTTCTGAGGCAATGGAGAATAAAGTGACTCGTGCAAGGCTACTCAGAGTACCAGTGGGAATTGAAATCTGGTCTCTTGGTTAACAGGCCACTTTAACCACTAGGGTACTCCTCCCATCCTCAAAGGTTTTATGCTCCTGATTTTTGAGAGCTATGCTTTTAAATTGGCCTCTGAAAATTGACTAGGGTTGAGTGTCTACATTTTTACTTAAAATTTCACTAAGTACATAAATTTAAAATGTAATATAATGTGTGATTCAGCAGTTCCTGGGTTTTCTTGGCAGTGTGACCAGAAGCAGATTGCAAGGCCTTTCTTTTGAGGCAAAGGAAGGTTAAGTGACTTGTCCAAAGCCAGAAGAAGTGCTAGCGGGAATTGAATCCTGGTCTCTTGGTTACCAAGCCAATGCTCTAACCATTAGGCTACTCTTCCACTGCTCCACATAAATTTAGGAGCATAAAAAGTGGAAGGCAATGGCAGCGGATTTAAGGTGGGGAAAAAAGGAGCTTAGCAGTGATTTTCAGCCCTAGGCACTTCGGTAGTTGAAAATGTGTGTATTCTTCCAACTCACTGGACTTAATGGAGACAATGATTTATTAATTGCATAGAGATCTCATTGACACCCAGCTGAATGTAACCATGAGTATCATCACTGGGAGTGCCATTCAGCTCCCCTTCCTGGCTTCCTCTTATGTAAATATCATGCCCTCATACTTAAATTGGCTGATCTTGATCTGTAATCTTACATACATTTCTACAATGGCCAGCAGGAAGATGGAGGTGATAGTGCCTCTGTATAAGTCTTTGGTGCGACCTCATTTGGAGCATTGTGTGCAATTCTGGAGACCGCACCTTCAAAAGGATATAAAGAGGATGGAGTCTGTGCAGATGGTAGCTGCCAAAATGGACAAACAGCTTTGTAATATGGTATAAGGGGACAGACTTAAAGATCTCAGTAAGTATACTTTGGAGGAAAGGTGTAAGAGGGGAGATAGGATAAAAATATTTAAATCCCTCCATGGCAAAAAATTACAGGAGGAAAGGCTCTTTTAATTGAAAGAAAGCTCTTCAATGAGGGAGCATATGATGAAGATGAAAGGGGATAGACTCAGGAATAATATGTGAAAATATTTCTTCATGGAAAGAGTAGAATAAGAACATAAGATATGCCATACTGGGTCAGACCAAGGTCCATCAAGCCCAGTATCCTTTTTTCTACAGCAGCCACTCCAGGTAAGAAATACCTGTCAGGTTCCCAAAGAGGTACATTGATTCCATGTTACTTGATCAGGGGTATGTAGTGGATTTCCCTGGTAGATGCATGGAATTAGTCTCCTAGTGGAGGTAGTAGAGACAAAGAAGTATGGGATATACACAGAAGATCTCTAAAAGAAAAGAAGGGACTGTAGTAGCTAATATGGAAGAGCTGACTGGATGATCCATATGGTCTTTATCTGCCATCATGCTCTGACTTCTTTAACTCACAAAAGTTGTCTTTCATCATGGTGCTTCTTATGATGCTGTATTGTTGTGATATTTTTAGAGCTGATATGATTATAGATTCTATTGACATCTATTACAGTGAACAATATATAAATAGAGGTAGACAAGTGACTGGGTTATAATTCAGGGGAATATTACTTGGATCTTCCTTCGGAAGGAGACGTGGTAATAAATTTGGCTATGTGATCAATTGATTTTTGTAGTTTACTAGGTCTTGGTGGAGAGATATTAGTTGTTTGAACCACAAATTGAGCACTTCATCAGGGCAAAGACTCTTCCAGTTTGGAGCTCTCCCTTATCTGATTTCTAATTCCTTTGTGGTTACTTGAGACCATTGCACTGTTTTGATGTTGATCTTTTTCAGCCTTCTGTATATTAGGTAACCATTCTGCTTCTTAGTTATGCTCTTTGGGATCCCTGTAGAAAGTTCTCCAAAACTTTCCTCTTTCAGCTGTAGTAGGTGGTATTTTAATGATATTGATGCTCTTCCCCAAATCCCAATAAAATTGCTTTGAGTTCTTTCTAATTGTTTTATTTTGATGTCTCTCCTGTTGTTTTTTTTCACTACAGTTTCTGGGCTTCTGCTTCTACTTTCAATTTGTTATTACAGCATATGAATTTAAGGTCTTTTTTTCTGTTAGTACAACATTTTTCAAATTAATACTTTGAATATTTTTCATTACTTGTAATGATCTTGATGCACTGAGTGACACTTCTACATGGAATTATTTTATATTCCATCAATATGTTTTTGCTCTTCTGACCTTGTGTTGTTACTGGTAGAATTTTCTTTGTGATGATTTCTTGCTGCACAATGCTGTGTCTAATTTATTTCTATGATATCAAGAAATGGTCCCTTTATTAACTTCATGAATTCTACTTTTTTTTTTACCTTGGGTGTTGGATTTAATTTGCACAGTCTAACCCTCTCCTGGATCATAGAGTATGAATAGGCTAGAAGATCAGTCATTCTACTCCTCCATTTCCTGATCTCTCTCTCCTTCTTCTCTCAGCTTTTTGGCCTGTCCTATGTTACTCTCATCTTCCTGTATTTGAAGATTTATCCTTCACCAGCTGCTCGCTTGACACTACCTCCAATTGCTTTCAGTGTTCTGGCACCTTTTTTGGTGTTTAGCTATTCTGGCACCTTTCATTTGGTTCAAAGGTGTTGGTGCCCTGGGCAAACCCTAAGCCATATGCACCCCACACAGCTCTCAAAATCTATTGTTTAGCTTTGAATGTCTTGCCCCAGAAACTGCTGCCCTAGCAACCACCTAGTTTGTCTAATGATTGGGCCAGCCTTGTCCTTTCCAGCATTCCTTTCTTATTTTCTTTTTCTATTCTTGCTTCCTCTTTAGGTATCAGCCAAGTAATTCTGTCATTTGTTGCACTGGATATCTTAAGTTTCCATCAGTTGCTTTTCATAGGTTTTCCATTGGCATCTCCACTGTCTCTTCCAGTTTTTTAAGCTCTCTTTGTATACCCTCTCTTTGGAAATACAAGATTTGTAACAGTAAATAATTGTTTCATCTTTGGGAGTCCACCTAACTCTAGTTATGTCCCCACTTTTCTCTTTAGTTTCTGTGACATGTCTTCTGCTTAGTGGATCCACAAACCAAGTTGCTGCAGCCTATATCTGCTGCAGGGGTGTTACCTCTATCTGAACTTGTCTTAGTGCTTAAGCTAATTAATGGTGGGCACCTTCATTTGCTGGGCGATGTGCAGCCAGTATATAGTTTTACTTTCCCTTCTAGCTATACTTAAATTGTAGTAGTTGCTTTGCTGAGATTCAGTATTGGTCTTGTGTACTGAGGTTACTATATGAAGATACTCAGCAAGACTTGAGGTAGAGAACTCTACTTTCTTACTTTAGGGAATACACAAATATTCATCAGCTGTGCTAATGAATTTTGCAGAGTATCATCAGACCCCCCCCCCCCCCACTCTGCTCATAACTTGCTACAAGTGAATAGTGAATTTTGTCCCAGATTTCCATGTAGAAATTTCCTTACAGTGATTAGAAGAACATTGAACTTGATGAACCTCTGGTCTTCTTTCAGCATGATTTTGCAGTTAGACACTACTGGAAACTATAATTGTTGTCGTTACTAGTAGATATCTGTGGAGTGTGATACCTTTTATAAGACCAACAATAAAGGAGTTAGAGTCCATGGGGCAACCAATCTACACCCAACCATTCTCTTACATCTTCTGCATAACCTTTCTCTTGAACTATAGCAAAACTTCAAAACTTTTATCGATTTTGAACAGTTCAGGAAAGTATTCCTTTAAACACTCCTGCAAATTTCAGACTCCTCTACAATATGTACTTTTTCGTTGATTTTGACTGCCTCAATGAAACATAACAAATACAAATAAATAATTGACTTTTATGGGAGAGTCTTTTCTCTTCAAAAGTTTTATAAAATATAAAGATGTTTGAATATCTATTATTTACTACTGAGGAGGGACTCTTTGAACTTCCTAGTAGTAATTTAAAAAATAAGGCCGTTTATCTAATTGCAGTTCTTATGTTCAGCCTCATTATGTCGCTATTGGCTAATATGGAATCAGAGAAGATTTGTGGGAACCTCCCCTCGCCTTGCTGCAGAATCTGATCGGGCAGAAAACGTTGAAGAGAATCACTTTGCCTGTATCAAGAGGAATTATCTTGCATAAATTCTTCATAAAACGGAGGACTGGCTTTAATCTTTTTACGAGAACGTCTTTTTTTATCTGATGTAATTTGCAAAGACGAATACATTCAAAATCAAACACTGACGATTCAGCAACGTTGACAATGGCTGTGATGAGGATCCGAACCAGCGAAACTGACTGGCGAACCAGACGGCAAGTAACATTTTCCTTCCTAATTTGTTGGCTCTTTCGGTCAGTTTATGGGCAAATTCGTTACACGGTTCCAGAAGAAATGGAAAAAGGATCCCTTCTGGGAAATATAGCCAACGATCTGGGCTGGAATTTAAGCGACATAATTGATCGGAAACTACGTGTTGTTTCTGGTGCCAAAAAACAGTATTTCCGTGTAAATTCGAATGGAAACTTATATATTGATGACAGAATAGACAGGGAGGAAATTTGTCCAGATAGAGAGATTTGCTCTCTGAGCTTCGAAACGATTGTTGAAAATCCTCTAAACATTTTTCATATTCAAGTGACAGTTCTGGATATTAATGACAATTCTCCAAGTTTCTTCAGAAACAAAGTGCTAGAAATCAGTGAGACAGTTTTGCCTGGTGCGCGGTTTCCTATGGAAAACGCGCGAGATCCTGACATCGGAGCCAACACAATACAGAAGTATCAACTCGGACACAATGAGTATTTTATCATAGAAGAGAAAGAGAGCACCGATGGTATCAGATACCCGGAGCTAGTGTTACAAAAAGCTTTGGATCGAGAAAAGCAAAGTACTTATCATTTAGTCCTGACTGCAATAGATGGGGGAGATCCAGTCAGAACCGGTACATCACTGATTCGTATTAATGTTATTGATGCCAATGATAATTCTCCCATCTTCAGTGAAGAGCTCTATAAAGTTACACTTAAGGAAAATGCACCAAATAACTACCTTGTGGTTCAAGTGAATGCAAGTGATAAAGATGAAGGCGTATATGCCCAGATTGCCTACTTTTTTACAAATATACTAGACAGTTATCGTGATATATTTAACCTTGACCCTGTAAGTGGTCAAATCACAATTAAAGGGTCAGTTGATTTTGAAGAGACGGGAAGTATAAAACTGGGAGTGGAAGCGAGGGATGGAGGTGGCCTCGTGGCCCACTGTAAGGTGTTGGTAGAGATTATTGACGAGAATGACAATGCTCCAGAGATAACATTTACATCTGTCTCCACTCTAATCCCTGAAGATGCTCTTCCCGGTACCGTCATAGCATTAATCAATGTTCAAGACCAGGACTCTGGAGCAAATGGTGACATCATATGTCATATCCAAGATCGCATTCCTCTTAAATTAATATCATCGTCCAGTAATTACTATAAACTTGTCACTGAAAACTCTCTAGATAGAGAATCCGTTTCAGGATACAATATTACTGTTGTAGCCACCGACAAAGGGTCTCCTTCTCTCTCCACCAAGAAAACTTTACAATTAGAGATAACAGACGTAAACGACAATGTACCTACTTTTGGGCAAATACCTTACATCTGTTATGTTCCAGAGAACAACTCACCGGGAGTTTCCATTTTTAATGTTAAAGCTTCGGATCCAGATTTGGAGCAAAACTCTCGAATTACATACACAATAGTTAACACCAACGTTGAAGAAGTGCCTGTGGCTGCCTATGTCTCCATCAACCAGCAAAGTGGAATTATCTTCGCTCAGCGCTCATTCGATTATGAACAGTTCAGGGAATTCCAGTTCCAAGTGAAAGCTGAAGACAATGGAAGGCCACCTCTCAGTAGTACCACCACTGTGAAGGTATTCATTCTAGATCAGAATGACAATGTTCCTGAAATCCTCTACCCTTCGCTCCGATCCGATGGCTCCGCCCTCTTTGAAATGATACCTCCTTCAGCCGAGGTTGGTTACCTGGTAACTAAGGTGGTAGCAGTTGATGCTGATTCTGGACACAATGCCTGGCTATGCTACTATCTGCGCCAAACCACTGACCCAGCGCTCTTTCAGGTTGGACTCCATACTGGAGAAATCAGGACATCTCGTGTTTTTCTGGAGAAGGATTCTCTGAAGCAGAGACTGATCATTTTGGTGAAAGACAACGGGCACCCTCCTCTTTCCACTACCGTTACTCTGAACATGGTATTTGCAGAACATTTTCAGGAAATTCTTCCGGAATTAAGTAACCAATCCGCGGATTCGGATTCCCAGTCTAATTTGCAGTTCTATTTAGTGATGGCTTTAGCTTTGATCACGTTTTTGTTTCTTATGACTATTTTGCTAATGTTAGCAAAAAAATGTTTACGATCAAAGAATGCAAGAGTTTTGGGATGCTTAAGCGCTGACCATTATTCTAAAGCTAGACCTAACTTCCCTCCACACTACAGCGATGGTACTTTACCTTACACCTACCAACTCTGCCTAGCCCCAGAATACAGGAAGAATGAGTTTACTTTCCTTGAAGCAACTGAAGAAAAAGCTACTATAAATAATCTTAATTCGGTTGATAACTCTGCCATATTATTTATGAGCAATGGAGATACTGACCTAAAGTTTGAACCTGAAGGAGATATAAAGGTAAGTAGGGCTATTTTTACATAAATATACTTTTCAGAATATTAGATAATCTGATTGAATTAAAGATAAAACAACTTTAATTTTATATGAATGCGAGAAGCAGAGCTAGAAATAAAGAAACAGAAACAGAAAGATGAATGGGGAGGTCAAAGAGGTATGGTATATGTTCACCAGAACATTTGAGTCTGAAATGGTTAATGTTGGAAAAGGGAGCATCAAAAAAACTACATTAGGGGTTTGGGGATATTTTAGGACCACAGAAGGAAGAGCAAGAAAATACAAAGCAATGAGCAAATTAAAGGAGCTTTTACTTAAAGTGTGCTATGTAGTGAGTGTGGTTTAGGAATGCAGTAACCAGGGGTGGACAGAGATCTTGTCGCCATAGGCAGGCTCGATGTGCCACCCCCACTGGACCGCCACACTGCCTCCAACATCCAGCCTCTCACCGAGGATTGAAGGGCAGCTTGTGATCACTTCTTTAAAGCCACAGCAGGCCTTAAAGCACATGTGTGCACTCATGGCCTGCCGTTCCAGCCCCCTCCAACTTCCTGTCAGAGGGGGCAGGACACAAGTATGTGCACGTATGCACTTTAAAGACTGCAGTGGCTTCCAAGAGGTGACTGCCGTGCCACTCATCAACCACCTATAGAGGCTAAATATCGGGGATGACACAGCAGGACTGTCTAGGGCTAAGCCACCCACCAGGGTCTGCCACCCTAGGCGACTGCCTAGTTTGCCTAATGGACAGGCCGGCCCCGGTGGTAACCATGCACTCAGGCCCATGGTAACTGTTAGTATGGGAGCACAATAGTTGCTGTGCACTGATTCACATGCTAACTGCAACTCATGCTATGGGTGGTGAATGCATGGGTTAGGAGTGGAGAGTAGGCATGGTGACTGCATTGCAGTCAGTGTTAGGATAAACATTGTGTGTTGACAGTCACGGTTGAAATTAACACATGTGCAATTACCTCTACCTCAATAGTAAAGTTAAGTGCATCCATAGTAAGAGTGGCTGCTTGTTAACTTCCAGGAAAATTCTGTCCACGCCCCTGAATCTCAGAGACTTTGCACTTAATGCACATAAATTTTGTGCTACAATATTCACACATTAGGAGCAAAATCATAGCACTCTTTAGTAAAAGGCCCTCTAAATATCTATAGTCTCTGTTCTTTAAAAATTGAGGTGTACAAAAACTTGTGACTAAACCTGGATTGCCAGGGATAAGAGTCAAATACCACTGAATCTAGCTCATTTGTTTTATGCATGAGAAAATTGGTTTAAGACTCAGTATCTCCAGATACTAATCCACTCACAGCAGTGGAATTTTGCAGAATACAATCATATTTTGGCCATAGGCAAATAACTTAACCCTCCATTGCCTCAGAAGAATCCAAGTTATCAATGTCCTTGTTTAATATACATTACCAAGTTTAAGTTGCAATGTAAATCGCTTTGACTAAACTGATAAAGTGATATAAAGAAGCTGTTAAATAAATAAGTAAATATCTGTTTTATAGAGTGCAGTTGGCTTTCAGTTTCCCTTCAGAAAATTTTAGACATGTACTATTGTTTAGAATGAAATAGTGAGCACTATTGACCAATAACATGCAATATTGGTGGGAAAGGATGCAATACAAAAAAATTAAAATTAATAATAAAATGATATGAAATTAAAGTGTTTGGCCTGCACACACCTAGAAAATTTTAGGCATGCAAAGAACCAACATAAAACCAATCTTAAGTGCATATAACCTCTGAATTGATGTGGAGAAAGTTGATCTATGTGCATTAAACATTTTTTCACTTGTTGCTCCAATTTTACATGCACTCATTTCCAAAACTGTCTGAAAGTCATCCAAAAAAATCTAAAAATTATCCAGAACCAATTTTGTTTTCTGTGCACACCCCTACTGTTTTTATTTTGAATTGGCTTTGACAACAATAAGACTGACTTATTAAAGTTTTCTTCCAGATGTATCAACAAAAACATCCTGTTATTTTCAATGGGGAAAAGATTGGTGCAACATAGTAATAAATGATGCACCATATCAGTTTAGAAAAGAGCCTATTACTGTGTCACCTAAATATCGAAATGAGGCATCTGTTCTTCTCCTACCTGTCCTGGCCTTCCCAGTTCTTTCTTTCAAATGACTATAAAAAAGGAGATACTTCTTATTTGAAATAAATTGAGTGCCAGCTTTTTGTCACAATATAGCAATCCACTGGCTTCTTAGACTAACTGCAAAACCTGTGTGCTAGCTGTTGAGTATATGACTTACATGTTCCCAGTATCAAATGAGCAGCACAATAACATGGGGCCACCTAATAGAGGTGCAGTTAGATGAACCCGTACTACTACCATGGTAACTGCACTCACGTGCTGCTGTACCCTCCAACTCCCCTTCCATCCTCTCTGGCACTTACCTTTAGTATCCTTAGTGGTCTGGTATCTAGTGTCTCACTAGGGGGCAGCACTGTGAGACTCGCCCTATTTTAGATAGTGATAATGGTGGGAGAAGGAGCAGGAGGGTTTGATTTTCTCACCAACCCCTCTCCCAATGGCTGAGCCCCACAACATATCCAATCCCCCTTGCCCCCAAAGTATTCAATCCCCTCCATCTACACACCCCTGGCAAAAAGACCCCAATCTGACCACTCAGCAACAGCGATTTCTCTAGCACCCTGGCAGATGACCATCCCTACTCCTAATCCCCACCCTGGGTCTTACTGGGGTCACTGATGTCAGTGGGAGCATGGGAAACAGGCACCATTTTGAAATCCAGGGCCATAAGGGGAGGAGTGACAAGGGATCACTTATGCTCCCAATAGAAATCAAGAACACTTGTAAGATCTGTAGGGGAGGAGTGATAGGTTTGCTGGGGGACCTGGGGGGATTTGTTGTTGCCAAGGAGTCCAGGTAGGGGGTCTTCATGTCAGAGGGGTGCAACTGATGGGATCAGATGCTTTGGAGGGGTGAGAGGATTGGATGTGTTGGAGGGATCTAATGTATTGAAAAGAATGGCTAGAAGGGGGTTTGGGATCAGAAAACCACTGGAGTGATCAGAGCAGGAATAATGTCAGGGGAAAGCCCTCTGCCTTCACAGCTGCCCTTTCATGCAAGCCCTTTTTCATGCCTTGGGGCAGCTGTAAATGCCAACTTCTCTTATTTTTCCTAGTGATCTGGATTCATTCATAAAATGGGAAATTCACATCCACATGGTAGACCCACCCAAACCACTCACGTTCCCCACCTTTAGCACTCCTCCTGCCAAATTAAATGTCATTTGCATCACCATGAATAAAATAGCCCCTTTCTCAAATGGCATTTATACCTGTCTGTCAATTTATGTAAATGCTGATATTTATACATGGCAATGCCTCTAAAATAACCACCACTAATTATACATATAAGGGCACTGAATATACATATTAATTTAAATGCCATTGCCAGCATTTTAAATTATGCCACTAGCCACCATCACTGAAAATTTCTCCTTTCTGCTTTGTTCTTTTATGTAAACCACTTTGTTCTGTGCAACTGGCTAAACCAGCAAAATATGCCATATTAAATTAAATTAACTTAAATTGCTTTTTTTTGTACTAAATGTCAAAGCCATTTGATGAATGATTTTATGTTTGTTTGTCATTTCAGTGATATGATATTATTTCTTATGCTGTCCTACCAGGATCAATATTGATGGGTGGTATATTAATATTTTTAGGGAGTCTTTTTTATTAATGGGTCCTTAGATATTGCACCTAACACATGATTAGTTCTGAAACCATGACATGTTATTTGCAACACTGTGAGTATTATTGTCAGTAGCAACTAAATATATATATAAATACTCAATAGGACTAGGGATAATTGTTACATCCCTCTTTTCCCAAGATTCTATAGGTCTATCTGGCAAATGAACCATGTGGAATAGAAGGGAACCAACCCTGTGTTTATATATAATTAGACTTTATTGCTGATAGAAAAATAATGCAGATACAGAATAAAATAGAATTATGAGGTAGCAAGTTATGTAGTTCTATGATTACAATTACCAATTCATAAATCACTGTTTTAGCAAGTCATTAATTCGATCTGCACTCAGACATACAGAAAATTAGCTGTCTAGCTGGCTAGGCCCACCCCCAGGAGAATTCAGACCAGTACTTTAGCTTTTGCCAGAAGAACGATTGAGGCTGGGTCCGAGAAATCATCTTTGGAATGGCACAAAGTCCAAAGGATGGCAGTGGTACAATGCATGCTGCAGATAGTCAGGGCGAGCTGCATGATAACACAGAGCTTCAGGTCTGTGGGAGAGATTCACTCCTTCCCAAGGTTAGTCCTTGTCCTTGCACACTGTCTTTTAGAAGGAGACAGGCAGGAGGTAGGGCTAAAGAAAGCAGAATGACAGAATGTGGCAGAAAGTAGAAGGAGAGACCAAGATAATGTGCAAAGTCTCTAAAAGTCCCCAAAAGGTTTCTAAAAGTCCCCAGAAGGTTTCTAAAAGTCTACCAGTGTCTCTCAAACTCTCTCCAAGTGGACTATGTCCCTCTGTGTCCAGCATATAATTCTTCATCCTGACTTTCTCATCACAGCACAGTGATTAGCTGGTCTCAGATACTGTATGTCATCTTTCGCGAATCAGGATACAGTTGTCAGGTTGTTCTTCTCCAAACAAAGGTCCATGATGAGGGAAGGGGGGAGGAGTGGCCTAGTGGTTGGGACGTTACTTCAGGCCAGAGGGCCAGTGGTTTGATTCTCACTCAAGGACAGCAATCTCAAGCTATAGGGATTGGAGCCTCTAGTCCTATAGGTACTCCTTGCAGGCCTGGGCAAGCCACTTAACCCTCCATTGCCTCTGGTACACATGTAGATTGTGAGCCCTTCAGGAACAAGGGAATATATGTAGTACCTGCTTGTAGCATTTGTAAACCACCCTAATGCTTTTCAGCCTGGGTGGTATATCAAGAAATTAGATAAAGAAGGATGCTGGTATGCAGGTTCATACATTGTTGCAAATGATAGGACCAATAGTAAAGTCTCTGAATGAGAATAGCCTCAGCAGCAAGTTCTTTGACTCATAGTCATAGCGGAAACAGTAGCTTTGCTGTAAAGTACATAACTTTGATAGAATTGCTTGATCTGCAGGTTTGAAGCTTGAACAGCAGAAGAGAGTTTTATCTTGTTACAGGAAACCATCTTGTTTGGTTCAGGCTTTTGGGTCTGAACAGGCCACAGTGCTTCAGAACAAGCCACAGGTACTAGCCTTACATTCTGCCCTCTTTTAAGATGGAAATAGCTACAAGGGAACATATTCCTTCTTAAAAACTAACTAACATAACTACTGTGCAGGTCAGAACCAAATGACATGGTTAACTAAAGTCTAATAATAGTATACGCTAAGCACAGCAGATGCATTGAAAGTAATACTGCATGAGTAATCATACTGTGAATTCACACAAGTTGTAAAGAAGTTAATATTGAAATGATATATGTATGATCAAATCAACTCTATCAATATAATGAGTATAACTTCAAACTTAGTAGTATGTTGTACTTAATCTAAAGTCAATGCATAACTTGGTATATAGGCTATGCAATATATTAGGTCAGTGTAACTTCAACTGAACACCTAAATACATAAGTGTATTAGTAAAACAAAACACAAGCTATCATCAATAAATGAAGCAACTCTATTAACAGTAATGCATAACTGAAAAGATTATGGCGTCACTAGTCAATGAGATGATGTTCCATGAAATACTGCAGACGCATGGTAGGTAGAGGAGATCCATAGCATACAATATGATGCAGGGTATGAATCTGTCTTTCCTGATATAAGGAAACCAAGAATTAGATTTCCAAAAGAATGGCAAAGACAGACACAATGTCATGAAACTTAAAGTCAATCTGTAAAATGTCCACATCACATGAATCAAAGTTGTAATCAGTGACATCAAGGCTCTCCCGGTCAATGGACAGTTCAACTGTGTGAGAGTCCTTATAGTCCAGTAGGTAGGTCAATGCCTCAAAACACATCCAGCACCTGGATTTCATTAGAAATAGTATCTGAATCTAAATAAAACAGGGCTACTCCACCAAATGTAACAATGGAGTGCTTAGGAACATTGATTAAACAAATATTGTAAGGTAGAGGCACTTTATTGATGACATCATGTTTATTCTTTGTAACCAGAAGTTCCTTCAGAGGGGTGCTGACTAACCATAAATTGTTTACAACAGCAAACCTTGTTTCAGAGAAATCATCATACTTAGTCATGGTAACTTTGCATTTCTCTTTCACATTTGCAGTAGTCAAACCACAAAGAGCTTCAGTAGTGTCCTTTAGGAAAGGTTTTCCCTGGGCACAACCAATGAATGTCCTTGGTGTGTTGGCACATGCTTAAATTAGGTACAAGATACTCTTGTGGTTCATCATGGTGATAAGCTAAATACTCAGGTATGTCAATGTGCAGGCGGACATTTTCAGACCAGGTGCCAATATCAACTACTTGTTTCAACTGGTACACCTTATCAGGCACTATGAAAGGCAAGTTCAACAGAAAATCAATTTTCATATTCTGTACATTAGCAGTGGCATAATCCATGTGTGCTGTTAACTACTGTTGTGTTTTAGGTGTGCATGGATCAGAAATATTAAAGTGTTTCTGTAAAACATATTGTGGATCCAGTGACACAAAGACTTTCTGTGTGACTATCTGGGACTGTGTGATCAGGAATCCAGGTGTATCCTGCAGGATGACACCAGTAGGCTCAATCAAATTTGGCAACTTTCTATCCCACTGTCAGCAAAATCAGGAAGAGGACCTTCAAGATTTGGTTCTCCATTTGTAAAACAAAACAAGCAGGCTATCCTGTTCTA
The DNA here is from genome assembly GCA_033557465.1 of Ichthyophis bannanicus. Taxonomy (NCBI): domain Eukaryota; kingdom Metazoa; phylum Chordata; class Amphibia; order Gymnophiona; family Ichthyophiidae; genus Ichthyophis; species Ichthyophis bannanicus. Next base: position 84,925,850 of record CM066050.1, on the reverse strand, counting down.
GGTTAGTATTTGCTATTTAAAACAGCAAATAATGGAATTATTTAGTAAATCTGGATCTTTGTGCAATTTCTGCATCAGTAAAGGTTCAACAATGTCTCTTTTTTTCTTCTTTAAGTGTCTTTAATTTATAGGCTCATAAAATCAAAAGTATGATTAACAGAAGAGACCTTTGAAAATCACCTGAGCCAAGAGGCTGGCTGTCATCTGTGTGGCTCCAAAATTTCATACTTCACTAAATATGCATGTGCTTGGTGTCTAATGAGACAGACTGAGCAAGGATAAAGTGTTAAATTAAGAGCTCTTGCAGAGAACAATTAATTAGAAACAGAAGTTAAATATTCTTACTTCACTTCAGACTAGGTACAAAATGAAGTCATACCACTTCTGGAGGTTTGTCAGTTCTAGGAAATAACAAGTGAATTCAGATGTAAATGATGATTCCAAAAATTCTGAACCTTTCTCTTCAGGTGTAAGTAGGTAGAAAGCTGTATAGGAAATATTCACAAACAGCAAATGAGTTAGACTGAACCCTTGTTAGTGTTACTTCTACTGTCTCTCTAATCCCTTTCTCTGAGGTTGAGAGACTAGTAAACTTGGACATTCCATGTGGAGTAAAATTCCTCAGTCCATGGAATGAGAATTACTCTTGTACTCCATCTTAAGAGTACTTATAAATTCACTTTGGTCCAAATGTAGCCACAAATGGAACCCTTAATGTCAGTTTCCTATAGGAACTAAACAAAACCTTTTACTTTTAGGTGGTCAGGTGACCTCAGAAATGTATATTCTTTCTCTAGAATTTTTACCTCTCTGTATGCACTCCCTTGGGAATGTCTTTATAACAATTAAGATAAAACAATGTTAGTTTTATCTTAACAAAGAAATTCTTCTCAGGAACCTATGAACAAAAAAGAAAAATACACCATTAGTTAAATCATGAACATTTTACATAACTGGCAGTGGTGGAACATGACGAGTGTGAAAAGATCCCACACTGAAAGGAGCTGAAATCAAATTCTGACTGTTGCACTCTTGACTGCAAGATTTTTCAGCTGAAAAGAGCATTTGTGTATTTGAAAATAGCTATAATGCAGCACACTTGAACCTTGCATGCACAAAACCTTTCCTAGGCTGTTTACAAGCATGTTATAATTTCTTTTGGGTATGGACAGGTAATTCATTGTTCCTGTCCAGGGCAGTACCAAGCCATAATTGCGCCTTGTGTGACTTGCACATTCGGCTCATCCCCCTCATCCCCCTCTCACCTATACCTCTGTCTAGCCAGCTGCCTGCCCTTGCCCTGCTGTTGGCACATTTTGTTGTCTCTGCAGTGGTGACAGCAGCAGTGGAGCAGAGCTGACCTCAAATTTTAAAAAAAAGCAACACACAGGTCTTTTCACTCTGCGCTTTAGGAAGATCTGATCCCTCCCTGCTCTGATGTAGGTTCATGATAGAGGAGGGCGGGACCAGACTAGCCATTCAAATTCAGGTCTTTGCAACTCCACACTTGAATGGCTGGCCTGGTCCCTCCATTCTCTGATGTGAGGGAGGGACCATATCTGCGGAAAGACCCGCATTTTTTTTAAAGTCAGGTCTGCTCCGATGTTGTTGGTGCTGCCGCCAGCAGCAGTGGAACAGATCTGTGGTGGCAGCAGGGCAACAGCAGATAGCATGTGGGGGAACTGAGGCCAGCAGCCTGAAATGTGCCCCTAAGACTTTGTGCCTGTGTTGCTGCACCGTTCGCACAGGGCAAGGTATGGCACTGTTCCTGTCTATATGTGAAAGTGGTCTTACTGGTGGAAGACCAAGAGGAAGGTTTTAAACTTTTGCTTTCAACTGCAGTCAGGAAGGGATCATGGTACACATTTCAGATTTTCCTGATGCGCAGAGAACAATGGCTCTGTGTACTCTTATGGAGAGGTTACAGACTAGGTGATTTTCCAACCATCTCATTATCTGCTTTTTCTCTGTATGTGAAAGAATTTTCACAATGAAATGGTTTGACATTTCCCTATTTCTGTTCATATTAACAGGCAATGAAACACTGTGCTTTAACTCAAAATCAGAGTTTAGCAGAAGCTGGGCTGTTTCAGGAGCTAAGCATTGAGGTGCATCTCTCCCCTCTTGCAAGGGCTCAATTCCCAGCTCTTCTTCACAACTGGAGCAGGGCTAGAAAGATTCTGCTTTTCTCCTCCTTAAGAATCCTGCATTCCCAGGGTCAGTGGAGAGAATTTATAGCTCTCTCCTTCAAAGTCTGTAGCAGTGGGAAATGGGAGGGGCTCTTTCTCAGAGCTAACCTGCTAAAGGATATCCTCTACATAGTTCCCATTATCTGTCATTTCTAAAGGCAGGAAGGAGTTAAAATCAGGTTCTGGCTAATATATGGGATTCAAAGAAGCATTTAGCATTAGTGAATTGCTGCTTCACTAGCTGTAACTCAGAGGAAACTACAGATTTCTCCCAGATTTCCCTTTCAACCTCCTGAAGTTCCAATTCAGGGAGGCATGGAACTGTCCCAAGGATTCAAATTCATCCCTAACATGTTTTTTGTGTTCTTCTAAGGGAACCCTTAATTCTTCTAAAGCATCATGTTCACACACAGATTCTTTGTCCCTTTTGAGCAGGCAAAGAACATGTTCCTGCATGAGCCATGCATTCTGCAAAAGCTGCTGTTTCTCAGTGCATCCAAGGAATACATTTTCAGCAGTCTGCACGATATCCCTCAACTGTTGTTGTGCCTCATCAGTTGTGACACAATCTGTATTCTTTCATTTTCACATACAATGCTTACATATCTCACAAATCTTCCAGTAACTTATTTTTACAAATATGGGGTTCTGTAGTGTACACATTCGAGAGTCCTTTAGGGATCTCTTGATTTATGGCAAATACACTGGTACATATAGAGGAGCACATGCTCTCAGGAATCGGTTCTTGAACAGCAAGGCTATCTCTGTCAGCAATAGCCATCATAAGTCAGACAGTCTTAAAGGGGAAAACTCAGGGCTAGCTCATTCAGAATTGCTCACTCCAGTTCTGTGAAACATGATTCATTCAGAACTGCCCATCCCGGACGAGCCCCCAAATCTGTGAGGATTATTGGAGGTAGCAACTAAATATATATAAATACTTAATATGTCCTGGAGTAATTGCTATATCCCTATTTTCCCAAGATTCTATTGGTCTATCTGGCAAGTGAACCACGTGAGATAAAAGTGAATGAACCCTGTGTTTGTATATAAATTAGATTTTATTGCTGATAGAAAAATAATGCAGATATAGAATAAATTAGAATTATGAGGTAGCAGGTTATGTAGCCCTATGATTATAATTTTTTTGTGCCATCAAGTTAGTGTTGACTCCTTGTGATCCAGCTGCCTCTGGGGTTTTTTGGCAATGTGTCACCAGAAGTAGTTTGCCAGGCCTTTTCTTCTGAGGCAATGGAGGGTAAAGTGACTTGTCCAAAGTTACAAAAAGTGCCAGTGAAAATCAAACCCTTGATTTTCTGGGCATGAGGCAGTTTCTCCAACCACTAGGCTACTCCTCCATGATTATAATTGCCAGTTCATAAATCACTGTTTTAGCAACCAAGTCATTGATTCGCTGTGCACTCAAACGTGCAAAAAATTAGAAGTCTGTCTGGCTAGGCCCATCCCCAGGAGAAATCAGACCAGTACCTTTGCTTTTTCCAGAAGGATTATTGTGGTTGGGTCCAAGAAGTTGTCTCTGGAATGGCACAAAGTCCAAAGGATGGCAGTGGTCCAATGCAGGCTTGAGGCAGTCCGGGCAAGCTATGTGATAACACAGAGCTTCAGGTCTGTGGGAGAAATTCACTTCTTCCCAAAGTTAGTCTTTGTTCTTGCACACTGTCTTTTAGAAGGAGACAGGCAGGCAGTAGTGCTAAAGACTACAGAATGACAGAATGTGGCAGAAAGTAGAAAGAGAGAACAAAGGTAGTGTGCAAAGTCTCTATAAGTTCCCAAAATTTCTCTAAAGGGTTGCCAATGTCTTTCAAATGGACTGTGTCCCTCTGTGTCCAGTGTATAATTCTTTGTCCTAACTCCCTGATCACGGCACGGTGATTGGCTGGTATCAGATACTGTATATCATCTTCCGTGAATCAGGTTACAGTTACCAGGTTGTCCTTCTCCAAAGGTCTATGGTGAAAGAAGAATGCTGGTATGCAGGTTCATACATTGCTGCAAATGCTAGGACCAGTAGTACAGTCTCTGGATGAGAATAGGCCTCAGCAGCAAGTTCTCTGGCACATAGTCATAGCTCTGTTGTAAAGTAAATAACTTTGGCAGAATTTCTTGATCTACAGGTTTGAAACTTGAACAGCAGAAAAGCGTTTCATCTTGTAACTTGAAGCCATCTTCTTTGGTTCAGGCTTTTTTGTCTGAACAGGCCACAGTTGTTCAGAATAAGCCACAGGTACTACCCCTACAACACCCCCACATTAACTGTTGAGGCATGGAAAGCATTTTCCTGGCAGTTAATGTGGAGCCCTATCCAATAGCGCTAATGCATTAGTGCTGGTGCATGCAGTTAGTGTACAGTGTTAACACAACACAACACTAACTGCACTAAGCTCACCATGCCCACTTTCTGCCCCTACCCCTTCCACTCACACTTATAATGCAGATTGCAGTTAGTGCAAGAATCACCCAACACTAACTGTCAGGGCCGGATTTACCTTGAGTGAGGCCCTACGCCAACAAAAATTGTGGGCCCCCAGCAGGGGCGGCCCAAGGGGGGTGCGGGGCCTCATTTGCATAAGGGGCCTCATTTGCATAAATATTTGCATAATGTTACCATATACTAACTTTTAGTAAACGTGCCTCTTAATGAGTGTATGGATAAAGAAAGACTAAAAGATTTCTACATTACTATAATCCAGTGCCAACTGCCAGACACATTAGGAACTACTACAAACACTGCCCATTTAGAACCCATAGTAAACCCGCCGTATCCTAACAGCACTACCAGGACTCACAAAGCACCATACTCTACCAATCAAAAGGCAACACTGCAAATATTAAACCAATACATTTCAGAGAACAACAATACATGACCTACTGGGGAAAGAGAACAAGTGGCAATGTCAAATAGGAATTATATAAACAGAACACCTCAGCTCAGTTACACATGCAGAACATAGACCATCACCAAACAAGTAATCACAATTTAGAAACAGGAAGACAATAATTAAACTGGGAATCCCAAAAGCCAAACTTGGAATGTACAACACTGTAGAAATAAAACTATACATTAATTTGCTCTTGTACTAAACAAAGCGCAGACGTTAATGATGCACATTTACCAGAGCTGACATATTCCAATTAATAAATTCAAAATAAAGAGATATTTTTCTACCTTTTGTGCATTTTTTTCAGCTGCAATTGCTCCAGCCACTTTCTTCTGGTTTCTTCGTGTCTTCTGCTAACTCTCCATCGTCTGATGTACATTTGTCCTTTCTTCTCTCTTCTAGATTTTTTTCCATTCTCTCTCTACATCTGCTTTAACATACTAATCTTTCTCCTTTTGCTCTTTCCTCATTCCTATTTCATCCACTCAAATTTTACCCCTCCATCCTCAATCCCCACTTACTCTCCCAATACCTGGCCAATTGTAGATTTTTTATCCCTCCCACACAAAATATTTTTCCCTTCTCCATTTTACTCTTCCAGCCCCATCCCATTCTAATCCTCCCCCAACATCAGCTCCCTTCTAGTTCCAGCCTCACCCAGCATCCATTCCCTTCTAGTCCCTGCATCAGCCCATTTCCAGTCCTAGCCATCCATCAGCCCATTTCCAGTCCTAGCAACCCCCCAACCCAATACCAGTCCTAGCCCCCATCAACCCACTTACAGTCCTTAACCCCCCATCACCCCATTTTCAGTTTAAGCCCCCCCTATAACCCATTACCAGTCCTAACCCCCCATCAGCCCACTTCCAGTCCTAACCCCATCAACCCATTTCCAGTCAGCCCCCCATAGCCCATTGCCAGTCCTACCCCCCCATCAGCCCACAGCCCATTACTAGTCCTAACCCCATCATCCCACCTCCAGTTTTAACCCCCCAGCCCATTTCCAGTCCTAGCCCCCCATAGCCCATTACCAGACAACCCCCATCAGCCCACAGCCCATTACCAGTCTTAACCCCCCCAAAGCCCATTACCAGTTCTAACCCCCCCAACAGCCCCTTAACAGTCCTAACCCCCTCATCCCACCTCCACTCTTAAACCCCCCTGCCCATTTCCTGTCTTTGCCCCCCATAGCCCATTACCAGACAGCCCCCATCAGCCCACAGCCCATTACCAGTCTTAACCCCCCCCAAAGCCCATTGCCAGTTCTAAGCCCCCCCAACAGCCCACAGTCCATTACCAGTCCTAACCCCATCAGCCCACCTCTAGCCTTAACCCCCCCCAGCCCTTTTACAGGCGCTGCCCCCCCCAATAGCCAATTACCAGTCCTAACCCCCCCCATAGCCCATTACCAGCCCTACCCCCCAGCCCATTACCCGCCCCACCCCCCCCAATAGCCCATTACCAGTCCTACCCCCCCCCCCCCCGGCCTAAAGTAAAATTTAATTTTAAAAAAAAACCTGGTGGCTGCCGCCGCGGGGCCCCCTCTGCTGCCGCAGCAGCACCGACTGACCTGCGGGGGCCCCGTCTACAAGCTGAAGCCGTCAGTTCGGTTCGTTCTTCCCTCCCTCCCTCCGTGCAGGCTGCAGGCTGTGAGAGACGCGAAGGGAGAGCATCTCCTCGCGTCTCTGTTAAGCCCGCAGGGGCTGATGGGAAATTTCCCATCAGCCCCTGCGGGCTTAACAGAGACGCGAGGAGACACTCTCCTTTCGCGTCTCTCACAGCCTGCAGCCTGCACGGAGGGAGGGACGAACCGAACTGACGGCTTCAGCTTGTAGACGGGGCCCCCGCGGGTCAGTCGGTGCTGCCGCGGCAGCAGAGGGGGCCCCGCGGCGGCAGCCACCAGGTTTTTTTTAAAATTTTATTTTTAAAAAAATGAACTTGTTCTTTTTTTGTGGGCCCCTGCCGGCTGTGGGCCCTACGCCATGGCGTACATGGCGTTTAGGTAAATCCGGCCCTGCTAACTGTCATGGTCCTGTGCTATCTGACAATGTGCGTCCCAGCATGCCTTTAGTGTGTGCCTGAACCAGGGCAGGTCAAACCACTAGGGAAACTAGGCAGTCACCTAGGGCAGAAGCTTCTGGAAGGCAGCAAAGATCAGGGCAAAGACCAGGAGGTGTAAGGTTTAACGTTTGCCTAGGGTGGCAGCATCTTGTTTAAATCATTTTTATTAAAGTTTTCCAGCAATGCCAACATCCGTATAATCATCTCAGAATAAGAGAAAACAAAATAATATGCATATAATAGCATCTGCAAATTGCCCCAAATCTCCATTCTACCCTCACACCCCCCCCCCCCCCCCCTCAGACCAGTCAAATACTACTAACCATGGGGTAAGCATACTCAAAAAGGGATGACAAACATCCAAAAATTGCTTAGGCTTCTTCAGACTCGTTTTCATGACAGATAATTCCATTCTCACCAATGTATTCATCTGCATTGACCACAGCTCAAATGAAGGAGGTTCATCACCCACCCATATCAATAGAATGCATGTTCTCACAGCCACATGCCACAAGCGTTCCAAACAAAGAGAATTTCAGTATTACTCCCAAAAGAAGATGGTCAGATAAACCCAACAATCAGGCTGTTCTATCAAACTCCCTAGACATTCCCAACACAGATGATAGAAATTGACAGATTTTACACCAGAAACCGATCACCGCATTACACAGTGGAGATAATACCTTCCTGTTTGCCATACTTGGGGCATGCCCCAGAAGGTAGAACTCCATCTTAATGGGCTACACCACACATTCCACACATTCCACCAGATCACCCACACCAAAACCACTCATATTAAGTCATCTACAGTATATCCATATCCAGTTGAAGTTCACAAGTCCAAATTCCCATCATCCTATCTAAACTTTGTCCCTCTATGTCTTGGACCAGATGGTGATAAAGCCAAGATATTACCCCACCTTTAAATCCACTTTCAGTAAAATTTTGTCAAAGAATGTATTGCCTGAAGGCCTCCCACAATTGCTGCTGCACATAATGTCATAACTAAAGGAACCCATAGCACTGCTTATCATTTCAACTATACTTTGCTTTCAATGAATCTAAGCTCCTAAGCACCCTCTCACCCTCCTGCAACAGACTGCCCAAAGTTCATAATCTCCTAAAAGCCTATTCTGTAAATAGTGAGTTCTTCATATCAGGGGGAATTACCTATTCCCATGCATAAACAGGCACCCTGAAAGCCCACATCTTAATTGCTTCTGAACCAATTTCAAAGCCCAGTACACTGATCACAACAGAATACAGAATATTTTGACACACCCCTCTCAGAAACTTCAAATCCTGGCCATGGACATATAGTAATGTGCTACCATCTGACTTTCCACCTCAACATCCACTGCTCCCATTGAGAGTCCCAATCAATCTTGAACAGATTGGAACAAAGCACAGACATTATAGAGGTGCAAATTAGACAACTCAATACTATCATCTATCACTGCTCTCTGCAAAAATTACAACTCCATCTGAGGCCTACAGCCCTTCCAAAGAAATAGCTTTAAGGCATACTCCCAGCGATTCACATCCCTCTGAAGCAGTACCACTGGTAGACTTTGAACTATATACAGTCAACAAGGTAAATAACCATTTTATAAGATGAACTTGTCCCTACAACGAGAGCAAAGCAATAGAAACATATTCAAGATATAAAGATCCTCAAGATGGTTAGGTAAATGAATGTCTAAATATCTTAGAGCCATCAGCCCACTGCCATGGGAATGGGCCGTCTCAATGATCTTTCACTTGACCCAACATCTAAGGCCAAAGTTTTGGCCATAATGATCTGAAGGCCAAAATTGGCTCATACCAAATAGTTCTTGCAATGCCCCACACTGATTGCCTAATCTAGCCTGGATAACATAAAATCATCCATGAATAATGCCACTTTGAGTTCCCACACCCCACCCACATGTCATTTACATTCTGATCTTAGATAATTCTCCTAGCCAGGGCTAGATATATAAAGCAAAAAGAGCAAGTGACAGTGGACACTCTGAGTGGCTCTTTGCAAATAAATTTTGAGGACATTTCCCCATTCACCAGGACCTGCACCATCAGACTTGCATATAACACTCAAAAGAGGTGGACCAAGAAGTCATCAAAGCCAAATTTATTCAACACTACCCACAGATACTGCTAACAAACCTTATCAAAGGCTTTCTTGATGTTAAGACTTACTACTATTGAATTTCTCTGATGCTGCTGTGTCGCCTCTATCCCCGCCACAATCCAGCATCATAGCACCCCAAAATAAACCCAACCTGCTCTTTAGCAGCCAGTGCTGGCAAGAAATTTTCATAGATCATAATACTAACATTCAATGAATATACAGGGCAATAGGACCCCAAATTAATCAAATTCTCATCTAAAAATTGCAGTGATAAGCGCCTTATGGACCAACCCTGGAAGCACACCAGTATGCAGCTCATAAGCATACCTAGCATTAAGAGACAGGGACCATCAACTCACCCTCTGAGCAATAATATTCATAAGAACATAACATAAGAACATAAGATATGCCATACTGGGTCAGACCAAGGTCCATCAAGCCCAGTATTCTGTTTCCAACAGTGGCCAATCTAGGTCATATGTACCTAGCAGTTTCCCCAAGAGACACAAGTTCCACAATGCTTGTACTGGGTCAAGCATTGATATCTTCGGTCACTTCTTAATAATGGTTTATGGACCTTTCCTCCAGGAACTTGTCCAAACCTTTTTTAAACCCAGCTACACTAACAGCCTTTACTACATCCTCCGGTAACAAATTCCAGAGTTTGATTACATGTTGAGTGAAAAAATATTTTCTTTTATTAGTCTTAAATAGTTTACCCTGTAGCTTGTGACATAGTGGGTCCTTCCAGCCCGTTAGAAGAAGCTAAAAAGCAGGAAACAGGAGCAGTGCTGAGATGTAAACAAGAGCACATGGCTTCTGGTTACCACAGAAACCAAGCACAAAGGAAAGGGATACGCCCGTGCTACCACTTAGAGAATGTCACAAGTTGATTCAGCACACCTGTTAGGGGGAGGAGTCAAGCTCTACCCTAGAATTCACTCTAATAAAGAGGTCACAGTTGAGCCTATGGAGGAAGGCGAGAGAGGCGAAAGAGGCGAAGGAGGTGAAGGAGGTGAGACGAGCAGCCAAGCAGGCAGCCAGGTGGGCTACGGGAGCTGCAGTGAAGAGAGCAGTGAAAGGAGAAGGACAGAGTCTCCGTGGAAGGGTCAAACGGAGCTTCCCTTCAGGAAGAGAACAGAAATCCCAAGGGACGGATACAGCAAAGGCAGTCTGGATTACCTGCCGTATTCTGGGGAGTACAGAAAAGAAAGAAAGCCAGGAAGGCAATTGAAAGCTTCTGTGCACAGCTCAGGTTGGGAACCTACAGCCAGTTCTAAGCCACAGAGAAAACCTCTGCCAGCTCAGTTTAAAGGTAAGCCTAAAGGCTGGGGTGCTAATAATTACAGTGATTTCATTTACTCAGAAGGTTGGGGCTGTAATGAGAAGGACTGTACTGAGAATGCTTACTTGAACCAATACTTAATTCAGGAGTATCAAGCGAAGCCTGGAGCAGTAAGGAAAGGTGTGGCACCAGGGTTGCAGTTACAAACATTTCCTGTTGCAGAGGAAGAATTAATGGACATTGAGCCAGAGCATGTAAATACTAAGGATGAAGTAATGGACTGTACGATAACTTTTTCTAATGAGATAATATCATTACGCTGAGTTCATGCTTTAAAGAGAAAGGCAGCATTGCTCGGAGTTAAAAGCAGACAGCTGTGAAGAAACAGAACTGTTACCTTGAAATGCTGGAAATTAATGTGTTCATGCTGAAGTAAGCCTTTATGTTGAAAACCTTTAATTTGTCCTTATACCAGAAAGTACCTGGTTTTGTGTTACCTTATTTCCTGGTTAAAAATCCTACCCCGGGAGGGGAAATAAATTCTTTGTTTGCTTGAACCACTTTTGAATCCACAACTGCTCCTCATTGGTCAGTGAAGGGACTACATCTCCCAAGAAGCTCTGCTTCAGGATTTGTGAAAGTAGCTGTTCAGTGGGGAAAAACCACTCGCTTAAACCCTACCTACTGATACTGGGGGTTTTAAAGGAGAGTTGGTCACAAGCTTCATTGCATGTCCCCTAGTCTTTCTATATTCTGATAAGGTAAACAATCGATCTACGTTTACCTGTTCCACTCCGTTCATTAATTTATAGACTTCTATCATATCTCCCCTCAGCCGTCTCTTTTCTAGGTTAAAGAGCCCTAACCATTTTAGCCTTTCTTCATAGGAGTATCCTTCCATCCCCTTTACCATTTTGGTGGCTCTTCTCTGTACCTTTTCTAAAATTGCTATATCCTTTTTAAGATACGGCGACCAGAATTGCACACAATATTCAAGGTGCGGTCTCACCATGGAATGATATAGAGGCATTATAATATCTTTTGTTTTATTTTCCATTCCTTTCCTTATCATACCTAGCATTCTATTTGCTCTCTTGGCCGCCGCTGCACACTGGGCCGAGGGTTTTAACATGGTATCCACAATGACGCCTAAATCTTTTTCCTGGGTGGTGGTTCCTAATGTGGATACCATCAGGACCTGGAACTTTACAGACTTTTAACCCTCGTATCACCTGAAGAATTTCCATATCTTTGATAGGGACGCATAATAGCTTCTGCTGGGCATTTGAAAGCTGAAGCAACACCAAACCATGTAAGAAATCATCCAGCTTAATATCATCTCTCTCTTCCTCCTTCTGCAAGTCTTCAAAAAACTCAAGGAATATTGCCCCACAACTTTCTTAGCCAAATGCAATTTACCTTTATGATCCTTCAATATCATAGTCAACAGAAGCAACCAAGTGGATCAGGCAATGACCCATTTTATTTTCATCTCAGAATACTTTATGCTGACAGTCCAACAGGGCCCACTCAGTAGGCAATGTATGAGAGTCTGCAATGTAGTATGTACCTGACAGAAATGCTCCTGCAGTTCCACTGAAGGCTGGTGAGCCAGTGCCCTCTGAATGCCCTTTAAATCAGCTCCTAATTTCTAATAGCTTCTCATTGAACCTTTTACTCCTCACACTTAGAAATGCCAATATAGTGCTTCTCATTACTGCCTTACTAGCTTCCCAGTAGAGATGGGGACATCCCTGTGTACTCCATTAAAAAAATTCATAATCCCACCACTGACATTATAGATAATTAACAAATTCCAGATTGGTATCCAAACCAAGAGGCATACACCACACCCCTCTCACCTGTCCACTGGAAGGCAAAGCACATCACCACCAGAGCATGATTGGAGATCACGAAATGGCCAATAGCCACACTCTACAGCTATGAAAACAAAGTTTCTGACACCAAAGCTTGTCACACGGCTGCCTGGGTGAGAATGTTCACAGTCTTGGCAAGTGCATATATCAATATGATTTTCAAGGGATTGTGGGAAATGCAGTCCATTCACACCAAACACAGCTGCTCACAATAATTAGTTGTGCTTGAGTGTAAAGCCAATAAGATATTTATTTATGGGGTTATTTCTCCCAACACAGATATGCTTGGTAGCACATAAAACAGGATACTTGCTTGCAGTGTTAAACTTGGAAAAACAAAATCAGGAAAACAACAGTTGAACTTTGTCAGGCAATCAAAACAAAAGAATAAAGACCTGGTTGGTAACAAACTGGTCTTTTCTGTAGGCTTTAGCTAATATTTTCTTAGCAGTGTTTCAAACAACAAACAAAATCCACAAAGAAGGGAAAAACTGTTCTTTTCAGGTTAACTTCTTATATCTTCCCACATAGACTCAGAAGTGATTTCCTGAGAGCTCACAAGCAATTAGGTAAGGCTCAATTGCTAGCAGTTACCCAGCTGAAACCCCTTAGCTGGCTTACTTTCTACTGCATGGCTCAAAATCCTACTCAGTAGCTTTTCTGAGTAGATTAAAGAACAAGTTTGTATTTCTTTGTGATGGTTGCTGTACTTTGTAACAGTAAATTACCAAAGGAGTTTAGACAGAGAGCAATCCATATATTCACAGCCTATATCTAAGACTTCTCCTTCCCCTTCTTCAACAATCATGGGTTCAATATCAGGGATTGGCACAGAGGAATTTCTCAATGGAGCACTTTCAGGAGAATACTTGTTTCCCTGCTGTCTTTCAAGGTTATAGCTAGGGCATAGATCAGTGTTCATACCTGAGCTTCCATTGCTGTTAGAGTTCCTCTCTAAATAGCCTGGCCAGTATGTAGTCCAGTTGTTATGTCCAGCCTTCCAATCCAGATCCCTGGACACTGGATCTCTCTTCACATACCTTCTGGCACGGGTCCTAGGGTCCCTTCCACGTGCAACCGTCTCCCTCACAGGTACCGTCTGGAGATTCCTAGCTCTGCAGCACCATTCCTCTGGCTTTCCCCAGTCCAATGGTGTATGCTGGCCCTTTGAATGTCTCCCAGTATACGTACTGCTCTGGACTCCTTTAGACCTTCCAAATGCTTTTCTCTTCTTTCTTCCAAAGGGTTTCTTGCCCTTTCTGTCTGTCCGCTCTGGCTTCTGCTTCTGATGATCCTCCAGATGATGAAGCTGTCCAAGATGAGGATCTCCAAGCTGATCCTGAGGATGAGGATAATTCTCTGTAGAATAAACTCTACCTTTATTCTGCTTAGATGAGTGCTCCACCTTAGCACAGCGCAGCTGTGCTGAATCAGGCCCTGCCCTTTGAGATGAGTGCTTGGGGATTACCTCATAGCCCTCTTGATTGAACACACGTTTCCCCACTTCAGCTCCTCTAATGGCTGTTGGAACCTGGTGCATTCTGGGACTGGTAGTCTTTTATGGAAAAATTCTGTTTTCTTATTTCTACCAGAACTGACAGGTTGCTTGTTCAGAGTCACTTCACCTTTACTATAGCTCCTTCCTGAGCTATGATAAGCTTCCTTATCACATACCCCCCTGCTTAAATTATTACGGACTGGTGTAACTGGTGAAACTTCTTCTCTACAGTTCGTAATACGGGAAAGGGCATCCGCATTCTTGTGTAACTTCCCAGCACGATGTTCCACTGGAAAATCAAATGCCTGTAAGGCCATGTACCAGCGTGTCAACCTGGCATTGTGGTTCTTCATTTGCTGCAACCACTTAAGTGGGGCATGGTCTGTGACCAACTGGAACTTTCTCCCTGTAAGGTAAAACCTTAACTCCTCCACTGACCACTTTATAGCTAAACATTCTTTTTCTATTGTGGAATACTTTTGTTCAGCCGGTGACAACTTCCTGCTCAGGTACATCACAGGATGCTCCTCCCCTTCATGACACTGGGATAGAACCGCTCCTAGCCCTACATCCGATGCATCTGTTTGAACCAGAAAGGGATTCCTGAAGTCCACCCCTTTCAGTACCGGTCCTGTACACAATTTTCCTTTTAGGACTGAAAATGCTTTTTCAGCTTCAGGTGTCCACTTTAGCTGGTTTGGACAATTCTTCCGCAGCATATCCGTGAAAATTGCACTTTTCTCTGTAAATTGCGGTATAAATCTGCAGTAGTATCCAATTAGTCCCAAGAAACTTCTTAGTTGTTTCTTTGTTGTTGGAGGGGGAAAATTCCTGATGCTATCTACCTTACTCATTAGAGGTTTAATTTTTCCTCTTCCCACTAGGTGGCCCAGGTATTTTACCTCCCTATTTGCAAAGGCACACTTCTTCAGGTTTAAAGTGATTCCCGCTTGCTTCATGGAGCACAAGACTGCCCTGATCCTCTTTAGATGCTCTGCCCAGGTGTTACTATGGATTATGACATCATCCATATATGCAAAAGCATAATTTTGGTGGGGTCGAAGTACCTGATCCACTAACCTTTGGCAGGTAGCCGCTGCTCCATGCAGTCCGAAAGGCATCCTCTTGAACTGGAAAAGGCCAACGGGGGTGCTGAACGCAGTCTTCGGCTTCGACTCCCTGGTTAGAGGGATTTGCCAATATCCTTTTGTCATATCAAGGGTGGTTAAGTATCGAGCCTGTCCCAGCTGGTCCAACAGCTCTTCAATTCTTGGCATTGGATATGCATCAAAAACTGATATTGCGTTTACCTGCCGGAAGTCAATACAAAATCTTAAAGATCCATCAGGCTTCGGCACCAGGACTATGGGGCTATTCCAGGGACTCTTTCTCCTCTATTGCTCCCATGTCCAACATCTCCTGGACTTGTGCCACTACTTCCTGTCTCTTGGCTTCAGGCAAGCGGTATGGCCTTTGACGAACTAATTTCCCAGGTAGAGTTATTATTTCATGGGCAACCAAATGTGTCTCCCCAGGTATGGGTGTCAACACATCTGGGAATTCTTTAAGCAATTTCCTAATTTCTTCCTGTTGTACCACTGTCAGGTCCTCCCCTATTTGGGGCTCTGATTTTTCTTTACAATCAAATACCTGGGGTCCCAAATCTTCCTCTTCATTCACCTCTCTCTCTCGGGCACAGGTGGCAGCTAGGCTTTTAACCCCTTTGACGTCAGTAGAACCAAAGCCTTTGGTTCCACGCTCAGAATTTTCCAGGGATGTGACCTCCTCCACAGGTGGAAAACCCAGTCTCTCACAGATCAATTGGGCAATTCTGTCTCCTGTCTTCACGTGATAATCATTCTGTCCAAAATTAAATAACAGAACTTTAATATTGCCCCTGTAATCGGGATCAATTACTCCCGCACCCACATCGATGAAATATTTAAGGGCTAATCCGGACCTTGGGGCTACTCTCCCATAGCATCCAATAGGTATTTCCACTTGGAGACCAGTGTCCACCAGGGCTCTCCCTTGGCTAGGTACAGTCACATTTTCTATGCTGCACAGGTCAAACCCAGCAGCTTGTGGGGTTGCCCGCTTAGGAGCTTGGGCCTTCTCTGTGACCCTATGGTACTTTAAGACGAATGTCTGCTTTGGGGTAGCTTGGTCTTCTGGACGCTTAACCATCTTTTTAGCTGGGGTCTGAGGACTTCCAAATAAAGGCCCGGGAGCTATTACCATTAATCCTTCTCCCTCCTTCTTTCCTAGTCCTTCCACTAGACCCTGTTAAATCTTGGCCAGTCTCTTCCTAGAACCAAATCAAAGGGTAGCCTAGGCACCACTGCTAACAGGACTTCCTCTTGTTCCCCCAGGCACTTAACCTTTAGCCTATAGGTGGGATATGATGTTGCAGCACCATGAATGCATCTGATGTGAACTTGGCTTTCAGGGGTTCTAGGCACAAATCCTTCTTGGGCCTCTATTCTCTTCCAAAGCCTTTTTGACATCATACTCTGGTCTGCCCCAGAGTCTAACAAAGCATTTGTGGTAATTCCTTGCACATCAACCATCAACAGAAATCCTTCTTTGGGCTGTTTTAAATCCACCCCCATTAAGCTAGTGTGTGTCTGGCATCTCTTTTCTAAATGTCCCCATTTTCCACACTTGAAACATTTTTTCCTACTCCACTGTGTCATCTGGTTTGGCACAGTACATTTATTTTCAGAAGTATTTTTAAGCATTTTCTTTTCTGATACAGCACAGCTTGCCTCAGCACCCATCTTCAGAGGGCCACCCATTCTATGGCAAGCCTGCGTGGCTTCCAAGAATCTCTCTGCTAGCATGGTTGCCTCTCCAAGATTTTGGCAATTTTGCTGTATAAGGAAAGTGTGCAAATCTTTAGGCACCGCAGACATAAATTGTTCAAGCATAATAATGTCTAATAACATTTCTACCGTCTTTTGCTCAGTCTCCAACCATTTTACAGCTAATCCTCTGATTCTCTGACTCAGAGCCCTGGGTGTTTCACCCACTCTCAATATAGTAGCTCTAAACATTCGCCTATACTCTGAAATAGACAACCCTAGGTGATCTCTAATAGCAGCCTTTACATCCTTATAATTCAAAGCCTGGGCTGCTGGCATTGCTCTATAAGCTGCAAGCGCCTCTCCAGTTAATGAGGCTGCCAGCCTTACTGCCCACTGGGTCTCTGGCCATGCTAATGCTTGTGCCACTCTTTCAAAAGACTCTAGAAAATCATCAACATTATCATCTGGAGTTAGCTTCCCAAAACTAAATGCCCCAATTCCCTGATTGAGTCCCACACTGTCCACATGTGGTATACCAGTACTTACGGCTGGTCTTGCATCTGGTCCACTTTGGTTCTGCAGTTTAACTAGGGCTTGCATCAGATCAAGCACTGGCCTCTGCTGGTCCATTAAGGCTTTCATAGCAGTGTCCTGAGCCTGCTGTGATAGCTCCTGTTGCCTGCTAAACTGGGCTGCCATCCAGCTAGCCATCTCCCTCGGATCCATCTTGATCACTGCAAGAAGACAAAAAAAAAAAAAACACAGTGCACCACCTTCCAAACAGGTGTTTTTTCTACACTTTTTTTTTTCAATTACCCCTGTGCCTTACTCCCATCCACCACTAGACATGCCCAGGTACTTGTTACCTGATGCCAGTGATGAATCCAGCTCTGCACAGGGTCTTTTCTTCCTGGAACAGCTACCTCTCCTCCAAAGTGCAGTTGAGGGAAAATCTTTTCTTTCAGCTTTTAAGCTTGAACTGTCTTTTCCTTCAGACTTGAGTTGTAATCCTTAGCAAGTAAATCCCTTTGTGCAAAAGCAATCCGAAAAACTACGCCATTTGTCAGACGGCTGCCTGGGTGAGAATGTTCACAGTCTTGGCAAGTGCATATATCAATATGATTTGCAAGGGATTGTGGGAAATGCAGTCCATTCACACCAAACACAGCTGCTCACAATAATTTGTTGTGCGTGAGTGTAAAGCCAATAAGATATTTATTTATGGGGTTATTTCTCCCAACACAGATATGCTTGGTAGCACATAAAACAGGATACTTGCTTGCAGTGTTAAACTTGGAAAAACAAAATCAGGAAAACAACAGTTGAACTTTGTCAGGCAATCAAAACAAAAGAATAAAGACCTGGTTGGTAACAAACTGGTCTTTTCTGTAGGCTTTAGCTAATATTTTCTTAGCAGTGTTTCAAACAACAAACAAAATCCACAAAGAAGGGAAAAACTGTTCTTTTCAGGTTAACTTCTTATATCTTCCCACATAGACTCAGAAGTGATTTCCTGAGAGCTCACAAGCAATTAGGTAAGGCTCAATTGCTAGCAGTTACCCAGCTGAAACCCCTTAGCTGGCTTGCTTTCTACTGCATGGCTTAAAATCCTACTCAGTAGCTTTTCTGAGTAGATTAAAGAACAAGTTTGTATTTCTTTGTGATGGTTGCTGTACTTTGTAACAGTAAATTACCAAAGGAGTTTAGACAGAGAGCAATCCATATATTCACAGCCTATATCTAAGACTTCTCCTTCCCCTTCTTCAACAATCATGGGTTCAATATCAGGGATTGGCACAGAGGAATTTCTCAATGGAGCACTTTCAGGAGAATACTTGTTTCCCTGCTGTCTTTCAAGGTTATAGCTAGGGCATAGATCAGTGTTCATACCTGAGCTTCCATTGCTGTTAGAGTTCCTCTCTAAATAGCCTGGCCAGTATGTAGTCCAGTTGTTATGTCCAGCCTTCCAATCCAGATCCCTGGACACTGGATCTCTCTTCACATACCTTCTGGCACGGGTCCTAGGGTCCCTTCCACGTGCAGCCGTCTCCCTCACAGGTACCATCTGGAGATTCCTAGCTCTGCAGCACCATTCCTCTGGCTTTCCCCAGTCCAATGGTGTATGCTGGCCCTTTGAATGTCTCCCAGAATATGTACTGCTCTGGACTCCTTTAGACCTTCCAAATGCTTTTCTCTTCTTTCTTCCAAAGGGTTTCTTGCCCTTTCTGTCCGTCCGCTCTGGCTTCTGCTTCTGATGATCCTCCAGATGATGAAGCTGTCCAAGATGAGGATCTCCAAGCTGATCCTGAGGATGAGGATAATTCTCTGTAGAATAAACTCTACCTTTATTCTGCTTAGATGAGTGCTCCACCTTAGCACAGCGCAGCTGTGCTGAATCAGGCCCTGCCCTTTGAGATGAGTGCTTGGGGATTACCTCATAGCCCTCTTGATTGAACACACGTTTCCCCACTTCAGCTCCTCTAATGGCTGTTGGAAACCTGGTGCATTCTGGGACTGGTAGTCTTTTATGGAAAAATTCTGTTTTCTTATTTCTACCAGAACTGACAGGTTGCTTGTTCAGAGTCACTTCACCTTTACTATAGCTCCTTCCTGAGCTATGATAAGCTTCCTTATCACAAGCTTAATCAAGCACTCTAGAAATATGTGTTACATATCCACAGCCATTTTCTCACACCAAGCACATTTAATATTCCTGCATCAAATGCAATGAATAATTCACAAAACTTTACCTCTCTACATATTTCCATTTATTGTTTGTAGATGACTATCACCCAGGGCTCTCTCCTAGCTCCCATTCATTTCAACATTTTTCTGGTCCCTTTGCCCCAATTGATTCAATCTTTAGGCTGCATCCCATTCATCTTTGTTGACAATGCGCAGATTTTCTATGCTTTGATCCCTGCACTGGTGACTTTCCTCTCTACAGTTCTGCTTTTCATCAGTTGCCACATGGCTTAAATCTTACTGGTTAGTTATAAGTTATTCTAAATAAGAATCCATCTGTTTCCTTAGGTCTGGTTCATTAATGCCTTTTCCTATCACTCTAGCTAGTACCACCCTCTGTCTCTTCAAGCCCATCCACTCTTTCAGTATGATCCTGAATGCCTCCCTTTAATTTAAACCACAATTGGATGCCATCACTAAATTCACTAAATCCTCCTTTTCTGCCCTTCAGAGGATTAGTTTGTTTATTTATTTATTTAATGTTCCTTTTATACCGCCTTTCGAGTTATCAAAGCGGTTTACAATGAACTCAAAATTGGATAATTGGTTTACAATTAACTCAGAATTAAGTAAGGAACAATAACTAGTTACCCTGGCAACAGTTAACAAGATGGGAGATAACAGAGTTTAACTATGTACAGTAAGTTGTTATAAGGTGTAGACTACATGATTTAAAGATTGGTTGGGCTCAGTGGTGGGAGGGAGTTGAGCCTTCTGCGTTAAGGGTCAGAACCAAAGTATTCTTGGAATAAAAAGGTCTTTAGTTTTTTTTATTGAAGTCTCTGTGGTCTTTGGTGTCTCTCAGGACACTAGGGAGAGAGAGCGTTCCAAAGTGTGGGTCCATAAACTGAGAGCGATTTCTGGCAAGTTGAGCTTATGTGTTGGGATGTTGAGTAGGTGCTGGTTTTGTTATCTTCTTGCTCTCGAGCCTGGGGATTCTGGATGAGTTTATGCAAAAAGCTGCTTCTTGATTGTGTGAAGTCTTGAAGGTTATCTTGATTACTTTGTATTTAATATGAGCCTCTATGGGGAGCCAGTGTAGGTGTTTTAGCACTGGGGTGATGTGGTTATGTTTTGAAGTCCCCATGATTAGTCATGCTGCAGTGTTTTGTACTAGTTGTAGGGAATAGAGAGCCTGTTTTGGTAGGCCTTGAAGTACAGAGTTACAGAAATCCAGCTGTGGTGTTATAATGGCCTGGCAGACTGTTCGGAAATGGTTTAAGTCTAGGAGTGGGCATAGTAATATAGTAACATAGTATATGATGGCAGATAAAGACCAGTATGGTCTATCTAGTTGCCCAGCAAGATGGTAACAGTAGGTGCACCTGACACTCCTTGCAGGGTTTTGATTTTGTAGTATGCAGTAGCTGTAATCTTCTCTATATATGCTTGCATGTTCAGTTGCTGGTCCAAGATGATTCCAAAGTATTTGATTTGCGGTTTCACTGGGAGAGTGATATTGCCTATTTTAATAATTTCTGGGGGTGAGAATGCTGGGTCATGGGCAATGAACATAGCTTTGGTTTTGTTATAGTTGGTTGAGTGTTGTTTTTTAGCCATCCTGCAACTGCTTTAAAGCATGAATGTAAAGGAATGTAGTCTGGGGTGTTTATGGAGATAGGGTCATAGAACATTAGATTGTCTGCATATATGTGTTTTTGGAATATGTGGAAATTGGTTGACTGTATAGGTTGAAGAGTAGAGCTGAGAGGGGTGAACCTTGTGGTATTCCATGTTGTACTTTGAAGGGGCTGGATGTTTTGTCCTTTATCTTGACTTATTATGAGCGTTCCATCAGGTAGGAGCAGAACTATTTCAATGGGGTGCTGCTTATGCCTGGTCCATCAGTCATCCTAATAGCTCGTTATGGTTTACTGAATCAAAGGCAGCTGAAATGTCTAGGAAGATAAGAATAAATGCCTTTTTGGAGTGTTCAGTTCCTTTGACTAAGATGTTTATGAGTGATGTGAGCAGAGTCTCAGCACTATGCTTAGGTCTAAACCCATTTTCCTGAGGGTCAAGAGGAGCGAGCGTGTCTACAAAGTCCTGGAGTTATTTTAGCTAGGAGCTGTATGCTAGAGTTTGATCTATATGAGCTCAGAGAATCAATATCGGCTATATGATTTTTTAAGATAGGTCCAATTAAGGATGTTTTTTAACTGGCAGGCAAATGCCCTTGGGTTAGGGAGAGATTTATAATTTTGACTAGCATTTGTGAGAGCTCATTCCTGGCTATCTTGACCCATGATGCGGGACATGGTTCAAGTGGGGAGGTAGTTGTGTTGATCATGTCTAGAATTTGATCAAGGTTCTGGCCTGAGATTAGTTCAAATGAGGTCCATCTCTGTGAGCATTCATAGTGTTTTGAAGTGGTTGAGTATCTAATGTGTTCTCTGCACTGGACAGGAGTTTGTTCTGCAGGTAAGTGGTGGATTCTTGTGGTAGTAGGGTGAATTCCTTTTGTATCAGTGGATCCATATTGAAGGATCTAACAATACTGAACAGTTCTCTGGTATGGTTTAAGGATCTAAGAAAGAGGTTGGTATGGTATTGCCTCTTTGGTTTCTGGATGTTTGTTGTATTTTTCTTGCTTAACTGAGCATTCATTCTAGTGGCATGGGTTTCTGGTTCATCTCCATCTTCACTCAATTCATCTTAGGCTGAGATTGGCTTCCTTTATTTCCCAGGAGTACCATAGTGCATTAAATTTATGAGTGGGAAGCAATTTTTGGGGAGCTTGAGCATATGATGAGATGATGTTGTTCCAGTTGTCCACGATTGTTATGAGGTCAGTTGTATGTACAGTACATCTAGTGCTGGTATGATGTGCTCCAGCAGGTCTTCTTTATTGAATTCCTTGAATCTGTGAGGTCCTTCTATCTGTTTTGGTGATGAGCTGGTGCTTGGTGGTAGAGGTAAGGTGAATTGTATCATGTGGTGAATTGTACCATGTGGTGATCAGACTAGGGAATTGCAGTCACTTGGGTGGTGACTTGGAAGGAGCCATTATGTATATTCCTGGGTATGAATAGGCGGTCAAGGGTATTGCCGCCCTTGTGAGTATGAGAATTTATGATTTGTATAAGATCCAATGCTTCTATAGCTTCCAGGAAGGTGGTGACCTGGATTGCAGGGACAGAGTTGAGGTTGAGATCACCAAGCAGGATGAATAGTTTATTCTTAGTTGAACATGTGCATGCTATAGCAAACAGTGATGAGAGCTCCTTGGTGTTAGATCTAGGAGCTCTGTATGTCAGGCATGTAATTAAATGCATGTATGTTTGAGGTGTCAGTGACTGTGGCTGTGATGATGTTTAATTTGTGGTGTTTGCCAGAAAGGATGAATATCACATCACCTCTTTTTACGGGTCTTGGGCAGTTGTGAAGAGCCAGTTCTGGATTGATCGGTTGGTTTAATAGAACATTATCCATGTCTGTGAACCAGGAATCAGTGACAAGTAAGATGTTAAGATTATGATCTTTGAAATAGTCAGCTATGGCATGTATTTTATTATTGGCTGAGTGGGCATTGATTAGTCCACATTTCAAGTACTGAATGGCTTGTGGAACTGCCAACTGGGGCATTGTGGTTGGGTAAATGCTTAAGTATCTGTGTGGTCTTCTATTTGTTTGAGAGTGTGATAAGCTCTATTTGAATAGGTCCCTTTGTCTGTTTGAGATGGGGATCATGCCTTGTATTATGTTGGTTGGACTAGATAGAGCAGGGGTCTCAAACACGAGGCCCGCGAAGTACCGGCGAGTAAAAAAAAAAAAATTCCAAACTTGCCGCCGCAGTATTAAGCGTCCCGCGGGCCCCTCTGCCTGGTCCTCTCCTCCCTGCAGTATCAGCTCCAAAAGCGGCGGCTTTCAGAGCCGCGAAGAGAGAGAGTTTCTCTCGCGCGGTTCTGAAGAGCAGCGCGAGAGTCTTCAGAACCGCGCGAGAGAAACTCTCTCTCTCTTCGCGGCTCTGAAAGCCGCCGCTTTTGGAGCTGAATGCTGCAGGGAGGAGAGGACCAGCAGAGGGGCCCGCGGGATGCTTATACTGCAGCAGCAGCAAATATACATTTTTTTTTCATCTAATTTGGCTGATGGTGGGAGGGGGGTTAGGACTGGTAATGGGGGGGCTAGGACTGGTAATGGCCTATGAGGGGGGTAACTGAAAATGGGGTGATGGGGGTAACACTGAAAATGGGGGTGATGGGGGGGGGGGGTTTAGGACTGGTAATGGCCTATGAGGGGGTAACTGAAAATGGGGTGATGGGGGTAACACTGAAAATGGGTGATGGGGGGTTTAGTACTGGTAATGGCCTATTAGTGGGAAAATGAAAATGGGGTTATGGTGGTAACACTGAAAATGAGGGGGGGGGGGGGGGTTAGTACTGGTAATGGCCTATGAGGGGTAACTGAAAGTGATGGGGGTAACACTGAAAATGAGGTGATGAGGGGGGGTTAGGACTGGTAATGGCTATGAGGGTAAGACTGGAAGTGGGCTATGGGGGGTTAGGACTGGTAATCGGCTATGGGGGGGCTACGACTGATAATAGGCTGGGGGGTCTGCTAGGACTGGAAATGGGCTGAGTGGAAGGGGGGCTTGAACTGCAAATGGCTGATGGGGAGGGGGGCATGGAATGGAAATGGGCTGTGAGGGGAGGGAGCTAGCACTGGAAATGCGCTGATGGGGGGGAGCTACGATTGGATATGGGCTGATGGGGGGCTAGGACTGAAAATGGGCTGATGCAGTGACTAGAAGGGAGGGGGTGCTGTGTGGGACTGGAACTAGAAGGGAGCTGATGTTGGGGGAGGATTAGAATGGGATGGAGCTGGGAGAGTGAAATGGAGAGGGGAAAATATTTTGTGTGGGAGGGAAGACAAATCTTCTATTGGCCAGGTAAGTGGGGTTTGAGGATGGAGGGGTAATTTTTGAGTGGATGAAAATAGGTATGTGGAAAGAGCAAAAGGAGAAAGATTTCTATGTTATAGCAGTTGTAGAGGGAGAATGGTAAAAGCTAGAAGTGAGAAGGACAAATGGACAGCAGACGATGGAGAGTTAGCAGAAGGCACGAAACCAGAAGAAAGTGGCTGGAACTGAAAAAAAATGCACAAAAGGTAGAAAAATATCTTTATTTTGAATTTATTACTGGAATATGTCAGTTCTGGGAAATGTGCATCAATAACTGCGCTTTGTTTAGTACAAGAGGAAATTAATTTATAGTTTTATTTACAGTGTTGTTGTACATTCCAAGTTTGGCTTTTGGGGGTCCAGTTTAAATTGTCTTGTTTCTAAATTTTGATTCCTTGTTTGGTGATGGTGTATTCTGCATGTGTAACTGAGCTGAGGTATTCTGTTTATGTAATTCCTATTTGACATTGCTACTTGTTCTCTGTCCCCAGTAGGTCATGTATTGTTATTCTCTGAAATGTATTGATTTAATATTTGCAGTGTTGCCTTTTGATAGGTAGGGTATGGTGCTTTGTGAGTCCTGGTAGTGCTGTTAGGATATGGCGGGTTTGCTATGGGTTCTAAATGGGCAGTGTTTGTTTGTAGTAGTTCCTAATGTGCCTGGCGGTTGCCACTGGATTATAGTAATGTAGAAATCTTTTAGTCTTTCTTTATTCATGCACTCATTAAGAGGCATGTTTACTAAAAGTTAGGGTATGGTAACATTATGCAAACAGTTATGCAAATGAGGTCCCTTATGCAAATGAGGTCCCACGTCTCATGCGGCCCCCGGGTTATTTTACAAGTCCTCATTTGGCCCTCAAAGCAATTTGAGTTTGAGACCCCTGAGATAGAGTCATTAGAGAGGAGATTAATAAGAGTAGTCCGATGGCTGCTCATTTCATTCCTTCCCCCTTACTTAAGTCCCACTTTTTTCCTTCACAAATGAAAATACCACTTTTAACCCTTGCTATTTACAGGATCAACTATTGCAATTCATTTTACTACAGTCTCCCAGCCTAGGCAAGCAAACATTTTCAGCTCATTCAGTCCACTGCTGTTAAGTCACTGTCTAATGCTTTCCAGTTAGACTGTGTCACTCCGCTTATGATTTAGCATCATTGGTTCCCAGTTTCTGCTCATTTGCAATTCAGAATCCTCATCCTCACATATCATGCCTTTAAGCAAGCTTCCTCCCCTACTTAGCTTACCAAAATACATCCTATATGCCCTCCCATGTGCTGTAATATTCTCAAGCTTCTCGTCTTTCCCTTTCTCATGCCTCTCTTCTCCACCTGGAAGTTTTACACCACTCTGCATTTGGCTGTCTCAGTCCTCACTTTTGGAACTCTATGACTCTGTACCTCTTCCAGGAACCTTCCTTTACCAAATTTAAAAAAAATACTTTAAAAACATGCCTTCATACAAGTCCTCATGGTGGGGAGTTGACTATCTTACCTGTGGCCCTCCTCTCCCCTCCTTCTCCTCTTCTGCTTTCCCCTTTTTGAGACATTGATTGTAACTGTTTCTTCTTCTAATTTGTTTTTTGTAGACTGCTCTACTGACTATGATGTTTTAAAAGCAGTATAGAAAATGCACAGAATGAATGAATGAATACATCAACAAATAAATAAATAAATACATATCTAGGAGTAGAGAAAGCAATAGCAATCCAGCATACATTAATGAAAGATTAGTACAGAATATTACAGGAGATTAAAATCGATATTGAAAATTGCTTTAACAAGTGGCAAATTCATGAAAACAGTGAGAATATAAAGTGTTATTTCAGGTATTACATATGGATCAAAACCAAATACATGAATGGTTAAGGAGAGGTAAATTGAGATCTAAGGATGAGAGACTGGTAGTTGCAGCCCAGGACAGTGGATTATGGACAGGATGATTTACAGCAAGCATAGAAAAACTAGTAAAGCAGATATTTGTTGATTCTGAAAGAAAGAGCTGGGAACAGGTAATCACCTTGTAACTGGTTGCAAAGTTCAGATGAGAGAAAGTTTCAATACAGAAGGGCACAATAAAGTGGCACATTTCATCCATTGGAAACCACAATATTTCTGTACCAAAAAAGCACTGGAATCATAACCTTAAGAGAATTATGGAAATTTGAAGAGGTGATTATTCTGCGAATGGTGTGGAGAGGGAGAAGATCTTCAACTACCAAGAAATGCAATCAGAGTCCAAAACATTGAGGCAGAAATATACAGAAATGTTTTCCATCATGCTGGGTGCCACAGGCTTGATTAATAGCAACTTTCAATTGCACCTTAATAGGTTGCCTGTACATGTTACATCTTATGAACTCCAGATAGAAGCTTTCTGGTATAATGCAAGTACTATGGTGGGTACTAAACAGCATAAGAATATAAGAATTGTTGTACTGAGTAAGACTAAAGATCCATCAAGCCCAGCATACTGTTTCCAACAGTGGTCAACTCAGGTCTTCAGTATCCATGCACACAGTACTTGGTAGGAAGTGATTCTGTGGCATCAGCAGGTCTGAGGCCTAGGATCAGGTCAGAGGCCTATCAGAAAACTATGTCACTTTGGTTCAGAGATCTTGGTTCATGAGCAGGCAGGCTGTAGGCCATGGTCCCACATCTCCCCTCCTTTTAAGATGGGACGTGCTACAATGGAGCACATCCCTTTTTAAAACCTAACTAACATTACTATTGTACAAGTCAAAACCAATGAAATGGTTGATAAAAATATACTACTTGTAGCACAATAGATGATTTAAGGTAAATATGTATAATTAATTACCAGCTTTTCAATACTCACAAATAATTAAGTAAATTAATATTGCAATGACTTTAATAAAGCCAAATCAATAAAGCTGATGATTATAGCTTCAAGTGTTGTTAAAGTGGTATAAGGTGCACAATGTAAATGGTATAAGTAACACAGTGTAAAATCAACTTAACGCTTAAATGTAAATGCACAATGTAAATGTAAACTATCTAAGCATCAACTTTAAAAAGACAGAAGCAATGTTTACAACGAGAAAGCCAGACGCTGATCACAATTACCCAACAACAATCACAATAAACAAAACAACCATACCTGTTAAAAAGGAGGTAAAATACCTAGGACTAATATTAGACCACTCACTCACCATGCTTCCTCACATAAAACAGACAGTAAAAATGATATTCTACAAACTCAAGACAATACAACACCTAAGACCCCTCCTCGACACACATGATTTTAGATCAGTAGTCAATACCCTCATCACCCCCCACTTTGACTATTGTAATAGTCTCCTAAATGGTCTCCCGCTAAAAAGCATCTACCTACTACAAAGAGCCCAAAACATATGCGCCAAGATGATCTCAAAAGCTAAACTAACTGACCACGTGACCCCAATACTGTTAGACTTGCATTGGCTCCCTATAAGTAGCCGAATAAAATATAAAATCCTACTAACTACCTTCAAACTCCTTAATAACATCTCCCCCTCACACCTGTCCACCCTAATACACCCCCCCATCAGAAACTAGAATGCGCAGACAAAATGCAACCCATTCTCTCAACATAAAAACAACCTTCAGAAAAACAAAAGCAACCACAAGTGATAGGGCCTTCTCCTTCGCTGCCCCCAATCTCTGGAACGAACTCCCACTAACTCTTCGCCTGATAAAAGACCTTCATCAATTCAAAAAAGAACTTAAAACCTACCTCTTCACGAACCATTTTGAAATCCCCTACCAACAGAGAACCTCCCCCCAACAATCACAGAAACACTTCCACAGTACTCAAGATAGGACAAACGACTAACACAAGAAAACCTTACA
Organism: Ichthyophis bannanicus; assembly: GCA_033557465.1. Lineage (NCBI taxonomy): Eukaryota > Metazoa > Chordata > Amphibia > Gymnophiona > Ichthyophiidae > Ichthyophis > Ichthyophis bannanicus. The sequence continues at coordinate 84,897,606 of CM066050.1, read as the reverse complement.
GTACTTATCCATTTCACCCACTGCGGAAAAGTCTTATCCAAACTGTTGTTTTACTGCTCTTGTAAATAGTCACTTGTAATTAGTTCTGTTATGTTCCATGTAATATTACCTGTATATAGTTCAAAACTCTGTTCCATGTAAAGTATACAGAAGTATACAAAATTTTGTTAACTGTTCCATGTAAACCGTCCTTGATCTCTGGAAGGGGCGGTATAGAAGAAATTGTTAAATAAATAAATAAAATATGTAAAATATATAAAATAATTAGTAAGGCCTTGTATTATAAGTATTTATGTGCCTTATATAATATACAAAAATAATTCAAGCTAAGAATACTGAAACATTGTATGGAGGGATTATTGATCAAGTTGTTTCTCCTTGCAAAGGGCACTTCTATCAGAATTCCTTCTCAATTGCAACAACTGACCCTCTCTCCCAATCCCTTTGTACTTGAGCTCCAGGATTTATGGGTCAGTTGTCCTCTGAAAATTAATTCTGATAAAAGTGTCTTTTCATTCTATAGAACAAGTATCATTGATCTTTTTGCTAAATTTCACCCAGGCATAAGAAATCACTCCTTGGACATAGTCCAGGATGAGACATAACCAGTGCATTTTTCCTAGCAAAAAAGATACTGGTACTCTTATGCAAGGCTATTTCATTAATACATGAGAACCATCAGTCAATTTTAGCAGGCAACAAAATGTGCTGGTACTCAATACCACCTAGCACCACCTCAAAAAAACCCTAAACATAACCTTTTTAAAATTTCACTGCCACTTAACAATTTTTGTCCGGGACACTTGGTGACAATTAACTTCCCCATTTGTACAATAAGCCACACATGAAGCATAGTCTAAATGGACTGATTCCAATAGGCTAACAGTAACAGATCATAAAGGGTTATTTGTGTGATATCCTGACCCCTCCCCCCCCCCATACACTCTTTCAAGGAAGCAGTGAGTCTGTTGAAGAGACTCTGAGTGATCAAGGTAACCTCAGAGGTTAAATCTATCAGGACCTTACAAACACCTGTTGAATCTTAACAGGGATAGTGTACCTCTGTACTTTCAGAATTAGTTTACCCAGAAAGTACTTGTGGCTCCTGATGGCATCCAATTTTGGAAACTAGTATTCTTCTGGTGAACTCACTCAAGGTTGGTTGAAGAGCCTCTCCAGTGACTTTAGATTTCTGGGTCGGCTGTATCCTTGAAGCAGCAAACTGTGGAGAAACAAGGGTGGTTAGTCATTCACACTTATTGGAAGGGGGAGGGGAATTTTCTACATCTACCTTAGGGATGCTAGGCCTAGGGCAGCTCTTGAGTTCAGGGCCAGCCCACACATTAGGCAAACTAGGAGTCAGCTAGGGCAGCAACTTCTGGAGCGCAGCAAAGAGCAGGGCATTGAAAGTTAAGCAATAGATTTTGATAGTCAGGAGAGGTGTAAAGCTTAAGATTTTCCTAGGGCACCACACCAATACCTTGAACCAACTCTGGGGCTGGCCCTGCTTGAGTTTTCTGGATTTGGCATGTGCCCTATGTCAGCAAGGGACCTTTTGGGAGCAGCTTTCAGGGCAGCCTCCAACTCATTTATTTTATTTTCCAGCTCCTGAAACTTATTGAGGCCTAGCTTCTTTTTCCACTTCTGGTTCCTTTGGAAGTCCACTGACTTCCTTGAGTTTGTCTGGGCCCAAGTGACTCTTCAGTATGGGCTGTCTTTGGAGGGTTCTGAGGAGCTAAAGCTTACTTTCAAGAGACAGGGTGGATTGTACATCACGGACACTCTGTTTGTGCTCCTTAGGTTTACTCTGACCCTTGCCTTATTGTTACTGTTGGCATGAGTATTGCCAAAGGCCTAAAAAAATCTCTTTACATGTTCAGTTAGGCATAAGAGGGGCTCATTGCACTTGTCAGCCAGGAGGGCCTTTGTGGAAGTAGGCAGAATTTGATAAAACAGTTCACAAAATCTATATGTCTCGCTAGGCCCTCTCAATGGGGATCACATTGGGAAAAGGTCTGTTTAAACCTGTAGGAAAACTTCCTAGGTGATTCTTTCCTCCCACAAATCATAATATGGGCTGCTTGCCTAGCATTTCCTGCATCAGGATATTAGCCATAAACATTTTCAAGGCCCATTCAAATCCTGCAAGACTACTCTCCCCCCCTCCCCCTGAGCTAGGTGACTTCTAAAGGTGGCATACCATGGAGAGTGGCATGATGGCTTTGTGCTGCCCCTTGGATTCCCATGGCAGGCCATATGTACTGAAGCATATGGCCTTCCATGAGCACCAAAGCGGCAACACAAAGCCACTGCTTTTATACTACCACCGCCACTGCTGGCCCCCCAGAAGTCAGAATTGGCTGCAGCACAGCATGGCTCAATGCAGAAGGGGGAGCAGCACAGTTGGGGCTTCTGCCTAGAGCAGAAAGAACCCTTGGGCTGGCCCTGCTTCCCCCTCCCCTCCCCCGCATTGTTTGCGTGAATGGCTGACATGATTCATCAAAGGACCATGGCAGAAATTGAAGCATGTCCTCCTCCTGAGCAATTCCCAGAGTCTAGAAGGCTTCTCTAACTGGAGCTAGATGTTCATTTATGGTTAAACTATCCTTTTTTTGTTAAAGGCATGACTGTCAATCTTAAAGATTTAATAAACTGAGCCTATTCCAGAGGAGGAAAATTGTTCCTGTGTTTCTTTTTCAGTGGAAAAGCAGAACCAGGAAGATTTTGTTTGATTTTAGCTCCCTCTTGTGGTCAAAGATTGTATGACTTCTCTTCAGTGAATGGAATCTTTATCCCTCTTCTTGCCTCTCCCTCAAGGAAGAGGGGGGGGGGACAAGCTTGGGACATCTCCTGAAGGGATGATTGCTTTGGGAATTCAGTGTCTGGTCTCAAAGAATGCACATACTGCCCACTGACAGTACTGTTCAGGTTAACTCCCAATAAAGCTTGCAGATCTGGAGTAGCTGAGTGAGGTATGGCACCTTCAGGCTGACTCTGCCATAAATTATTCTTATAGCCTAATTGAAAACATTCACTTCTCATGTAAAAGATTTATGCTTGCATTTCCTGTAGCTGTGCCTGATATTTGTTTTGTAAATCTGTTAATTGCATCTGGAGAAGCAAATATATCCCTCTGTGAATTTTAGGCAATCTTCAACCTTTGAAGATGCTCCCTCAAAAACATTTCATTCTCCCACAAATGTCTCACTTTGCTTTCAAGTCTGAGATTCCTTTCCTCCAGGTTAGCTGTAAGCTGACTTCATTGTTCACATTTGCTAATAGTAACCTTAGTTTGCTGAAGTAATCAGGCAACCTAGGAGTGGGGGAGTGGCCTAGTGGTTGGGGCAAGGTACTTCAGGTCGGAAGGTCGAGGGTTCAAATCCCACTAGAGGACAGCAACCTTGGGCCGGAAGGATGGGGGTTTCTAGTCCCACAGGTGCTCCTTGTGGTCTTGGGCAAGCCACTTAACCCTCCATAGCCCATGTTACCTGTAAATAGTTATCTCCAAGTTATAATGCCCTGTTCAATGTAATTTCAGTTTGTTCAATGTAAACCACACTGATGCAGAATAGCGCGGTATATAAGAGAATATAAAATAAATAAATAAATAAATAATAAATAAAACCTGAGTTCTCAGAGCCTGGCATTCTTTGCATAACTGAACCTGCACATCCAGTGTCGAGTCTGTAACTTCCTGATTTTGCTTTCAGTATTTTGAGACTATGCAACAACTGAGCCCTCTCAAGTCCCATTTCTTCAGCTCTGACAATAGCTGTCTGCAGCAGAGTTCAGGAGTAATCTAGGTTGGTCTTCAGCTGAGCAGCCAGCTCTTTTGTATGATCTAAAACCTTCTAAAATGTGTCTTTCAGTACATGCAAGTCTCAAGCATATTCAGTGATAAGATCAGCAAACATTTTACCCTTATGGTTATTCAAAATAGCCTCAGAAAGGCCGTCAGGCTTAGCAAGTTCATGTGGGTTAATTTGAATGAGTTGAACAAGCTGTTCAATATGAATAACAACCTTTTCTTTTGAACAGCAACATACTGCCAATTTCTGTAAGACAAGGCATTCTCTATCAGCAAGCTCTCCTGCCTCAGTCATGGTAAATCAAAATGCAGAATGCTCTAAAAAGACAGAAAACAGCCAATTCATTCAAAAGTATATCCCGGACGAGCCTCCATAATATATAGGGATATAAGCAGATATATAAGATAAAATATAGCTCTCTGATTTTGCCAAGGGGTGTCAGCAGGTTCTGTGATTTTATATTAAAATTAGTATTATGATATAAAAATAGAAATCCTATTGCTAATATTAATGACTGAGATAATGATGTTTCATAGCATCAACTAACACTAATTGTTATGTGAACTCTAATAAATCAGCTGATAACCAGAGTCACATGACTTGCTCTGCACTCTGTATAGAACAGAATAGAGCTATGTAACTAAATTCACACCACCTGAGGAAACAAAGACCAATAACTTCAACTATGCCTCCATGGAGAGGACCAACTGGGTCTGAGTCGGGTTCCAAAACAGTATAAACCCAAGTACACAGGTTAGCTGATTAACAGAGGCTTCAATCTTTGCAAGCAAACTGCATAGGATATGAGAGTATACAGAACACCTTGGGTACCTGCAATGGTCTTAGCTTGTCTCACAATGATAGTGGACCAGCTTTAGATGACACATAGTATCTCTTCAATTGTGCAAGTTGTGTCAAGCACAATAGGTGGCAAAAGGCAAAAATCCCCCCAGCCTTGTCCATGCAAACATTCTTATTGTTTGTGCAAAGCTGTTATCATGGCCCATGGATTGGATTGGTCATTTTCAGTACTCCACCAGGTAGCTGGGTGAATCAGGACTCAGCTTTCAGGGGGTGGTCACCTACACAAAAGGGTCCATGGTCAAAAATGGAATGCAGGAACACATAACCAGGGTCTCAACACATTGTTGAAACTTCCAAGGTTGTTGAAGAAGATCTCAGACTAGGGTAAGCTTGAAAGCTCTGTTGTCAGCAAACAGGCAGAACAGAGAACAATGGCCTTCAATATCCATTCACACAGTACATGACAATAAGTGATTCTGTAGAATCAGCAGATCCGAGATCTAGGAACTGGTCAGAGGCCTGTGCAACAAGAAAACATTTCATTTTGGTTCAGAGATCTTGATTCTGTTGCAAGCAGGTTAAAGGCCATGATCCCACAGTCTTCAGAGGTTTACTAAACTGGGAATAATCCCCATGGTTCTTTAATTCTTCTTGAACTTTATTTCAGTATCCTGGCACACCTCCTGAAAAACAACATCCCTGGGTTCTAAGTGATCAAAACTTCTTAACAGTTGAGAGCACCAAATTTAGAACACCATTTGATCATAAAAACCTAGTTGACTTAGAAACTTCTAATTCCTTTGTGTGATAATCCAGACCAGTTCCATAAATGGCCTTAAATGCCAAACATTGGATTTTAAATACAACTCTAGCTTCAAATGGTAGCCAATGCAAACCTATCAACAATGGAGTGAATCTCTCCCAGCTTTCATTTTGAGTAATCTTCTTTTCTATGGTATTTTGAATGATTCACAACGTCCTCATCAAAAATTTGGACAACCCCAAATAATTGCCTTACAATTGTCAAGGGGCTTGCATACTAAACCTTGTGTCGGAATGCATGTGTGAGCTGCGTTACTAGCATGGGAGTCTACAGTAGGTGCAGGGGGCATTTGCTTCCATCTCCCTTAGCACAGGCCTAGTGTGCCATCACCATGCTAGCTCTTATGCAGGCACACCTAATGCTATCCAGGAGATGGTATTAGTTGCACCCACGCTACCAGTGTCAAAGGCAGTTAGTGCGGGCCACTAACACCTGCACTAGCTGAAATGTGTTGGGAATGGCCCTTAACCAACCATGTTCCATCCAGTCCCATTCCGATACATGCTACCGGGGCAGCATGGGGTTTTTAGCATGTGGACCCATGTTATCTTTCAGCATGGCACCTAAAATGCGCACTAACTCTGTGTTATCCTCATAAAGTAGTTTAGTAAACATGCCACAAGGGGGGCGTGGTTTATTCCAAGATGGCTGTTTGAGGGCTGTGCTGCTTTCCTCTGTCATGCCAAAGAGAAAAGGTAGGGCTAAGGCTTACCCTGCAGAGCCTCAGCCACTCGTTTCAGGTCCGATGGACCATTTTTTTGGAGTATCCGAAGTGGAAATAAGGGAGAATCGAGCAGGCATTGCGTTTGAGCCATTGGAGGAGTTGGCTTTTCTGCCTGGCCTGGAAATCACCCTCTCTCCTGAAGTGCAGAGCCCATCCCCAAGTAAGAATGCTCATCAGCCACCACATTGCTTACTTGGAGAGCCAGATGTTGGTCCTTATGCTGGAAAAGGGAGTGGTGGTGCAAAGAAGTGGAACGTCTGTGACACTTCCATCTCGTATCTGTCCCAGAAACATACGAGTGGAAGCACTACCCCAGCTCAGTGAAAAGAGTGAAGTGCAAGGTTTGGAGGCATCTCTGGCTGCAAGTTGCCTTTTTACTTTACCTTGACTCACCCAAAGAAAACTACTTTAGATAATATTTGGGATGCCATTATCTCGCTCTCTGACATTGTTTCTCGGCAAACAGCTGGAATATTGGCTAAGGTGGAAGCTGTTACCCAAAAGTTGGAGGGATATATGGCTTTAACTGATGCTATGAAAACGAGAGTGGAAGAAAATGAGAAGACATTCAATTTTGTTGTGGACACTAATGTGGCGCTGATTAAAGACAATATTTTATTATGGGCTAAGATGGAAACTTTAGAAAATACTGCGCGTGCTTCAAATTCCCATATTTTGAACTTCCCGGTTATTCTGGGTAGGCTTCTGGTTGAACTGCATAAACATTTTTTGTCCAAGAACTTGGCTATTTCTCAATGCCACCAATTGTGAAGGCATTTTACTTACCTCAAGGGAAGAAAGTGTCTGGTCCAGTTGCAGAACCTGTTACATTGGATGTTCTTAATGTATCAGATCTCTTAAAATCTTCTGAGCCAACAGGTGTAAACATTTCCAACTTATTGGTTATGTGTGCTTTAACATTGGATCGAGAATGGTTACTAAGGTTGTTTTATGCTAAACATTCACAACTTTTCTATAGTCAAAAAATATTAAGTTTTTCAGATATTTCAAAAGAAATGCAAAGGAGCCATAAACAGTTTCCATTATTGAGACCTGGCGTTTTGCAGCTGGGAGCCACCTTGCCATCTAAATGCTTGATTGTATATAAGGCACAAAGATTTATTTTTTTCCAGCCTGTTGATTTATCTCTGTTTATCAGTGCCAGATTACCAGTTACATCTTCTCCCGCTGATATTGGTGGTGGGGATCAGTACCCGCGGTTATGTTGCTTGATATGCTTTGGTCCCTCTTCAGTTTTCTTTTTCCTTTGTGATTTAGTTATTGGAATGTTTGCAGATGTGCTCCTCTGGCCCTTCTGCTTTTCTTTTTTAGGATGTACTCATGCTCCTAACTATAGTGGACTACAGGCATTAATGTTGTTTAATATTTCTTGATATTTTTCCTTGGATGATTTAACGATGTTATACCTTTTCTGTTCAAGTTTGTTCTTGACACATTGTAAAATTACTTAAATATATAATAATAAAAAAAAACATGCCCCAAGTTGCCTTATGACCGTCACCTGAACTACCATTTGAAAACCTTGTGGTCATAATAAAGATCTCAATTGACATGCAATTTTTAATCTCAGCCAGACCTTACTTACCACTGAATTAATTTGTGATTTTAATGTTAACTCAAAAGAGAGAATAACTACTTTAACCTCCTATCTTACTGGCACATTGAAATCTTTACATGAAATTTGATTTAATTCTTTTGGCTACATCATTGATCCCAGCCAAAATATCTTTCTCATATAGCATCTAGCAACCAAACTATATCCTTAATCCTTTTGGTCTGTTTTATTTTATTTACACTTATTAAAATCTCTCACGCTTAGTCTTCACACATTTGTGCTCTTCATACTCCCAGTAGTCAGTCTATTACATTAACGTTCAACAGAACCGACATAACGCCACGTTTCAAACTTCCCCCATTCCAAGTTCTGATTTAGGGTAAAAATCTTAGATGTACTTATCTTACTGGAATAGTAGTAGGTGAATCCATAGCTGTATGGATGGTGTCATTCAGAGTATTTTGGCTTCATGGACTATATTATGATTTTCCAAGAGTGACCAGGCAAATCTGATTGATTTCTTTGACTAAATGACCAGAAAACTGGATCTAGGGAAGAACAACAGATGTAATATACTTAGGGGCATGTTTACTAGATTGGCCTAGATTGGCCACTGTTGGAAACAGGATACTGGGCTTGATGGACCTTTGTCTGACCCAGTATGGCATATCTTATGTTCTTATGTTCTTATGTACTAAACCGCGGTAGTGGACTCCGTGCGATATCGGAGCTGTGGCCCCATTGATTTCTATGGGGCCGCGGCTCCGATATCGCACGGAGTCTGCTACTGCGGTCTAGTAAACATGCCCCTTAGATTTCACCAAGACCTTTCACACCATTCCTTATCAGTGATTATAAATAAAGTGCCCTTTGGATGGACCCTAAAGTGACTGACTGGATTAGAAACTGGTTGAGTGGGAGTTAATAAGAAGTAGTAGTAAATGGCGTTCACTCTGAAAATAGGGGTTTTACTAGTGATGTACCACAGGGATCGGTCCTTGGACCTGTTCTTTTTAATATTTTTGTAAGCACTATTGCAGAAAGACTGCCAGGAAATGTTTGCCTCTTTATAAATGATACCAAAATCTGCAACAAGGTAAACACTCTGGAAGGTGTGGATAACATGGGGAAGAATCTAGCAAAGCTTTAAGACTTGTCAAGAATTTGGCAGCTAAGATTCAATGTTAGAAAATGCAGGGTCATGCACTGCACTGCAAAACCCTAACAGAGCAATATAGTATATGAGTGAAATGCCTCAATTTATTTATTTATTTTATTTAGACAGTTTTTGTATACCGCCTTATCCTTCAATCAAAGCGGTCACAACACAATTGGGGGATACATTTAACACATGGGGATATGAGACACATACACTAATACTTACAGGGAACATGGGCAGTGGAGGGTTAAGTGGCTTACCCAAGACCACAAGGAGCACCTGTGGGACTAGAAACCCCAGTCCTTCCAGCACAAGGTTGCTGTCCTCTAGTGGGATTTGAACCCCTGACCTTCCGGCCTGAAGTACCTTGCCCCAACCACTAGGCTACGCCTCCTCAATGCATGAAAGAAGAGTAGGACCTAGGGGTAATTGTATTATATGATTTTAAAGTAGTCAGGTAGAAAAGGCAGAGGGATGCTTGGGTGTATAGGAAGAGGAATAGCCAGCAGGAATAAAAAAGATGATAGTGCCTTTGTATAAGTCTTTGGTGAGACTACATTTGGTGTACTGTGTACAGTTTTGGAGACTGTACTTTCAAAATGATATATACAAGATGGAGTCTGTCCAGAAGGTGGCTACTAAAATGGTCATTGGTCTTTGGCATAAAACATATGGGGATAGACTTACAATCTCAATATGTTTACTTTGAAGGAAATATGGGAGAGGGGAGCTATGATAGAGACATTTCAATATCTCTGTGGTATAATTTAAAGGAACCTCTGGAATGAGGGGGTCATAGGATGAAGGTGAAAAGGGATAGACTCAGGATTAATCTAAGGAGATATTTCTTTATGGAAAGGGTGGTGGCTGCATGGAACAGACACCCAGTGGAGGTGGTGGAGATGAGAACTGCATCAGAATTCAAGAAAAAATGGCACTTGTACAGAGGATCTCTGAAGGAGAGGAAGGGAATGTAAAGCTTAATTGATTTCAGGATAAAGCGGTATATAAATCCTTTTAAATAAATAAATAATAGTTCCTATGAATAGTCAGACCAGATAGGCCACATGGTCTTTTTCTGCCATCATTTTCTGTGTGTCTATGTTATAAAATTACCTCCATAGAACTATTATCTCTGGCCTTTAGGAATACTTAAGTGCACCAACAAATAGAAAAGCTGAGAAAGTACAGCTGTATAGAATGCAAAAACCTACATCCTTATCCTTAGACAAGCATTCCTATGAATAAGAGGAATGAGTAAGAATCCACCATCATATGGAAGGGAAAAAAGCAACAGAATTTGCTAAAGAAGAGACAATATCACACCTGAAAACAAAGAAAAATAACTCACTAAAGCACATATTCAGCAGGAATCACAGAGAATTATTTCAAAAAACACAGTAGATGAAAATCTGAAATGGAAATGGCTAAGGAGAGGTGAACTTAAACCTATAGATATAAAAAGTGATAATTGCAGTAAAGAACAGAGAACTATGGACAAGATGGCTCACATGCAGCATAGAAAAGAAATTTCAAAATAAGCTAATGCTGATTCTGTAAAACAGAATTAGAAAACCTCGTGCATATCCTGTTGCTGGGTATGAGGTGCTGTTATTAGAGGGCATGCAGACAGAAAGGCACAATATGGTAGCATGTCTCATCCACTGGAAACCAGCTAAATACAATAATATCATTGTGCCTGAAAAAAAATATGCTGGGTTCATGACCTTAAAAGAATTGTGGAAAATGAACAAGTAATGATTACTTGGGACATTCCCTTTCCCACTGCTAAAATGTTTGGAGCAAAAATCAGATATTATGATAAAGGAGAAAAGCACAAGAATGGCATTACCCAAGAAGTATCAGTATCAACTGACCATTTCTTAGTATATGTGCAGAAAACGAAAATGCTAAAATACTATGAAATGCAGCCCAAAAAATGTAGAACAAAAATACAGAAATTGTTGCAATCTGCCACTGGCTTGATTAAAAAGAAATTCAGAGTTCATGTTGATATGTTACCTGAACACTTTACATTTTATGAACTGCAAAAAAAAAAGGCTTTCTGTGGCACAGTCTTGAGATGAGCACTAGCAGTAAATCTGAAAAATGGAGATCTCTTCTAACATATTCTATCTTAGAGTTGGGTCCATTCATATCATGGTATATGGAAAACTAACCTATTTGGAAACAGTACCCCATGAGAGCAACAATACCTAATGTGTCTGAATGTAACTTGCATTATGCTATCACTGAAAAGGTGCAAGTGAAATTCAAATGAATGAATGAATTTTTTAATTTATTTGAAAATTGTATAAACTGCCTATCGACACTCCTATGCAGTATTACAGAATAGCATACAATAAAACAAGCTATTAAACAAACATTAATTCAAAACAGTACCATAAACTTCCATACAAAGAAAGGTCTTCAAATTTCTCTGAAACATTTTACAGTCACATTCATTATGGAGCATATCAGGCAATGCATTTCAGAGCCTCGGAGTGAGTGAATGAATGAATACTGGCTGACCTTGAATCAGCCTGTATTTGTGACTGAATGTAAGATCTGTAAGCCACCATGTTCACAAAATGAGAAGAAGCAGGACTGTGGCACCACAGTGACTATGAATGCATGTGGCTCATCGTCCCTAGGTTCATACACATTGTTATGAGGCTGGTGTCAATAATGATGCAGAGTTGAAAAGAAACTCTGTTTTTCACAGAGCTCTAGGTGTGCAATTACCTCAAAGCACAGATAGAGGGTGCAGGAGTGATTCTACAGAAGCTAATGAGGCTAGGAGATCTAACCAGTTGCACCTGGAGATCAGCCCGGGAGATTCAAAGGGAAGATCCCTTTATAAACGGAAGCTTAATGCTAGCAAAGCAGATGAAGACACAGACACAGACACAGACACAGATGCAGACGCAGAAGGAGAAGGAACAAGGAGTACGGTTGAAGAAGGAAGGAGAGACCTGAAAGAAGGAATCCTCCTTGAGCAAGCCCAAAAGGACAGAATTCACAGAGGTAGAGTTCAGAGGGGACAAGCTACGAGAGCCACTGTTCAGAGGGAGTCTGCTAAAGAAAGCAGTCAGGCTGGAGGGTATGCCACTCCCTGCTTAAGCAACGTTCCTGAGTCCAAAGCTGAAAGACATATACGGAGAGCCAGAGAGCCAGGCTTGGAGGAAAGCTGGCAGGCATTGGAGTTTGCTGAACAAGCTTTACCAGGTACCCGAAGAAAAGGAGTTTCTAACAGAGCTACTGTGTCACTGAAGCATAGAGCTGGAGAATCCGCACCAGATTTTACTAAGCTTTCAGGAAGTCCAGCACTGCCCAGAAGCTACCGACAGAAAACCTGTTGTTACAGAGACGTTCATGAGAGAGAAGGCTCCAGAGCTTCAAGCTACAGAAACTCAAGGTATGAAAGTTTTATTCCTGCTAATGAAAGCTTAACTCCTAAAAGCACTGGGAGGAGTAGCCTAGTGGTTGGGGCAAGGTACTTCAGGCCGGAAGGTCAGGGGTTCAAATCCCACTAGAGGACAGCAACCTTGGGCCGGAAGGACTGGGGTTTCTAGTCCCACAGATGCTCCTTGTGGTCTTGGGCAAGCCACTTAACCCTCCATTGCCCATGTTCCCTGTAAGTATTAGTGTATGTGTCTCATATCTCCGCGTGTTAAATGTATCCCCCAATTGTGCTGTGACCGCTTTGATTGAAGGATAAGGCGGTATACAAAACTGTCTAAATAAATAAATAAATAAAACTAAAACTCACTTTATAAGAAGAGGAAAGAAACCAAAGTGATTTGAAGAACTACCAAAAGACTTTAAAGCACAGTCTTATTGGAGGCAAGATACCAGAGACAGTCCATGTAAAGCTGTAACTGCCAGGGACAGCGTGTGCTCTGAGGGGGAAAGTAGTGACGCAGAATTTATGGAAGTAGAAAATGCAAACACTATTCCCATTCCTCAGGAAGAAGCTATGGATTGTAGTTTGTGTATGGCTTCTAGCCTAGAATCCATAGCCACCTTGTAAATAAGAAGAAGTCTTGTTTAATTGCTTGGCCCTGGAATGAATTGAATTCCTCCCTTTAACCTTTCAACTAATTGTGAAGATATTAACAACTGGTTTTACCTGCTTATTACTGGAGCCTTTATGAACAAAGGACATTCTTTAATTTCTAGTGTCTTAATGAACCTTTGCACAGAGGGGAAATAAAAGCCTTGTTTCCCTACACTCATGGCTTAATCATTGAGTTCTCACAAGGAGCTGAAATACCTAAGACCAATCTCCATTTTGGCCTTAAAATGCCCCACGCTCCTTGAAAATAAATATGTTGTACAGCATGCCTTTACTGCCTTTGGCCACTAGGGGATGCCACCACGACAGAATAGCATAGTTGTTTGGATCTGGATATCACCCTAAGTTACTGGAAAAAGAAGAAATTACCAGTATTAAGCTGAAAAAAACCCAAAAAACCCGGACCGGAGGAGAAGAAAACCCGGATCGGAGGAGAAAACCCGGACCGCAGGAGAAGAAAACCCGGATCGGAGGAGAAAACGCAGACCGGACCGGAAGAAAATCCGGAAGGGAAGGCGAGGTTGCTGACAACGGTGGCAGAGTGCTACAACGCAGGGCAGCACCATCCTTTCTGAAAATTGGAGTCAACACTTCTACCAGGTAAAAGGTAGAAGGGCATGACTTGATTTGGATGCAAGTTTAAAGTTTAGAGAGGAAATTGAAAAGAAAAGAAAAGAAAAGAGTGTAGGCCTGGTAGTGGTACAGCTGCACTTGGGTTTTTTCTTTTTTGTCTTTGTTCCTAGGAAATCTCTTCGCCATGGATCAGCGAGAGATGTTCACCTGGATGGCTGCGCAGTTCAGCAAGCAAGGGGAACTGGCTGCGCAAACACAACAGCATGCAATCCTGGCCATGCAGGAACAGCAAAAGTCAGTCTTGCAGATGCTGGAAGCATGGCTACTGCATCAACAAAAGACACAGGAAGCAGCCTCCAGACATCCAGAACAGAGCTCGGGACTGGTTAACTGTCCGGTAGGACTAGGGTCCTATGACTCGCTAACTTTGGGGAAGTTGGGGGTAACGGATGATGTGGATGACTTCCTGGACTCTTTTGAGAGAATAGCTCTTTCCGTAGGTTGGCCGGAAGAGCAGTGGTCCATTAGATTGGCAGTTTCCCTCACAGGAGAGGCACTGTCAGCCTATAGGGCAATGCCCGCTTCGTTAGCGAACAATTATAGCGAGGTAACGAAGGCCATCAGGGATCGCCTGGGTCTGACTCCTCTCGTCTATAACCGTAAGCTACGCGCGGCACACCTTGAAGTAGGTGAAACGCCTAAAGCGTTAGGTCACAGGCTGAAGAGCTTAGCCGAGAAGTGGCTGAGGCCTAGTGAGAAAACGATTGAAACGCTGATGTATATGATAATCCTTGAGCAGTTTATGACTGCAGTACCCAGTAGTATACAGAGCTTCCTAATCCTACAGAATTGTCGCACTACTGTAGAGGCTATTGCCTTGACTGAAAGATATCTAGAGGCTGAACTAGCCACCCAGCGGACTGGGGAAGGTTCAAAGATGGCGGTAGCGACATTCAAGCAGGCATCAGGAAGTCTCTCACCGCTTAAAACTCAGAATGTGAAAAATGCTAAGAATGTAGAGAAGAGTTACTCTAAAAGATGTTTTGGCTGTGGAAAAATGGGACATATTGTGAGTGAGTGCCGAGCACGTACTGCTCTCATGGGGGAGAACAGAGAAATGTTATCCGAAGGATTTCTACTTGATGTAACTGTACAAGGGGTTGCTGCCAAAGCTCTTCTTGACTCTGGCGTGGACCAGACAATGATTTCATGCAAGCTCTGGTCTCTAATCAAAGAGCGAGCTGAGTCCGCCCCAGATCAACGAGAGGGCAAAGTCAAGATAAAATGTGTGCATGGCGCTGCCACCTTTTATCCTGTATATAACTTACTTGAAAGAGGTTTGGGAATAGAAAAAAGAATGTTGATAGCTGTAGTGCCCAGATTACCTAAAGAGTTAGTCTTAGGTAGGGACTGGCCACAATTTGAAAGAGGCCTAGAGGAGGGACTAAACCCCCGAGAAGTTTTCGTCTCCACTCGCACCCAGACGAAAGCCTCGGAAGAACCCTCATGTTCAAGGGAAGAAAGTTTACATGACCTCCCATCTCATGAGTATTTAGTAAATACCCCTCCGGAAAGGGACAGAAAGACAAAAGCTGAAAAGCGCAAAGAAAGAAAGGGACGCTCTCAAGGCAGAGCCAACTTGGAAGCAGGCGAAGAACTACCCTGGATTCCAGCAGAGCTCGTGGAGAAATTCCCTTCCTTTGCCAGAGAGCAACAAGATGACCCTGCGCTAGCACGCGCATTTGAGCACGCTCAAACGAAGAGAAATATTTTCCCAAGGTTTATAAGAGAAGAAGGGGTGCTATCCAGGGAGAGTATAGACCCACGGACTAAAGATGTCCAAAAACAGCTGGTAGTCCCAAATACTTTCAAATCTGCAGTGCTGAGGTTAGCCCATGATCACCCAGTGAGCGGTCACAAAGGGGTACAAGGGACCCTTGACAAGATACTGGCCAGGTTCTATTGGCCAGGAGTTTTTAAGGAGGTCTCACGTTCTTGTGAGTCCTGCGCCTCCTGCCAACGGGTGACCTCCATAAGACCACCCGGGGTGCCATTACTGCCGATGACAGTAATAACTGATCCTATCAGAAGGCTGGCCATGGACATAGTCAGACCCCTCATAAAAACACCTTGGGGTTTCCAATATATATTGGTCATCATGGACCAGGCAACACGTTTCCCATTGGCGGTGCCCTTGAGGAACATATCAGCAAAATCCATTGCCATGGAGCTTATAAAGCTATTTTGCGAGGTTGGATTCCCTCAAGAGGTTTTGACAGACAAGAGGTACGAACTTCATGTCCAAATACTTAGCCCAGGTGTGGGACGCCTTTGGCATCAGGCATCTTAAAACCGCCGCATATCACCTCCAATGCAATGGTCTGGTGGAAAGAATGAACCAGACTATCAAGCAGATGCTGCGACGGGCACTGGATGGAGAAATGGCAGAGTGGGACACGATGCTCCCATTTGTATTGTACGCCTGCAGAGAAAGAACACAGGTTTCATTAGGCACATCACCTTATGAATTGATGTATGGGAGATCGCCCAGAGGAGTTCTGGATATCCTGAGAGAACAATGGGTGGAACCTGTACAAAATAAAGTAGGGATACAGCAATTTTTGAGAAGTTTAAGAAGCCGGTTAAAATGGACCTCACGTTTTGCTGAAGAAAAGCTGAAGGATAGTCAGAAAAAGCAAAAACAGTACTATGACAGAGATACCAAGCCCCGATGTCTAACTGCCGGTGAGAAGGTAATAGTCTTGGTATCGGGCCCCACTCCGAAGTTTGAAGCCTGCTGGAAAGGACCTTACATAGTGGTCAAACCACTTGGTCCAGCATCGTATTTGATACGAGACACCAAGGGACATGAACAAGTGTACCACATAAATGTTCTTCGACTCTGGCACAAGAGGTTGGCCTTGGTTACGTCAGCACAGAAGATGTCTAGAATTACGTGCTGTAGTAATGATGAACATTCAGCCCATAATATTTTAAGAGGGGGGATGTGTCATGAGGCTGGTGCCAATAAAGATGCAGAGTTGAAAAGAAACTCTGTTTTTCACAGAGCTCTAGGTGTGCAATTACCTCAAAGCACAGCTAAAGGGTGCAGGAGTGATTCTACAGAAGCTAGTGAGGCTAGGAGATCTAACCAGTTGCACCTGGAGATCAGCCCGGGAGATTCAAAGGGAAGATCCCTTTATAAACAGAAGCTTAATGCTAGCAAAGCAGATGAAGACACAGACACAGACACAGATGCAGATGCAGAAGGAGAAGGAACAAGGAGTACGGCTGAAGAAGGAAGGAGAGACCTGAAAGAAGGAATCCTCCTTGAGCAAGCCCAAAAGGACAGAATTCACAGAGGTAGAGTTCAGAGGGGACAAGCTACGAGAGCCGCTGTTCAGAGGGAGTCTGCTAAAGAAAGCAGTCAGGCTGGAGGGTATGCCACTCCCTGCTTAAGCAACGTTCCTGAGTCCAAAGCTGAAAGACATATACAGAGAGCCAGAGAGCCAGGCTTGGAGGAAAGCCGGCAGGCATTGGAGTATGCTGAACAAGCTTTACCAGGTACCCAAAGAAAAGGAGTTTCTAACAGAGCTACTGTGTCACTGAAGCATAGAGCTGGAGAATCCGCACCAGGTTTTACTAAGCTTTCAGGAAGTCCAGCACTGCCCAGAAGCTACCGACAGAAAACCTGTTGCTACAGAGACGTTCATGAGAGAGAAGGCTGCAGAGCTTCAAGCTACAGAAACTCAAGGTATGAAAGTTTTATTCCTGCTAATGAAAGCTTAACTCCTAAAAGCACTGCTAAAACTAAAACTCACTTTATAAGAAGAGGAAAGAAACCAGAGTGGTTTGAAGAACTACCAAAAGACTTTAAAGCACAGTCTTATTGGAGGCAAGATACCAGAGACAGTCCATGTAAAGCTGTAACTGCCAGGGACAGCGTGTGCTCTGAGGGGGAAAGTAGTGACGCAGAATTTATGGAAGTAGAAAATGCAAACACTATTCCCATTCCTCAGGAAGAAGCTATGGATTGTAGTTTGTGTATGGCTTCTAGCCTAGAATCCATAGCCACCTTGTAAATAAGAAGAAGTCTTGTTTAATTGCTTTGCCCGGGAATGAATTGAATTCCTCCCTTTAACCTTTCAACTAATTGTGAAGATACTAACAATTGGTTTTACCTGCTTATTACTGGAGCCTTTATGAACAAAGGACATTCTTTAATTTCTAGTGTCTTAATGAACCCTTGCACAGAGGGGAAATAAAAGCCTTGTTTCCCTACACTCGTGGCTTAATCATTGAGTTCTCACAAGGAGCTGAAATACCTAAGACCAATCTCCATTTTGGCCTTAAAATACCCCACGCTCCTTGAAAATAAATATGTTGTACAGCATGCCCTTACCGCCTTTGGCCACTAGGGGAGGCCTCCACGACAACATATACAGATTGGTGTAAATTCAGTAAGTGCAGATTTGAAATGCTTAAAAGGGCCACAGGATAGGGCAGCAGCAATTGATACTTGGCAGTGAAAGCCAGGCTTGTGGAGACATTGAATTTCTGGCTGGAAATGTGGGGGAGCACATACACTTAAAGCTTATATTTTTCCTAAATGTTGGCTTTTTTATCTATCAGTATGGATTTAGTTATGTATATCCTGCTTTTGCATTCTTGGCACATGAATTTTAGTATAATCTTTACCCCCATATATTTGAGATTCTCTCCTCTTCTTTGCTTTTCCCCTTTTATGTATTCTTTTGTTTTTATAGTGTTATATTTTATGTTTTTAATCTTTTTCTTCACTTTTATCTATTTTATCTATTCAGTATTTAGGTTAATTTATTAGCCATTGATTGGTATGTAGAAATATTAATATTTGCTGCACATATAACATATAAATGCACATTGATACAACCGTTCTGCAAGGCCATGTCTACTACTTTTAAATGGCAAAGTCCTCTTCTATTATTCAAGAATTAGTCCATTATATCCAAATTCCACCTTTGTGCCTAAGACTAATCTCAAGTCTTCATTAATAATGGGAAATGAGCCTATAAAATATCTCCCAATAGAAAATACAATACAATACATTGATATCTCCTCGGCATTTGATACTGTAAACCATACCACGCTCATTTCAAGACTTTCTCAACTAGGCATCAAAGATAAAACTCTTGAATGGTTCATATCTTATTTTACTAACCGAACACAATATGTTCAAATTGACCAAAATGCATCATCCCCTTTTCCGCAAGAGCAGGGCATCCCTCAAGGTTCTGCCCTATCAGCCCTATTGTTCAATCTCTATCTTCAACCTATCTGTTCCATATTTAAACGTTTCAAAATCAATTATCACATCTACGCAGATGACATTATGTTGTACTCACCATTTGATGTGTCTAACCCAGATTACTCCAACATTTGTCATTGCCTCGCTGAAGCTGAGCTGTGGCTGAAATCTATTTACATGTCTAGTAATTGTTAAATAACCGAAGCTTTAGTTATAACAAGAAACACAAGCTTCACCCCTCCAATGGAAATCAACATTGGCAATAATTCTCTCCTGTTAAAGATGAGATCAAATACTTGGGAGTCACTCTTGATAAGACCCTCAACCTCTCCAAACATATAAAACTAACTGTAAAAACAATCTATTTCAAACTAAGGACAATCCAACAACTTAGACCATTACTAGACAACACTGATTTCAGAACCATAGTACAAACACTCATTACACCACATTTAGACTACTGTAATGGTATTCTTCAAGGGACCTCAAAGAAAAATATCCACTCACTTCAATTGGCTCAAAATGTCACCGCAAGGATTATCTCTAAAGCAAAATTAACAGATCATATATCTCCGATTCTTTATTCTCTCCATTGGCTTCCAGTATCATGCAGAATCACCTACAAATCCTTAATCAATACTTTTAAGATTTTTTAACAATATAGCTCCCTCCTTCTTATCCACTCTTATCAACATCCCGCTTGAAAACAGATCAAGAAGAAGAATTAACCTTCACATGCTACAAGTACCTGATTCTATCCGAAAAACAAGTCAAAAAACAAGCAACACAGCGTTCTCATACTTTGCTCCTATGTTATGGAACAACCTACCAGCTGAAATCAGAGAAATTAAGGATCTTCAATTATTTAGAAAAAATCTAAAAACCCACCTATTCACCCTATACTATAATAACCTCCACAAGGAAGATAACCCTAACTCAGAGAAAACTTCTGATCAGCAGTCACTCACTGACCCTACCTAGACAGGCATAAAACCCTTCACTCATTCACATTGTTCACCTAATTAAACTTTCCCTTTGAAAGCAAAATGTGAATAAGTATAATTAATGTAATATATTCCATTGCCGATGATTTACTATTGATAGCCAGTTATTTCATTGTATTATTGAGTTGCAATTTAATAGTTAAATGTTTACGTTTATAATTTTGTTCTATGTAAAAACCCTTGTTCTCTATTTACTGTTCTTTGTATTTACTGTTCTTTTACTAAAATGTTCTATGTAAAATAGTTCAAAACCTGTTCTATGTAAAATAGTTTCTAAACCCGTTCTATGTAAAATAATAGCATGCTATTATTAAATTTTGTTTACTTGTAAACCGCCACTGATCGCTGGAAGTGGCGGTATAGAAGAGATGTATAAATAAATAAAAATAAATAAATATGCTATACAGATCAAAAATAAAAATTTTCTGCCTCTGCAATCTGTAAGAAAATATGACAAGTTCTGAAAATGTAACTTTGGGTCACAGGTACTAAGCAGACATCCTGTAACTACGAAATGGGAAAACCCCTTTAGTACACCTGACCCAATTTGTTAGATATATCTTCACTCCTTCCTGATCAGTGACATCAAAACTGATGAGCAGACATTATGCATTTTCTATGCCTTGCTTGTATATCACCACTGGCCTCCACAGCTTCTTGCAAATTACTTCACATAGTCATCTCGCTGCAGCAAAAAATCTTGACATCTATATTTTTTATACACTACAGAAGTGTCATAAAGCTAATACAATTAATTTAGATACTGAAACGAAGAGGGAATGGTCTTAAGCTTGGCAGGTCTGAACTCGGATTGCTACCTTGCCATGCTGTTTCACTCCCTTGGTGTATATGCAGGTCTATATACACAGTCTACTAGATTTACAACAAAAAGAACAGATAAATAGTCCTTAAAACGGAGCTATGCTTCGAGTCCTTTAGCAGTACAAAATATCTGTTTTTAGTTTTTTTAAAACTGGTGTGGCTGCAATTATTCATTGGGCCTGTGAGCGCCGCTGTTGACTAATAAGGAAGAGAGAAAAGCAATAAAAGATCCGGCACATACTGAGCCTCGATTTCACTAGATTACGAAACCTGAAGAGAAGGATCAAACACAGGGTTTGGATTCTGAAAGGAGGCTTAATATTGTCTACCAAAGGTTGCTTTGAGATCGGTGCGCATCAGAATTACTACATTATCAAAATTTCAAAACAATTACACAAACATTTTAAGTCGTTCTCCAACTCATCTCAACAGTTACATAGGAATGGCCGCGACAGAAGCACATCGGGATTTTAAAAATGGACTATCTTGCTTTCTAATGTTTATTCTTTGGGATACGGCTTTGGGGCAGATTCGCTACTCCATTCCTGAAGAGATGCAGAAAGGTTTTTTCGTGGGAAACATTGCAAAGGATTTGAGACTGGATCTAAAGGAGCTATCGGATCGTACAACCCGCATTACTTCCAGAGGTAGGACTCAGTATTTTGCTCTTGATTTAAAAAACGGACATCTTAGCATTAAAGAGAAGATCGACCGAGAGGAAATTTGCAAAGGGGTTAGTCAGTGCCTGATAAACCTAGAGATAATTGGGGAAGACATGATAAAAATGCATGCAGTCGAAGTTCTAATTCAAGATGTAAATGATAATTCCCCCACGTTCCCTAATGAGGAAACAGTGTTAACGATCAGTGAAAGCACAGCACCGGGAGCGCGTTATCTCCAACAGGACGCGGAAGATCCAGATATGGGGACGAATTCTCTCCAGAGCTATCAACTCAGCAACAACAAGTACTTTACTTTGGATACACAAACAGGAGATGATGGTGTGAAATACGCAGAGCTCGTTCTACAGAAAGCTCTAGACCGGGAAGAACAGGCAGTTCACCATCTCACGCTCACAGCCACTGACGGAGGGGATCCAGTTCGATCTGGCACTGCACAAATCCACGTCATTGTTCTGGATGCGAATGACAATGCTCCCGTTTTTAATCAATCCGTGTATAAAGCAGAGGTTTTGGAAAACGTGCCTATGGGTACCGTGGTAGTTACACTGAATGCTACTGACAAAGATGAAGGAATACATTCAAAAATAGCTTATCTGTTTAGAAAAATTACAGACAGGACCTCACAACTATTCCAGCTTAACTCTAAAACTGGTGCAATATCAGTTGTGGGAGATTTGGACTTCGAAGAGTCTGAAGGATATGAAATGGAAGTACAGGCAAATGATGGTGGGGGTCTTTCTGCTAGGTGCAAAGTTTTAATCCAGGTTATTAATTTAAATGATAACGCCCCAGAACTTACCGTCACATCCCTCTTCAGTCCAGTAGCAGAGGACAGTCCTCCGGGAACAGCCGTTGCACTATTAGAAGTGCAAGACCGAGACTCGGGAGACAATGGTCGTGTAACATGTTCCCTCTCCAGCAATTTACCATTTCAACTTAAGAAGTCTTATGGCAACTTTTACAGTTTAGTAACGAACAAAAATCTTGATAGGGAGCAAGTCTCCGAATATAACATAACCGTAAGAGCCAAGGATAAAGGAACACCCCCTCTGTCTACAACCATAAACCTTCTACTGCTCGTTTCTGACAAAAATGATAATGTGCCTACGTTTGATCAGTCATTTTACACAGTTTATCTAAGAGAAAATGTACCTGCTGGATCCTCCATTTATTCTACAAAGGCGACAGATCTGGACTGGGGTCAGAATTCTAGAATTACTTATTCTATAATCGAGGGTCAGCTCGGTAAAGCTCCTCTATCTTCCTATGTATCCATTAACTCGGAGATTGGAGTAATATATGCACTACGATCATTTGATTACGAACAATTCAGAGATTTTCAAATCCAAGTGAGGGCTGAAGATGGAGGTTCCCCATCTCTCAAAAGTAATGTCACCGTTCATATCTTTATTTTAGATCAAAATGACAATTCTCCTGAAATCTTATACCCTTCACTTCCTACCGATGGTTCCACTGGTGTAGAGTTGGCACCTCGTTCCTGTGATCCAGGCTATCTGGTAACTAAGGTGGTAGCTGTTGATGCAGATTCTGGACAAAATGCCTGGCTCTCTTACATTCTAGTCACATCTACAGAGCCGGGGCTGTTCACGGTTGGACTTCATACTGGAGAAATCAGAACAGCCCGTCCCTTTATAGACAAACACGCCATCAAGCAAACTCTGGTGGTTTTAGTGCGGGACAATGGTCAACCTGCCCTGTCTGCCACGGTTACTGTGACTATTATGGTGACAGACAGTATCCAGAACCTTCTTTCCGATATGAGCAGCCTTTCCTCCCCCTCCTCACACTCTGAGTCCAACCTCACCCTGTATTTGGTAATCGCTGTTGCTACTGTATCTTGTCTCTTCTTTATTTTCATCATATTACTTCTAGCCATCAAGTTCCGTAAATGGAAGGAATCTCAGCTCTTTGAGTCTTCCAGTGTTAATTTCAGTGCTGTTCCCACCTCTCAGTATGTAGGTGTAGATGGTGTCAAAGCATTTCTTCAGACTTATTCTCAGGATCTTTGTATAACCACAGACTCTGGAAAGAACCAGTTTACATATCCCAATTCAAACCAATCAAATACCTATGATGTCTATCAAGAGTCCGAGAAACAAGCAACAATGTTAATTGCTGAAGCCCTGGATATGAATAACGAGGAGCAAAACCTCTTTCAGGTAAGCTAATGTTTTGCAGTTATTTAAAAACTGGTGTGTTTGCGTATGAGAGGAGGTACATTTTCTTATGGTCTACTTGTAAGAGGAAAAAGTGTAATAATTAAAATTCTGTCATATCAACCGTACTGCACTACAGAAAAGATAGTGGAAAGATGCATTATTAAAAGCGAAGTTGGCCACATCGGAAATATAGGACAGGTAATAACAGGAAGCGAAACCAAAAATCTTGGTCTGGATTTCAGTGTTGCATATCAGTTGCTTCTTCTATAGATAAAATAGAGCAAACTAAGCTTTTCTGGTGTTCCATTAGGAAGAGATATAGCCCTAAACATTTGCCTTCTTTTTCTACATTGGAACATAACAAAGAAGCTGGCTTGAAGGTCAAGAAATCAATCTTATTTGTCCCTACTTGTTTTCGCACCTTAGTTTCTGACCTGTTGATAATAGCGTGTATTTAATAAAATGAGCGCAAAGGACGCAAGTCCTATTCTATGATGCTTCAGTCTCCTGTATCCGCGAAGGTTACTTGCTGACTCGGAGTTGCGCAGGTACACGTTTTACTAAGCCCCTCCCCCGACACAAAATGAGAGGAAGCCTTATTGAATCAGGCCTTAAGTGTTGCTTTACTAAAAAGAAGTAAAGTTGAAGAATGATTTTCTTGCATTGTAAGAGGTATCTATTTAATGCATATAACATCGAATATATTCGCTGCCACTTACTCCTGCAAGGTGTTGTGAACTCTTAATACATATGTTACAGTATAAGGCTTATTTCCGGCAGCTCCTTAACAAACGATGTTTCGCTAATAAACGTTTCACTTTGTTCAACAGTAGACTTACTCCTCATTATTCCACTGTATACCATAGATTGCCTCTCTCTATGGTATTCATTATTTACTGATTGCATAGTGTTCAACACAGGTTATTTACAAAGAAGTTGAAATATCAATGGTCATTTACCGGATTTAAAAAAAATTGAGTTAAACAAAGTGTATAGTATTTAGAAAAAAATGTCTACCAGAAGCAAATTTAACGATTCTCTAAATAATTCATTTTTGTCATTGATGGTATCACTGAGATCATTGAAGTTATTCATTTTCCATTGTAATATAAAATGCTTTATTCGATATGCCTCTTTCCCAAATATCCCATGTCGATTTTATTTTAATATCTATGATATACTGTTCAGATGTGGCAAAAAAAGAATAGAATTCTACAGATGATCAGTTGAAATCACTATGAACCACAGGCCTTCTGCCGGCCTACAGACACATTGACCCACCCACACTTTTTCGGTATAGGTGTAAACTGAAACTTTGGAGCAGCATCTGCCAATATCACAATCCTAAAACAATTCTGCTGTGACGATTAGTACAATAGTCCCATACTGGCGTAAATCGTGATATACAATCGTTCATCTTAGCAATGTGAACTACTAATGCAATTCAGTATTAATAGCTTTACAAGGCACCATCGCTGCTCGGCGAGAATAGGGCGTATTTAGTCTGTGAGGCCAAATGCTGCATTCGGATACTGCAGAGTATTTTATGCCAGCAATACTGAGTTTTAAGAATACTTAGCTTTTTCCTAGAAGACCAGATTCAGACTACAACACCTTTCCATTTAAGAGCAGACTACTGCGATTCTACTACTCTTACATTTCATTTTTGGATTGAGGATATTGTAGGTGGCAATCATAACAACTGGAATAAGGCATGACATATTCGTATACTTATAAAAGATACCTTTTGCTTAATATATTAGTTGGATTTAACAGGAAGATTGGATGCATCTGCGAAAAAAATGTATTTTTATTTCTTTCCAAACGAGAAGTTTTCTAAAACTGTCAAATTGATTTGGAGGATGAATAGAATTATCTTGATTTCAAGTAGCTGCAGTTCTCGATTTAGCCTCAGTGTGTCGCTGTTGGCCAATGCGGAGCAAGAGCTGGCGCCGGAGATCCATTGGAACCTCCTTCCGTGTATTTCCGGTCAGAGAAGAAACCCTTCAAGCTGCGATAATCGCGCGATTAAACCAGCAGAAAGAAAAGCATCGTCTACTACTTCATCATCGAAAGAGGTGGATTTAAATTTCTATTTTAAAGAATGACTTTATCTGTCTGAAGAATATTTCGGTTACTGATTTTGCTCAGACGCCTGGAAATCTAGGATCCGACCATGGCAGTGCTGCTCCTAAAACAAAGGGAGGCTGAATGGGGAGTCAGACGGCAAGTAGTATTTTCCTTTCTATTTTGCCTCTGTGGGGCAGTTTCTGAAAAGATCCATTATTACATTCCTGAAGAAATGGAAACGGGTTCATTTGTGGGAAATCTCGCAAGTGATCTGGGTCTGAATTTAAAAGACTTTTCAAATCGAAGGTTCCGTATGGTTTCAAATGCTAAAAAGCAATATTTCACAGTAAATTCAGAAAATGGAAACTTATATGTAAATGACAGATTAGATAGGGAAGAAATGTGTGGCGAATCCATCAGTTGTGTGGTCAATATTGAAACAATTGTTGAAAATCCTCTGAATGTCTTTCACATCGCGGTGGCAATCCTAGATATTAATGACAATGCGCCGAGTTTCTTCAAGAATAACATTGAACTTGAAATCATTGAGTCTATGTCACCAGGGGCGCGTTTCCCTCTAGGAAATGCGCGAGATCCCGATGTTGGAACCAATTCGGTGCAGAATTATCACATCACTCCCAATCAGTATTTTGTAATGGAAGAGAAAGAAAACGCTGATGGAAAGAGATATGTAGAACTAGTGCTGGAAAAACCTCTTGATAGGGAGGAGCAAAATACTTTTAATTTTATTCTCACTGTTTCTGATGGGGGAGATCCAATCAGAACTTGCATTGCTCAGATTAATATTAAAATTATAGATATAAACGATAATTTGCCCACTTTTACTCAAAACATTTACAAAGCAGCCCTAAAAGAAAATACTCCAGTAGGTTCCACAGTTCTTCAAGTTAAAGCCAATGATAATGACGAAGGTTCAAATGCACAAATTACATATTCTTTCCAAACAATGCCGGGCAGTGCTGTTCATATATTCAGCCTTGATTCTAGAAGTGGAGAGATTACAGTTACTAGGCACCTGGATTTTGAAGAAATAAGATCTTTCCAAATGGATGTGGGAGCAAAGGATGGAGGTGGCCTGGCTTCCCACTGTACTGTCATCATTGAGGTTCTTGATGAGAATGATAATGCACCTGAGATAACTCTTACATCTCTTTCCACCACAATTCCTGAAGACTCTCCTCCTGGAACAGTGGTTGCATTAATCAAAGTCTATGACCAAGATTATGGAGAAAACAGTGAAGTCACTTGCCACATCCAAGGTGATTTTCCTCTCAAGATAATATCATCTTCAAGTAATTACTACAAGATTTTAACTGACAGTGCCCTAGATAGAGAAATAACCTCAGCATACAATGTTACGATTGTAGCAACAGACAAAGGCTATCCTCCTCTTTCCACTAAAAAAACAATTCAAATCCAGATAACAGATATTAATGATAACCCACCAGTTTTTCAGCAAATGTTTTACATGGTTTATGTTCAGGAAAATAATTTATCAGGAGCTTCCATTTTCAAGGTAAATGCTTGAGACCCGGATTTTGAGTATAACTCTAGAATCACTTATTCCATAGTGAACAGTAATACTGAGTTGTTATCTTTGTCTTCCTACTTCTCCATCAACTCATTGACTGGGATCATCTATGCTCAGCGCCCTTTTGACTATGAGCAATTCAGGGAGTTCCAATTCCAAGTGAAAGCACAAGATAGTGGATCCCCATCTCTTAGCAGGAATTGCACTGTGAAAGTGTTTATTGTAGACTGTAATGATAATGCTCCAAATGTCCTGTACCCGTCAGTTGGATCTGATGGCTCTGGATCATTTGAAATGGTTTCTCCTTCTACTGATAGAGGTTCTCTAATTACAAAAGTGGTGGCTGTGGATGCTGATTCTGGACACAATGCTTGGCTGTCTTATCAACTGCTCCAGACTACAGAACCAGCACTGTTTAATATCGGAATCCACACTGGGGAAATAAGGACATCTCGGGTCTTCATGGACAAAGATGCTCTGAAGCAAAAATTGATCATCTTGGTGCATGATAACGGAAAACCATCTCTTTCAACAACTGTTATCATGAACATAATATTTGCTGAAAACTTCCAAGAGGTTCTCCCAGAATTAAGCAACCAATTGACAGACTTGAAAAATGAATCTGAAATTAATTTTTACTTAATAATATCTTTAGCTTTGATATTATTTTTGTTTCTTGTGACTATTTTGCTGCTATTAATGAAGAGCTGCATAAGATCAAGGAAGCCAAGAGTTCTTCAGTGCTTAGGGTCAGATACTTACTCCAGACCTGCTTCTGGCTACCCTCCGTACTTCAATGATGGAACTTTACCTTACAATTACCAGCTTTGCACTGCAACAGAGTCCGGAAAGAATGAATTCTCTTTCCTGGAACCAAATATTGAAAGATTGGATGGCATCATATTTAATGACAACAGAGCAACAGGGTACATGAGCAAAGAACATATCACTGGCAGTTCTGATATTGACACATTTCAAAAGGTAAGCTAGTTTCTTAGGTGCACATTAATATTTCTATTAATTTTTAACTGCTGATGCTTCTTATACTTCATCTAAAATCTTTGTTCTTAAATACGTGACAAAATGCTGAAAGTTGACAAAATAAAACAAAGGAGCATCTTTACAAAATGATGCTAACTGCAGAAAGCATGTCATGCTAACATTTAGCACAGGGCCCTGTGCAGGAAATACTATGTTAAGCAGCACACAAATGGACAGAGGGAGGGCAGATGGAGGGTGTAATGTGAGTATTGAAGGCACATTGTGGTTAGTATTAGCATTTTGGCCATGTGCTAACCATGATTGCGGATGTTAGTCTGCATGCACTTAATGCCACCTCAATGCATGGTATTAGGTGCACTTGTATGTTGGGTTACCCTGGTGTTGCACATTAGTAGATCACCAATGGCAGGGGATGGATGCACCTCCCCCCCCCCCCCCCACACACACACTCCCCATGAAGTTAGCATGGGCCTCTGCAGTGGTTTTGTGGTCTGATATGTCATAATGACACTCTTCTTTGTAAATATGTTCCAAAGCAATTGTCTTTCTGAATATATTTCCTCAGTTATGAAAACTTTGGCAAAAGAGAGATATTGAAATTAGAAATAGAGGGCTTTACATTTTAGAGGTCTATGAGATTCAACTGACAAAATTTCCCCAAATAATTATTTCTTCTTCAGTATTATAGCAGCTGCATTCTTGATTTGGTTTGTTTTGGATTTTGAAATGCAGTTAAATATGAATGAAAGTAATATTGATATAACTCAAATAAAATAATTGCATTAAAATGATTCCAAGAAACATGACATTGATAATTTAATCAAATGGTGCCCTTCCATGAAATCTTCAAATCAAGGAATTGAATAATAATAAAAAAAATGTTATTATTACAAAGAAATAATGCTTTTTTCTGCTTCCACTGAATATTAATTTATAAACAGCTAATCACTTCTGAGAAGAGTTACATCTCAGGTACTGAAAGTGCGTATTTTGACATATAATACGTTTTCTTTTTTGAAGGTAAAGAACACCAGGACTCGGGTTCTACATACACTTTGGAAGATTAGCAAACCTTTATTAAAACCTCCAAGGAGACCCGATGGGGTCAGTAATTAAACTCCACAGTTGGTGCTGGAATCCAGATATCCTCCAGTACTAAATATCTGGGTTCAGGGCTCACTGCCATTGTGGTCTGTATTCCAGTGATATTCAGCTGCAACACAGATAGCAAAACTATAAAAAGCCTTTTTCTGGCCTAACTTTATGCAGCCATTTAACCGTTTAGTGGACTGATAACACAGGTACACTACCAAAAAACTGCCTCCAGTTTTGCAACTGATTCCTATAGATTTTGGGGTGCTAAATCCAGGAAAAATAGCCAAAATGTTCCATCACGTCACGTTTTCTTGCAAAATTAGATTTCTTACCCATATAAGGAATGTTCACATAATTTCTTTTTAGCCGACTGCAGTTTATTTTCTTGGCCCAAATAGAGGTTGTAATGGTTTAACTAACTAGAACACTCCCTCATGATATTTTAGAGTGTTTTGTATTCATTTTATACATTAATAGGACAATTGGGAGGCGGGGGGCTAAATCCAGTACTCGCGCTGGCGCATGTTCTTTCCTGTTCGCCTCGCCTCGTTCGCTTCTCGCTCAAACACGGTGGTTGCGACATGAACGTTTCCTGTCAAATTTCAGTTTCTTGCAAGTTCTTATTACCTTTTGTTTGCTCAGTTCGTAATCCAGCTTTAATTCGAAGTGGTTCACTACAGTTGTAGTTTGCAGTGCTGTGTATTTGTGATGGCTCACAGAGCCAGAGGTTCGTCAACTCTCCACCGGACAGTTTTTGTTTTATTTGTGGGGAATATACCGTGAAAAAGCGGCAGAGGAACATTTCTGCATTTATTAATGTATATTCGCCTATTTCGGTTTGGAAGTTAGGCGATCAAGACAAACCGTGGGCTCCTCACAAAGTGTGCAAGACATGTGAGGAAGATCTACGCTTATGGATGAAAGGTAAAAACAAGCATTTCGTTTCAGAATACCTATGATGTGGCGTGAAACAAAGAGACCACAGCATTGACTGCTATTTTTGCTCTTGCATTGTGAAGGGATACACACTTAAAAAATAAGAACATAATAAGTTACCCCAACCTTCCCTCAGCAATTAGGCCTATGCCTCATAGCAACGAAGTACCTGTGCCTGAACCACCAAAATCTTTGGATCATATTTGTGTGGACGGTTCTGATCATGATGAGACTCATCAGATGGCTTTTCCCGATGAGTCCAGTACTTCCGAGTTTGAAACTGAACCAGATCCGAAACCTGAACTTTTCTCTCAAGCTGAATTGAATGATTTAGTCCGGGATTTAGGACTCCCAAAAGATGCTGCCCAACTGCTAGGTTCTCGGCTTAAACAGAAAACTCTATTGTCACCAGGAACAACTTTTTATTGGTACCGCAACCGCGCGAGACACAATTTTTGAAGTATTTTCAGCAAAGAGGAAGATTTGGTATTTTGCAACGATATATACGGAGTGATGGAAAAGTTTTCAAACTCAAGTATGATCCTGCTGAATGGCGGCTGTTCATTTATTCGTCAAAAGACAGCATAAAAGGTGTTCTTCTTCATAATGGCAACACATTCGCTTCAGTTCCTATTGCTCACTCTGATTCTCCAAGAAAATAACGAGAATTTGGCCCTGATTCTTCAGAAGAGTCGGTATGATCATCATAAGTGGATGATTTGTGGAGACTTTATAATTCTATCCATGCTATTAGGGCAGCAATCCGGTTTCACCAAATATCCCTGCTTCCTTTGCTTTGTGGATAGCCGGGCCCCGCGACCTACACTGGGGGAAAAAAGACTGGCCAATTCGGGAGTTATTTGAGACCCGGTGAGAAAATGATCTTCATTAGAGCTTGGTACCTCATCGTGATAAAATTCTATTACCATCTCTCCACATTAAGTTGGGTCTCATTAACAATTCATCAAGTCCCTTTCCAAAAGATGGTGAAGTGCTTTCGGTACCTTTGCTCAAAGTTCCCCCGACTTTCTGAAGCAAAGCTAAAGGAAGAGTGTTTTGTTGGCCCTGATATAAGGAAACTCATTTCAGATGGAGCATTCGCTGAAACGATGTCTGAGAAGGAAAAAGAAGCCTGGGATTCCTTCAAGGATTTGTTCTCAAATTCTTGGGGAACAGGCGGATGAGAACTATAA
Organism: Ichthyophis bannanicus; assembly: GCA_033557465.1. Lineage (NCBI taxonomy): Eukaryota > Metazoa > Chordata > Amphibia > Gymnophiona > Ichthyophiidae > Ichthyophis > Ichthyophis bannanicus. Next base: position 84,866,236 of record CM066050.1, on the reverse strand, counting down.
GGATATTGTTGCCAGGATGCTCAATGCCTTCAAAGAACAAGGCTGTAACATGAGCCTGAAAGTCCATTTCTTGCACTCCCATGTGAACTACTTTCCCGAAAACCTTGGGGGCGTACAGTGAAGAACAAGGTGAAAGGTTTCACCAGGACCATCAAGGACGCAGAGAGAAGGTACCAAGGAAGATGGAACACCACTATGATGGCTGATTTCTACTGCTGGTTTGCTGCTGCGGGAAACCCCAGATGAAAAATACGCCAAGCAGCTCTCACCAAGAGAGCATTCGGGGGAAGAAGAAACGGGCCCACCAGGATATTGAATGAACCAAGAATGACTTTAAAATCTAAACTGTGTTTGTTTTTTACTAAACTTTGAAATAAAAATTTGCTAGTTATTACCACAGTGTCGGATCTCATTTATTAGAATTTTATATTTTCACACCATCGGGTTTGTCTTCATGTATTGCAATGGTGCGGTTTGCGTTTCTATTCTTACATACATACCTGTAACAACATTTTTTTGCACATTTCTTTGCTTTGCTTTGTGTCTAACCTCGCTCTTATATGCTCAATGTTTGTGCACATGTATGTGGCTGTTTTAAGTGCAGACAATTTTTGCTACCATCACAGTGTGTTTTGTTGACATTACTCTATTCTTTGTGCTGCCTTGTTACAATTTTCTTTATTCTTATTTGAATAACTACTAAACAATTAGTATAAAGAATTCATCCAAGAAACGTTTATCTCGATCGCACTCAATCTGAAATGTTCACCTCAAACTGCTAACCCAATGTAGCAAAGAATCTGTACGTGATGGAGCAAATTGGTTACCAGATTTGGATTCCGCGCACCAAAAAACGTAAAAATCAATCGAAACATTAGAGGCAGTTTAAAAAAAAATTTTTTTAGTGTACCTGTGTAATCATTGCTAACTGGATATGACTGGGACCACCCTAACCCTGCCCACTCTCCGGACAGTGCCGTGGTAGTTAGAGGGAATATTCAATGGCACTGTCGGGGATTTCACAGTAAAGAAGGCTTGCGACACTTTGGCCCCCATTCAGCGGAAAATATTCAAATCAAACAAAGCAAATTCCTGATATCATGGGCATCTGCATCAATTTAAGAAGCAGCTGTGCAGTGAAGAGCGAGCCTAGGGGTTAGGTAAATCACCATCTAGTTTAGCTTATTTCAAGGACATATCACTTTTATATTCCTAAGGCTATGAAAGCCTACTAGTCCCAAAGTATCCAAAAATGCACAAATCCAGCAAAATAATTATTTAAGATTGTGGCAGAATATCAAACTTGTATCTCTAGCAATACCATGACACTTAGAGCAGAGGATTTTGCCTTCTTTTTTGTATCAAAAGTGCAAAGGATACACAACCTGTTACTCACTTCTACGAGTGTTCAACCAATGGTCTCCCCTCCCTTTATTTCAATGCAATCCACTTTGACTCCACTCTGTCTCCTTCTATTTTATCTCAAGTTAGCTTATGAGTCTCAGTTAATCCTGTCACCCAATTTTAATTGGAAATGATTCTCACTCAACTTCACCGTACAACTTCATCTCTTGACACCCCCCCCCCCCCCACACACACACACACTTTCTTAGTGTACTTAAAATCCCATTTGTAATCTCACTATCCTTTTATTCTTCTGATAGTGAATTCATGTCTAACATCAACAGTTCTTCTGAATGCCTGGAAATGTGCTTTAATCAAACCTATTTTACAAAAAGGTTCCAAATACACAAATCTTCCTGATAACTACTGTATAGACCCATTTCCTCACTCTCTCTCTTAAACAAGATTGTATTTAAAAGACAGCACTTACACCATTAAGGGATTTTATGCTGTCACTTGGTTTGCAGCTTGTTGTGCTGTGAGACTTGTGTGCATCAGTGATGCTGAGAGCCAAGATAGACAGGTCTCAGCTGAGATGCCAGACTAAGACAAACTACCCATCTGGGCAGCTGCAGAATGGGGCGGGGTTGTAAGCAGAGGATCATATTCCTATGTCAAATGCAACAACACTGGAATTAGTCATAAAACAAATTGCACTGTAGTGCTTGAAAATGAGAGCCCCAGGTTGAAAGGCACTCAAATGGCTACTGGAGATGAGCTGAAGATTTCTCAGAGTAAAGCCAGCATTTATGATGTTGTAGGATCTACTTATGTAGCTGCGCATGAAAAGAGAGTCAGAAGTTGCAAAGATATCTTACATATTTGGACATGGAACGTATGAAGCATCAACCAAGGGAAGTTGGAGGTGGTCAGGAATGAAATGTGATGTGTACAACTCGATCTGCTGGTTGTCAGTGAACTGAAATGGACTGGCTTTGGGCACTATGCATCTGATGATCATATTGTTTACTTTGCTGGAAATGAAAGACAAAGAAGAAATGGTGTTGCATTTATAGTTAAGAAGAAACTTGCAAGAACTGTAATGAATTACAATGCAGTCAGTGAACGCTTAATTTCTATTTGTCTAAGAGGAAAGCCCATCAACACAACTATAATTCAGGTATATGCCCCAACAACAGCTGCATAAGAGGAGACGTTGATGAGTTCTATAAACAAGTACAAGCTGAAATTGACAGAACATGCATACAGGATATCCTAATAGTCATGGCTGACTGGCATGCAAAAGTTGGCAACAAAGAAGAAGGCATAGTGGTTTGAAAATATGGATTTGGCAACAGAAGCAAAGCTGGAGAAAGGCTGATAGAATTCTGCAAGACCAATGATCTATTCATCTCATACACATTCTTCCAGCAACACAAGTGCCGACTGTACACGTGGACTTCACCCAATGGATTGTACAGAAATTAAATTGACTATATCCGTGGAAGACAATGATGGAAAAGCTTGATAACATCAACAAAGACAAAACCTGGAGCTGACTGTGGTATAGATCACCAACTACTAGTATGCAAATTCAAGCTAAAGTTGAAAAGAGCAAGCCATTCATGAATGTATCAAAATATGACTTTGAGAATATACTACTGGAATTTAAAGACTGCCTGAGAAATTGATTTGCTGCTTTAGATACAAATGACAGAGTTCTAGAAGCATTATGGGATGACATCAAGAAGGTGGTGTTGGAAGAAAGCGATAAGTCTTTACATAAGGTGAAAAAGAAAAACCAGACAAAATGGATGATTGAAGAAACTCTGAAAATTGTTCACAAATGCAGAGAAGCTAAAGCCAGAGGAGAAAGAGAGGCAACCACAGAACTCATAGATTTCCAACATGCAACAAGATAAGACAAGGAAAAGTACTACAAACGATACATGCAAGGAAATAGAATCAGAAGCTATTATAGGAAGAACAAGATCGTCTTTTCTAAAGCTATGAAAGTTAAGGAAAAAATTCCAGCCTCTAAATCGAATGCTACAAGATGCTCAAGGAGCCATGTTGAATGATGCTGAGAAGATTAAGAAAAGGTGGAAAGAATATACAGAGTCATTATACCATAAAGGTCAAGTTGGCTGTTTCAACCTATCCCTTATAATAGGAACCATTGGTGATGAAAGAAGGTGAAGCAGCATTGAAAGCCTTATCAAAGAACAAAGCACCAGGCATTGATGGCATTCCCACTTAAGTATTACAGCAATTGGATGAAACTGTTATCATACTTACAAGGCTCTACCAGAAAATTGGAAGACAAATTCATGACCAGCTGACTGGAAAAGATCTGTGTTTATACCAATACTGAAGAAAGGTGATCCAACTGACTGTGGAAATTATCACACAATCATTCTGATCCCACATGCAAGCAAGATTCTACTCAAGATCATTCAGCAGAGATTATAACCATACCTTCAACGAGAAGTGCCTGAAGTGCAAGCAGGATTCAGGAAAGGGTGAGGAATGTGAGACATTATCGCGGATGTGAGATGGATCCTTGAAAAGACAAAAGAATACCAAAAGGATATCCATATGTGTCTTATTGACTACAGCAAGGCTTTTGACTGTGTAAACCCTGAGAAACTCTGGGCCACATTAAGAAGCATGGGTATTCCAGAACATCTGATCATTCTCTTGCACAACCTTTACATTGATCAAGAAGCAACAGTGAAAATCGAACTAGGAGAAACAGAATGGTTTAAAATCAGCAAAGGTGTACAACAAGGTAAAATACTTCCCCCCCCCCCCCCCACACACACACATCTTTAATTTATATACAGAACAAATCTTCAGAGACTCGGTGTATGAAGACAACTGAGATGTGAAGATTGGTGGAAGACTCATCAACAACCTTCGGTATGCTGATGATACCACATTACTGGCTGAAAGTGAAGATGATCTGAAACATTTGCTTCTCAAGGTCAAGGAACATAGTCTTAAAATAGGCCTGCACCTTAATGTAAAGAAGACAGAGATCATGACAACAGGTAAAATCAATAACTTCATCATTGATGGAGAAGAAATTGAAATCGTGGACAACTTTAACCTACTTGGATCAACTATCAGTAAAGAAACAACAAGCATTCAAGAAATCCAATGATGCATTGCTCTTGGCAGAATGGCTATGAAGGACCTAGACAAGATTTTCAAAAGCAGAGATGTCTCTTTCCATACAAAGATTTGACTTGTTCAAGCCATGGTATTTTCAATCACATCAAATGGATGCGAAAGTTGGACAGTGAAAAAGATAGACAGGAAGAAAATTGATGCCTTTGAATTATGGTGCTGGCAGCGAATACTGCATATACCATGGACTGCCCAAAGAACAAACCAGTCAGTACTAGAGGAGATCAAACCTAAGCTTTTTTTAGAAGTTCAGATGACTAGACTTTGACTTTAATACTTTGGACACATCATGTGAAGAGAGAGAACATTAGAGAAAGGCATCATCATGCTTGGCAAGGTAGAAAGTCAACGCAAAAGAGAAAAGCCAGCAATGAGATGGATCAATACAATAACAGCAGCTACGGGTGCCAGTCTGTCATCAATGAGCCGCCTAACTGAAACCGCATACAATTTAGGGCAACTATCCAGAGGGTCACCATGAGTCGACACCGACTCAACAGCACTTAACTACAACAACAACAACAAGGGATTTCATAGAGAAAAAAACCCCTCTTTTGCATCCATGACAAACTGGCTTTAGAGCATTACATAATATGGAAACCTGTTTAACTTTTATGTTAAATGAGATACATAGATTCTTGAACTGTGGTAAGAACACACTCATCATATTACAGGATCTTTCAGCAGCCTTCGACTTCATTGACCATAATCTTTTTCTCAATCATCTGACAGATATTGGCCTGGCAGTTTTAGTCATTGAATAGTTTAACTCATTTCTAATTGATTGCTCCTTCACGGTAACTACCAGCTCGGACACCTCTTCTTATTACTTGATCTGTGGTGTCCCTCAAGGCTTGATTCTATCTCCCTCCTATTTAATATTTTTCTTTCTCTGTTAGCACTGATAATCCAATCACTAGAAGTCTCAGCTCATTTCTTTGCTGATGACATTCAGTTAGTAGCATTTCTTGATCCTTGTGCCCCAAATCTTCATCCCCTAAACACTTGTCTAGTAGACATTGCTCAATGACTGGAGGCCAACCTTCTGAAATTAAATCACTTGAAATACAAGGTGATGTAGATAACTAGTCACCCTTCCCAATCAGTTCTTGCCCCTAATCTGGCAGGTTCCACTTTTCCTCTGGTTACAAGTCTGAAGATTTTAGGTTGCTATTTTGAGTTTTTATTATCCTGCAAGGTTCAGATTTTGGAAACAGCTAAATTATGCATCTTTGATCGCTGAACCATTTGGGCAATTTGGCAATAACTTGATAAATGAGCTTTGACCATCTTGGTTATATCTTAAATTATTAGCCATTTGGATTATGGAAACCCATATAACCATCTATCCCTTCTGACCATTAAACATCTTAAATGAACTCAAAATGCAGTCATTAAATTAATAACGCTCTCGGAGAAATCGGATCATATTACCCCTCTTTCGAAAACTCATAACTGGCAGCATCAAAATTCTCTTGTTGACCCATAAGGCATTCCACACTGGCCTTCCCTTCTATATAGCTGATTCCCTGAGTCTTTACACTCCTACCAGATCCCTATGTTCACAGAACCCAAATAGGCTAAGTGGCTCCTCCAATAGCCTTGTCCACCATGAATCAACATGTCAGTATGCTTTTTATTTCCTGGCTCCCATCCTTTGGAACTCCATCCCCTTCTACATCAGATTAGATTCCTCACTAAAAACCTTTAAGAAAAACCTTAAGATATGTATTTTTTTAACTGGAATTTGGGGTAGACTAGCCTGATTGGATGGTGGGATTCAGACCATGACTCACCTCATCTCTTTGTTTCTTTTCCCTCTTTATCATTCTTAACTAATTCTTTCATATTCTTCTCCTTTCCTATTTTATCTCCTTTCAATGGATTAAGGTTTCCAAAAATAATGAGAAAAATTCAATTGGTTCACAGACTGCTTCCTGATTATTAATTTGGACAAATGGTCCCTTCATTTAATCTGCTGGTAGGACTCTTCATTAATTATTTTCACTGCACAATATTGTATGTGGTTTATTGCCATGAAATAAATTGATGGTCCCTTTTTGCAGGCTATTGCCTTATTGAACTTTCTTATCATGCTTTTTGCTTTAGGTGTTGGGTTCTACTAGTTACTTTGTCCCTTTTCTGGACCCAGCATATGTATCCTTCTCCACACATGCCATGAGCTCAACCTCCAGCTCCCGAATGTTCTTTCCTCTTCACCCGGCCTCCTGACTTGGCTTGCATTACTCTCCTGTGTTATACCTTTATCTGTCAATGGTGGCTCACTAGTTACTATTTCCAGTTGCTCTGCTTCTTTCAGCATCTTTCTTCTGGTGCCCCTTTTGGATCACCTCTTTCTCTTTCTCTTTCTGTACCATCTCTTCTTCTGGTTCTGCTTTCCAGACTTCTTCTTTCTCCTTCTCGTTCTGCCTTTTTCTCTGGTGCTCAATTACTGGCAGATGACAGATGCACTTACATGGAACTGAAGGCAGGAAAAGGTATACCTGTGCCAGAATTCTTCAGATACAGGGGAATAAGATATCTATAAGTCAGTTATTTAGAAACCTTAGGTATAAATAGCACACAGGCAAACACCTTTTTGAGTGGAAAGATGGACATTGTTTCTTTTGAAAGTTTTCAAAAAGTAAAAGTAGTACTGCTTATAACATGTTATGAACAAAAACTGTAACAGCAAATCTTAAGTCAGTGGAAAGAGATGATATATTGCTGGGGGTCAAACAGGGTCTGTATTGTTGCTGTAGGAAGGAAAAATGAGCAAATTCTATATTCCTGGAATTTTTTGTCTGTGGTCTCTTTTTTATGATTATATGTTTGTTTGATTTTTTTACTAAGGCCTGTTATTGTAGGCAGGGACCCAGGGCAAGTTGGATGGGCTGAATGGTGCATATCTGCTGGCATCTGCTATGTTATATACATTAATGGATTACAAATATTTTCAACAATTTGATAGTCTCACATTCTGTACATGCAAACTACTTCAATATTGTATGTGAAGAGCAGTATAACAGATTGTAAATGAACAATAAACATACTGAGCCCAATATTCAAAGGCATTTACACAGTTTACAGACCTCTAAACAGTATAAGTGCTGCTTAGAGGAATATTCAGCGAAATTAACATGGTTAGTGCCGTTAAATATCCTTGAGTAATTCCGCTACATGCTGCAATGCTAACTATGTAGCTTCAGGACATGTTGTGGGCATTGCAAGGCAGAGAGGATGTGGCACCCGTTGCTAAGTGCCCCTGCCCGGTTAGAGACACGCAGGTAAAGATAGTCCAGATTTGCTATACCTACTTTACCCATGGGAGCGAACCAGGCGGTGGCTCGATATCGCCCCTGCCCGGTTAAAGACATGCAGGTAAAGATAATCCAGATTTGCTACACCTACTTTACCCATGGGAGCAAACCAGGCGGTGGCTCGATATCGCCCCTGCCCGGTTAGAGACATGCAGGTAGAGATAGTCCAGATTTTCTACACCTACTTTACCCATGGGAGCGAACCAGACAGTGGCTCGATATCGCCCCTGCCCGGTTAGAGACATGCAGGTAAAGATAGTCCAGATTTGCTACACCTACTTTACCCATGGGAGCGAACCAGGCGGTGGCTCGATATCGACCCTGCCCGGTTAAAGACACGCAGGTAAAGATAGTCCAGATTTGCTTCACCTACTTTACCCATGGGAGATAACCAGGTGGTGGCTCGATATCGCCCCTGCCCGGTTAGAGTCATGCAGGTAAAGATAGTCCAGATTTGCTTCACCTACTTTACCCATGGGAGATAACCAGGTGGTGGCTCGATATCGCCCCTGCCCGGTTAAAGACACTCAGGTAAAGATAGTCCAATTTGCTTCACCTACTTTACCCATGGGAGATAACCAGACGGTGGCTCAATATCGCCCCTGCCCAGTTAGTTTCTGCAGCGTCTGTGGCTGTGCGGTGACCCTGGATATTCATTGAATAGCCATGTTTAATGTTCAGCGCCAGCGGCTAGCTACTGTAATTGTGCTAGCCACCGATGCTGAATATCAGGCCCATTGTTAATATATGCAAACTAAATTCTGTTTTAGCCTACGTACACTTTTCATACATCTTAGACAAGGCTTTACATGCCAGAACTATGAAACTGAAAATAAATAAGAACATTAGGGCAAAAGAACTGCCATACTGGGTCAGACCAAAGGCCCATCAAGCCCTGTGTCCTTTTTCCAATAGTGCTCAATCCAGGTCACATCTATCAGACAAATCCCAAAGGTAGCCAGTTCTATGCTACTTATTTCCAAGGATAAGCAGTGGTTTTTTCTTGGACTACCTTAACAATGGTTTATGGACTTATAGCTTCAGAAATTTGGCCAAACCTTTTTTAAACCCAGCTACACTACCTGCTTTTATCACATACATTGAGAGAAAAAATATTTTTTCCAATCTGTTTTAAATATACTACTTTGTATCTTCATAGTGTATCTCCTAGTCCTTGTATTTTTGAAAAAGTAAACAATCGATTCACTTCTATCCATTCCACTCCAATCAGGATTTTAAATATCTCTATCATATCTCCCCTCAGTCGTCTCTTCTGGCTGAACAGCCCTAACCTCTCTAGTCCATCTTCACAGGGGAGTTATTTCATCCCTTTTATCATTTTGGTTCCCACTATACTTTTTTGAGAAGCAAAGACCAGAATTACAGACTATACTCAAGGTGTGGTTGCACCCTAGAGGGATACAGAGGCATTATGATATATTTTGTTTTATTTTCTATTCCTTTCTTAATGGTTCCTAACATTCTAAGAACATAAGATATGCCATACTGGGTCAGACCAAGGTCCATCAAGCCCAGTATCCTGTTTCCAACAGTGGCCAATCTAGGTCATACGTACCTAGCAGTTTTCCCAAAAGACACAGGTTCCACAATGCTGGTAATGGGTCAAGCATTGATATCCTGGGTCCCTTCTTAATAATAGTTTATGGACCTTTCCTCCAGGAACTTGTCCAAACCTTTTTTAAACCCAGCTACACTAACAGCCTTTACTACATCCTCTGGTAACAAATTCCAGAGTTTGATTACACGTTGAGTGAAAAAATATTTTCTTTTATTAGTCTTAAATAGTTCACCCTGTATAAGACCAGGGTCTCTGCCTCCCTGCGGTTGTTTCCTAAGGACCATTTTGTTTATTTTCTTACAGGTTATACACCTCTCACACACTTGCTTGGCTACTGTGTATATTCCCATACACCCCAATGACTCATTTATTTATTTAACAGGTTTTATATACCGCTTTATCATTTCAATCAAAGCGGTTTACATTGAATCTTAAACTTGGTAATGGACATTAAAACAGGGACATTGATAACTTGGATTTTTCTGAGGCAATGGAGGGTTAAGTGACTTGCCCAAGGCCACAAGGAGTGCTAGTGGGAATCGAACCCTGGTCTCTGGGTTCCCAATCCAGTGTTCTTAACCATTAGGCTACTCCTTCACTCTGTTTGCTTTCTTGCTTGCCGCTACACACTGAACTGAAGATTTCAATGTATTGGCAGCAGAATGGGGTGGGCCACTGGGGCCATCGCCCCACCAATATATCATCTAAATGCAGTAGGCCACAGGGCCACGGTCTGCCCAGTAACAAAGTGCCCTGGCACCTTGACCTGAGTACACAAAAAGCAAGAGACGTGGCGTCACAGATGATAAAAAAGGGGACTTTGTGAATAAACGACTTTTTTATCATCCGTGATGCCACGTCTCTTGCTTTTTGTGTACTCTGGTTGGTTCTGCAAGAGCGCTGCTCTATGCTGTGTTTTACCTGGCACCTTGACCTGACAGATATGTGGTACAGATGCGGGGGGGGGGGGGGGAGGTAGTTTGGGATGGATAGTGACTTTTGAATTTGCCCTGTGTCAACAGCATAGGGCAATCCGATTGGACAGTGGGGTGGTGCGTGGGGGGGGGGGGGTGTGTGACTGACCTGACTGAGATCTGGGCTCCGCTGGCTCAGATACTCCTTGCTGGCAGAAGAAAATGGTTGTAAGTGACTCGTTGTCACAGGTCTGGTTCTCGGTGTGGAGCTTTTTGGGGCAGCCGGGAGTTTCCTGTCTGTCAGGCAAGGTGCTGTTTACTGGCGGTGAGCGGGGCCTGTTCGTCTTTAAAATGAAAGCGTGTGGGACGTCAGGTGGGATGAGCCAGGATCATGCGTGGGGAACATGACATACATCTAAATGGCATGGTGGTCAGTGCCAGGCAGCAGCGCTGAAAGGGAGGATGATTTCTCCGCTGCTACAGCTGGCTGGAGGGAGAGGGCAGCAGACTCGGAGAGGCAGGGGAAGGGTCCTTAGTGGCAGCCCTGATTCCCGGGCTGTAGGGATTATTAGTAGCACAAAAATAAGTTAGGCTGTCAGTTATGTCCAGGGGAAATTAGCTACTGATACCCAGCCTGACGTTCTATGAGTTATGCTGGTAATGAGCCACGAAAGAAGTCTGGTCTGTAGATATATATATAAATACTGTATATTATATTTTAATATGGACAACAAGGTAGAAAAATATACAGACATATAGCTAAAGATATATAATTAGAAACATGAGGTAGCAATTTGTTGCGACACAGAATTACAATTAGAAAAAGTGATAAATTACTAATTAGTAACCAGAAGTCACTGATTCGCTCTGCACTGAGAAAAGTTATGGAATAAGCTTCTAGCTAACCATTGCCCAGAGACTGTACCTTAGCTTCATCTGGCACTGATTGCTGAGATCCGGATACTCTGGAGCAGCACAAGTCCAAGGGGGCAGCTAAGCTAGATAACGCAGGCTACAGCCCTCTCCAGAGGTGAGCTGCGAGAGAACACAGAACCAAAGGTATCTGTGAAAGTCTTATCTCAGTCCTTAGGAGAACAGCCTTGCACACACGTAGTTTGTATGTCATGCAGGTAGCAGAAACCAGGTAAGCAGGGGACAAACAGCAAAAGGCTATTCAAGTTCTTCTGTGCAGACTGTATTATTCTTTGTAATGAGTCTCCATCATAGGTCTGGTGATTGGTGGGCATAAGACAGTCCGAGGTGTTCTCAGCGAATCAGGAGGTAGGTTACAGTCATCTTTCTTGCAGACAAAGGATCCATAGTAAGATGTCATGTGGAGGAAACAGTATGTAGTTTCTGGGCATAGGTACAAGTGTCCAAGGCCAGTAGAAGAACCATCTATAGAGAAGCACCGTAGAAGCAGATGTTCTTGCATGTGGGCAGTGAATCAGACAGGAACAATGGGCTTCAGTATGCACACATAGAAACGCTTGGCAAGCAGTTGCTTGATGGTTAAGTCTGTGGCTGAACACAGCAAAAGTGTAGCAAGAAACCATCTTGTTTGATCAGCTTTGGTTCAGGCCAGAGATCTGCAGGCGCAAAATTGCAGGGGTACCAGCCCTACATCTCCCCACCCTTGTAAGATGGAGTATTCTACAAAGGAGTACGTTCCATCATACAAAACCTAACTAGAAGTACTACCGTGCAGGTCATAACCAAATGACATATGGTTGACTAACTAAAACAAACCAAGATTCACTGTAATAGCACCTCTCAAACTCTTAATTTTTTGTCGGAGCTAAGCCGTGGGAGGGATAGGACATTTTACTTATCCCCCACCAGACTGCTAGCTACTTTTTTTCTTATTTATGGTCCTGTGTCATCAAAAAACGTTTTATTCAAACTTGAAAAACTTTTACTTAACTGAAGTATCCCGATGATTTCTCAGCTATTCCGTTGCTCAAAAGATCATCTATTAGCATAACGCCCTGTATCAAATGCTGTCAAACTGCTCTACTCCCGGCAACGAAATCCAAAAGACGCCGTCCATGCGGCCAAGGTACACCTCCTCCTCCTGAAGGAAATGGACCTTTCTAGCTAGGTAGAAATTTACATACATTGACCTTATTCTTACCAAAATTGTAGTAGAATACCTTATCGCAAATCGGGTATTCTTTAGAGGTAGTCCTCAAATCATAGTAGGCTTTCCTACCCCTAGCAGCAGTGTCCACATTCTTCTGGGCAAAGGCAAAGGCACTTTGCAAGTGTCGTCTTAAGTGGGCATCATATTCATGAGCCATTGTAGCAGACACGAGGCTCACGTCATTGGTCCTGTAAAGAAGATGAAGGGGTAAAACGAAGTCCCTACCTGTCATCATCTCAAAAGGAGACACACCAGTAGCATGGTGATGAGTGGCTCTGATAGACATCAGGACCAAGGGCAGCTTGATGTCCCAGTCCTTCCCAGAGGATGAGACATATTTCTTCAAGATACTGATGATAGATTTGTTTGCTCTTTCCACCTGTCCAGAGGATTGTGGTTGATAAGCAATGTGGACTTTGGCTTTCATGCCCCGCAACTTCCACAGATGCTCGATGACTTGTCCCGTGAAGTGAGAACCCTAGTCAGATTCCACTTGCATGGGTAGGCCCCACCTGCTGAAAACATGGTTTAACAAGAAGGTGGCCGTGGTCTTGGTGGTGCAGTTGGGTGCTGGGATGCACTCGACCCACTTGGTAAATAAGCAGGTAACGGTCAACATATATTTGTTGCCTCAAGAGGATCAGGGCATGGGGCCAATCCAATCAATCTGGAGATCAGACCAAGGCATGGTCAGACCTTTGTTTCTCAAAGGTGCTCTATGAAAAGGAGCTGCAGGTTGAAATCTGCAACAGGTCAGACAACCTTTAGTATACAGTTGGATATCTTGGTACATGTGGGACCAGTAGGCCACTTGTTTCAACATGTCATAGGTTACTCTGTCACCTCTATGACTGGCACAAGGCTCGTCATGAGCGTGTTGTAACATAACCACACGGAAGGCCCGAGGTACCACCCATTGCACAATACCATGCTTACTTGTCCGAATCAACAAGTCTTTCTGGAGATGGAACATGTCCTTGGAGATGTAGAGGATCCTTAGTTCCTCATTGTCCTGACAATCCTCCAGAATTAATAGGTGCTCCTGGGGGTTGTCCAGAAAAGTATAGAAACGTCTGAGAGTAGGATCTTGTTTCTGGGCTTGCACAAAGTCGAGATCCATGATCTCGCTACACCATTGAACCACAGGGGGCATGGTTGATGGTTGGGCTTGTCACCTGGTAACCGCATGGTTGATGGTTGGGCTTCTCACCTGGTAACCGTCTTCACATTTCAGAGCCCATTTTTCTTGGGGGCCTCCAACTGCGAGAGGTCTCCAGAGATAGCACCCTCCTTGGAAAGCTGATCAGAAAGATCATTTCCAATCTTGTCAGGATTGTCAAAATGGGAATGACCTTTCACTTTCTTCCAGTAGATGGTCATGTCATTTTCATGAGCTACCTTGTCCAAGGCCAGAATTAATTTGGCATGTTTGACAGGTTTCCCTTTAGAATTCAGCATATTGTTAGATTTCCAAATGGGTAAGTGGGAAACAAAATTCTGCCGGACGTAGTCTGAGTCAGTACAGATGGTTAGGGTGTGAACCCTTTCCTGAGCAGCGGACTGGAGATCTGCCAGTGCTGCAGCTAGCTCAGCATACTGATTAGTCATGGTACCCAGACGGTACTTCAAGGGTTCACAAGGGTAGTTCTGATTCCAAACCACACCTATACCTGCTACCAGATCATGGTCAGGCTCTCGACGGTAAGCACAACCATCCACATACACTTTGGGGTAGCCTTTACAGAGGTTCTCATCATAAGGACGATGACGAGAAGGCTCAGGTGTAAATGACTCCATCTTGGGTCTAAACTACCCACTAATGATTCTCTGGAAGTGCAGTCGTGCAATTCGACCAGGCCCTGTGCGGCGGCATCCTTGCGGTTTTGAGCATACCTTACCTCTAGAGGCCATCCCTGAAGGGCTAAGGTCCAGGAAACAATGCGGCTGTTTGACACTTGTCCTGATTTAATCCGTTCACTGCCTAGGAACTTAATGGGTTGGTGATGGGTCTCAACAACCAACCTCTCACCTTGGATATATAGCAACTGTGGAAATATTGGAGTGCCCTGACGGTGGACAACAAGGACTTCTCACAGTCAGAGTATTTCTTCTCCACTTCCATTAGAGCTTTGCTGGCATAGGCAATAACTTTCCTATCTGTGTCATGCATTTGATACAGAATAAGACTCATAGAGTGATTGGTGAAACCTAGTTCCACAAAGAATTCTCTGCCACTCTCTGGATAGGAGACACAGGGAGCTCGACGCAAAGCAGCCTTCAGCTCTTTTAAGCTGCTTCTTGGTCAGGACCCATGCCCTAGCTTCATCTCTTTTGAGGAGTTTGACCAGGGGTTCAGATATCTCCGCATATTGGTCCACAAATTGGCAGGAATAATTGCAAATACCCAAGAGCAAGCGCAGCTCGCTCAGGTTAGTTGGACATTTGAGTTGTTGCAAGGCCACAATTCTTTTCCTTTGAGGCCACAGTCCATCAGCAGAAACTTCATAACCCAAATAATTAAGGAATTTTGACACCATTGGCCCTTTGACAAGGACAGCTTTGCTCCCGCAGCTTCCAGTTGCTGGAAAACATGCTCTATTTCTTGCAAATGCTCAGTAAAACTGGTGCTCTTCACTAGAATGTCGTCTACACAGACGAGGGTGTCTCTAGTCTCAGCATCGGGCAAAGCCTTATGCAGGAAAATATTGAAGTCTGCTGGTGCATTCAGATATCCAAACGGTGTCCAATTCCAAATATATTGTCGCCTACCAAAGGTAAAAGCCAGCTTATGTTGGTCTTCTGGATGGACAGGTATAGTCCAAAATCCTGAGGCCAGATCCAAGCTTGTAAAGTACTTTGCGCCCTTGATGGTGGCTACATTCTGTTCCAGATGTGCCATAGGCCATCTGGATAGAGGTACCTTTTTATTGAGCTGGAGATAGTCCAAAGCTAAGCGCCAGCTGGAGTCTTTCTTGATGACAGGCCACAGCGGGGCATTGCAAGTACTGTTGCATTGGCATATAATTCCTTTTCATTCTAGGGAATTGATGATTTCCTGGACAGATTCATTGGAGGCCAATGGGATTTTATACTGTCTCACAAAGACGGGTTTACTGTTTGGATCCATAAGAATACGGGTGACATGTAGGTCAGTGAAACCACAGTCATAGGTGTCAGTAGCAAAAAGGTCGTTATGTCGGTACAGCAGTTCTTTTAATTGGGCCCTTTCTGACTCATTAGTGCAGGCGTCTGCTTCAGCAAGTTTTCCCGCAACCATTTAGTCAAATCCCAGAACAGGTTTGTTCAGGGGTATTTCAAGCTTCTCCTCAATCTCATCTTGGAGAGAGGAGACCTCGATGGCCTGGACAGCTTTATCGAGTTTAGTTCACAAAATCAAATGGTCAGACTCTAGATCCACTTGAGAGGTCACTGCACTATGTGGCCAGACAAACTATAAGGTGAGGAGGCCTTGGGGTGAGGATCTTACACACACAGGAGTTCCCCCCCCCCCCCTTTCACAGAGGTTCCAGGAAAAAGGAGCTTCCCCAATAATCTGGAGACTCAATTCCACACTTAGGAATGATTCTTTCACTAGGAATCCCAGGGGTTTGCCTTTCACAAAGTGAATGTGATCTGGGTTTGGATTGGTGAGCAATAAGTGTAGTGAGGGAGCTGTGGCCTCCATGCAGGGTATGGGACCCATGGCTAGACCCAGCTCCTCAAAGTGGGAGTTAGGACTGAAGAAGACCAGATTATCTGAGACCACTTTTCCTCAGGTCACCTGTATCTGCAGGGGACAATCCTGTACCCTCCCAGGTATTTGGATGTCTTCTGCACTGACCATATCACAAACTTGAGGAATCGTCTGACCAGCCCGTAGTGATGGGCAGGCACCAGAGAACTCCACCAGCTCCCCTTCCATCCTACTCAAGAGGATGTTGTTCACGAAATCCACATAAGTTCCTAGTCTAATAAGGCAATCTGAGCCTGTGTAGAGGGGCAACTCAAGTCATCTGATGATGGAGAAGGTGTGCTGAAAACCTTTGACCCCAGCTTGCAAGGGGAGATTGCAGTAGCCCACTAATGTCTTGAGTTCTTCCCCAGGCACTTGGAATGAAGTCTTCACTCCCATCACCCAATCAAGGGTGGCCTGTTTGAGCTGATAGAAAAGAGTGTCACTGATGAGGTAGTGGTCACAGTGGGGTAGTAGGTAGGCCTTTTCCTTCTGTGCCTTTTCAGGAGCTCATTGCCAATCAAGAGTTCTTCCCCAGAGCACTTAGTAATGATCACAGGATGTTTCACGTGTAATTTTCCAATTTGGAGGTTAAGCCAGACCTGACCCATTGACTCTATGGACTGATCCCCATAAGCTGTCAGTGACAAATCACTGGGTGTGATGTGTAGGGTCCTCTGAACCCCCAAGGAAGCAGTGAGCCTATCGAAGAGACTCAAGGTAATCAGGGTAGCCTCAGAGGCTGAATCTATCAGGCCCTCACAGAGAAATGCCTGCTGAATTTTAACAGGAACAGTGTACCTCTGTCCTTTTGGCTTGAGTTTACTCAAAAAATACTTGTGCTTCCTGATGGCGTCAAAGGCTGGACCCTCGCTATCCACTGTGGGACTGTCACTCTGTGTCAATGGGGTGGCCTCTTCAGCTGGTCTGGATATCTGAACTGGCTGCACCTGTTAATAGTGACCTGTGGGACAGAAACAAAGTCGATTAGTCATTCAGTCTCATTAAAAGGGGAAGAGGAGTCAACCTGTTCCTCCTCTGGCTTATGAGGCCTAGGACTGTTCTTTGGCCCACTGGGCTTTGCCTGTGGTTTAGGTGGTGTGCTATTGGCAAAAGCCTCCTTTGAGGAGCTGAATGCAGTGGTAGCCTTAATCATATTTGCCAACTCATTTATTTTATTTTCTAGCTCCTGGAACTTGTTAAACTCTGGCTTCCTTTTCCAGTTCTTGTTCTGCTGAGTGAAATGCTGGTTCCCAGAGTGCTGCTTAGACCCAGATGACTGGTTATTCTGGGGTGGCCTGGGAGGAGTCTGTGAAGCAGAAGGAGAAGAGTTACTTTCCAAAGAAAGGGTAGATTTTACAGCACTAACACTCTGTTTCGGTTCCTTGGCTTTGCTTGGAGCCTTTACTTTGCTGCCATTGCTAGCCCTTTTGCTAGCAAAATCTTCAAAAATCCACTCAGCGTGTTCTAACAAGCATGACAGGGGTTTGTGACGCTTGTCAGCCATATGTCTTAATAGTTGGAAAGAGCAACTGACAAAAGAGATCACGAAACTCCTGATGGTGTTCTAACGTTTCCCAGGGAGGATCTCTCAGAAAGAAGGTCTGTCTAAGTCTGTAGGCAAACTCTTGGGGTGATTCGTCTTCCCCACAAGTCATACCATATGCTGCCTGTTTTGCAACAATAGCATCAGTATATGGCCCATAATGTTTCTTTAGTGCCTTTTCAAAGGTGGTGATATTACTCTTTTCATCGTCTGCCATGGTCCGGATAAACTGCTGACAGGGTACATCAAAGGACCATGGGAGTTACAGAACCATGTCTTCCTCCCTAGTAATTCTTAGAGCCCAGAAGGCTTCTTTGACTGCAGCTAAATGTTCATTTATGGTTGCACGACCGTTTTTCTCAAAAGGTGTGACCATATTACGCAAAGATTTAATAATCTGCAATTGACCCACAGAGGTAAGAATATTACTATCTTTTTCCTCCTGCAGGACCCCGGAGCATGGAGGATTTGTTTCCCTTAAGCTCCCTCTGTTGACCGATATTGGTACAGTTTACTATCCCTAAGGGGACGTCCTACCCCTCCCTTAACTTCTCCCTCTACGGAGGGGTCTATAGTCTGGGGAGGGAGGGGCGAGAGTATCGGGAGGCGTCTTTCTCTGCCCTGTTTCTCTCCTTCACTCAGGCGCTGATGGGAGAGAACTGACTTTGTCCTGGAAAAGCTGCCTTTCTATGCTGGGCAGGTTTTCCACTGGCAAACAGCCATCATCTAACAATCGGGAATTTCCCAAGAATGGTGAGAAGCCCTCTGGTTCATCACTCTACAAGTCAAACTCATAGGCCAACTGAAAACAATCTTTTCTCAAGCTCTGAATTTCTTGGTTTACTCTCTGTATCTCCTGCCCACATTCCTGGCGTGCGGCGGCTAGCTTCCTATGGAGGCTAGCAGTCCTCTCTTGCTGCATTTAGGGCAGTCTCTGTTGCATTTAACTGAGCTATCAGAGCACTCTCTCTCTGCTCCTATAGAGCAGCATCATTCTGCAATTTCCTGGTTTCATCTGCCAGTTCAGTTCTACAAACTGTTAGAAACTGCATTTCCCTTTGATCCTCAGCATTCCGCTTCCTGAGAGCAGAAACCTGATCCACCAAGTCTTGGCACTGTAAACACCAAAGGCTATTAGTACTTGGGGAAAGCAGGCTATTAGTGGCCTTCCCTTTGCCTCAGCCTGATCTCAACAACTTGGTGTCGTAAATTAGAGTTCTCCTGCTCAAGCTTCCCTGCTTTGGCCCTGTCAGTCTGTAACTGGCTCTGGGCTGTCAGTAAATCAGCCTCCAGCAATTCAGATCTGTCTCACATGTGAAATAATGCCTCCTGTAATTTATTCTTAAAAATATGTAGAACACAAGCGTGCTCTGCTACAATATCCACAGTTAATTTAACCTTCTGAGCAATTAACTGGTCTAAGAACTTGCTAAAAAATCCCTCAGCACTAACAAGCTCTTACGTAGTCTGTTTTAAGACACTTTATTTATTTTTTTATTTATTTACATTCTCTTATATACCGCGCTATTCTGCATCAATGCAGTTTACATTAAACAAACTGAAATCTTTTCAATGTGGTCTGCAATTTTATCTTGCGACCAGCATAAAGATGCAAGCTTCTACAATGCTAAGGCATTCTTATCAGTCCCGACTGCATGAGCCATCGTTAATCAATAGCTGAGACTGTCTGTAAAAACAAACACAGGAATAGCTGCTGACGAATTACTCTAATTCTGTAAGACATAACTCATTCAGAGATCCCGTAATGTGGGTTCCAAATCTGTCTCAACAGAAAATAATTATCTAGCCACAAACCTCAGCATAAACAGCTGCTTGGATCACAATAAAGCAATTCAGAATTACTACACAAATTCTGAGAAACGTAGCTCATTCAGAAATACTCATCCCGGACGAGCCCCCATGATGTAGGGATTATTAGTAGCACAAAACTAAGTTAGGCTCTCAGTTATGTCCAGGTAAATTAGCTACTGATGCCCAGTTCGAATTTCTATGAGTTATGCTGGTAATGAGCCACGGAAGAAGTTTGGTCTGTAGATATATATATAGGGGCTCATATATATACAGGGTGGCCCAAAAAAAGTGAGAACAGCTCGTAAATTAAAAGCTTAAATAGTTTACTTATTTACCTTTTTTTAGCTATATGACGTCTTTATTTGGACAATTTCTGGTCGCCATCTATTTTTTTTTTAAATTTGTCAATCGTTTACATCTGTCTTTTTGAAGTTTTAAATAACTTATATACTACGAGATGTTCTCACTTTTTTGGGCCATGCTGTGTATATATTATATTTTATTATGGACAGCAAGGTAGAAAAATATGCAGACATATAGCTAAAGATATATAATTAGAAACATGAGGTAGCAATTTGTTGCAACACAGAATTACAATTAGACAAAGTGATAAATCACTAATTAGTAACCAGAAGTCATTGATTCGCTCTGCACTGAGAAAAGTTATGGAATAAGTTTCTAGCTAACTATTGCCCACCCGAAGGAAGAGAGATAAGGCGGTACCTTAGCTTCGTCTTGCACTCTGGTGGCTGAGGTCTGGAGACTCTGGAGCAGCACAAGTCCAAGGAGGCAGCTAAGCCAGATAACTCAGGCTACAGCACTCTTGGAAGCAAGCCGCGGGAGAACACAGAACCAAAGGTATCTGTGACAGTCTTATCTCAGTCCTTAGGAGAACGGCCTTGAAAACACATAGCTTGTATGTCATGCAGACAGATCAGGTAGAAGAAACCAGGTAAGCAGATGACAAACAGCAAAAGGCCGTTCAAGTTCTTCTGCGCAGACTGTATTATTCTTTGTGATGAGTCTCCGTCATAGGTCTGGAGATTGGTGGGCACAAGACAATCCAAGGTGTTCACAGCAAATCAGGAGATAGGTTACAGCCATCTTTCTTGCAGACAAAGGATCCATAGTAAGATGTAATGCGGAGGAAACAGTATGTAGTTTCTGGAAATAGGTACAAGTGTCCAAGGCCAGTAGAACCATCTATAGAGAAGCACCAGAGAAGCAGATGTTCTTGCATGTGGGCAGTAAATTAGCCAGGAACAATGGGCTTCAGTATGCACACATAGAAACACTTCACAAGCAGTTGTTTGAAGGTCAAGTCTGTGGCTGAGCACAGCAAACGTGTAGCAGGAAATCATTTTTTTTTATCAGCTTTGGTTCAGACTTTAGCTGCTGAGGAGGCCGGAGATCTGCACGTGCAGAATTGCAGAATTGCAGGGGTACAGGGCCCAGGATTCAGTTATTTTTCAGGGTCAGCTATGTCTAGGAGACAGGGGAAGGGGGTGGTGGGAGCAGGCAGGCTTGGACTGCACTAAGGAGCAGTGGTAGGAGGGGGCTATCTGGGTGAGGCATAGGGGCAGTGAGACACGGCGGAGAGGGGAGGGTTTATGTAATCAGGGGGTCTCTGCTGATGAAAGGGTTGGGTCGACTATATGGGAGACAGGCCGGGGGAATTTAGAGGAGGCTGGCCAGGTAAGTGACCCAGAGGGCTCTGAGAGGGTTGGGATGGAAGCCGTAGCTCTTACGGTGGGTGGGGAGATGATGGGGAGGCATAGGCTGGGTGGTGCAGGGTTAGTGGATGGCCTGGATCCCATAGTGTGGGGTTCCACAGGCACAGGGATAGTGCGGAGTCCATTGAGGGGGGACATGGTTCAGACTGAAGGGACAACAGGAAAGGGGGAACAAGGTATGATAGGTCCTTTGGGTCCTATGGGGGTTCCTGTACCTCGCTGGCCAAGGGACATATCTCATCCACCTTTCCCTCCCAGAACAGGAGCACCATAGCCATCTGGCTCAGAGCACTGGATGCCTGGGGTTTCTGGTCACTGGGGTTATGGATGGGGACACTGGCCTAGGTCTGGTCTTGAGGGATTTGGGCCCACCCTTGGGGGGAGTGCATTCTCATGGGTGACTGGGAGGTTTGGGTCTTCAATCACAAATTGGGGGGGGGGGGGGAGGCATGCGGGAAAGAGTCACTGGTAATGTTCCAGGTGTGGTTTCTGGCAGCTTCTTTTCCTTCCCATCCTCCCAGGTACCTGTGGATCCCAGGGCTGGTGCAGCCACTTTTGAGTCACTTTGTGCAGAAGGAAGGATCTCTTTGGCATAGATGCAGGGCCAGAGCACTCCAGCTGCAAACACTCAGCCTTCATTGGACCAGACAAGGATGGTCGCGGCAACAGATGAGCATGCAGGAGGGGACATGCCCGGCACTGGGGGGGACACAGTCCCGGGTCGACCGTGGGTTGGAAAGCTGGTGCCAAGCATAAGCAGGCTCACAGGTGTTGGCATGGCACTTCATCTGGGGCATCCTCGGCAGCATCCAAGAAGGCCGTACATGCGAGTAAAGTAGGGAGCACTCCTATCTTAGTCATGTGTTTGGAACTCTGGGAAGGGGTTCCACATAAGTTGCAACATAAATTCAAGAAACGCAGGTATATTGATATCTTTCACTTGTTAGAGGGGTAGAAGCGCTCAGGGGAGAGCAGGAAGAAGCGGAAGGATGATAAGAAAGCTGGGAGGGTTCGTAAGGTTTCTCCAATATGTTGGATTGGACGAGAGCCTTCTTGAGACTGGCTAGCATACGGGGACACTATTTTCCAGGGCAGTATTGGGCTTTACTAGTGTATCTGGATGTGATATTAGTGGGGCATCTCAGGCACATGAAGGCTGCACCTGATTAAATTATGATGAAGATTTTAAGGATATGATGGAGGAGAATGTCCATCTATCTGGGGGAACAAAAGACATTAACTTATGGCTCTCCCAAATGCCTGCCAAACATGCAGTGGAGGGGGGTGTGGAGGTGCAAGTATCGCTGTCTGGATCTCGATCCTTTTGTAATTCGACAGGGAGTACAGCAACAACAAAAGGGGGGGGGGGGGTTCCTGGGTGGAGACGTATGCTGGTGCTTCTAAAAGTCATTCTGTCCTTTCCAAGACTGCAAGTTTAGGCATGCCCACTCCTTATGCAAAGGTAGTCAAGCAGCAACCAAATGTAGTCAAAAGGATATGGCAGGAACCCAGCCCATCAGCAAGTGATGACCCCCGATCGCACTTGGCCTCGACCCCAGTGAAAGTACAGGCATTGTGGGCGTGGCTGGTGCACTATGATGGCCAGGGTATGGGAGGGCAGTTGCTATCCGATTTTGAACAAGGGTTTCAGATACCATTTCGACGTCCAGTGTGGGACACTACCGCAAGGAATTCTTCTTCAACATTGCCCATGGTGGACGCCGTTCATGACAAGCTTAAGACGGAATGTGCTTTAGGAAGAATTACTGGGCCCTTTGATGAACCCTTTTCTATCCTTTTATCATTTCCCCATTAGGGGTCATCCCAAAGAAGGAAATGGGCACATTTAGGTTAATTCATAGCCTGTCCTTCTGCCCTGGAGAGTCAGTGAACAAACACATCCATCCCAAGCTTTGTATGGTTAGGTATGCTTCCTTCAATGCAGCTGTGTCCTTAGTTCATCAGTGCTGGGCCGTGGAGCTCATGGCAAAGGTGGATATCGGATCCACTTTTAGGCTACTACCAGTCCAACCTTCAGCCTTTCCACTATTGGGTTTTTGATTTGGTGCTCGATTTTATTTTGACAAATGTATGCCAATGGGGTGTGCTATATCTTGCACTTATTTTGAGGCTTTCAGCAGTTTTTTACATTGGGCTCTGGTTCAAAAGACGGGATTATCATTAGTCATTCATTATTTGGATGATTTCTTATTTGTTGGTCCAGAAAAGTTGGACGCGTGTTGACAGCTTTTACAGCAATGGTGCAGGAGTTTGGGGTGCCCTTAGTGGTTGGAAAAACTGTGGGTCTAGTGACATGTCTCACATTCCTGAGAATAGAGTTGGACTCAATAGCAGTAGTGGCACTGCTACTGATTGAGAAAGTTGGAAAATTGAAAGACTTGGTGGTGGCAGTGGGGTCAGCATCTAAGATTACACTTCGGGACTTGTATTCTTTGGTAGAGTATCTCAATTTCGCTTGTAGGGTCATTACGATGGGGTGCCCTTTTTCTAGGCATCTATCTCTTGCAATAGCTGGGATAGCAAAACGTCATCACCGCATTAGGGTGTCGCAGGCATGTGGGGTATCTTGCGGGTTTGGGATGCTTTCCTGGCGGATTATAATGGGTGAATGGTTTTGCAGCTTCCTGAGGTGTCAAACACTGATTTGTAGTTATTTTCAGATACGGCGGGTAGCTGGGGGTTTGGGCTGAATTGCCAGGGGGTTTGGTGTGTGGAGGCCTGACCTGCAGAATGGCATCATTCTGGTTTGATTCGCAATATTGCCTTTTTGGAGTTATTCCCTATTGTTGTGGCCTTGCCTGTTTGGCCTACTCGTCTTCAAATTAAAAGGGTTGTATTTTGGTGTGACAGTGCTGCAATGGTTGAGACTATCAACAGGCAATCGCCCAAGTGTCCGTGGGTAGCAGCGTTAATGTGAGTATTCGTACTAGATTGCCTACGCTTCAGTGTAACTGCCAGAGCTCATTATCTGCCAGATACACAGAATACCATAGCTGATGCATTGTCACATTTTAATTGATTCCAATTTTTCCTGCTGGTGCCCGCAGTGAAGGAGGCAGCCACGGCAGTCCCAGCACATCTCTGGCAGATTGGAATGCAGATGTGATCGCCTTATTGCAAGCAGCTGTGGTACCTGGGATAAGGCAGCAGGATGGTCCAGGGCATCGTTGGACGGGTTTTCATTTTTTCTGTAAAGCAGCTGGCTGGGGTAATCCTCATGCCACATTCGTAGTACAGTGACTGCTAGCGGGTTGGAAAAGAAAATCCCCTGGGCCACAGGATTGGTGGCACCCCGCATGAGCTCCTGGTCCGGATATGGGAGGCGTTGCCAGCAGTCACTTTTTCTGACTTCGAGTCTTTGCTTTTTCAGGCAGCCTTTGCGATAGCCATTTTTAAGGACATTCAGAGTCAGTGAATTGATCCCGCAGTCTGGAAAAAGGGGTGTAGTGGGGGGCTTAAATTTTAAACGTGTGTGAGTTAAGCAGGAGCAAGTTTGTATTTTCCTGATCCAAGACGAATCAGAGAGGAAGAGGGCGTTGGTTAATCCTTAACAGAATTTAGCAAGTTTCCACCTGCCCAGTGCACAATTTGTAGACTTATGTGGCGTGGCACTCTAAGACTGAAGGCCGTCTATTCCTACATGAGGATTCATACCCAGTGACACATTTTCAGTTTACTGCAATGCTCCGCCTGACTTTCTGTCACTTGGGTTGCGTTGAGCGGCAGTTTGTGTCTCGTTCCGTATGAGAGAGGCTACCAGCGGGGCTGGATTCAGCAGTGATTCAACAGATCAGCAGATAGCACTTGAGCACTTATACAGAATACGTCCGACCGCACGAAGTGTGAGCTAGAGCCACGGGTTTGTGGTCTAGCTGCACTCTGGAGGAAGGGGGTTAAAGGATATTAACTTTTTTGTTATCTTCCAGACTTCAACCATCTTGGCTCGATCAGATGACAGCCAGCTTTGTCTCGTTGCAGATGGTCACACTTCCTATGAAGATTGGTGGATCTTGGGCCATTCATTTGTTTACTGGACTGGGCAACAAGCCTCCTCGCGACCATTGGGACCTCACCTCAGGCTCGTGCTTGCAGGCATTTGGCTCCAATGGATGGGCAAGCAGGGCATGCAGTGTTGGCAGCTGTTATCGACAGTCCAACATCAGGCCAGCCAGCACTGATGGCCATCAGGATTTGTTATTCAGCTTGGGGCAATGATTTGTCTAGCTGGACATGCAGACAGCTCATTCAGACTGTACAGTGTGACATTGGGGCTATACAGACCATGTTGCCTGGGATGCTTATTGTATGGTCGGATATCATTCCGTGGCCTACTTGCCAGTTAAGCGCAGGTGTTCCCAGGGCCTGGTGAAAGTCAATAGGCAGGTTGGGTGCTGGGTCCAGCAGACAGGCAGCCTACAAGTCCAACACCCCTGGGCAGAAGTCAGTTGTGTGCCGTGCAGACTGGGTTCAACTGTCACCTATCGGGCAGGATCTTTTATTGAATGAGTGGCAAGAGGCACTAGAGGTGGCATCACAGCGGATACGACCTTGGTTGCAGCTCACATTTTTGGGGGGGGCGGTGCAAGGATAGTCGTCCTATCTTGCACCGGTAGCGAGGTCCCGAGCCAACACACATGGAGACAGCAAGGCTGAATGGCTGGTGTGTGGAACGAAGGGAGCGAAGTTCTTCGTTGGGGTGGGGGGAGAGATCTTGGTGGGGATTTCTGCCCGGTTCTGGAAAGGAGAGTCAGCTTTTGCTAATAATATGGCGAGGTCGGCGGCATCAGGAAAAGTGGGGGAGGGAGGATGATGCACTACCTTGCTAATAATGGCTAGTAGGGGGCATTGTCCTGCGAGGGGACACATTTGGCTTATGTGTATCATGAGGAGTTATGTTGGCTCAAGTCGGGCTCTTGTTAAAAGTCTTGTTAATAAAGCTGCAACCAATGTTTGTTACCAAACTGAGTTTCAGGTGTTTTATTTAGAACAGGGTTGGTTGTATAAGGCTGGGGTGGGGGGATGGGGTGGAAGGGAAAGAAGATGCGGGGAGACCTGGTATCCAGGCTACCCTGGTTACACAGCATCAGCAATTAGAGGGCTTGAGGATGGACTGCAGATTGGTATGTTTGGCTCCTCCACCTAAAAGGTGTTCTGCTTCCCCTGTTTGAATAAATTGTCTACGGTCACACCTTTTCTTGGTTGGCGACTCCTATTGTGGAACCCAGCATTGTGTATCTACAATTTGGATTATTCTTCCCTACATGAATCACTTTGCACTTGTCCATATTAAATTTCATCTGCCATTTGGATGCCCAGATCATCAGACACAACCATGCCTAGGTCCCGCTCTTCTTTAGTGGACAAAAGTACTTCACCCCCTATACTATATTGCTCCCTTGGATTGCTGCAGCCCAAATGCATGACCTTGCATATTTTAACATTAAATGCCAGCTGCCAAATTCTAGACCATTCTTTAAGCTTTGCTAGATCCCTCCTCATGTTATCTACACCTTCCTGGGTATCTACTCTATTGCAGATTTTGGTATCAATCACAAAGAGGCAAACCTTACCCAACAACCCTTCCGCTATATCACTAAAAAAGATGTTAAAAAGAATCGGATCAAGGACAGATCCATGGGGCACACCACTGGTAACTTCCTTCTCCTCATAGTGAGCTCCATTTACCTGTACTCTTTGTCGCCTCCCACTCAACCAGCAAGTAATATTTCAAGGACAATCTCTGTCACTAATTTTGGTTTGTCTGGCTCTTACAGTAAACTAATGGGTTAGTGATTTAGCTTGAATCTCAGTGGTGCTAATGACTTCCAGATTGATTTGCATCTGCTATTTGTGAATGATTTGGAGCATTACAGCTCTTGTGATTGTCATTTAGTAGAACATTTCGGAGTACTAAAATGTTTCTCAGATGGCGCTAGAATGACTTTGGGCCTAGATAAATGTGCTAAGGCAATTTTTCTTTCTGGAAAACAAAGGAAGATACACAAATATCTCGCTAATAAAAGAATGTAATAAAAAAAAGACTTAAAGCAGGAAGCCATTTATAAACATCTAGGAGTAAAGGAAGATATAACACTAGATCTTAAATTACTGGGAGAAAAGATTAGCAATAAATATTATAGGAGACAGTATCTGATATTGAAAAGTACTTTAACAGCATGGAATAAGATACAAGCTATCATCCAGTTTGGAATGTAGGCGTCCCTCATTAAGAGCTTGAAAAACTGGATATAAAATAAAGAAAATTCTTCCACATCCACTCACCAGATAATGGTGGCAAGAACCAGTGTAAGCTTTCATTGTACATACCAATAGCCTTAGGGAGTACAAGGCCACAGCTTTATTCAAAATACTAGTAACACTACAACTTGTGCATCACATGACTGGTACATTCCAGCAAGATGCCCAACCTCAGACCACCAAGTCTGCAGGCTTGACCTCTGCTTCAGCTCCAACAAGAGATCCAAGCATTGGGATGATAAAACCCTATCACACCAATACCAGCAAACAAGCCATCCACCATGTCCTGCAACCCCCCACTACAACACTGCAGCCTGGTGTTCCAGAAAAAATGTCTTCCAAGGCTTCCTGAAGAGAAATGTTCAGCAACCCCTGAATAATATCCAGTAAGTGCATGCCACCTGGTCTGAGAAGGCCTGCATACTCATCCTATGTCCAAGAGTGATGAATGTGCTACCCGCCCAACTGACAAGTCCAGGATCCAATTTTCTTATTCATCTTAGCTCTGCAACACCTCCACAAATTTGAATCTTTCAATGAAGGCCCTGGAATGACATTCGACCAACAAATAACCACACCAGGAAGTCAGGACAATAATCTGGTCAAATCCTTATTCACAATATCGATCATTTTATAACAATTCCACTCACCCAGATCATTGCTACAAAAAGAAAAAGTGCAATAAAATTGGAAGATAAGACATTTTTCAGATATGTTACGGAGAGAAGGAAGTGCAAAAGTGGTATTGTCAGACTCAAGACCAAAGGGGAGGAATACATAGAAGCTGATGAGGATAAAGCAGAATTGCTTCTGTTCTGTCTTCACAGATGAAGGGCCAGGAGCAGGACCTCAGAAAATACCCACAAATAGGAGAAGAAGTGACGGGGGGATCTTGAATGATTTTCAGAAGACTGTTCATGAGGAACTAGCTAAACTAAAAGTAGACAAAGCAATGGGACCAGATGGGATACATTTGAGAATATTGAAGTAACTTGGGGATGTTCTACCGGCTCCACTGACTGGCCTTTTCAATGCTTCTTTAGAGTCGGGAGTGGTCCCAGAGGACTGGAGAAAGGCATATGTGGTCCCTTTACACAAAAGCGGAAGTAAGGATGAGGTTGAAAACTACAGGCTGGTTAGTCTAACCTCTGTGATGAGTAAATTATTGGAAATTCTACTGGGTCTATTCATCTTCTTCATCAGATGAGTTAGGGAATGACAAAGAAAACAGTAAAGTCAATCTTGACTTTCTGGACCTACTGCATTTGTGCTTATGCTTCCCAGAATCCTTTGTCAAAATGTCCTTTGTCTCAACAGCTACATCACTACCAACCAATTCAGAAGAACTTATTTCATATTGAGCCACACCAGAATCACCCCCCCCCCCAACCTTATCACCACCCCCTTGCCCAGGTACAAAGAATACTTATCACCACCTGAAGAAGACCCAGTCAGAACTGGCTCTGCAGAAGACTCAGCCACTATACTGTCCATATCATGAACTAACAAATTATTGGGTGACGCAGCATATGGAATGTTCCTCCAAAACTCTATCTATGAAGGGCCATGCCGGTCCTCTATCAATGAACATCTGACAAGCTGCATCAGGCTCTGAGAAGAAGGAAGAACATCAAGCAAAAAAGGTCCACCAACAAGTATCCCAGGCTGAGACAAAAAATACATAGACCAACCAAGGAACCCATGGGTCCCATACAACCTGACAATCCAGGTAATACCTGCTGCCACTCTCCCAATGAGCCAGGTGCATACCCAAAGCAGAGTGGCATAAGTTCCCCCCATGCCACACCTGCAGTGCAGGAGGACCCAGAGAAAGAGAGGGCCCATTTATAGCCATTCATGTATATTCTGAGGTAGAGCCCCCCCTCACCCCCTGCTTTGTGAGCTGTTTCTGATATTTTGCTAGGTGCTCTGAATTTGAATTTCTTCCACTATCAAACCAACCCCATTCCATCCCTGAAGGCACTGAAGTGCAAGGACAGCATACAATGGTGGACCCCAAGCAGAATTTTGCTGAACACCCCCCATTGTTGCGGTGGCGGCCCCCCATGCTTTGGTGGAGACCAACTTACTTTATCTTGTTTGCTGCACTGCCTTCACTCTTCAAAGTTTGCTACAGGTCTTGTGGCTGTTCCCTGCTGGGTTGTAGTCTCATGGTTTGGCTGTTATCATGAGACTTCAGCCCAGTGAGGAATAGACACCGGTCCTACGACAAACTTAGAAGAATAGAGGCAGTGCTGCAAAGAGGATGAAGTAAATTTGCGGTGCTGCTTTCACATCGCTGTGTTGGCCCTCTTTCCACCCTTGTCCTTCTACATTGCGGGGGCTGCTTGGTTGGAATTTACACCACTGACCCCAGGAGATAATTTGCCACTGTTGGAGGAAACATCATGAGAATTGAGACTGGCTGGAATGACCATAGATGTTTTTGAATCCTGTGGACTTATCACTGATTCTAAAGCTAGAACTGCAGCCAATGCGGATGCCACCCTCCCAGACATTACCTGAACCAAAGCTCCTGCTCCCTCCTCATCTGTGAATTGCACTGCCCCCCTACTGCAATCAGCAGGCCCATGCACAGCATCGTATGACTCCCTCTCTGGCAAGGCCTGCTACATCACTGATGACTCAACACAAGAACCCAATCCTCCTCTGGTGCATGCAGCTCCATAAGCCTCCATCCCCAAAGACCCCAATGCTGAATCTCACTGGGTCACAACCAAATCTTTATGCACATCTTCACTCCTATTAACAACTGAAGCCTCCTGCATGTCTGCATACCTATCAACCAGGCCAGGCCGCAAGTTAAACACCCTGTTGCTTGAACAGCATGACCCAGAATTATTCTTGGGCATAACAATCAATCAACAATCAAACAAGCTTTCTAAAGCCACTTTCAACTGTAGCCACAGCCAACATGTAGCATTATCCCAGCATACAGGGGAATTGGCAACTGATCCAATGATCGGCCTGCAGCCAATCTACCTGCACTTGCCGGCCACACATATCCAATAAAAAGTAAGCTAGCATATCCCACTAATGCAAATCTACTCTCAGCCTGTCAACCCCTTCCTTCCTAACCCATTCAAACCCCTGCTCCCCTCCCTTACAGTGGGTATCACGGATGTCCTCATACTGCCTTTCCCTTAATTGCAGCAAAGGACAGTAGACCAGATGGTCACAGCCAGCATAGACAAAACCTCTTAAAACAGATCGATTGAAGACAAAGAAGGAAATGTACGATAAAAAGTCCCCTTAGCCAGATGTTGAAACTTGATATCATGTTGGATGATTACACTAAAGTTTTGTATCATTTGTGGGTTTTGGGAATGAAAAGATCCCCAATATAATAAAGTGTCTGCATAAAAATGAATTTGACTACAACCATGGATGCTACAGAAAATTAAAGTGAACTGAACTTTAGTAGTGAATTTCAGACGGCCTTCAGATAAGTGATACTTTTTAAAATATTTTTGATGTATACAGTTTTATGATTGAATTCATGCAACAATTTTAATAAAACCAATTATTATGAAATTGGAAGAGAGATTAGTGTGTAAATGTTGATCTTTCTTATATATATGATGACCCAACAACTGAAATAAAAATGATTTATTATATTTTTGAGAAATGAAGTAATTAAATTGGATAGGGATTGATTTGGGCCCTTTTTTAACCATTTTAAAAGACAAACTGCTCTTCAGTGTTATAAGAATCGGGCCATCATAAGCAAATTCCAACTTTGTGCCTAAGGTATCTCAAATATTCATTAATAAAGGAAAATTAGTCTATAAGATTTCTCCCAAGATACAATAGAAAATACAATATAATATGCCATATATGTTAAAAAATCACATCTTTTTGCCTCCCTGATGTGTAAGAAAATATGTAAAGTTCTGAAAATATAACATTGGGTATCCTTCCTAAAGACACAAAATGCGAAAAATGTCTTTATTATAACTAACCCGATTTGTTAGACATATCTTCAGTCCTTCCTGATCACTGATATCAAAACTGATGAGCATTATGCATTTTCTATGCCTTGTATTTCACAGTTGGCCTTCACACTTTCCTACAAATTACTTCACATAGACATATTTCTGCACAAAGAGATTGCAATCTGTAAGTTTTAATACTTTACAGACGTGTCATAAAAGTTAAATACGCCAAGAATTTAAAAACTGAAATGGGCAAGGAACATCCTTCACGTTAGCAAGTCTGAGCTCGGATTGCTACCTTGCCATGTTATTTCACTTCCATTGTGTACATGCCGTTCTGTATACACAGGCTAGTAGATTTACAACAACATGAAAAAGAACAGATAAATATACATTAAAAGGCAGCTAAGCTTCAAAACCAATAGGAGTAAAAAATGTTGTTTTTTTAACTGATGTAGCTGCAATTATTCATTGGGCCTCTGAGCGCCGCTGTTGACTAATAAGGGAGAGAGAAAAGCAATAAAAGATCCGGCACATACTGAGCCTCGTTTTCACTAGATTACGAAAACTGAAGAGAAGGATCAAACGCAGGGGTTTGGATTCTGAAAGGAGGCTTAATCTTATCCCCAAAGGATTGCTTCAAGATTAGTGCTCATTGGAATAACTAAAGCATCAAATTTGAGAAACTGAATACACAAAAAGATTTAAATCGGTTCTTGAAGAAAACTCAGCAGTTACAAAGTAATGGCCACGACTGAGAGAAATCGTGATTTAGAAGGTCGACTATTTTGCCTTGTAACGCTTATTGTTTGGGAGATGGCTTTGGGGCAGATTCGCTACTCCATTCATGAAGAGATGCAGAAAGGTTCTTTCGTGGGAAATATTGCAAAGGATATGAGACTGGGTGTAAGGAAATTATCGGATCGAGCACCCCGCCTTATTTCCAGAGGTAGGATTCAGTATTTTGTTCTCGATTCTAAAACCGGTTATCTTAACATTAAAGAGAAGATCGACAGAGAAGAAATTTGCAAAAGGGTTAGTCAGTGCCTGATAAACCTAGAGATAATTGGGGAAGACATGATAAAAATGTATGAAATCGAAGTTCTAATTCAAGATGTAAATGATAATGCACCTACGTTCCCTAATGAGGAAATAGTATTAAAAATCAGTGAAAGCACAGCACCGGGAGCTCGTTATTTTCTGCAGGATGGGCAAGATCCAGATGTGGGGACTTATTCTCTCCAGAGCTATCAGCTCAGCAATAGCAAGTACTTTACTTTGGATACACAAATGGGAGATGATGGTGTGAAACACGCAGAGCTCGTTCTACAGAAAGCTCTAGACCGGGAAGAACAGGCAGTTCACCATCTCACGCTCACAGCCACTGACGGAGGGGATCCAGTTCGATCTGGCACTGCACAAATCCACGTCATTGTTCTGGATGCGAATGACAATGCTCCCGTTTTTAATCAATCCGTGTATAAAGCAGAGGTTTTGGAAAACGTGCCTGTGGGTACTGTGGTAGTTACACTGAATGCTACAGACAAGGATGAGGGAATACATTCAGAAGTAACGTATCTATTTAAAACATTTACAGACGGGGCCTCACAACTATTCGAACTTAACTCTAAAACTGGTGCAATATCAGTTGTGGGAGATTTGGACTTCGAAAAATCTGAAGGATATGAAATGGAAGTTCAGGCTACTGATGGTGGAAGTCTTTCTGCTAGGTGCAAAGTTCTAATCCAGGTTATCAATTTAAATGATAACGCCCCAGAACTTACCATCACATCCCTCTTCAGTCCAGTAGCAGAGGACAGTCCTCCGGGAACAGCCGTTGCAGTATTAGAAGTGCAAGACCGAGACTCGGGAGACAATGGCCGTGTAACATGTTCCCTCTCGGGCAATTTGCCATTTCATCTAAAGAAGTCTTATGGCAACTTTTACAGTTTAGTAACGAACAAAAATCTTGATAGGGAGCAAGTCTCCGAATATAATATAACCGTAAGAGCCATGGATAAAGGAACACCCCCTCTTTCTACAACCATAAACCTTCTACTGCTCGTTTCTGACAAAAATGATAATGCGCCTACGTTTGATCAGTCATTTTACACCGTTTATGTAAGAGAAAATGTACCTGCTGGATCCTCCATTTATTCTACCAAGGCAACAGATCTGGACTGGGATCAGAATTCTAGAATTACTTATTCTATAATTGAGGGTCAGCTCGGTAAAGCTCCTCTATCTTCCTATGTATCCATTAACTCGGAGACTGGAGTAATATATGCACTACGATCATTTGATTACGAACTATTCAGAGATTTTCAAATCCAAGTGAGGGCTGAAGATGGAGGTTCCCCATCTCTCAAAAGTAATGTCACAGTTCATATCTTTATTTTAGATCTAAATGACAATTCTCCTGACATCTTATACCCTTCACTTCCTAGCGATGGTTCCACAGGTGTAGAGTTGGCACCTCGTTCCTGTGATCTAGGCTATCTGGTAACTAAGGTGGTAGCTGTTGATGCAGATTCTGGACAAAATGCCTGGCTCTCTTATATTCTAGTCACATCCACAGAGCCGGGGCTGTTCACGGTTGGACTTCATACTGGAGAAATCAGAACAGCTCGTCCCTTTATAG
Organism: Ichthyophis bannanicus; assembly: GCA_033557465.1. Taxonomy (NCBI): domain Eukaryota; kingdom Metazoa; phylum Chordata; class Amphibia; order Gymnophiona; family Ichthyophiidae; genus Ichthyophis; species Ichthyophis bannanicus. The sequence continues at coordinate 84,832,044 of CM066050.1, read as the reverse complement.
ACAAACACGCCATCAAGCAAACTCTGGTGGTTTTAGTGCGGGACAATGGTCAACCTGCCCTGTCTGCCACGGTTACTGTGACTATTATGGTGACAGACAGTATCCAGAATCTTCTTTCCGACATGAGCAGCCTTTCCTCCCCCTCCTCAGACACTGAGTCCAACCTCACCCTGTATTTGGTAATCGCTGTTGCTACTGTATCTTGTCTCTTCTTTATTTTCATCATATTACTTCTAGCCATCAAGCTTCGTAAATGGAAGGAATCTCAGCTCTTTGAGTCTTCCAGTGTTAATTTCAGTGCTGTTCCCACCTCTCAGTATGTAGGTGTTGATGGTGTCAAAGCATTTCTTCAGACTTATTCTCAGGATCTTTGTATAACCACAGACTCTGGAAAGAACCAGTTTACATATCCCAGTTCAAACCAATCAAATACCTATGATGTCTATCAAGAGTCCGAGAAACAAGCAACAATGTTAATTGCTGAAGCCTTGAATATGAATAACGAGGAGCAAAACCTCTTTCAGGTAAGCTAATGTTTTGCAGTTTTTTAAAAACTGGTGTGTTTGCGTATGAGAGGAGGTACATTTTGTTATAGTCTACTTGCAAGAGGAAAATGTGTAATAATTAAAATTCTGTCACATCAACCGTACTGCACTACAGAAAAGATAGTGGAAAGATGCATTATTAAAAACACCGGAAATATAGGACAGGTAATAACAGGAAGCGAAACCAAAAATGTTGGTCTGATTTCAGTGTTGCATATCAGTTGCTTCTTCTACAGATAGAATAAAGCAAACTAAGCTTTTCTGGTGTTCCATTAGGAAGAGATATAGCCCTAAACATTTGCCTTCTTTTTCTTCATTGGAACATAACAAAGAAGCTGGCTTGAAGGTCAAGAAGTCAAGTCTTATTTGTCCCGACTTGTTTACGCACCTTGGTTTCTGATCTGTTGATAATAGCGTGTATTTAATAAAATGAGCGCAAAGGACGCAAGTCGCATTCTATGATGCTTCAGTCTTCTGTATCCGAGAAGGTTACTTGCTGACTCGGAGTTGCGCATGGCCACGTTTTACTAAGCCCCTCCCCCGACACAGAATGAGAGGAAGACTTATTGAATCAGGCCTTAAGTGTTGCTTTACTAAAAAGAAGTTGAAGAATGATTTTCTTGCATTGTAAGAGGTATCTGTTTAATGCAAGGTGTTGTGAACTCGTAATACATATATTACAGTATGAGGCTTGTTTCCGGCAGCTCCTTAAGAAACCATGTTTCGCTAATAAACGTTTTCACTTTGTTCAACAGTAGACTTACTCCGTATTATTCCACTGTATACCATAGATTGCCTCTCTCTATGGTATTCTTTATTTACTGATTACATAGTGTTCAACACAGGTTATTTACAAAGAAGTTGAAATATCAATGGTCATTTACCGGGTTTAAAGAAATTGAGGTAAACAAGGTGTATAGTATTTAGAAAAAAATGTCTACCAGAAGCAACGATTCTCTAAATAATTCATTTTTGTCATTGATGGTATCACTGAGATCATTGAAGTTATTCATTTTCCATTGTAATATAAAATGCTTTATTCGATATGCCTCTTTCCCCAATATCCCATGTCGATTTTATTTTAATATCTATGATTTATTCTTCAGATGTGGCAAAAAAAAAAATAAAATAGAATTCTACAGATGATCATTTGAAATCACTATGAACCACAGGCCTTCTGCCGGCCTACAGACACATGGACCCACCCACACTTTTTCGGTATAGGTGTAAACTGAAACCTTGGAGCAGCATCTGCCAATATCACAATCCTAAAACAATTCTGCTGTGACGATTAGTACAATAGTCCCATACTGGCGTAAATCGTGATATACAATCGTTCATCTTAGCAATGTGAACTACTAATGCAATTCAGCATTTATAGCTTTGCAAGGCACCATCGCTGCTCGGAGAGAATAGGGCGATTTTACTCTGTGAGGCCAAATGCTGCATTCTGATACTGCAGAGTATTTTATGCCAGCAATACTGAGTTTTAAGAATACTTAGCTTTTTCCTAGAAGACCAGATTAAGACTACAACACCTTTCCATTTAAGAGCAGACTACTGCGATTCTACTACTCTTGCATTTCATTTTGGATTCAGGATATTGTAGGTGGCAATCATAACAACTGGAATAAGGCATGACATATTCGTATACTGACAAAAGATACCTTTTGCTTAATATATTAGTTGGATTTAAACAGGAAGCTTGGATGCATCTGCGAATAAAAAATGTATTTTTATTTCTTTCCAAACGAGAAGTTTTCTAAAACTGTCAAATTCATTTGGAGGATGAATAGAATTATCTTGATTTCAAGTAGATGAAGTTCTCGATTTGGCCTCAGTGTGTCGCTGTTGGCCAATGCGGAGCAAGAGCTGGCGCCGTAGATCCACTGGAACCTCCTTCCGTGTATTTCCGGTCAGAGAAGAAACCCTTCAGGCTGCGATAATCGCGCGATTAAACCAACAGAAAGAAAAGCATCGTCTACTACTTCATCATCGAAAGAGGTGGATTTAAATTTATGTTTTAAAGAATGACTTTATCTGGCTGAAGAATATTTCCGTTACTGATTTTGCTCAGACGCCTGGAAATCTAGGATCCGACCATGGCAGTGCTGCTCCTAAAACAAAGAGAGGCTGAATGGGGAGTCAGACGGCAAGTAGTATTTTCCCTTCTATTTTGCCTCTGTGGGGCAATTTCTCAAAAGATCCATTATTACATTCCTGAAGAAATGGAAACAGGTTCATTTGTGGGAAATCTCGCAAATGATCTGGGTCTGAATTTAAAAGACTTTTCAAGTCGAAAGTTCCGTATGGTTTCAAATGCTAAAAAGCAATATTTCACAGTAAATACAGAAAATGGAAACTTATATGTAAATGACAGATTAGATAGGGAAGAAATGTGTGGCGAATCCATCAGTTGTGTGGTCAATATTGAAACAATTGTTGAAAATCCTCTGAATGTCTTTCACATCGCGGTGGCAATCCTAGATATTAATGACAATGCGCCGAGTTTCTTCAAGAATAACATTGAACTTGAAATCATTGAGTCTATGTCAAAAGGGGCGCGTTTCCCTCTAGGAAATGCGCGAGATCCCGATGTTGGAACCAATTCGGTGCAGAATTATCACATCACTCCCAATCAGTATTTTGTAATGGAAGAGAAAGAAAACGCTGATGGAAAGAGATATGCAGAACTAGTGCTGGAAAAGCCTCTTGATAGGGAGGAGCAAAATACTTTTAATTTTATTCTCACTGTTTCTGATGGGGGAGATCCAATCAGAACATGCACTGCTCAGATTAATATTAAAATTATAGATATAAACGATAATTTTCCTACTTTTACTCAAAACATTTACAAAGCAGCCCTAAAAGAAAATACTTCAATAGGTCCCACAGTTCTTCAAGTTAAAGCCAATGATAATGACGAAGGTTCAAATGCACAAATTACATATTCTTTCCAAACTCTGCCAGACAGTGTTGGTCATATGTTCAGCCTTGATTCTAGAAGTGGAGAGATTACAGTTACTGGGCACCTGGATTTTGAACAAATAAGATCTTTCCAAATGGATGTGGAAGCAAAGGATGGAGGTGGTCTGGCTTCCCACTGTACTGTCATCATTGAGGTTCTTGATGAGAATGATAATGCACCTGAGATAACTCTTACATCCCTTTCCACCACAATTCCTGAAGACTCTCCTCCTGGAACAGTAGTTGCATTGATCAAAGTCTATGACCAAGATTATGGAGAAAACAGTGAAGTCACCTGCCACATCCAAGATGATTTTCCTCTCAAGATAATATCATCTTCAAGTAATTATTACAAGATTTTAACTGACAGTGCCTTAGATAGAGAAATAACCTCAGAATACAATATTACGATTGTAGCAACAGACAAAGGCTATCCTCCTCTTTCTACTAAAAAAACAATTAAAATCCAGATTACAGATATTAATGATAACCCACCAGTTTTTCAGCAAATGTTTTACATGGTTTATGTTCAGGAAAATAATTTATCAGGAGCCTCCATTTTCAAAGTAAATGCCTCAGACCCGGATTTTGAGCATAACTCTAGAATCACTTTTTCCATACTGAACAGTAATACTGAGTTGTTATCTTCGTCTTCGTACTTCTCCATCAACTCATTGACTGGGATCATCCATGCTCAGCGCCCTTTTGACTATGAGCAATTCAGGGAGTTCCAATTCCAAGTGAAAGCACAAGATAGTGGATCCCCATCTCTTAGTAGTAATTGCACTGTGAAAGTGTTCATTTTAGATTGTAATGATAATGCTCCAAATGTCCTGTACCCGTCAGTTGGATCTGATGGCTCTGGCTCATTTGAAATAGTTTCTCCTTCTACCGATAGAGGTTCTCTAATTACAAAAGTGGTGGCTGTGGATGCTGATTCTGGACACAATGCTTGGCTGTCTTATCAACTGCTCCAGGCTACAGAACCAGCACTGTTTAATATCGGAATCCACACTGGGGAAATAAGGACATCTCGGGTCTTCATGGACAGCAATGCTCTGAAGCAAAAATTGATCATCTTGGTGCATGATAACGGAAAACCATCTCTTTCAACAACTGTTATCATGAAATTAATATTTGCTGAAAACTTCCAAGAGGTTCTCCCAGAATTAAGCAACCAATCAACAGACTTGAAAAATGAATCTGAAATTAATTTTTACTTAATAATATCTTTAGCTTTGATATTATTTTTGTTTTTTGTGACTATTTTGCTGCTATCAATGAAGAGCTGCATAAGATCAAGGAAGCCAAGAGTTCTTCAATGCTTAGGGTCAGATACTTACTCCAGACCTGCTTCTGGCTACCCTCCATACTTCAATGATGGAACTTTACCTTACAATTACCAGCTTTGCACTGCAACAGAGTCCGGAAAGAATGAATTCTCTTTCTTGGAACCAAATATTGAAAGATTGGATGGCATCATATTTAATGACAACAGAGCAACGGGGTACATGAGCAAAGAACATATCACTGGCAGTTCTGATATTGACACATTTCAAAAGGTAAGCTAGTTTCTTAGGTGCACATTAATATTTCTATTAATTTTTAACTGCTGATCCTTCTTATACTTCATCTAAAATCTTTGTTCTTAAATACGTGACAAAATGCTGAAAGTCAACAAAATAAAACAAAGGAGCATCTTTACAAAATGATGCTAACTGCAGAAAGCATGTCATGCTAACATTTAGCACAGGGCCCTGTGCAGGAAATACTATGTTAAGCAGCACACAAATGGGCAGAGGGAGGGCAGATGGAGGGCGTAATGTGAGCATTGAAGGCACATTGTGGTTAGTATTAGCATTTTGGCCATGTGCTAACCATGATTGCGGATGTTAGTCTGCATGCATTTAATGCCACCTCACTGCATGGTATTAGGTGCACTTGTATGTTGGGTTACCATGGTGTTGCACATTAGTAGATCACCAATGGAAGGGGATGGATGACCCCCCCCCCCACACACACACACACACTCCCCATGAAGTTAGCATGGGCCTCTGCAGTGGTTTTGTGGCCTGATATGTCATAATGGCACTCTTCTTTGTAAATATGTTCCAAAGCAATTGTCTTTCTGAATATATTTCCTCAGTTTTGAACACTTTGGCAAAAGAGAGCTATTGAAATTAGAAATAGAGGGCTTTACATTTTAGAGGTCTATGAGATTCAACTGACAAAATTTCCCCAAATAATTATTTCTTCTTCAGTATTATAGCAGCTGCATTCTTGATTTTTTTGTTTTGGATTTTGAAATGCAGTTAAATATGAATAAAAGTAATATTCATATAACTCAAATAAAATAATTGCATTGAAATGATTACAAGAAACATGACATTGATAATTTAATCAAATGGTTCCCTTCCATAAAAACTTCAAATCAAGGAATTGAATAATAATAAAAAAATGTTATTATTACAAAGAAATAATGCTTTTTTCTGCTTCCACTGAATACTAATTTATAAACAGCTAATCACTTCTGAGAAGAGTTACATCTCGGGTACTGAAAGTGCGTATTTTGACATATAAGAAGTTTTCTTTTTTGAATGTAAAGAACATCAGGACTCGGGTTCTACATACACGTTGGAAGATTAGCAAACCTTTATTAAAACCTCCAAGGAGACCCGATGGGGTCAGTAATTAAACTCCACAGCTGGAGCTGGAATCCAGATATCCTCCAGTGCTAATATCTGGGTTCAGTGCTCACTGCCACATTGTGGTCTGGGTACTGGTGATATTCAGCTGCAATACAGATAGCAAAACTATAAAAAGCCTTTTTCTGGCCTAACTTAATGCAGCAATTTAACTGTTTAGTGGGCTGATAATTGCTAACTGGATATGTACTGGGACCACCCTCACCCTGCCCACTCTCCGGACAGTGCCGTGGTAGTTAGAGGGAATATTCAATGGCACTGTCGGGGATTTCACAGTAAAGCAGGCTTGCGACACTTTGGCCCCCATTCAGCGGAAAATATTCAAATCAAACAAAGCAAATTCCTAGTATCATGGGCATCTGCATCAATTTAAGAAGCAGCTTTGCAGTAAAGAGCGAGCCTAGGGGTTAGGTAAATCACCATCTAGTTTAGCTTATTTCAAGGACATATCACTTTTGTATTCCTAAGGCTATGAAAGCCTACTAGTCTCAAAGTATCCAAAAATGCACAAATCCAGCAAAATAATTATTTAAGATCGTGGCAGAATATCAAACTTGTATCTCTAGCAATACCATGACACTTAGAGCAGAGGATTTTGCCTTCTTTTTTGTATCAAAAGTGCAAAGGATACACAACCTGTTACTCACTGCTAAGAGTGTTCAAGCAATGGTCTCCCCTCCCTTTATTTCAATGCAATCCACTTTGACTCCACTCTCTCCTTCTATTTTATCTCAAGTTAGCTTATGAGTCTCAGTTAATCCTGTCACCCAATTATAATTGGAAATGATTCTCACTCAACTTCACCGTACAACTTCATCTCTTGACACCCCCCCCACACACACACTTCCTTAGTGTACTTAAAATCCCATTTGTAATCTCACTATCCTTTTATTCTTCTGATAGTGAATTCATGTCTAACATCAACAGTTCTTCTGAATGCCTGGAAATGTGCTTTAATCAAACCTATTTTACAAAAAGGTTCCAAATACACAAATCTTCCTGATAACTACTGTATAGACCCATTTCCTCACTCTCTCTCTTAAACAAGATTGTATTTAAAAGACAGTACTTGCACCATTAAGGGATTTTATGCCGTCACTTGGTTTGCAGTTTGTTGTGCTGTGAGACTTGTATGCATCAGTGATGCTGAGAGCCAAGATAGACAGGCCTCAGCTGAGATGCCAGACTAAGACAAACTACCCATCTGGGCAGCAGCAGAATGGGGTGGGGTTGTAAGCAGAGGATCATATTTCTATGTCAAATGCAACAACACTGGAATTAGTCATAAAACAAATTGCACTGTAGTGCTTGAAATTGAGAGCCCCAGGTTGAAAGGCACTCAAATGGCTACTGGAGATGAGCTGAAGATTTCTCAGAGCAAACCCAGCATTTATGATGTGGTAGTATCTACTTATGTAGCTGCGCATGAAAAGAGAGTCAGAAGTTGCAAAGATATCTTACATATTTGGACATGGAACGTATGAAGCATCAACCAAGGGAAGTTGGAGGTGGTCAAGGATGAAATGTGATGTGTACAACTCGATCTGTTGGGTGTCAGTGAACTGAAATGGACTGGCTTTGGGCACTATGCATCTGATGATCATATGGTTTACTTTGCTGGAAATGAAAGACAAAGAAGAAATGGTGTTGCATTTATAGTTAAGAAGAAACTTACAAGAACTGTAATGACATACAATGCAGTCAGTGAACACTTAATTTCTATTTGTCTAAGAGGAAAGCCCATCAACACAACTATAATTCAGGTATATGCCCCAACAACAGCTGCATAAGAGGAAGACGTTGAAGAGTTCTAAAAACAAGTACAAGCTGAAATTGACAGAACATGCATACAGGATATCTTGATAGTCATGGGTGACTGGCATGCAAAAGTTGGCAACAAAGAAGAAGGCATAGTGGTTGGAAAATATGGACTTGGCAACAGAAACGAAGCTGGAGAAAGGCTGATAGAATTCTGCAAGACCAATGATCTATTCATCTCAAACACCTTCTTCCAGCAACACAGGTGCCGACTGTACACGTGGACTTCACCCAATGGATTGTACAGAAATTAAATTGACTATATCTGTGGAAGACAATGATGGAAAAGCTTGATAACATCAACAAAGACAAAACCTGGAGGTGACTGTGGCATAGATCACCAACTACTAGTATGCAAACTCAAGCTAAAGTTGAAAAGAGCAAGCCATTCAGGAATGTATCAAAATATGACTTTGAGAATATACCACTGGAATTTAAAGACTGCCTGAGAAATTGATTTGCTGCTTTAGATACAAATGACAGAGTTCTAGAAGCGTTATGGGATGACATCAAGAAGGTGGTGTTGGAAGAAAGCGATAAGTCTCTACATAAGGTGAAAAAGAAAAACCAGACAAAATGGATGATTGAAGAAACTCTGAAAATTGTTCAGAAATGCAGAGAAGCTAAAGCCAGAGGAGAAAGAGAGGCAACCACAGAACTCAGAGATTTCCAACATGCAGCAATATAAGACAAGGAAAAGTACTACAATGATACATGCAAGGAAATAGAATCAGAAGCTATTATAGGAAGAACAAGATAATCTTTTCTAAAGCTACGAGAGTTAAGGAAAAAATTCCAGCCTCTAATTCGAATGCTACAAGATGCTCAAGGAGCCATGTTGAATGATGCTGAGAAGATCAAGAAAAGGTGGAAAGAATATACAGAGTCATTATACCATAAAGGTCAAGTTGGCTGTTTCAACCTATACCTTATAATAGGAACCATTGGTGATGAAAGAAGGCGAAGCAGCATTGAAAACCTTATCAAAGAACAAAGCACCGGGCATTGATGGCATTCCCACTGAAGTATTACAGCAATTGGATGAAATTGTTATCATACTTACAAGGCTCTACCAGAAAATTGGAAGACAAATTCATGACCAACTGACTGGAAAAGATCTGTGTTTATACCAATACTGAAGAAAGGTGATCCAACTGACTGCGGAAATTATCACACAATCATTCTGATCCCACATGCCAGCAAGATTCTACTCAAGATCATTCAGCAGAGACTATAACCATACTTTGAATGAGAAGTGCCTGCAGTGCAAGCACGATTCAGGAAAAGGTGAGGAATGAGAGACATTATCGTGGATGTGAGATGGATCCTTGAAAAGACAAAAGAATGCCAAAAGGATATACATATGTGTCTTATGGACTACAGCAAGGCTTTTGACTGTGTAAACCCTGAGAAACTCTGGGCACATTAAGAAGCATGGGTATTCCAGAACATCTGATCATTCTCTTGCACAACCTTTACATTGATCAAGAAGCAACAGTGCAAATGGAACTAGGAGAAACAGAATGGTTTAAAATCAGCAAAGGTGTACAACAAGGTTGCATACTTTCTCCCCACATCTTTAATTTATATACAGAACAAATATTCAGAGAATCAGGGCTGTATGAAGACAACTGAGGTGTGAAGATTGCTGGAAGACTCATCAACAACCTTCGCTATGCTTCTGATACCACATTACTGGCTGAAAGTGAAGATGATCTGAAACATTTGCTTCTCAAGGTCAAGGAACATAGTCTTAAAATAGGTCTGCACCTTAATGTAAAGAAGACAGAGATCATGACAACAGGTAAAATCAATAAGTTCATTGTTGATGGAGAAGAAATTGAAATCGTGGACAACTTTAACCTACTTGGATCAACTATCAGTAAAGAAGCAACAAGCATTCAAGAAATCCAATGATGCATTGCTTTTGGCAGAATGGCTATGAAGGACATAGACAAGATTTTCAAAAGCAGAGATGTCTCTTTCCATACAAAGATTTGACTTGTTCAAGCCATGGTATTTTCAATAACATCAAATGGATGCGAAAGTTGGACAGTGAAAAAGATAGACAGGAAGAAAATTGATGCCTTTGAATTATGGTGCTGGCAGCGAATACTGCATATACCATGGACTTCCCAAAGAACAAACCAGTCAGTACTAGAGGAGATCAAACCTAAGCTTTCTTTAGAAGTTCAGATGACTAGACTTCGACTTTAATACTTTGGACACATCATGCGAAGAGAGAGAACATTAGAGAAAGGCATCTTCATGCTTGGCAAGGTAGAAAGTCAACGCAAAAGAGAAAAGCCAGCAATGAGATGGATCAATGCAATAACAGCAGCTACGGGTTCCAGTCTGTCATCAATGAGCCACCTGACTGAAACCGAATACAATTTAGGACAACTATCCAGAGGGTCACCATGAGTCGACACCGACTCAACGGCACTTAACTACAACAACAACAAGGGATTTCATAGAAAAAAAATAACCTCTTTTGCATCCATGACAAACTGGCTTTAGAGCATTACATAGTATGGAAACCTGTTTAACTTTTATGTTAAATGAGATACATAGATTTTCGGACTGTGGTAAGAACACAGTCATCATATTACAGGATCTTTCAGCAGCCTTCGACTTCATTGACCATAATCATTTTCTCAATCACCTGACAGATATTGGCCTGGCAGTTTTAGTCATTGAATGTTTTAACTCATTCCTAATTGATTGCTCCTTCACTGTAACTACCAGCTCGGACACCTATTCTTATTACTTGATCTGTGGTGTCCCTCAAGGCTTGATTCTATCTCCCTCCTATTTAATATTTTTCTTTCTCTGTTAGCACTGATAATCCAATCACTAGAAGTCTCAGCTCATTTCTTTGCTGATGACATTCAGTTAGTAGCATTTCTTGATCCTTGTGCCCCAAATTTGCATCCCCTAAACACTTGTCTAGTAGACATTGCTCAATGACTGGAGGCCAACCTTCTGAAATTAAATCCCTTGATATACAAGGTGATGTAGATAACTAGTCACCCTGCCCAATCAGTTCTTGCCCCTAATCTGGCAGGTTCCACTTTTCCTCTGGTTACAAGTCTGAAGATTTTAGGTTGCTATTTTGAGTTTTTATTATCCTGCAAGGTTCAAATTTTGGAAAAAGCTAAATTATGCTTCTTTGATCGCTGAACCATTTGGGCAATTTGGCAATAACTTGATAAATGAGCTTTGACCATCTTAGTTATATCTTAAATTATTAGCCATTTGGATTATGGAAACTCATATAACCATCTATCCCTTCTGACCATTAAACATCTTCAATTAACTCAAAATGCAGTCATTAAATTCATAACGCTCTCAGAGAAATTGGATCATATTACCCCTCTTTCGAAAACCCATCACTGACAGCATCAAAATTCTCTTGTTGACCCTTAAGGCATTCCACACTGCCCTTCCCTTCTATATAGCTGATTCCCTGAGTCTTTACACTCCTACCAGATCCCTATATTCACAGAACCCAAATAGGCTAAGTGGCTCCTCCAATACCCTTGTCCACCATGAATCGACATGTCAGTATGCTTTTTATTTCCTGGCTACCATCCTTTGGAACTCCATCCCCTTCTACATCAGATTAGATTCCTCACTAAAAACCTTTAAGAAAAACCTTAAGATATATTTTTTTTTTTAGTTGGAATTTGGGGTAGACTAGCCTGATTGGATGGTGGTATTCAGACCATGACTCACCTCATCTTTTTTTCTTTTCCCTCTTTATCATTCTTAACTAATTCTTTCATATTCTTCTCCTTTCCTATTTTATCTCCTTTCAATGGATTAAGGTTGCCAAAAATAATGAGAAAAATTCAATTGATTCACAGACTGCTTCCATTAATTTGGACAAATGGTCCCTTCATTTAATCTGCTGGTAGGACTCTTCATTAATTATTTTCACTGCACAATATTGTATGTGGTTTATTGCCATGAAATAAATTGATGGTCCCTTTTTGCAGGCTATTGCCTTATTGAACTTTCTTATCATGCTTTTTGCTTTTGGTGTTGGGTTCTACTAGTTACTTTGTCCCTTTTCTGGACTCAGCATATGTATCCTTCTCCACACATGCCAGGAGCTCAACCTCCAGCTCCCGAATGTTCTTTCCTCTTCACCCGGCCTCCTGACTTGGCTTGCATTACTCTCCTGTGTTATACCTTTATCTGTCAATGGTGGCTCACTAGTTACTATTTCCAGTCGCTCTGCTTCTTTCAGCATCTTTCTTCTGGTGCCCCTTTTGGATCACCTCTTTCTCTTTCTCTTTCTGCACCATCTCTTCTTCTGGTTCTGCTTTCCAGACTTCTTCTTTCTCCTTCTCGTTCTGCCCTTTTCTCTGGTGCTTAATTATTGGCAGATGACAGATGCACTTACATGGAACTGAAGGCAGGAAAAGGTATACCTGTGCTAAAATTCTTCAGATACAGGGGAATAAGGTATCTATAAGTCAGTTATTTAGAAACCTTAGGTATAAATAGCACACAGGCATACACCTTTTTGAGTGGAAAGATGGACATTGGTTCTTTTGAAAGTTTTCAAAAAGTAAAAGTAGTAATGCTTATAACATGTTATGAACAAAAACTGTAACAGCAAATCTTTAGTCAGCGGAAAGAGATGATATATTGCTGGGGGTCAAACAGGGTCTGTATTGTTGCTGTAGGAAGGAAAAATGAACAAATTCTATATTCCTGGAATTTTTTGTCTGTGGTCTCTTTGTATGATTATATGTTTGTTTGGTTGTTTTTACTAAGGCCTGCCTAGCACAGCAGGATTTTTTACTTTTCTTAATCCCATTTTGAATATTGGGTATTGTGTTTGGGTTGGAAAACATTCACATTAATCTCCACCTGAAGGAAGTGCAAGAGGGTAGCCATTATGGTTGGAAAGGGCCAGGCTTTTTCTGATTCACAATTTTTGCCACTTGAAACTTTTCCATTACATCCTTTTTAAGACATACTATGAGCTCTGCCACTTTCATGATAATTCAGGGATAAAATGTCTACATTTGAGTTACTGCCCAAAAAAATAAGCATTACTTAGGTTACTGTAGGCAGGGACCCAGGGCAAGTTGGATGGGCTGAATGGTGCATATCTGCTGGCATCTGCTATGTTATAAACATTAATGGATTACAAATATTTTCAACAATTTGATAGTCTCACATTATGTACATGTAAACTACTTCAATATTGTATGTGAAGAGCAGTATAGCAGATTGTAAATGAACAATAAACATACTGGGCCCAATATTCAAAGGCATTTGCACAGTTTACAGACCTGTAAACAGTATAAGTGCCACTTAGAAGAATGTTCAGTGAAATTAACATGGTTAGTGCCGTTAAATATCCTTGAGTAATTCCGCTTCATGCCGCAATGCTAACTATGTAGCTTCAGGACATGTTGTGAGCATTGCAAGGCAGAGAGGAGGTGGCACCCGTTGCTAAGTGCCCCTGGCGGTTAAAGACACGCAGGTAAAGAGAGGCCAGTGTTTGCTACACCTACTTTACCCATGGGAGCAAACCAGGCTGTGGCTCGATATCGCCCCTGCTCGGTTAGCTTCTGCAGCGTCTGTGGCTGTGCGCTGACCCTGCATATTCATTGAATAGCCATGTTTAATGTTCAGCGCCAGCGTCTAGCTACTGGAATTGCGCTAGCCACCGATGCTGAATATCAGGCCCATTGTTAATATATGCAAACTAAATTCTGTTTTAACCTACATACATCTTAGACAAGGCTTTACATGCCAGAGCTATGAAACTGAAAATAAATAAGAACATTAGGGCAAAAGAACTGCCATACTGGGTCAGACCAAAGGCCCATCAAGCCCAGTGTCCTTTGTCCAATGGTGCTCAATCCAGAACACATCTATCAGACAAATCCCAAAAGTAGCCAGTTCTATGCTAGTTATTTCCAAGGATAAGCAGTGGTTTTCTCTTAGACTACCTTAACAATGGTTTATGGACTTACACCTTCAGAAATTTGGCCAAACCTTTTTTAAACCCAGCTACACTACCTGCTTTTATCACATACATTGAGAGAAAAAATATTTTTTCCAATCTGTTTTAAATATACTACTTTGTATCTTCATGGTGTATCTCCTAGTCCTTGTATTTTTGAAAAAGTAAACAATTGATTCACTTCTATCCATTCCACTCCACTCAGGATTTTAAAGATCTCTATCATATCTCCCCTCAGTCGTCTCTTCTGGCTGAACAGCCCTAACCTCTCTAGTCCATCTTCACAGGGGAGTTGTTCCATCCCTTTTATCATTTTGGTTCCCACTATACTTTTTTGAGAAGCAAAGACCAGAATTGCAGACTATACTCAAGGTGTGGTTGCACCCTGGAGGGATACAGAGGCATTATGATATATTTTGTTTTATTTTCTATTCCTTTCTTAATGGTTCCAACAGTGGCCAATCTAGGTCATACGTACTGTGGTGACGAAACTCCAGAGCCCATGGAAACTCCAGAGCCCATGGAAATAGAGAAAACACAAACATTTACCTCCAAGCAGAAGGGAAGTACAGGGAGCCATGACTTTAAAACTTCAGCTAAAGAGAAAAAAACCATACCCAAAGCTGCTGTTTTCAGGCCACGCCCAAGCTCCATATCAATTAGGGGAGGTAACGTGAGACAGCTGGGGGAGGAGTGGAAAGTTGTAGGGCAGCCCCACTCATTTAAGCCCCAGAGAACAGGAAGTAGGGAGACCAGCAGGGAAACAGAAGCCAAGGAGATCCTGAGAGATACAGAAAGAAAGGATTCTTTCAGAGAGACCGGGAGAGAGAGGTGCTCCAGAGACAGCCTAAGGAAGGATTCCCCTCATAGCCAGCACCACAGTCCTGAACAAAGCCAGTGCTGTAGAGAGACTACAGCTGGCACTGGAAACAGGAGGTTTTATCCTAAGGAGGCTGCTGCCTATAAGCCAGGTACAGGGACAGTCCAGGAAGAGCCGTGTCGAAGAGCTTTATCTCAGGGAAGGCCGGTAAGAAGAACTGTTAATAGAAGGGAGGTAAACCCTTTAGAAGCTTTAAACAGTCTACTGCAAGATAAGGATCTCCAAAACCCTGCTAACACCCCTGAGTCAAGAGGGAGGTCTCGCTGGGAAAGGGTTTTTAAGTTATTGGAAGAAATCAAGCCCACGCTATCCCAAGCTGTTGCCAGTCAGGAGACTGCAGAGCCTGACTCTGAAAGCATGCAAGTAGATAATTATGATACTGAAAATGATTCCATAGAATGTGAAATGGATTGTTCTCTCTCTATGAGGGTAGAATGAAAAGCTATAGATTTTAAGCCTGAAGAAAACCCAGAAGTTATTATATTTGAATGTCTGCAGTTAAGAAGGCTAAGAATGTTTGAAAATGAAGTTGCTGCTGTTTTAAAAGGTGCATGAAACATTCAAAGGCTTGATTTGAATGTGTCTGGAGCAACTATCTGAAACATAATAATCAAAGTAAAAAGGAAGCTTTAATGTGCATGTTGTGCAGTTAAAAAGCCGCTGTTTATACCTTGTTGTTACCAGAGGATGTAGTAAAGGCTGTTAGTGTAGCTGGGTTTAAAAAAGGTTTGGACAAGTTCCTGGAGGAAAGGCCCAGAAACCATTATTAAGAAGGGACTCAGGATATCAATGCTTGACCCAGTACAAGCATTGCGGAACCTGTGTCTTTTGGGGAAACTGCTAGGTACGTATGACCTAGATTGGCCACTGTTGGAAACAGGATACTGGGCTTGATGGACCTTGGTCTGACCCAGTATGGCATATCTTATGTTCTTATGTACCTCTCACACACTTGCTTGGCTACTGTGTATATTCCCATACACCCCAATGACTCATTTATTTATTTAACAGGTTTTATATACCGCTTTATCATTTCAATCAAAGCGGTTTACATTGAAACTTAAACTTGGTATTGTACATTAAAACAGGGACATTGATAACTTGGATTTTTCTGAGGCAATGGAGGGTTAAGTGACTTGCCCAAGGCCACAAGGAGTGCTACTGGGAATCGAACCCTGGTCTCTGGGTTCCCAATCCAGTGTTCTTAACCATTAGGCTACTCCTCCACTCTGTTTGATTTCTTGCTTGCCGCTACACACTGAAATGAAGATTTCAATGTATTGGCAGCAGAATGGGGTGGGCCACTGAGGCCATGGCCCCACCAATATATCATCTAAATGCAGTAGGCCGCAGGACCACGGTCTGCCCAGTAACCAGGTGCCCTGGCACCTTGACCTGTCAGATCTGCGGTACAGATGCATGGGGGGAGGGGAGGTAGTTTGGGATTGATAGTGACTTTTGAATTTGCCCTGTGTCAACAGCATAGGGCAATCCGATTGGACAGTGGGGCGGTGCGGGGGCGGGGGGGGGGGACGACTGACCTGACTGAGATCTGGGCTCCGCTAGCTCAGATACCCCTGGCAGAAGAAAGTGGTTGTGAGTGACTCGTTGTCACAGGTCTGGTTCTCGGTGTGGAGCTTTTTGGGGCAGCCGGGAGTTTCCTGTCTGTCAGGCAAGGTGCTGTTTACTGGCGGTGAGCGGGGCCTGTTCGTCTTTAAAATGAAAGCGTGTGGGACGTCAGGCGGGATGAGCCAGGATCATGTGCGGGGAACATGGCATAGATCTAAATGGCATGGTGGTCAGTGCCAGGCAGCAGCGCTGAAAGGGAGGACGATTTCTCTGCTGCTACAGCTGGCTGGAGGGTGAGGGCAGCAGACTCGGAGAGGCAGGGGAAGGGTCCTTAGTGGCAGCGCTGATTCCCGGGCTGTAGGGATTATTAGTAGCACAAAAATAAGTTAGGCTCTCAGTTATGTCCAGGGGAAATTAGCTACTGATACCCAGCCTGAAGTTCTATGAGTTATGCTGGTAATGAGCCATGAAAGAAGTCTGGTCTGTAGATATATATATAGATACTGTATATTATATTTTATTATGGACAGCAAGGTAGAAAAATACACAGACATATAGCTAAAGATATATAATTAGAAACATGAGGTAGCAATTTGTTGCGAAACAGAATTACAATTAGAAAAAGTGATAAATTACTAATTAGTAACCAGAAGTCACTGATTCGCTCTGCACTGAGAAAAGTTATGGAATAGGTTTCTAGCTAACCATTGCCCAGAGACTGTACCTTAGCTTCATCTGGCACTCTGATGGCTGAGATCCGGAGACTCTGGAGCAGCACAAGTCCAAGGGGGCAGCTAAGCTAGATAACGCAGGCTACAGCCCTCTCCAGAGGTGAGCTGCGAGAGAACACAGAACCAAAGGTATCTGTGAAAGTCTTATCTCAGTCCTTAGGAGAACAGCCTTGCACACATGTAGTTTGTATGTCATGCAGGTAGCAGAAACCAGGTAAGCAGGGGACAAACAGCAAAAGGCTGTTCAAGTTCTTCTGTGCAGACTGTATTATTCTTTGTAATGAGTCTCCGTCATAGGTCCGGTGATTGGTGGGCATAAGACAGTCCAAGGTGTTCTCAGCGAATCAGGAGGTAGGTTACAGGTATCTTTCTTGCAGACAAAGGATCCATAGTAAGATGTCATGCGGAGGAAACAGTATGTAGTTTCTGGGCATAGGTACAAGTATCCAAGGCCAGTAGAACCATCTATAGAGAAGCACCGCAGAAGCAGATGTTCTTGCATGTGGGCAGTGAATCAGCCAGGAACAATGGGCCTCAGTATGCACACATAGAAACGCTTGGCAAGCAGTTGCTTGAAGGTTAAGTCTGTGGCTGAACACAGCAAAAGTGTAGCAGGAAACCATCTTGTTTGATCAGCTTTGGTTCAGGCCAGAGATCTGTAGGCGCAAAATTGCAGGGGTACCAGCCCTACATCTCCCCACCCTTGTAAGATGGAGTATTCTACAAAGGAGTACGTTCGATCGTACAAAACCAAACTAGCAGTACTACCATGCAGGTCATAACCAAATGACATATGGTTGACTAAAGCATAATAAGTGGATAATACTTCAAGCACAATAGATGCATTAAAGCAATACTGCATGAGGAATAATACTGTGAATACACTGAAGCAATAAAAGAAGTTAAAAAAATGCCATAGATACAATCAAGTCAATGCAGTCAATATAATGCATGTTAACGTCAAACTCAAGAGTATATAATGTACTTAAACCTAGAAGGTACATCGGTAATGCAATATAATGAGGTAGTGTAACACCAAAGTGAACACTTCAAACGTATGATAAGTAATGTGTAGATGTGTTAGTAAAATAAACACATGCTATCTATGATAAGTGAGACAACTCAATTAAGAGTAATGGATATCTTGACAAGAGAATGGCGACACTATTCAAAAGTGTGACATTCCAGCAAATCCTGCAGACGCATGGCAGGTAGTGGAGATGCAGGATGTACAGAGAGACGAAGAGTAAGAATCTGTCTCTGTTGATACAAAGAGGCAAGGAGCTGGAGCACCAACAGAAAGACAATACCAGGCACAATGGCATGAGACCTAAAATCAGTTTGTAAAATGTCGACATCACATGAATCAAAGTTGTAATCAGCAATCTCAAGGCTTTCTTGGTCAATAGACAGTTTAACTGTGTGAGAGTCCTTATAGTCCAGAAGATAGTTCAAGGCTTCAGTAAAGTCAAGCTCATGACCATGAAACACATCTGGATCTGGAGTGGCTCAATATGATTTCTGGTTATTTTAGCAAAAGCTTCTTTAATAAGGTCTGTGGGTACCAAATATGAATGAATCTGTCCTTGTATCAAGTTACTAATGCTATTGTCTACTTCTCTAAACAAATCATAAGTAAGATCACATATGCTCATCATTCAAAAGATCTTTAAGCATAGACAATTCTGCTGTGGTTTTAACCACTGTTGTGTGTTAGTTGTGTGTGGAACAGAAATATTAAAATGTCGGGGATCCAGTGACACAAAGACTTTCTGTGTGACAGTCTGAGACTGTGTGATCAGGAAACCAGACGTATCCTGCAGCACTACGCCAGAAGATGGGCCAGGCTCAATCAATCTGGCAACTTTGGATCCCGCTAACATCAAAATCAGGAACGGGACCTTCAAAGTTCAGTTCTCCATCTGTAAAATAGAACAAACAGGCTATTCTGCCTCAAGGTTAGTATCACTCACTTTATCAAGAGGTTCTTCAGGAAGGAGCTTACTGGGATGACATGGTCTAAGCTGATTAATGTGGACCCATTTAAGGAAGCCTTCCCTCTCAGTACCTGTCTTCATTTGGATTTGATAAGCAACAGGAGAGGCTTTATCCACAATAGGAAATGGACCGTTCCAGCTAGGTAGAAATTTACAAACTTTGACCTTATTCTTACCAAAATTGTAGTAGAATACCATATCGCTAATCTGGTATTCTTTAGAGGTAGTCCTCAAATCATAGTAGGCTTTCCTACCCCTAGCAGCAGTGTCCACATTCTTCTGGGCAAAGGCAAAGGCACTTTGCAAGTGTCGTCTTAAGTGGGCATCATATTCATGAGCCGTTGTAGCAGACGCGAGGTTCACGTCATTGGTCCTGTAAAGAAGATGAAGGGGTAAAACCAAGTCCCTACCTGTCATCATCTCAAAAGGGGACAGACCAGTAGCACGGTGATGAGTGGTTCTGATAGCCATCAGGACCAAGGGCAGCTTGATGTCCCAGTCCTTCCCAGAGGAAGAGGCATATTTCTTCAAGATACTGATGATAGTTTTGTTTGTTCTTTCCACCTGTCCAGAGGATTGTGGTTGATAAGCAATGTGGACTTTGGCTTTCACGCCCCGCAACTTCCACAGATGCTTGCTGACTTGTCCCGTGAAGTAGGAACCCTAGTCAGATTCCACTTGCATGGGTAGGCTCCACCTGCTGAAAACATGGTTTAACAACAAGGTGGCCATGGTCTTGGTGGTGCAGTTGGGTGCTGGGATGCATTCGACCCACTTGGTAAATAAGCAGGTAATGGTCAACATATATTTGTTGCCTCAAGAGGATCAGGGCACGGGGCCAATCCAATCAATCTGGAGATCAGACCAAGGCATGGTCAGACCTTTGTTTCTCAAAGGTGCTCTATGAAAAGGAGCTGCAGGTTGAAATCTGCAACAGGTCAGACAACCTTTCGTATACAGTTGGACATCTTGGTACATGTGGGACCAGTAGGCCACTTGTTTCAACATGTCATAGGTTACTCTGTCACCTCTATGACCGGCACAAGGCTCGTCATGAGCGTGTTGTAACATAACCACAAGGAAGGCCCGAGGTACCACCCAATGCACAATACCATGCTTACTTGTCCGAATCAACAAGTCTTTCTGGAGATGGAACATGTCCTTGGAGATTTATTTATTTATTTTATTTATTTATTTAGCATTTTTTATATACCACACTATTTTACCTCAGCGCGTTTTCCAGAAAACTCAAATGTCCAGTGTGGGGTTACATTGGACTTACAGTAAAACAAGGAAATCAAAACCTGGAGAACAAGTAGAACTATGTACATCACTTAAAATATGTCTATGCACGCTAATTAACAGTCACTATGAGGTGTAGGATCAAGGTCGGTCGGGAGACTAACCGGGAAATGGGGGTTGGAGGGTAGGAGGGAGTGAATTGGGGTGTCTGCTCAGTGGATGTTGGGTAGGGTGAGGTGTAGCTACGTGATGTCGTCTGAGTTGGGAAAGCATTGAAGGAAGAGGTGGTGCTTCAATGCCTTTCTGAATTGGTGGAGGTTGTTTATGGCACGGATGTAGAGGATCCTTAGTTCCTCATTGTCCTG
Source organism: Ichthyophis bannanicus (assembly GCA_033557465.1). Classification (NCBI taxonomy): domain Eukaryota; kingdom Metazoa; phylum Chordata; class Amphibia; order Gymnophiona; family Ichthyophiidae; genus Ichthyophis; species Ichthyophis bannanicus. The sequence goes on along the minus strand of CM066050.1, from coordinate 84,811,233 downwards.
ACAATCCTCCAGAGTTAATGGGTGCTCCTGGGGATTGTCCAGAAAAGTATAGAAACGTCCAAGAGTAGGATCTTGTTTCTGGGCTTTCACAAAGTCGAGATCCGTGATCTCACTACACCATTGAACCACAGGGGGCATGGTTGATGGTTGGGCTTGTCACCTGGTAACCACCTTCACATTTCAGAGCCCATTGGTCTTGGGGGCCTCCAACTGCCAGAGGTCTCCAGAGATAGCACTCTCCTTGGAAAGCTGATCAGCAAGATCATTTCCAATCTTGTCAGGATTGTCAAAACGGGAATGACCTTTCACTTTCTTCCAGTAGATGGTCATGTCATTTTCATGAGCTACCTTGTCCAAGGCCAGAATTAATTTGGCATGTTTGACAGGTTTCCCTTTAGAATTCAGCATATTGTTAGATTTCCAAATGGGTAAATGGGAAACAAAATTCTGCCGGACGTAGTCTGAGTCAGTACAGATGGTTAGGGTGTGAACCCCTCCCTGAGCAGCGGACTGGAGAGCTGCCAGTGCTGCAGCTAGCTCAGCATACTGATTAGTCATGGTACCCAGACGGTACTTCAAGGGTTCACAAGGGTAGTTCTGATTCCAAACCACACCTATACCTGCTACCAGATCATGGTCAGGCTCTCGACGGTAAGCACAACCATCCACATACACTTTGGGGTAGCCTTTACAGAAGTTCTGATCATAAGGATGATGACGAGAAGGCTCAGGTGTAAATGACTCCATCTTGGGGTCTAAACTAACCACTAATGATTCTCTGGAAGTGAAATCGTGCAATTCGACCAGGCCCTGTGTGGCGGCATCCTTGCTGTTTTGAGCATACCTTACCTCTAGGGGCCATGCCTGAAGGGCTAAGGTCCAGGAAACAATGCGGCTGTTCGACACTTGTCCTGATTTAATCCGTTCACTGCCTAGGAACTTGATGGGTTGGTGATGGGTCTCAACAACCAACCTCTCACCTTGGATATACAGTAACTGTGGAAATATTGGAGGGCCCAGACTGTGGACAACAAGGACTTCTCACAGTCAGAGTATTTCTTCTCCACTTCCATTAGAGCTTTGCTGGCATAGGCAATAACTTTCCTATCTGTGTCATGCATTTGATACAGAATAAGACTCATAGAGTGATTGGTGAAACCTAGTTCTACAAAGAATTCTCTGCCACTCTCTGGATAGGCGAGACAGGGAGCTTGACGCAAAGCCGCCTTCAGCTCTTTTAAGCTGCTTCTTGGTCGGGACCCGTGCCCTAGGTTCATCTCTTTTGAGGAGTTTGACCAGGGGTTGGGAAATCTCCGCATATTGGTCCACAAATTGGCGGGAATAATTGCAAATCCCCAAGAACGAGCGCAGCTCGCTCAGGTTAGTTGGACATTTGAGTTGTTGCAAGGCCGCAATTCTTTTCCTTTGAGGCCGCAGTCCATCAGCAGAAACTTCATAACCCAAATAATTAAGGGATTTCGACACCATTGGGCCTTTGACAAGGACAGCATTGCTCCCGCAGCTTCCAGTTGCTAGAAAACATGCTCTATTTCTTGCAAATGGTCAGTAAAACTGGTGCTCTTCACTAGAATGTCGTCTACACAGACGAGGGTGTCTCTAGTCTCAGCATCGGGCAAAGCCTTATGCAGGAAAATATGGAAGTCTGCTGGTGCATTCAGATATCCAAACGGTGTCCAATTCCAAGTATATTGTCGCCTACCAAAGGTAAAAGCCAGCTTATGTTGGTCTTCTGGATGGACAGGTATAGTCCAAAATCCAGAGGCCAGATCCAAGCTTTTAAAGTACTTTGCGCCTTGATGGTGGCTACATTCTATTCCAGATGTGCCATAGGCCATCTGGATAGAGGTACCTTTTTATTGAGCTGGTGATAGTCCAAAGCTAAGCGCCAGCTGGAGTCTTTCTTGATGACAGGCCACAGCAGGGCATTGCAAGTACTGTTGCATTGGCATATAATTCCTTTTCGTTCTAGGGAATTGATGATTTCCTGGACAGATTCATAGGAGGTCAATGGGATTTTATACTGTCTCACAAAGACAGGTTTACTGTTTGGATCCGTAAGAATACAGTCATAGGTGTCAGTGGCAAAAAGGTCCTTATGTCGGCACAGCAGTTCTTTTAATTGGGCCCTTTCTGATTCATTAGTGCAGGCATCTGCTTCAGCAAGTTTTCCCGCAACCATTTTGTCAAATCCCAGAACAGGTTTGTTCGGGGGTATTTCAAACTTCTCCTCAATCTCATCTTGGAGAGAGGAGACCTCGATGGCTTGGACAGCATGGGGCTCCCCCACCTGATGGGTGAGGGAACTAACAGCTTTATCGAGTTTACTTCACAAAATCAAATGGTCAGGCTCTAGATCCACTTGAGAGGTCACTGCACTATGTGGCCAGACAAACTATGGGGTGAGGATCTTACACACCCAGGAGTTCTCCCCCCACCCTTTCACAGTGGTTCCAGGAAAAAGGAGCTTCCCAATAATCTGGAGACTCAATTCCACACTTAGGAATGATTCTTCCACTAGGAATCCTGGGGGTTTGCCTTTCACAAAGTGAATGCAATCTGGGTTTGGATTGGTGAGCAATAAGTGTAGTGAGGGAGCTGTGGCCTCCATGCAGGGTATGGGACCCAGCTCCTCAAAGCGGGAGTTAGGACTGAAGAAGACCAGATTGTCTGAGACCACTTGTCCTCAGGTCACCTGTATCTGCAGGGGACAATCCTGTACCCTCCCAGATATTTGGATGTTTTCTGCACTGACCATGTCACAAACTTGAGGAATCATCTGACCAGCCTGTAGTGATGGGCAGGCACCAGAGAACTCCACCAGCTCTCCTTCCATCCTACCCCAGAGGATGTTGTTCACGAAATCCACATAAGTTCCTAGTCTAATAAGGCAATCTGAGCCTATGTAGAGGGGCAACTCAAGTCATCTGATGATGGAGAAGGTGTGCTGAAAGGAAACAGTGAGGCAAGAGATTGGATGAACACAGGTGCCTTTATTGGTGGTCCCCTACGCGTTACGGCCGAAGCCTTCCTCAGGGGGATATACTTAAAAAACAAACAATATATGTAAAAATAACAATAAACGTAGATAAACACATTAAAATAAGAATGAAGCAAGCCAGGCATGTAACATATATTAAACATCAATATAAATACCATATTATAAACATAAAATATAAATAAAATAATTATACTAATGGAGTTAAACGTTAAAAAAGAAATAAAAACACCAAATAATTACATAATATAAATATATAAATATAAAACAATATAAATAATGATGAATAAAATAAAATAAAATCATAAAATCACCATGGATCAATGAACCTCAAACTAAAAAACTAAAAACAAAAAACACAGGGCAGATAGTGGACATCATTTGAAAAAAACTACAAATGAAGATAGTGTATAAGAAGTACTCACAAGACACTGCAGGAGAGAGGGTTCAATTTGGCCTATGAACTGGTACCTATTGTAATACTAACATTAATAAACAATGGATAAACACAGATGTAAATTGAGGAATAATAAGGAAAAATAATAATGACGATAATAATAATGATAATGATAATAAAATGTAATAATAAAAATGAGAATAATAATAATAAATATCATACATAAAAACAAAAGAACAACCTTTAAGGATGAAATAAAGGAAATCTGAAAAAAGTATTGCTGACTGAATTATGTTAAAATAATAGACTTATGTCTAAGACACCAAAGTTATAAACCATGTATTATTTAAAAACCATATATTATTTAAAAATGATACCTGCACTTGATCAATTGTGATGAATCGACGCTGTGTATTAAAACAAATTTTTGTTAATAATGTAGTGACAGACTATAAGATGAATAAATATACTAATCTTATTGTAAATAGTTGTAATAGTAAAAATTGTCCATACGTTTATAAAGTATTCCTGAATCCAGTAGCGTGCTAGAGATCCTCCTAAAAGATGTCGTTCACCAAGAGCTTACTTGTGTAAAAAAATGCGTATAAAAATATACGTTTAAAATTTAGTGTGAACTAATTGTACTAAAATGTTGATACATTTACATGAAATAAGGCAAAAAAGGAATGTCCATGAGATCGGGACAGGATGCCAGTTGAACCGTGAATAAATGGGAATAAGATATTTCAAAAAAATATATAAGAGGAAGACATTTGAAAAAACGCTAAGAATGCGCGTCAAAATATTTGCATATTATTTCAAATAATAATAGAAAAAATAATCCAAGATGTATATTATAGTTATGGTAAAAAATAAAAAATAAAAAATAAATAAATAATAAAAAGATGCAAGATAAAAAACAGCTTTTAAAACTTGTACTAAAATGTTGATACATTTATATGAAATAAGGCATATAAATGTATCAACATTTTAGTACAATTAGGGGCATGTTTACTAAAATCCGCAAAATAGCGCGTCGCAAAATAGCGCACGGCAACGCGGCACTGAAACGCGCAGAAACGCATTTAAACGCCCCGCACACGTGCGTGTCACCCCCGCACAGGTACGCGGCTCACTAACGGGCCCCGTACAAGTGCGGGCCCGCAAATGTCCGATAGAGGCGTGGAACGGCGAAAGGAGGGCGGAGGAAGGCTCCGGAGGGGCGGAGGGACGGGGTCAATGGGTGGAGAGTGGGAGGGGAGAGGCTCCCCGCACAGTATCGGGCCCGAATTTGCAGGTAAAAACTACCGCGAGTGAAACACTCGCGGTAGAAAGCATTTAAAGGGAAGAGAAACCATTTCCGTCAGCAATGTACAGGAAAACCGGGGAAACCAGCAAAACGTGAGCAGTGTGATATATGTGCACAGCACAAAAGTGAAAATATAAATAGAAAATGACCACAACAGAACTATTAAAAATAGTAATTCAGCTGGGGAACAGTTATAGTGATGGGCAAATACAGAAATCACACCCAGCAAAGCTCCAGAAAAAAGAAATGAATTTTGGAAGGGTCTACTGAGAGGAGACTCTTCCAAAAAACATTTCCACGTTTTGGAGCTTTCCTGGGAGTGTTTGCTATGGTTGCCCATTAATATCACTGTTGCCCAGCGTGGTGATATTTTGTCCCACATTTCCCGTGGTCATTTCCGGGGTTTATGTGCACGTTTGTCACCAGACAGGGTGCATATGCCCACAGTAGAATTGCGTAGAGCAGGGTTTGTGACTCCATCCTGCCAGGCTTACTGCCTCCAGGGGCTGCACTGTCTCTGTGGCCAAAGTGTGGTACAGCGGACAGAGTCATTACCTCTAGGACCAGAGGGCAGAGGTTCAAAACCCAGCCCAGTCCCTATATTTTACCCACCACTAAATAAAGATAGCGCAGACACCCCTGTATGCATGGGGAAAACACCCATATTTTACCCAACACCGCACACACACACCACAACAATGGGCATTACCTACAGCCAAGTCCCCCAAATGCAGTCCCATATTGCCACATTGCAATCAGGTCAACTGCTTTTTCTGAGAGAAGTTCATGCCAGCATGTTGGCGGACAAGTACATGTGGTGCAGGGGGCAGTGGCTGCTAACCACAGAAGACAGAGGCCTAGCCATGTGCAGGCTGGCACAGTCCACTGCAACAGACAGGTCCTGCCGGATCCACAGTCATGGACAGTCCAGGGAATCTAACCAATCTGTGGCTACACAGTGGTGCAGTGCACACAGACAGTGCATACAAGAACAGAAGGTCACAGGTTCAAAGCCCAGCTGGGGCTACTGCCAATCCTGCCCACATATTTTTCCCACAACTAAACAGTGATAGTAAGGACACACCTTTCATGGCGGGGACATATGCAATGGTAAGACATCTATCTTTTACCCCACTGAGCACAGACACCATGAACAGGGGCAGTACCTAGAGCAGAATCACCCAATTGCAGTCCTGGTGGGCCACACACCAGTCAGGTTCCATGCTGACACTCATACAAATGCCTGTGCTGTATATCTATGCACCACCCCCATGGCATGTAGATGTAGCCCATGCATATTCATGAGGGATAGCAGGAAAACCCGAACAGTGTGATGCAAACCTGGACTGGAGTTGGGAATCTGTGCCGTAAAGCAGCAGCCATCAAGGGCAGACACCCCAACACCCACAGGCCCTATTGGCCAATGTCTCCTGGAAAGGCAGAACATTGGACCGTGCATGCAGCACCCAAAACGAGCACTTGCATAACTTACCAATGTCACCCTACATCTGAGGTATACGGTACACAGCTCGGAGACGTTTGCTAGGAGCACAGGCAGGCAGTTATCCATACGTTACGTACATACTGCTAGTTGACCCCATCCAAACAATCTGTTAGGTGTTTGCGGGGCATGCTCCAGGCCTGGCCTCTGACGGTGCTTACCACCCTGGGGAGTGACCACCAGCTGTAATGCGTACCATATCCATGCCTTGCCGTGCTCAGGACCGGTTTGGTGGGCAAGGCTACTTACCCCCTCAATCGTAGCACCATGATGGCAGAGGTGTGGAAGTGTGTGTCTGTCTATACAGTGGGTGTTGGCTGCAAGCCCCTTCAACAGCCCGCACTGCCAGCACTGTTGCCAGTATTGGCCAGTCAATGTGCATAATGAGGTGCAAGGTACCATGGGTATAGCCAGGGCAGGGTGGCGTGGCCAGGATGCATCTGCACTGGGCATAGGGCCCTGGCAGGGACATTGGCTGGGATATTGTAGTGTCCGGCCACCACCTACACAGACAGGGTGGCCAAAGCATGTCCTTCTGGGGGATCACGCTCACCCTGACTGTGCAGTGACCACAGCATGGCTAGGCCCCCCCATAGTGCTGTATAGTAGTTCTCTCATGTGATAGATATGGGTTTCTCTTTGGGGCCCAGTCACTGATCTATCTGCTTGCTGTGTATGCAGACAGCCCAGTTCTGGGTGCATGCATCTCCATTGGGAACATGCACTATGGACTAACCAGCAGACTGTTTGTAGCTGGTAAATGTCTTGCTATAATGGCTTGCAGGGTGCAGTGGCTGTTGGCTTGCTGCAGGGGAATATCTGGTGGTGGAGTGCAGCTTACCATACCCTGGGCTTATGTTTGTCTGCTATTGTGTTATGGCTGTGTATGGAGCTGCCTGCCTGGGAGGGGTGGTGTTCCTCAGCAGGACTGGGGTTGATGTTGCCCTCTACTGCCACCTTTGCAGGGAGGTAGAGTGTGGATCCCTTGATGGGGACCATGTTTGCCACGGGGGGGGGGGGGTGCCTGATGGCGGCAGACAGGGATATCCATGGTGTTTGTGCAGAAACTAGCTATCTTATACATTAACACTGCTTTGGAACGCCCGCTTGGCCTCCATCAGCCATAGCAGGTGTTGTTGACCTGGTCCTGGCCACCTCATTGCACACTCAGGGTGAGCACAGTACCCGCACGATGTAACGGTGTGTGGCTACTCTGTGCCAGTAAAACACCCGGTCAGTGCCCCCTACTAGGCCAAGGTGCTGTGTGGGTGCACCCGGTCACTTCCCCCAACAGGGCCGAGGTGCTGTGGGGGTGCATTCCCCATCTTGTGTCCATCTGCGGACAGCTAATTTGCATGTGCAGTGCATCATGGGTACGGGTGGCCTAACCCTATCCTGTTGACACCAGCAGACTGTCTGTGAGGTGACGTGTAGGCTATCTGCAGCCAGCCAGGGGCCTGCTTACAGCTATGGAGCTGTAGTGCAATGGTTACATCACTGCCTGTGCAGCCAGAGATCATGGGTTCAAACCCACAGTGGGGCCCTTTGGTAGGGCTGTCCACAGCTTTATTTTTAGTTACTGTACATATGTCTATGCCGGCAAGACCACCCTCAGCTTACTATACCCATTAGGTGCCTCTGAGGGTGCTTCATAGGGCGCCCTGTAGGCCACCTTATGGTTGCCATCCCTATAGGGTGCACTATACATTATCCTGTGTCGCAACATACATGCTGCCCTATAGGGGTCATTCAAGGGTGCCTTGGCGAACAGTGCACTGTAACATGTGCCTTATGGGCCGCCGTATGTTAACATGCTGGGAGAGTGCGTTTGCTAGTAGTGATAACAAAATAAAATTATACAGCCTCCTACAGCACTCCACAACATAATACATACTGCCTCAGCAGGCATTTTTCACTGGGCATTGTGAGGAGTTGAACCCCTGATCCCTGCACCATTGGTCAGTGTTTTAACCATTGTGCTGTGGCTCTGTTCCTGTGCTTGTGCATCAGCGCGCCGCCTTGTGCCTATCAGCGCGCCGCCTTCTGCCGCCCAAGGGGACCAGTGCGCCGCCTTCTGCTGCCCAAAAATACCTGTGCGCCGCCTTATGCCGCCCAAAATGAACTGTGCGCTGCCTTCTGCCGCCCAAAATAACTGTGCGCCGCCTTATGCCGTTCCAAATTAATTTGCCTCCTAAAACAATGTTAATCATTACAGTTACTGCCTCAGCTGACCTTTGTCGTTGCGCACACTGGGGGATTGAACCCATGGCCCCTGCACCATTGGTCAGTGTCTTCACCGTTGTACCACGGCTCTGTTGTTTTGTATACTCAGCAGCGCGCCACTTTGCCTTTCCACGCGCTAATGTCGACCCCCGCACATTAGCGCGACGCACACACGTCCGGTTGCTTACTACCGTTTTTTTTCTATTTTCTGCCTGAACCGCCCACTCCTTATATGGCACAGGCACACTAGCACGGCCCCGCACGTTAGGAATGTTTAGTAAACATGCCCCTTAGTTTTTTCACTCATATAATAGGTTTGGACGAGGAGGTTCTAACGCGAGTTTTAAAAGCTGTTTTTTATCTTGCATCTTCAGTATGTGCGCGCTGGTTAACATTTGACCGTTGTAGAGTCACATTATTATATACATATCACAGTGAGTTTTATTATTTATTTATTTTTTATTTTTTACCATAACTATAATATACATCTTGGATTATTTTTTCTATTATTATTTGAAATAATATGCAAATATTTTGACGCGCATTCTTAGCGTTTTTTCAAATGTCTTCCTCTTATATATTTTTTTGAAATATCTTATTCCCATGTATTCACGGTTCAACTGGCATCCTGTCCCGATCTCATGGACATTCCTTTTTTGCCTTATTTCATGTAAATGTATCAACATTTTAGTACAATTAGTTCACACTAAATTTTAAACGTATATTTTTATACACATTTTTTACACAAGTAAGCTCTTGGTGAACGACATCTTTTAGGAGGATCTCTAGCACGCTACTGGATTCAGGAATACTTTATAAACGTATGGACAATTTTTACTATTACAACTATTTACAATAAGATTAGTATATTTTATTCATCTTATAGTCTGTCACTACATTATTAACAAAAATTTGTTTTTAATACACAGCGTCGATTCATCACAATTGATCAAGTGCAGGTATCATTTTTAAATAATATATGGTTTTTAAATAATACATGGTTTATAACTTTGGTGTCTTAGACATAAGTCTATTATTTTAACATAATTCAGTCAGCAATACTTTTTTCAGATTTCCTTTATTTCATCCTTAAAGGTTGTTCTTTTGTTTTTATGTATGATATTTATTATTATTATTCTCATTTTTATTATTACATTTTATTATCATTATCATTATTATTATCGTCATTATTATTTTTCCTTATTATTCCTCAATTTTACATCTGTGTTTATCCATTGTTTATTAATGTTAGTATTACAATAGGTACCAGTTCATAGGCCAAATTGAACCCTCTCTCCTGCAGTGTCTTGTGAGTACTTCTTATACACTATCTTCATTAGTAGTTTTTTTCAAATGATGTCCACTATCTGCCCTGTGTTTTTTGTTTTTTAGTTTGTGGTTCATTGATCCATGGTGATTTTATGATTTTATTTTATTTCATTCATCATTATTTATATTGTTTTATATTTATATATTTATATTATGTAATTATTTGGTGTTTTTATTTCTTTTTTAACGTTTAACTCCATTAGTATAATTATTTTATTTATATTTTATGTTTATAATATGGTATTTATATTGATGTTTAATATATGTTACATGCCTGGCTTGCTTCATTCTTATTTTAATGTGTTTATCTACGTTTATTGTTATTTTTACATATATTGTTTGTTTTTTAAGTATATCCCCCTGAGGAAGGCTTCGGCCGTAACGCGTAGGGGACCACCAATAAAGGCACCTGTGTTCATCCAATCTCTTGCCTCACTGTTTCCTGTTGGATCAGCAAGAGCTCACTGCTCTCCTTGTGCCTGAAGGTGTGCTGAAAACCTTTGACCCCAGCTTGCAAGGGGAGATTGCAGTAGCCCACTAATGTCTTGAGTTCTTCCCCAGGCACTTGGAACGAAGTCTTCACTCCCATCACCCAATCAAGGGTGGCTTGTTTGAGCTGATAGAAAAGAGCCTCACTGATGAGGGAGTGGTCATAGTGGGGTAGTAGGTAGGCCTTTTCCTTCTGTGGCATGCCCACCTGCACATATATAAAGGGACCTTTCTCAGCAGAGAATATGTCTGTCAGTTTCTTAGGGTGGCCTAGGCATGGATTGGATGGAGGAGGGGTTTGCACCTCACAAACTTCCATAGGTTCCTTCAGGAATATCTGCAGGCAATCAGCATCAAGGAAAATGTTTGCTACCGAACCCGCTTCGATTGCAACCACATCACTACTTCCTTGATCCTCATCTCCAGTCCCTTCATACTGGAGATGTAGGATTTGAGGGTCTGCGGACCTCTGGAAATTAATCCTGATGGACATGTCCTTTCGTTCCACAGAACAAGGACCTCTGACCTGTTGTCATATTTTACCTTAGCATAAGGTATGGGGTATATGACCTGTGTCCAGATCACTTCCTGGACATAGTCCAGTATAGGTCGTAACCTTTTCAGGAGCTCATTGCCAATCAAGAGTTCTTCCCCAGGGCACTTAGTAATGATCACAGGATGTTTCACGTGTAATTTTCCAATTTGGAGGTTAAGCCAGACCTGACCCATTGACTCTATGGACTGATCCCCATAAGCTGTCAGTGACAAATCACTGGGTGTGGTGTGTAGGGTCCTCTGACCCCCCAAGGAAGCAGTGAGCCTATCGAAGAGACTCGAGGTAATCAGGGTAGCCTCAGAGGCTGAATCTATCAGGCCCTCACAGAGAAATGCCTGCTGAATTTTAACAGGAACAGTGTACCTCTGTCCTTTTGGCTTGAGTTTACTCAGAAAATACTTGTGCTTCCTGATGGCGTCAAGGGCTGGACCCTCGCTATCCACTGTGGGACTCTCACTCTGTGTCAATGGGGTGGCCTCTTCAGCTGGTCTGGATATCTGAACTGGCTGCACCTGTTAATAGTGACCTGTGGGACAGAAACAAAGTCGGTTAGTCATTTAGTCTCATTAAAAGGGGAAGAGGAGTCAACCAGTTCCTCCTCTGGCTTATGAGGCCTAGGACTGTTCTTTGGCCCACTGGGCTTCGCCTGTGGCTTAGGTGGCGTGCTATTGGCAGAAGCCTCCTTTGAGTAGCTGAATGCAGTGGTAGCCTTCATCATATCTGCCAACTCATTTATTTTATTTTCTAGCTCCTGGAACTTGTTAAACCCTGGCTTCCTTTTCTAGTTCCTGTTCTGCTGAGTGAAACGCTGGTTCCCAGAGTGCTGCTTAGACCCAGATGACTGGTTATTCTGGGTGGCCTGGGAGGATTCTGTGAAGCAGAAGAAGAGTTACTTTCCAAAGAAAGGGTAGATTTTACAGCACTAACACTCTGTTTCGGTTCCTTGGCTTTGCTTGGAGCCTTTACTTTGCTGCCATTGCTAGCACTTTTGCTAGCAAAAACTTCAAAAATACACTCGGCGTGTTCTAACAAGCATGACAGGGGTTTGTGACGCTTTTCAGCCATATGTCTTAATAGATGGAAGGAGCGACTGACAAAAGAGATCACGAAACTCCTGATGGTGTTCTAACGTTTCCCAGGGAGGATCTCTCTGAAAGAAGGTCTGCCTAAGTCTGTAGGCAAACTCTTGGGGTGATTCGTCTTCCCCACAAGTCATACCATATGCTGCCTGTTTTGCAATGATAGCATCAGTATATGGCCCATAATATTTCTTTAGTGCCTGTTCAAAGGTGGTGATATTACTCTGTTCACCGTCTGCCATGGTCCTGATAAACTGCTGACAGGGTACATCATAAGAACATAAGATACGATATAGTTTGTACCCAGGTATCACAGTGTCCCACTGGTTGTCCTCCTTCCACCATGCCTCTGATATTCCAATCATATCTAACCTCTCATTTAGTGCTATATATTCTAACTCTCCCATCTTATTTTTTAGACTTCTAGCATTTGCATACAAGCATTTTAGAGACTGTATTTTATTCATATTAATTTGGCTATTGGTAGAAATGGGTAATTTGGGACCATGAGACCATGGGAGATACAGAACCATGTCTTCCCCCCTAGTAATTCTCAGAGCCCGGAAGGCTTCTTTGACTGCAGCTAAATGTTCATTTATGGTTGCATGACCGTTTTTCTCAAAAGGTGTGACCATATTACGCAAAGATTTAATAATCTGCAATTGACCCACAGAGGTAAGAATATTACTATATTTTTCCTCCTGCAGGACCACGGAGCGTGGAGGATTTGTTTGCCTTCAGCTCCCTCTGTTGACCGATGTTGGTACAGTTTACTATCTCTAAGGGGACGTCCTACCCCTCCCTTAACCTCTCCCTCTACGGAGGGGTCAATAGTATGGGGAGGGAGGGGGCGAGAGTATGGGGAGGAGTCTTTCTCTGCCCTGTTTCTCTCCTTCACTCAGGCGCTGATGGGAGAGAACTGACTTTGTCCTGGAAAAGCTGCCTTTCTACGCTGGGCAGGTTTTCCACTGGCAAACAGCCGTCATCTACCAATTGGGAATTTCCCAAGAATGGTGAGAAGCCCTCTGGTTCATCACTCTGCAAGTTAAGCTCATAGGCCAACTGAAAACAATCATTTCTCAAGCTCTGAATTTCTTGGTTTACTCTCTGTATCTCCTGCCCACATTCCTGGCATGCGGCGGCTAGCTCCCTATGGAGGCTAGCAGTCCTCTGTCTTGCTGCATTTAGAGCAGTCTCTGTTGCATTTAACTGAGCTATCAGAGCACTCTCTCTCTGCTCCTATAGAGCAGCATCATTCTGCAATTTCCTGGTTTCATCTGCTAGTTCAGTTCTAAAAACTATTAGAAACTGCATTTCCCTTTGATCCTCAGCGTTCCACTTCCTGAGAGCAGAAACCTGATCCACCAAGTCTTGGCACTGTAAACACCAAAGGCTATTAGTACTTGGGGAAAGCAGGCTATTAGTGGCCTTCCCTTTGCCTCAGCCTGAATCTCGGCAACTTGGTGTCATAAATTAGATTTCTCCTGCTCAAGCTTCCCTGCTTTGGCTGTGACAGTCTGTAACTGGCTCTGGGCTGTCAGTAAATCAGCCTCCAGCAATTCAGATCTGTCTCGCATGTGAAATAATGCCTCCTGTAATTTATTCTTAAAAATATGTAGAACACAAGCATGCTCTGCTACAATATCCACAGTTAATTTAACCTCTGAGCAATTAACTGGTCTAAGAACTCACAAAAAATCCCGCAGCACTAACAAGCTCTTACGTATCTGTTTTAAGACACTTTATTTATTTATTTATTTATTTATTTACATTCTCTTATATACCGCGCTATTCTGCATCAGTGTGGTTTACATTGAACAAACTGAAATCTTTTCAATGTGGTCTGCAATTTTATCTTGCGACCAGCATAAAGATGCAAGCTTCTGCAATGCTAAAGCATTCTTATCAGTCCCGACTGCGTGAGCCATCGTTAATCAATAGCTGAGACTGTCTGTAAGAACAAACACAGGAATAGCTACTGACGAATTACTCTAATTCTGTAAGACGTAATTCATTCAGAGATCCCGTAATGTGGGTTCCAAATCCGTCTCAACATACAATAATTCTCTAGCCACAAACCTCAGCATAAACAGCTGCTTGGATCACAATAAAGCAATTCAGAATTACTACACAAATTCTGAGAGACGTAGCTCATTCAGAAATACTCATCCCGGACGAGCCCCCATGATGTACGGATTATTAGTAGCACAAAACTAAGTTAGGCTCTCAGTTATGTCCAGGGGAAATTAGCTACTGATACCCAGTCCGAAGTTCTATGAGTTATGCTGGTAATGAGCCACGGAAGAAGTTTGGTCTGTAGATATATATATACAGGGTGGCCCAAAAAAAGTGAGAACAGCTCGTAAATTAAAACCTTAAATAGTTTACTTATTTACCTTTTTTTAGCTATATAACGTCTTTATTTCGACAATTTCTGGTCGCCATCTTTTTTTTTTAACTTTGTCAATCGTTTACATCTGTCTTTTTGAAGTTTTAGATAACTTATATGCTATGAGATGTTCTCACTTTTTTGGGCCATGCTGTATATATATTATATTTTATTATGGACAGCAAGGTAGAAAAATATGCAGACATATAGCTAAAGATATATAATTAGAAACATGAGGTGGCAATTTGTTGCGACACAGAATTACAATTAGACAAAGTGATAAATCACTAATTAGTAACCAGAAGTCATTGATTCGCTCTGCACTGAGAAAAGTTATGGAATAAGTTTCTAGCTAACCATTGCCCATCCGAAGGAAGAGAGATAAGGCGGTACCTTAGCTTCGTCTGGCACTCTGGTGGCTGAGGTCTGGAGACTCTGGAGCAGCACAAGTCAAAGGAAGCAGCTAAACCAGATAACGCAGGCTACAGCCCTCTTGGAGGCAAGCCGCTGGAGAACACAGAATCAAAGGTATCTGTGACAGTCTTATCTCAGTCCTTAGGAGAACAGCCTTGAACACATGTAGTTTGTATGTCATGCAGACAGATCAGGTAACAGAAACCAGGTAAGCAGGGGACAAACAGCAAAAGGCTGTTCAAGTTCTTCTGCGCAGACTGTATTATTCTTTGTGATGAGTCTCCATCATAGGTCTGGTGATTGGTGGGCACAAGACAGTCCAAGGTGTTCACAGCGAATCAGGAGATAGGTTACAGGCATCTTTCTTGCAGACAAAGGATCCATAGTAAGATGTAATGTGGAGGAAACAGTATGTAGTTTCTGGAAATAGGTACAAGTGTCCAAGGCCAGTAAAACCATCTATAGAGAAGCACCAGAGAAGCAGATGTTCTTGCATGTGGGCAGTAAATTAGCCAGGAACAATGGGCGTCAGTATGCACACATAGAAACACTTGGCAAGCAGTTGCTTGAAGGTCAAGTCTGTGGCTGAACACAGCAAAAGTGTAGCAGGAAACCATCTTTTTTGATCAGCTTTGGTTCAGATTTTAGCTGCTGAGGAGGCCAGAGATCTGCAGGCGCAGAATTGCAGGGGTACAAGCCCTACAGTGCCCAGGATTCAGTTATTGTTCAGGGGCAGCTATGTCTAGGAGACAGGGGAAGGGGGTGGTGGGAACGGGCAGGCTTGGACTGCACTAAGGAGCAGTGGTAGGAGGGGGCTATCTGGGTGAGGCATAGGGGCAGTGAGACACGGTGGAGAGGGGAGGGTTTATATTATCAGGGGGTCTCTGCTGATGAAAGGGTTGGGTCGACTATAGGGGAGGCAGGCCGGGGGAATTTAGGGGAGGCAGGCCAGGTAAGTGACCCAGGGGGCTCTGATAGGGTTGGGATGGAAGCCATGGCTCTTACAGTGGGTGGGGAGATGATGGGGAGGCATAGGCTGGGTGGTGCAGGGTTAGTGGATGGCCTGGATCCCATAGTGGGGGGTTCCACAGGCTCAGGGATAGTGCAGAGTCCATTGAGGGGGGACGTGGTTCAGACTGAAGGGACAACAGGAAAGGGGGCACAAGGTATGATAGGTTCTTTGGGTCCTATGGGGGTTCCTGTACCTTGCTGGCCAAGGGACATATCTCACCCACCTTTCCCTCCCAGAACCGGAGCACCATGGCCATCTGGCTCAGGGCACTGGATGCCTGGGATTTCTGGTCACTGGGGTTATGGATGGGGACACTGGCCTAGGTCTGGTCTTGAGGGATTCGGGCCCACCCTTGGGGGGAGTGCAGTCTCATGGGTGACTGGGGGGTTGGGGTCTTCAATCACCAATTGGGGGGGGAGGCGGGCGGGAAAGAGTCACTGGTAATGTTCCAGGTGTGGTTTCTGGCAGCTTCTTTTCCTTCCCATCCTCCCAGGTACCTGTGGATCCCAGGGCTGGTGCAGCCACTTCTGAGTCACTTTGTGCAGAAGGAAGGATCTCTGTGGCACAGATGCAGGGCCAGAGCACTCCAGCTGCAAACACTCAGCCTTCATTGGACCAGACAAGGATGGTCGCGGCAACAGGTGAGCATGCAGGAGGGGACATGCCCAGCACTGGGGGGGGGACACAGTCCCGGGTCGACCGTGGGTTGGAAAGCTGGTGCCAAGCATAAGCATGCTCACAGGTGTTGGCATGGCTCTTCATCGTTGTCATGTTCCACTTCATCTGGGGCATCCTCGGCAGCATCCACGAAGGCCGTACATGCGAGTAAATTAGGGAGCACTCCTATCTTAGTCATGTGTTTGGAACTCTGGGAAGGGGTTCCACATAAGTTGCAACATAAATTCAAGAAACGCAGGTATATTGATATCTTTTACTTGTTAGAGGGGCAGAAGCGCTCAGGGGAGAGCAGGAAGAAGCGGAAGGATGATAAGAAAGCTGGGAGGGTTCGTAAGGTTTCCCCAATATGTTGGATTGGACGAGAGCCTTCTTGAGAATGGCTAGCATATGGGGGCACTATTTTCCAGGGCAGTATGGGGCTTTACTAGTGTATCTGGATGTGATATTAGTGGGACATCTCAGGCACATGAAGGCTGCACCTGATTAAATTATGATGAAGATTTTAAGGATATGATGGAGGAGAATGTTCATCTATCTGGAAGAACAAAAGACATTAACTTATGGCTCTCCCAAATGCCTGCCAAACGTGCAGTGGAGGGGTGTGGGGAGGTGCAAGTATTGCCGTCTGGATCTCGATCCTTTCGTAATTCGACAGGGAGTACAGCAACAACAAAAAGGGGGGGGGGGGTGTTCCCGGGTGGAGACGTATGCTGGTGCTTCAAAAAGTCATTCTGTCCTTTCCCAGACTGCAAGTTTAGGCATGCCCACTCCTTATGCAAAGGTAGTCAAGCAGCAACCAAATGTAGTCAAAAGGATGTGGCAGGAACCCAGCCCATCAGCAAGTTATGACCCCCGATCGCACTTGGCCTCGACCCCAGTGAAGGTACAGATATTGTGGGCGTGGCTGGTGCACTATGGTGACCAGCGTATGGGACGGCAGTTGTTATCCGATTATGAACAAGGGTTTCAGATACCATTTCGAGGTCCAGTGCGGGACACTACTGCAAGGAATTCTTCTTCAACATTGCGCATGGTGGACACCGTTCGTGACAAGCTTAAGACGGAATGTGCTTTAGGAAGAATTACTGGGCCCTTTGATGAACCCTTTTCTATCCTTTTATCATTTCCCCATTAGGAGTCATCCCAAAGAAGGAAATGGGCACATTTAGGTTAATTCATAACCTGTCCTTCCGCCCTGGAGAGTCAGTGAACAAACACATCCATCCCAAGCTTTGTATGGTTAGGTATGCTTCCTTCGATGCAGCTGTGTCCTTAGTTCATCAGTGCTGGGCCGGGGAGCGCATGGCCAAGGTGGATATCAAATCCACTTTTAGGCTACTACCAGTCCAACCTTCAGCCTTTCCAAATGCATGCCAATGGGGTGTGCTATATCTTGCACTTATTTTGAGGCTTTCAGCAGTTTTTTACATTGGGCTCTGCTTCAAAAGATGGGATTATCATCAGTCGTTCATTATTTGGAAGATTTCTTATTTGTTGGTCCAGAAAAGTCGGACGCGTGTTGACAGCTTTTACAGCAATGGTGCAGGAGTTTGGGGTGCCCTTAGTGGTTGGAAAAACTGTGGGTCTAGTGACATGTCTCACATTCCTGAGGATAGAGTTGGACTCAATAGCAGTAGTGGCACTGCTACTGATTGAGAAAGTTGGAAAATTGAAAGACTTGGTGGTAGCAGTGGGGTCAGCATCTAAGATTACACTTCGGGACTTGTAGTCTTTGGTAGAGTATCTCAATTTCACCTGTAGGGTCATTCCGATGGGGGCGCCCTTTTTCTAGGCATCTATCTCTTGCAATGGCTGGGATAGCAAAACCTCGTCACCGCATTAGGGTGTCGCAGGCATGTAGGGTGACTTGTAGGTTTGGGATGCTTTCATGGCGGATTATAATGGGTGCATGGTTTTGCAGCTTCCTGAGGTGTCAAACGCTGATTTGTAGTTATTTTCAGATGCGGCGGGTAGCTGGGGGTTGGGCTGAATTGCCAGGGGGTGTGGTGTGTGGAGGCCTGACCTGCAGAATGGCATCATTCTGGTTTGATTCGCAATATTGCCTTTTTGGAGTTATTCCCTATTGTTGTGGCCTTGCCTGTTTGGCCTACTCGTCTTCAAATTAAAAGGGTTGTATTTTGGTGCGACAGTGCTGCAATGGTTGAGACTATCAACAGGCAATCGCCCAAGTGTCCGCGGGTTGCAGCGTTAATGTGAGTATTCGTACAGATTGCCTACGCTTCAGTGTAACTGCCAGAGCTCATTATCTGCCAGATACACAGAATACCATAGCTGATGCATTGTCACATTTTAATTGATTCCAATTTTTCCTGCTGGTGCCCGCAGTGAAGGAGGCAGTGTGGGGCCCTGTATCCCACAACATGTTCTTTCTAGATATCACCAATTACCAATTAGCAACAAATTACTCAGACCACAAATTGCTCGAATACAATGCTCTTTATTCGGGTACCAAAACAAACAAACAGCAACTGCTTTGAGCAAAAGTCGTTGTCTGAGAAAGGTGGTGGACAGTCCCCTTACCGGAATTGGGGAGCAGACTGCCCACTGAGTTATGGAGCCGTCCCCTTATATAGATATTCTCTGTCACCAAAAGTTCTAGAAGTTCTGATGTCATCCTCAGAAAATCAGAGTTACTTGCAAAGAAAGAAAACTTTGCTAGAACTCCTTCTCTGAGGACCCCCTCCCATGAATAATGCCAAATATGCCTTAGGGCTACCCTCCCTTGCAGATGGTGCTCTCAAGGTCTTTTTGGTCTTTGCTTAATTGTGCTTCTTATCTGTGCTGTGGATCAAATCTTTCCTGCATTCCTTGGCCTGTTTTATGGTCTTCTCATCTCCTGGTGCTTAATGACATTTTCTTTTTTTTTCAAGGCTGAAAGTATGTTTTCTGCTAATTAATTCTCTGAGCAGGCCTGTTTCTCTCTGAGCCTGACTCCACGTGCTTCTACTCAAAGCAAGGCCTCCAGACTACAGCAGGCCGCAAAGCATATACTTTCTTAGCCCACAGGACATTTTCTTGTCTTCATCGTGCAAACTGCAGGCAGGCCATGATTACAGTCACAGATAGCAGCTGAAGGAGCAAAACTATCCCTAAGCCAAAAATATCCCAACAGCAGCCATGGCAGTCCCAGCACATCTCTGGCAGATTGGAATCCAGATGTGATCGCCTTATTGCAAGCAGCTGTGGCACCTGGGACATGGTTAACGTACCTCCGTGGATAGAGGAAGGTGGGTGCCTTTCTGTCCAGTATGGGCTGGCTTGGCGAGCAGGTTGCTAATGAGTGACTGGCCTCTTTGTAGTATAGGCCAAGGCAGCAGGATGGTCCAGGGCATCATTGGCCGGGTTTTCATTTTTCTGCAAAGCCGCTGGCTGGGGTAATCCTCATGCCACATTCGTAGTACAGTGACTGCTAGCAGGTTGGAAAAGAAAGTCCCCTGGGCCACAGGATTGGTGGCACCCCGCATGAGCTCCTGGTCCAGATATGGGAGGCATTGCCAGCAGTCACTTTTTCTGACTTCGAGTCTTTGCTTTTTCAGGCAGCCTTTATGATAGCCTTTTTCAGGACATTCAGAGTCAGTGAATTAATCCCGCAGTCTGGAAAAAGGGGTGTAGTGGGGGGCTTAGATTTTAAACATGTGCAAGTTAAGCAGGAGCAAGTTTGTATTTTCCTGATCCAAGACGAATCAGAGAGGAAGAGGGCGTTGGTTAATCCTTAACAGAATTTACCAAGTTTCCACCTGCCCAGTGCACATTTTGTAGACTTATGTGGCGTGGCACTCTAAGACTGAAGGCTGTCTATTCCTACATGAGGATTCATACACTGTGACACATTTTCAGTTTACTGCGGTGCTCCGCCTGACTTTCTGGCACTTGGTTTGCATTGAGTGGCAGTTCGTGTCTCATTCGTTCCGTATGAGAGCAGCTACCAGTGCCGCCACAGCGAGGCTGTATTCAGCAGTGATTCAATAGATCAGCAGATAGCACTTGAGCACTTATGCAGAATACGTCCGACTGCACGAAGTGTGAGCTAGAGACACGGGGTTGTGATCTAGCTGCACTCTGGAGGAAGGGGGTTAAAGAATGTTAACTTTTTTGTTATCTTCCAGACTTCAACTATCTTGGCTCGATCAGATGACAGCCAGCTTTGTCTCATTGCAGATGGTCACACTTCCTATGAAGAATGGTGGATCTTGGGCCATTCATTTGTTTACTGGACTGGGCAACAAGCCTCCTCGCGACCATTGGGACCTCACCTCGGGCTCGTGCTTGCAGGCATTTGGCTCCAATGGATGGGCAAGCAGGGCATGCAGTGTTGGCAGCTGTTATCGACAGTCCGACATCAGGCCAGCCAGTACTGATGGCCATCAGGATTTGTTATTCACCTTGGGGC
This sequence comes from Ichthyophis bannanicus, assembly GCA_033557465.1. Taxonomy (NCBI): domain Eukaryota; kingdom Metazoa; phylum Chordata; class Amphibia; order Gymnophiona; family Ichthyophiidae; genus Ichthyophis; species Ichthyophis bannanicus. Next base: position 84,790,430 of record CM066050.1, on the reverse strand, counting down.
AAGGATTTGTCTAGCTGGACATGGAAACAGCTCATTCAGACTGTACAGTGTGACATTGGGGCTATATGGACCATGTTGCCTGGGATACTTATTGTATGGTCGGATATCATTCCGTGGCCTACTTGCCAGTTAAGCGCAGGTGTTCCCAGGGCCTGGTGAAAGTCAATAGGCAGGTTGGTTGCTGGGTCCAGCAGACAGGCAGCCTACAAGTCCAACACCCCTGGGCAGAAGTCAGTTGTGCGCCGCACAGACTGGGTTCATCTGTCACCTGTCGGGCAGGATCTTTTATTGAATGAGTGGCAAGAGGCACTAGAAGTGGCATCACAGCGGATACGACCTTGGTTGCAGCTTACATTTTTGGGGGGGCGGTGCAAGGATAGTTGTCCTACCTTGCACCGGTAGCAAGGTCCCGAGCCAACACACATGGTGACAGCGAGGCTGAATGGCTGGTGTGTGGAAGCAAGAGAGCGAAGTTCTTTGTGGGCACTGTTCCCTCTAAGCTGTGCGCGTGTGCGCGCGCACACACCTCGCCGAGTGAGCGCACATACTTTACAACAGAGCGCACAAAAATTACGGTTTTTATTCTGATAGAAAACAACACAGACGTTCTTAAAATTGAAAAGTTGTTGTGTTTCACAAGTTCTACAATATTTTCTAGTGCAATCAATGTGGTGTACATACTGTATTCTGACGTGTAGTCAAATTTTAAAGTATATAACTCCGAGTGTCGTTATGTGGCGCACAAAATTTAACCTTCCTTCAAAAGCTGCACAGCTGATATTTTATGCGCACACAGCATACAGAAAATTAGAGGGAACATTGTTTGTGGGGTATGTGGGGGGAGATCTCAGTGGGGATTTCTGCTCGGTTCCGGAAAGGAGAGCCAGCCTATGTTATGTTTATAATGAGAAGTTATGTTGGCTCGGATCAGGCTCTTGTTAAAAGTCTTGTTAGTAAAGCTGTGACCAAAGTTTGTTACCAAACTGAGTTTCAGGTATTTTATTTGGAAGAGGGGTTGTGGTATGAGGCTAGGGGGAGGTGGGTTGGGGCAACGGATGAGGGGTGGAAGGGAAAGAAGACGCGGGGAGGCTTAGTGTCTGGGCTATCCTAGTTAATACAGTAGGCCACAGGGCCAAGGTCCTAAGGGACGCCCAGTAACCGGGTGCACCGGCAGCTTGGCCTGTCGGACCTGCGGTACAGATACACAGTAGGGGGGGGGCTAGTTTGGGATTGGGGGTGACTTTTGAATTTGCCCTGCATCAACAGCATGGGGCAATCTGATTGGACAGTGGGGCAGTGCGCAGGGGGAGGTGACTGACCTGACTGTGTGCCGGGCTCCGCTGGCTCAGATACCCCTGGCTGGCAGAAGCCAGCAGTTGCGAGTGACTCCCACAAGCCCACCCATAGATGGAGTTAGTTGGAGTATGTTGTTACAGCTGTGGAGGGGCGAGGTCCCGAGCAAACACACATGGTGACAGCGAGGCTGAACAGCCAGTGTGTGGAAGCAAGGGAGCGAAGTTCTTCATGGGGGGAGGGAGGGGGGAGACTTGGTAGGGATTTCTGCCCGGTTCTGGAAAGGAGAGTCAGCTTTTGCTAATAATATGGCGAGGTCGGCGGCATCAGGAAAAGTGGGGGAGGGAGGATGATGCACTACCTTGCTAATAATGGCTGGTAGGGCGCATTGTCCTACGAGGGGACATATTTGGCTTATGTATATCATGAGAAGTTATGTTGGCTCGAGTCAGGCTCTTGTTAAAAGTCTTGTTAATAAAGCTGCAACCAATGTTTGTTACCAAACTGAGTTTCAGGTGTTTTATTTAGAACAGGGTTGGTTGTATGAGGCTGGGGTGGGGGGATGGGGTGGAAGGGAAAGAAGATGCGGGGAGACCTGGTATCCAGGCTACCCTGGTTACACAGCATCAGCAATTAGAGGGCTTGAGGATGGACTGCAGATTGGTATGTTTGGCTCCTCCAACCTAAAAGGTGTTCTGCTTCCCCTGTTTGAATAAATTGTCTACGATCACACCTTTTCTTGGGTGGCGACTCCTAATGTGGAACCCAACATTGTGTATCTACAATTTGGATTATTCTTCCCTACATGAATCACTTTGCACTTGTCCATATTAAATTTCATCTGCCATTTGGATGCCCAGATCATCAGACACAACCACGCCTAGGTCCCGCTCTTCTTTAGTGGACAAAAGTACTTCACCCCCTATACTATATTGCTCCCTTGGTTTGTTGCAGTCCAAATGCATGACCTTGCATTTTTTAACATTAAATCCCAGCTGCCAAATTCTAGACCATTCTTCAAGCTTAGCTAGATCCCTCCTCATGTTATCTACACCTTCCTGGGTGTCTACTCTATTGCAGATTTTGGTATCAATCACAAAGAGGCAAACCTTACCCAACAGCCCTTCCGCTATATCACTAACAAAGATGTTAAAAAGAATTGGATCACGGACAGATCCCTGGGGCACACCACTGGTAACTTCCTTCTCATAGTGAGCTCCATGTACCTGTACTCTTTGTCGCCTCCCACTCAACCAGCAAGTAATATTTCAAGGACAATCTCTGTCACTAATTTTGGTTTGTCTGGCACTTAAGCCACTGAATACTCCTTATTAAACTAATGGGTTAGTGATTTAGATTGAATCTCAGTGGTGCTAATGACTTCCAGATAAACTTGCATCTGCTATTTGTGAATGATTTGAAACATTGCAGCTCTTGTGATTGTCATTTAGTAGAACATTTCTGAGTACTAAAAAGTTTCTCAGATGACGCTAGAATGACTTTGGGCCTAGATAAATGTGCTAAGGCAATTTTTCTTTCTGGAAAACAAAGGAAGATACAGAAACATCTCGCTAATAAAAGAATGTAATAAAAAAAGGACTTAAGCAGGAAGCCATTTATAAACATCTAGGAGTAAAGGAAGATATAACACTAGATCTTAAATTACTGGGAGAAAAGATTAGCAATAAATATTATAGGAGACAGTATCTAATATTGAAAAGTACTTTAACAGCATGGAATAAGATACAAGCTATCATCCAGTTTGGAATGTAGGTGTCCCTCATTAAGATCTTGAAAAACTGGATATAAAATAAAGAAAATTCTTCCACATCCACTCACCAGATAAGGGTGGCAAGAACCAGTGTAAGCTTTGATTGTACATACCAATAGCCTTAGGGAATACAAGGCCACAGCTTTATTCAAAATACTAATAACACTACAACTTGTGCATCACATGACTGGTACATTCCAGCGAGATGCCCAACCTCAGACCACAAAGTTTGCAGGCTCGACCTCTGCTTCAGCTCCAACAAGAGATCCAAGCATTGGGATGATAAAACCCTATCACATCAATACCAGCAAACAAGCCATGCACCATGTCCTGCAACCCCCACTACAACACTGCAGCCTGGTGTTCCAGACAAAATGTCTTCCAAGGCTTCCTGAAGAGAAATGTTCAGCAACTCCTGAATAATATCCAGTAAGTGCATACCACCTGGTCTGAGAAGGCCTGCATACCCACCCCATGTCCAAGAGTGATGAATGTGCTACCCGCCCAACTGACAAATCCAGGATCCAATTTTCTTATTCATCTTAGCTCTGCAACACCTCCACAAATTTGAATCTTTCAATGAAGGCCCTGGAATGACATTCGACCAACAAATAACCACATCAGGAAGTCAGGACAATAATCTGGTCAAATCCTTATTCACAATATCGATCATTTTATAACAATTCCACTCACCCAGATCATTGCTACAAAAAGAAAAAGGGCAATAAAATTGGAAGATAAGACATTTTTCAGATATGTTACTGAGAGAAGGAAGTGCAAAAGTGGTATTGTCAGACTCAAGACCAAAGGGGAGGAATACATAGAAGCTGATGAGGATAAAGCAGAATTGCTTCTGTTCTGTCTTCAGAGATGAAGGGCCAGGAGCAGGACCTCAGAAAACACCCACAAATAGGAGCAGAAATGACGGGGGGATCTTGAATGATTTTCAGAAGACTGTTCATGAGGAACTAGCTAAACTAAAAGTAGACAAAGCAATGGGACCGGATGGGATACATCTGAGAATATTGAAGTAACTTGGGGATGTTCTACCAGCTCCACTGACTGGCCTTTTCAATGCTTCTTTAGAGTCGGGAGTGGTCCCAGAGGACTTGAGAAAGGCATATGTGGTCCCTTTACACAAAAGCGGAAGTAAGGATGAGGTTGAAAACTACAGGCCAGTTAGTCTAACCTCTGTGATGAGTAAATTATTGGAAATTCTACTGGGTCTATTTATCTTCTTCTTTAGATGAGTTAGAGAATGACAAAGAAGACAGTGAAGTCAATTTTGACTTTCTGGACCTACTGCATTTGTGCTTATGCTTCCCAGAATCCTTTGTCAAAATGTCCTTTGTCCCAACAGCTACATCACTAACAACCAATTCAGAAGAACTTATTTCATATTGAGCCACACCAGAATCCCCCCCCCCCCCAGCCTTATCACCACCCCCTTGCCCAGGTACAAAGAATACTTATCACCACCTGAAGAAGACCCAGCCAGAACTGGCTCTGCAGAAGACTCGGCCACTATACTGTCCATATCATGAATTAACAAATTATTGGGTGACGCAGCATATGGAATGTTCCTCCAAAACTCTGTCTATGAAGGGCCATGCCGGTCCTCTATCAATGAACATCTAACAAGCTGCATCAGGCTCTGAGAAGAAGGAAGAACATCAAGCAAAAAAGGTCCACCAACAAGTATCCCAGGCTGAGACAAAAAATACATAGACCAACCAAGGAACCCATGGGTCCCATACAACCTGACAATCCAAGTAATACCTGCTGCCACTCTCCCAATGAGCCAGGTGCATACCCAAACCAGAGTGGCATAAGTTCCACCTATGCCACCCCTGCAGTGCAGGAGGACCCAGAGAAAGAGAGGGCCCATTTATAGCCATTCATGTATATTCTGAGGTAGAGCCCCCCCACCCCCTGCTTTGTGAGCTGTTTCTGATATTTTGCTAGGTGCTCTGAATTTGAATTTCTTCCACTATCAAACCAACCCCATTCCATCCCTGAAGGCACTGAAGTGCAAGGACAGCATACAATGGTGGACCCCAAGCAAAATTTTGCTGAACACCCCCCATTGTTGCGGTGGCGGCCCCCCATGCTTTGGTGGAGACAAACTTACTTTATCCTGTTTGCTGCGCTGCCTTCACTCTTCAAAGTTTGCTACAAGCCTGGTGGCTGTTCCCTGCTGGGTTGAAGTCTCGTGGTGTGGCTGTTATCATGAGACCTCAGCCCAGTCCTACAGACACCGGTCCTACGGCAAACTTAGAAGAAAAGAGGCAGCGCTGCAAAGAGGATGAAGTAAATTTGTGGTGCTGCCTTTGCACCGCTGTGTGGGCCCCCTTTCCACCCTTGTCCTTCTACATTGCGGGGGCTGCTTGGTTGGAATTTACACCACTGACCCCAGGAGATAATTTGTCACTGTTGGAGGAAACGTGAACTTCCCCATCATGTTAATTGAGACTGGCTGGAATGTCCATAGATTGTTTTGAGTCCTGTGGACTTATCACTGATTCTAAAGCTAGAACTGCAGCCAATGCGGATGCCACCCTCCCAGACATTACCTGAACCAAAGCTCCTGCTCCCTCCTCATCTGTGAATTGCACTGCCCCCCCTACTGCAATCAGCAGGCCCATGCACAGCACCATCTGACTCCCTCTCTATCATGGCTGCCAGAGCCTGTGACAAGGCCTGCTACATCACTGATGACTCAACACAAGAACCCAATCTTCCTCTGGTGCATGCAGCTCCATAAGCCTCCATCCCCAAATGCCCCAATGCTGAATCCCACTGGGGCACAACCAAATATTTATGCACATCTTCACTCCTAATAACATCTGAAGCCTCATGCATGTCTGCATACCTATCAACCAGGCAAGGCCACAAGTTCAACACCCTGTTGCTTGAACAGCAGGATCCAGAATTATTCTTGGGCATAGCAATCAATCAACAATCAAACAAGCTTTCTAAAGCCACTTTCAACTGTAGCCACAGCCAACATGTAACATTATCCAGGCATACAGGAGAACTGGCAACTGATCCCACGATCGGCCTGCAGCCAATCTACCTGCACTTGCCGGCCACACATATCCAATAAAAAGTAAGCTAGCATATCCCACTAATCCAAATCTACTCTCAGCCTGCCAACCCCTTCCTGCCCATTCAAACCCCTGCTCCCCTCCCTTACAGCGGTCATCACAGATGTCCTCATACTGCCCTTCCCTTAATTACAGCAAAGGACAGTAGACCAGATGGTCACAGCCAGCATAGACAAAACCTCTTAAAACAGATCGATTGAAGGCAAAGAAGGAAATGTACGATAAAAAGTCCCCTTAGCCAGATGTTGAAACTTGATATCATGTTGGATGATTAAACTAAAGTTTTGTACCATTTGTGGCTTTTGGGAATGAAAAGATCCCCAGTATAATAAAGTGATGGCATAAAAATGAATTTGACTACAACCATACAGTAGATGCTACAGAAAATGAAAGCAAACTGAACTTTAGTAGTGAATTTCAGACGGCCTTCAGATAAGTGATACTTTTTAAAATATTTTTGATATATACAGTTTTATGATTGAATTCATGCAACAATTTTAAGTAGACCAATTATTATGAAATTAGAAGAGAGATTACTGTGTAAATGTTGATCTTTCTTACATATATGATGACCCAACAACTGAAATAAAAATGATTTATTATACTTTTGAGAAATAAAGTAATAGAATTGGATAGGGATTGATTTGGGCCCTTTTTAACCGTTTTTAAAAGACAAACTGCTCTTCAGTTATATAAGAATCGGGCCATCATAAGAAAATTCCAACTTTGTGTCTAAGGCATCTCAAATATTCATTAATAAAGGAAAATTAGTCTATAAGATTTCTCCCAAGATACAATAGAAAATAAAATATAATATGCCATATACAGTATGTTAAAAATCACATTTTTGCCTCCCTGTTGTGTAAGAAAATATGTAAAGTTCTGAAAATATAAAGTTGGGTATCCTTCCTGAAGACACATAATGGGAAGAAATTCTTTAGTATATCTAACTCAATTTGTTAGACATATCTTCAGTCCTTCCTGATCACAGACATCAAAACTTATGAGCATAATGCATTTTCTATGCCTTACTTGTATTTCACCGTTGGCCTTCACACTTTCCTGCAAATTACTTCACATAAACATATCTCTGCACAAAGAGATTGCAATCTGTAAGTTTTAATACTTTACAGACGTGTCATAAAGGTTAAATACGCCAAGAATTTAAAAATTGAAATGGGCAGGAAACATCCTCCAGGTTGGCAAGTCTGAGCTCGGATTGCTACCTTGTTATTTCACTTTCATTGTGTAAATGCACTTCTGTATACACAGGCTAGTAGATTTACAACAACAAGAAAAAGAACAGATAAATAGACATTAAAAGGCAGCTAAGGGGCATGTTTACTAAAATCCGCAAAATAGCGCGCCGCAAAATAGCGCACGGCAACGCGGCACTGAAACGCGCAGAAACGCGTTTAAACGCCCCGCACACGTGCGTGTCACCCCCGCACAGGTACGCGGCTCACTAACGGGCCCCGTACAAGTGCGGGCCCGCAAATGTCCGATATCGTGGAACGGCGAAAGGAGGGCGGAGGAAGGCTCCGTAGGGGCGGTGGGACGGGGTCAATGGGTGGAGAGTGGGAGGGGAGAGGCTCACCGCTCAGTATAGGGCCCGAATTTGCAGGTAAAACTACCGCGAGTGAAACACTCGCAGTAGAAAGCATTTAAAGGGAAGAGAAACCATTTCCGTCAGCAATGTACAGGAAAACCGGGGAAACCAGCAAAACGTGAGCAGTGTGATATATGTGCACAGCACAAAAGTGAAAATAAAAATAGAAAATGACCACAACAGAACTATTAAACATAGTAATTCAGCTGGGGAACAGTTATAGTGATGGGCAAATACAGAAATCACACCCAGCAAAGCTCCAGAAAAAAGAAATGAATTTTGGAAGGGTCTACTGAGAGGAGCCTCTTCCAAAAAACATTTCCACGTTTTGGAGCTTTCCTGGGAGTGTTTGCTATGGTTGCCCATTAATATCACTGTTGCCCAGCGTGGTGATATTTTGTCCCACATTTCCCGTGGTCATTTCCGGGGGTTTATGTGCACGTTTGTCACCAGACAGGGTGCATATGCCCACAGTAGAATTGCGTTAGAGCAGGGTTTGTGACTCCATCCTGCCAGGCTTACTGCCTCCAGGGGCTGCACTGTCTCTGTGGCCAAAGTGTGGTACAGCGGACAGAGTCATTCCCTCTAGGACCAGAGGGCAGAGGTTCAAAACCCAGCTGGGGCACCTGCCAGCCCAGTCCCTATAGTTTACCCACCACTAAATAAAGATTAGCGCAGACACCCCTGTATGCATGGGGAAAACACCCATATTTTACCCAACACCGCACACAAACCACAACAATGGGCATTACCTACAGCCAAGTCCCCCAAATGCAGTCCCATACTGCCACATTGCAATCAGGTCAACTGCTTTTTCTGAGAGAAGTTCATGCCAGCATGTTGGCGGACAAGTACATGTGGTGCAGGGGGCAGTGGCTGCTAACCACAGAAGACAGAGGCCTAGCCATGTGCAGGCTGGCACAGTCCACTGCAACAGACAGGTCCTGCCGGATCCACAGTCATGGACAGTCCAGGGAATCCAACCAATCTGTGGCTACACAGTGGTGCAGTGCACACAGACAGTGCATACAAGAACAGAAGGTCACAGGTTCAAAGCCCAGCTGGGGCTACTGCTGCCAATCCTGCCCACATATTTTCCCACAACTAAACAGTGATAGTAAGGCACACCTTCATGGCTGGGGGACATATGCAATGGTAAGACATCTATCTTTTACCCCACTGAGCACAGACACCATGAACAGGGGCAGTACCTAGAGCAGAATCACCCAAATGCAGTCCTGGTGGGCCACACACCAGTCAGGTTCCATGCTGACACTCATACAAATGCCTGTGCTGTATATCTATGCACCACCCCCATGGCATGTAGATGTAGCCCATGCATAGTCATGAGGGATAGCAGGAAAACCCGAACAGTGTGATGCAAACCTGGACTGGAGTTGGGAATCTGTGCCGTAAAGCAGCAGCCATCAAGGGCAGACACACCCACACCCACAGGCCCCATTGGCCAATGTCTCCTGGAAAGGCAGAACATTGGACCGTGCATGCAGCACCCAAAACGAGCACTTGCATAACTTACCAATGTCACCCTACACCTGAGGTATACGGTACACAGCTCGGAGACGTTTGCTAGGAGCACAGGCAGGCAGTTATCCATACGTTACGTACATACTGCTAGTTGACCCCATCCAAACAATCTGTTAGGTGTTTGCGGGGCATGCTCCAGACCTGGCCTCTGACGGTGCTTACCACCCTGGGGAGTGACCACCAGCTGTAATGCGTACCATATCCATGCCTTGCTGTGCTCAGGACCGGTTTGGTGGGCAAGGCTACTTACCCCCTCAATCGTAGCACCATGATGGCAGAGGTGTTGAAGTGTGTGTCTGTCTATACAGTGGGTGTTGGCTGCAAGCCCCTTCAACAGCCCGCACTGCCAGCACTGTTGCCAGTATTGGCCAGTCAATGTGCATAATGAGGTGCATGGTACCATGGGTATAGCCAGGGCAGGGTGGCGTGGCCAGGATGCATCTGCACTGGGCATAGGGCCCTGGCAGGGACAATTGGCTGGGATATTGTAGTGTCCGGCCACCACCTACACAGACAGGGTGGCCAAAGCATGTCCTTCTGGGGGATCACGCTCACCCTGACTGTGCAGTGACCACAGCATGGCTAGGCCCCCCCATAGTGCTGTATAGTAGTTCTCCCATGTGATAGATATGGGTTTCTCTTTGGGGCCCAGTCACTGATCTATCTGCTTGCTGTGTATGCAGACAGCCCAGTTCTAGGTGCATGCATCTCCATTGGGAACATGCACTATGGACTAACCATCAGACTGTTTGTAGCTGGTAAATGTCTTGCTATAATGGCTTGCAGGGTGCAGTGGCTGTTGGCTTGCTGCAGGGGAATATCTGGTGGTGGAGTGCAGCTTACCATACCCTGGGCTTATGTCTGTCTGCTATTGTGTTATGGCTGTGTATAGAGCTGCCTGCCTGGGGGGGGGGGGGTGGTGGTGTTCCTCAGCAGGACTGGCGTTGATGTTGCCCTCTAATGCCACCTTTGCAGGGAGGTAGAGTGTGGATCCCTTGATGGGGACCATGTTTGCCACGGGGGGGGGGTGCCTGATGGCGGCAGACAGGGATATCCATGGTGTTTGTGCAGAAACTAGCTATCTTACACATTAACACTGCTTTGGAACGCCCGCTTGGCCTCCATCAGCCATGGCAGGTGTTGTTGACCTGGTCCTGGCCACCTCATTGCACACTCAGGGTGAGCACAGTACCCGCACGATGTAACAGTGTGTGGCTACTCTGTGCCAGTAAAACACCCGGTCAGTGCCCCCTACTAGGCCAAGGTGCTGTGTGGGTGCACCCGGTCACTTCCGCCAACAGGGCCGAGGTGCTGTGGGGGTGCATTCCCCATCTTGTGTCCATCTGCGGACAGCTAATTTGCATGTGCAGTGCATCATGGGTACGGGTGGCCTAACCCTATCCTGTTGACACCAGCAGACTGTCTGTGAGGTGACGTGTAGGCTATCTGCAGCCAGCCAGGGGCCTGCTTACAGCTATGGAGCTGTAGCGCAATGGTTACATCACTGCCTGTGCAGCCAGAGATCATGGGTTCAAACCCACAGTGGGGCCCTTTGGTAGGGCTGTCCACAGCTTTATTTTTATTTACTGTACATATGTCTATGCCGGCAAGACCACCCTCAGCTTACTATACCCATTAGGTGCCTCTGAGGGTGCTTCATAGGGCGCCCTGTAGGCCACCTTATGGTTGCCATCCCTATAGGGTGCACTATACATTATCCTGTGTCGCAACATACATGCTGCCCTATAGGGGTCATTCAAGGGTGCCTTGGCGAACAGTGCACTGTAACATGTGCCTTATGGGCCGCCGTATGTTAACATGCTGGGAGAGTGCGTTTGCTAGTAGTGATAACAAAATAAAATTATACAGCCTCCTACAGCACTCCACAACATAATACATACTGCCTCAGCAGGCATTTTTCACTGGGCATTGTGAGGAGTTGAACCCCTGATCCCTGCACCATTGGTCAGTGTTTTAACCATTGTGCTGTGGCTCTGTTCCTGTGCTTGTGCATCAGCGCGCCGCCTTGTGCCTATCAGCGCGCCGCCTTCTGCCGCCCAAGGGGACCAGTGCGCCGCCTTCTGCCGCCCAAAAATAACTGTGCGCAGCCTTATGCCGTTCCAAATTAATTTGCCTCCTAAAACAATGTTAATCATTACAGTTACTGCCTCAGCTGACCTTTGTCATTGCGCACACTGGGGGATTGAACCCATGGCCCCTGCACCATTGGTCAGTGTCTTCACTGTTGTACCACGGCTCTGTTGTTTTGTATACTCAGCAGCGCGCCACTTTGCCTTTCCACGCGCTAATGTCGACCCCCGCACATTAGCGCGACGCACACACGTCCGGTTGCTTACTACCGTTTTTTTCTATTTTCTGCCTGAACCGCCCACTCCTTATATGGCACAGGCACACTAGCACGGCCCCGCACGTTAGGAATGTTTAGTAAACATGCCCCTAAGTTTCAAGACCAATGGGAGTAAAAAATGTTTAACTGGTGTGGCTGCAATTATTCATTGGGCCTCTGAGCGCCGCTGTTGACTTATAAGGGAGAGAGAAAAGCAATAAAAGATCCGGCACTTACTGAGCCTCGTTTTCACTAGATTATGAGAACTGAAGAGACGGATCAAACACAGGGTTTGGATTCTGAAAGGAGGCTTAATTTTATCCCCCAAGGATTGCTTGAAGATTAGAGCTCATTAGAATAGCTAAAGCATCAAATTTGAGAAACTGAATACACAAAAAGATTTAAGTCGGTTCTTGAAGAAAACTCAGCAGTTACAAAGTAATGGCCACGACTGAGAGAAATCGGGATTTAGAAGGTCGACTATTTTGCCTTGTAACGCTTATTGTTTGGGAGATGGCTCTGGGGCAGATTCGCTACTCCATTCCTGAAGAGATGCAGAGAGGTTCTTTCGTGGGAAATATCGCAAAGGATCTGAGACTGGATGTAAAGAACTTATCGGATCGAGCACCCCGCCTTATTTCCAGAGGTAGGATTCAGTATGTTGTTCTCGATTTAAACACCGGTTATCTTAACATTAAAGAGAAGATCGACAGAGAAGAAATTTGCAAAAGGGTTAGTCAGTGCCTCTTAAGCATAGAGATAATTGGGGAAGACATGATAAAAATGTATGGCATCGAGGTTCTAATTCAAGATATAAATGATAATGCACCTACGTTCCCTAATGAGGAAATAGTATTAAAAATCAGTGAAAGCACAGCACCGGGAGCGCGTTATTTTCTGCAGAATGCGCGAGATCCAGATGTGGGGACTAATTCTCTCCAGAGCTATCAGCTCAGCAATAGCAAGTACTTTACTTTGGATACACAAACAGGAGATGATGGTGTGAAATACGCAGAGCTCGTTCTACAGAAAGCTCTAGACCGGGAAGAACAGGCAGTTCACCATCTCACGCTCACAGCCACTGACGGAGGGGATCCAGTTCGATCTGGCACTGCACAAATCCACGTCATAGTTCTGGATGCGAATGACAATGCTCCCGTTTTTAATCAATCCGTGTATAAAGCAAAGGTTTTGGAAAACGTGCCTATGGGTACCGTGGTAGTTACACTGAATGCTACTGACAAGGATGAGGGAATACATTCAGAAATAACTTATCTATTTAAAACATTTACAGACGAGGCCTCACAACTATTCCAACTTAACTCTAAAACAGGTGCAATATCAGTTGTGGGAGATTTGGACTTCGAAGAGTCTGAAGGATATGAAATGGAAGTTCAGGCAACTGATGGTGGAAGTCTGTCGGCCAGGTGCAAAGTTTTAATCCAGGTTATCAATTTAAATGATAACGCCCCAGAACTTACCATCACATCCCTCTTCAGTCCAGTAGCAGAGGACAGTCCTCCGGGAACAGCCGTTGCAGTATTAGAAGTGCAAGACCGAGACTCGGGAGACAATGGCCGTGTAACATGTTCCCTCTCGGGCAATTTACCATTTCAACTAAAGAAGTCTTATGGCAACTTTTACAGTTTAGTAACGAACAGAAATCTTGATAGGGAGCAAGTCTCCGAATATAACATAACCGTAAGAGCCATGGATAAAGGAACACCCCCTCTGCCTACAACCATAAACCTTCTACTGCTCGTTTCTGACAAAAATGATAATGCGCCTACGTTTGATCAGTCCTTTTACACCATTTATGTAAGAGAAAATGTACCTGCTGGATCCTCCATTTATTCTACAAAGGCAACAGATCTGGACTGGGGTCAGAATTCTAGAATTACTTATTCTATAATCGAGGGTCAGCTCGGTAAAGCTCCTCTATCTTCCTATGTATCTATTAACTCGGAGACTGGAGTAATATATGCACTACGATCATTTGATTATGAACAATTCAGAGATTTTCAAATCCAGGTGAAGGCTGAAGATGGAGGTTCCCCATGTCTCAAAAGTAATGTCACCGTTCATATCTTTATTTTAGATCAAAATGACAATTCTCCTGACATCTTATACCCTTCACTTCCTACCGATGGTTCCACTGGTGTAGAGTTGGCACCTCGTTCCTGTGATCCAGACTATCTGGTAACTAAGGTGGTAGCTGTTGATGCGGACTCTGGACAAAATGCCTGGCTCTCTTACATTCTAGTCACATCTACAGATCCGGGGCTGTTCACGGTTGGACTTCATACTGGAGAAATCAGAACAGCCCGTCCCTTTATAGACAAACACGCCATCAAGCAAACTCTGGTGGTTTTAGTGCGGGACAATGGTCAACCTGCCCTGTCTGCCACGGTTACTGTGACTATTATGGTGACGGACAGTATCCAGAACCTTCTTTCCGATATGAGCAGCCTTTCCTCACCCTCCTCAGACTCTGAGTCCAACCTCACCCTGTATTTGGTAATCGCTGTTGCTACTGTATCGTGTCTCTTCTTTATTTTCATCATATTACTTCTAGCCATCAAGCTCCGTAAATGGAAGGAATCTCAGCTCTTTGAGTCTTCCAGTGTTAATTTCAGTGCTGTTCCCACCTCTCAGTATGTAGGTGTTGATGGTGTCAAAGCATTTCTTCAGACTTACTCTCAGGATCTTTGTTTAACCACAGACTCTGCAAAGAATCAGTTTAAATATCCCCGTTCAAAGCAATCAGATACCCTTGCTGTCTATCAAGAGTCCGAGAAACAAGCAACAATGTTAATTGCTGAAGCAATAGGTATGAATAATGAGGAGCGGAACCTCTTTCAGGTAAGCTGTTTTAAGGACTGATATGTTTGCGTGTGAGAGAAGGTAATCAGTTGCTTCCTCTGCAGATAGAATAGAGCAAACTAAGCGTTTGTGGTGTTCCATTAGGAAGAGATATAGCCCTAAACATTTGCCTTCTTTTTCTGCATTGGAACATAACAAAGAAGCTGGCTTGAAAGCCAAGAAGTAAGTCTTATCTCTTCCTACTTGTTTTCGAAGACCTGTTGATAGCAGCATCCTGTGATATATTTCAGTCGTCTGTATCCGCGAACATTAGTTGTCCTCTTGAGTGACAGATTTACTAAGTCGCTCACCCAACACAAAAAGAGAGGAAGCCTTAGTGAATCACTCTGTTGCTTTACTAAAAAGAAGTAGAGTGATTTTCTTGCATTGTAAGAGGTATCTATTTTAATGCATATAGCATCGAATATATTCGCTGCCATTTACTCGAGGAAGGTGTAGAGAACTCTCAATACGTATGTTATGACTTAAATCCGGCAGCTCCTTAAACGATATTTCGCTAATAAACGTTTTCACTTTGTTCAACTGTAGACTTATTACGCATTATTCCACTGTATATTATAGATTGCCTCTCTCTATAGTATTCTTTCTTTACGGATTAACTAATGCTCTACACAGGCTATTTATACATTGAAGTAGAAATATCAATGGTCATTACCTAGTTTAAACAACGTAAACAAGGCGTATAGAAAAAAAATGTCTACCAGAAACAATCTTAAGGATTCCCTGAAATAATTCATATTTGCCATTGATGATATCACTGAGATCATTTCAGTTATCAATATGCTTTATTCGATATATCTACCAAAAACCCCATTTCGATTTTATTTTGATATCTACGATTTACTGTTCAGATGTAACAAAAATTAGAATTCTACAGATGATCAATTGAGTCACTTTCAGCCACAGGCTATCTGCCGGTCTACAGGCACATTGACCCACCCACACTTTTTCGGTAAATGTGTAAATTGAAACTTTGGAGCAGCATCTGCCAATATCACAATCCTAATGCAATTCTTCTGTAACGATTAGTACAATAGTCCCATACTGGCGTAAATCGTGATATACAATTGTTTATCCTAGCAATGTGAACTACTAATGCAATTCAGTATTAATAGCTTTGGAAAGCACCATCGCTGCTCGGAGAGAATCGGGCAATTTTACTCCGTGAGACCAAACTTTGCATTCTAATACTGCAGAGTATTTTATGCCAGCAATACTGAATTTTAAGAATACCTCGCTTTTATCCAAGACCAGGAAAATATCTGAAAGGTGGCAAGTTCTAGTCTCTCCTTGAATCCTACCTGGATTCAGAGAACAAAACCTTTCTATTTAAGAGCAGATTACTGCGATTCTTCTACTCTTGGATTTCATTTTGGATTCAGGGTAGGTGGCAAGCATGAATACTGTAATAAGGTGCATATTAGAATATTTATAAAATATACCATTAACTTACCATATTGGTTGGATTTAAACAGGATTCTGGATGATTGGATGCATCTGCTAATAAAAAATGTATTTTTATTTCTTTCCAAACGAGAAGGTTCTAACACTGTCATATTTTTTCGGAGAATAGAATTACCTTAATTTCTAGTAGCTGCAGTACTCTAATTGGGCCTCAGTGTGCCGCTGTTGGCCAATGCGGAGCGAGAGCTGGCGCCGGAGATCCATTGGAACCTCCTTTCGTGTATTTCCGGTCAGAGAAGAAACCCTTCAAGCTGCGATCATCACGCGATTAAACCAGCAGAAAGAAAAGCATCGTCTACTTCATCATCGAAAGAGGTGGATTTAAATTTCTGTTTTAAAGAATGACTTTATCTGGCTGAAGAATATTTCGGTTACTGATTTTGCTCAGACGCCTGGAAATCTAGGATCCGACCATGGCAGTGCTGCTCCTAAAACAAAGAGAGGCTGAATGGGGAGTCAGACGGCAAGTAGTATTTTCCTTTCTATTTTGCCTCTGTGGGGCAGTTTCTGAAAAGATCCATTATTACATTCCTGAAGAAATGGAAACGGGTTCATTTGTGGGAAATCTCGCAAGTGATCTGGGTCTGAATTTAAAAGACTTTTCAAGTCGAAAGTTCCGTATGGTTTCAAATGCTAAAAAGCAATATTTCACAGTAAATTCAGAAAATGGAAACTTATATGTAAATGACAGATTAGATAGGGAAGAAATGTGTGGCGAATCCACGAGTTGTGTGGTCAACATTGAAACAATTGTTGAAAATCCTCTGAATGTCTTTCACATCGCGGTGGCAATCCTAGATATTAATGACAATGCGCCGAGTTTCTTCAAGAATAACATTGAACTTGAAATCATTGAGTCTATTTCACCAGGGGCGCGTTTCCCTCTAGGAAATGTGCGAGATCCCGATGTTGGAACCAATTCGGTGCAGAATTATCACATCACTCCCAATCAGTATTTTGTAATGGAAGAGAAAGAAAACGCTGATGGAAAGAGATATGTAGAACTAGTGCTGGAAAAAGCACTTGATAGGGAGAAGCAAAGTACTTTGAATTTTATCCTGACTGCATCTGATGGGGGAGATCCTATCAGATCCAGCACTGTTCAGATTAATATTAAAGTTACTGACGCAAACGATAATTTTCCCACTTTTACTCAAAGCATTTACAAAGCAGCCCTAAAAGAAAATACTCCAGTAGGTTCCAAAGTTTTTCAAGTTAAAGCCAATGATAATGACGAAGGTTCAAATGCACAAACTACATATTCTTTCCAAACTCTGCCAGACAGTGCTGGTCATATGTTCAACCTGGATTCTAGAAGTGGAGACATTACAGTCACTGGGCACCTGGATTTTGAAGAAATAAGATCTTTCCAAATGGATGTGGAAGCGAAGGATGGAGGTGGTCTGGCTTCCCACTGTACTGTCATCATTGAGGTTCTTGATGAGAATGATAATGCACCTGAGATAACTCTTACATCTCTTTCCACTACAATCCCTGAAGATTCTCCTCTGGGGACAGTAGTTGCATTAATTAAAGTCCATGACCAAGATTATGGAGAAAACAGTGAAGTCACATGCCACATTCAAGATGATTTTCCTATCAAGATAATATCATCTTCAAGTAATTACTACAAGATTTTAACTGACAATGCCCTAGATAGAGAAATAACCTCAGAATACAATGTTACAATTGTAGCAACAGACAAAGGCTATCCTTCTCTTTCCACTGAAAAAATAATTCAAATCCAGATTACAGATATCAATGATAACCCACCTATTTTTCAGCAAAAGTCATACATGGCTTATGTTCAGGAAAATAATTTATCTGGATCTTCCATTTTCAAAGTAAATGCCTCAGACCCGGATTTTGAGCATAACTCTAGAATCACTTATTCCATAGTGAACAGTAATACTGAGTCATTACCTTTGTTCTCCTACATCTCCATCAACTCATTGACTGGGATCATCTACGCTCAGCGCTCTTTCGACTATGAGCAATTCAGGGAGTTCCAATTCCAAGTGAAAGCACAAGATAGTGGATCCCCATCTCTTAGTAGTAATTGCACTGTGAAGGTGTTTGTTATAGATCGTAATGATAATGCTCCTAAAATCCTGTACCCTTCAGTTGGAACCGATGGCTCTGGTTCATTTGAGATGGTTTCTCCTTCTACAGATAGAGGTTCTCTTGTTACAAAAGTGGTGGCTGTGGATGCTGATTCTGGACACAATGCTTGGCTGTCTTATCAACTGCTCCAGGCTACAGAACCAGCACTGTTTAATATCGGAATCCACACTGGGGAAATAAGGTCATCTCGGGTCTTTATGGACAGAGATGCTCTGAAGCAAAAATTGATCATCTTGGTGCATGATAACGGAAAACCATCTCTTTCAACAACTGTTATCATGAACATATTATTTGCTGAAAACGTCCAAGAGGTTCTTCCAGAATTAAGCAACCAATCGACAGACTTGAAAAATGAATCTGAATTGAATTTTTACTTAATAATATCTTTAGCTTTAATATCATTTTTGTTTATGGTGACTATTTTGCTGCTATTAATGAAGAAATACATAAGATCAAGGAAGCCAAGAGTTCTTCAATGCTTAGGATCTGATACTTACTCCAGACCTGCTTCTGGCTACCCTCCATACTTCAATGATGGAACTTTACCTTACAATTACCAGCTTTGCACTGCAACAGAGTCTGGAAAGAATGAATTCTCTTTCCTGGAACTGAATATTGAAAAAGATTTTGACAACACAGGAACTGGGTATAAGAGTAAACAAGAAGATATCACTGGCAGTTCTGATACTGACACATTTCAAAAGGTAAGCTAGTTTCTTAGTGCACTTTAATATTTCTGTTACTTTTTAACTGCTGATCTTTCTTACACTACATCTAAAATCTTCTTAAAGAAGTGACAAAATGTTGAGAGAAAATAAATCAAAAGAGCCTCTTTACTAAACTATGCTAACTGCAGTGAGCACATCATTCTAAAATTTAGCATGGGGCCCTGTGCAAAAAATATCATGCTAAACGGTACACAAATGGGCAGAGACAGGCCAGACTGAGGGCGTAATGTGAGCATTGATGGCACACTGTGGTTAACATTAGCATTTTGGCCACATGCTAACCATGACTGTTAACGTTAATTTGAGTGCAATTAATGCCACCTCAATGCATGGTGTTAGGTGCACCTGTATGCTGGGTTACCATGTCACACATTAGCTATCCCCTATGACAGGGGGATGGATACAGCCCCCTCCTAAAGTTGGCCCTGTCCTCTGCATTGGTTTCGTGGCCTGACATGTGATAATGGCACTCTTGTTTGTAAACATGTCCCAAAGCGTTTGTCTTTCACAATATTATTACTACTTCTTATCATTTGTAAAGTGCTACAAGACATACGCAGTGCTGTACAGGCATATGTAATAGATGGTCCCTGCTCATCAGATTTTACAATCTAGTCAAAATAGACAACACAACAGGCTATTTCAAGGGAAATCGTAAGGAAATACATAGGAGACTAAGCGCATCAGGATCCAAAACTGGCCTCAAAAAGGTGAGTTTTCTGTCTGGATTTGGAAAGGGCCAGAGATGAAGCCTGATGCACAGAATTGTTGCAGGCATAAGGGGCACCAATGTGGAAGGATCAAAGTCTAGAGTTGTCAGTAGAAGAAAAGGGCACAGATAAAAGGGATCTGCTAGAAGAACAGAGTTCCCGAGGAGGGGTGTAGAGAGAGATAAGAGAGGAAAGGTAGTGAGGAGCAGCAGAATGAGTGTACTCATAGGTCAGTAGGAAAAGTTTGGACTGTATATGGAAACAAATAGAGAGTCGGTGAAGAGACTTGAGAAGAAGAGTTATATGAGCGTATCGAGGCTGGTAGAAGATTAGTCACTCAGCAGAGTTTTGGACAGATTGAAAGGGAGAGAGATGATTCAGAGGGAGACCAGCAAGAAGGAGGTTGCAATAGTCTAGATGAGAGGTTTCAAAAGAGTGGATAAGCATCT
This sequence comes from Ichthyophis bannanicus, assembly GCA_033557465.1. Taxonomy (NCBI): domain Eukaryota; kingdom Metazoa; phylum Chordata; class Amphibia; order Gymnophiona; family Ichthyophiidae; genus Ichthyophis; species Ichthyophis bannanicus. The sequence goes on along the minus strand of CM066050.1, from coordinate 84,770,400 downwards.
TAGGAAGGGCAAATTTTGTCAGCGTTATAGAGAACGAAGTGACAGGTTTTAGCTATCTGTTTGATGTGTGCAGAGAAAGAGAGAGTAGAGTCAAAGATGACCCCAAGGTTGTGAGCTGAAAATGGAGGAGTGTATTGTTATTCATAGAAATAGGGAAGGGAGAAAGGAGGGAGGTGGGTTTAGGGAGAATTATAAGTAGCTCAGTTTTGGCCATGCTCAGTTTCAGATGGCAGTTAGACATCCAGATAGCAATGTCAGATAAGCAGGCAGAGTTCCAGGCCTGGATTCCTGGAGAGATTTCAGGCACAAAGAGGTAGATCTGAGAGTCATCAGCATAAAGATGGTACTGAAAACTATGGGATGAAATAAATGAACCAAGGGACAGAGTATAGAGAGAGAAAAGGAGAGCCCTGTCCCAAGACAGTCTTGAGGTACACCAACTGAAAGTGGTATGGTAGTATAGGTTTTCAACCCTGTCTTCAGGGAGCCCTAGGCCAGTCGGGTTTTCCGGATTCCCACAATGAATATGCATAAGATAGATTTGCATACAATGTAGGCAGAACATGCAAATCTACAGCATCTCATGCATATTCATTGTGGGAATCCTGAAAACCCGACTGGCCTAGGGTTCCCCGAGGACAGGGTTGAAAGCCCCTGCAGTAGAGGAAGAACCAACAGGGCAATGGGAGTGAAGAAAATCAGGACACCATGTAGCCCCTAAATCCAAGCGAAGATAGGGTATCGCGGAGAAGGTGGTGATCAATTGTGTCAAAGGCAGCAAAAAGGTCAAAAGGATTAGAATTGAGTAGAGGCCTTTGGATTTGGTGAGGAACAGTCACTAGAGACTTTGGCAAGAGTCACTTCTGTGGAATTTAGAGAACAAAAGCCCGATTGCAGTGTCCAGAAGGTTTTGAGAGGAAAGAAAGTTAAAACAGTAGCGGTCAGCTGCTCATTGAAGTAGTCTTGAAGCAAAGGGGAAGAGAGAACTAAGCCAATAGATGAAAGGACAGGTAGGATCTACTGAAGATTTTTTGAATATATTTCCTCAGTTTTGAACACTTTGGCAAAAGACAGATATCTGAATTAGAAATAGAGAACTATAAATTTTAGAAGTCTATGAGATTCAACTGACAAAATTTCCTCAAATAATTACACTGGTCAACATTGAAATCGTTACTTTAAAAGGCCCTAATCTGTAGTATATTGGAGTACTGAACACGAATATAACATTTAAAAAATTTTATTGGGTCTCGTTTTGAAGATATTGCATGTAGTTCATTTTTGACGTTTCACAGTGTAAATTTATCCAGTAGGACATCAACATCCCAAATAAGCCTTGAATGATGTAATATTGCATCACATTGCATAATACCAGCATGCACACATCATCCAGAGTTGATTGCATCATTTTCTGTTGCAATGCAATACTACTGCCAGACGGCTGATGAAGCCATCTGACATCAGCAGTGTACTATATGCAGTCGGAAAGGAAAGTAATCTGGTATTCTGTTCCGATATTGAAAGCCCGATGAATGCCTTAAAAATCACTCATGATCCACAAGACTGGAGACTATTTATAGACTCTTCAAAACTGAGTCTGAAGGCTGTGCTTTTGAACAATGGAAACCGTCTTCCATCTATTCCAGTAGTGCATGCCGTCCACATGAAAGAGACATACGATAACTTAAAGCATCTACTGACTTCCATTAACTATAACAAGTACAGCTGGCACCTCTGTGGTGTCTTGAAAGTACTTGCCCTTTTAATGGGACTGCAGCAGGAATATATAAAATACATGTGTTTCTTATGTGAGTGGGATAGCCGAGCAAGGGATTGGCACTACTTGCGGAAGGAATGGAATCGCAGACAAAATGTAACAGTTGGAGAGAAGAATATCCAGCATCCAGCTCTGGTTGAGGCTCACAAAATCCTGCTACCACCCCTTCACAACAAACTGCATGAAAAATTCCCTCGATTCAGCGAAGCAAAGATTAAAGAGAGAGTTTTGTGGGTCCTCAGATTCGAGAGCTCTTTGGTTTATTACTTGACCTGTGGTGTCCCCCAAGGCTTGATTCTCTCTCTCTCCTATTCAATCTTTTTCTCTCTCTGCTAGCACTGATAATCCAATCACTAGAAATCTCAGCTCATTTTTTTGCTGATGACATTTGGTTAGTAGTATTTCTTGACCCTTGTGCCCCAGATTTGCAGTCCCTAAACACTTGTCTGGTAGACATTGCTCAATGACTGGAGGCCTAACGTCTGAAATTAAATCCCTTGAAATACAAGTGGATGTAGATAACTAGTCATACTGCCCAATCAATATTTGCCCCTAATCTGGCAGGTTCCACTCTCCCTTTGGTTACAAATTTGAAGACTTTAGGTTGCTATTTTGAATTCTTATTATTCTGCAAGGTTCAAATTTTGGAAACAGTTAAATCATGCTTCTTTGCTCACAGAACCATTTCGGCGGCAATATCTTTATAAATGAGCTTTGACCATCTTGGTTATATCTTAAGTTATTAGCCATTTTGATTATGGAAACTCATATAACCATTTCCTCACTCTCTTTCTTAAGTAATATTGTATTTAAAAAATAGTATTTTCACAAGTAAGGGTTTCATGGAGAGAAACAGATCTTTTGCTTCCTTGCCAATCTGGCCTTAGAGCATTGCACACTATGCTCAACTTTTATGTTAAGCAAGATACATAGATTCTTGGACTGTGGTAAAATCACACTCATCATATCACTGAATCTCTCAGCAGCCTTTGACTTCATTGACCATAATCTTCATCTGAATCACCTAACGCACATTTGCCTGACAGTCATCCTGCCCAAACAGTTCTTGCCCCTAATCTGGCAGGTTCCACTCTCCCTTTGGTCACAAGTTTGAAGATTTTAAGTTGCTATTTTGAGTCCTTATAATCCTGTAAATTTCAAGTCATTTGGGCAATTTGGAATATATTGATTAAATTAGCTTTGACCATCTTGGTTATATCTTAAGGGCCCAATAGAAAAATGGGCAGGCTATGCGCTGCTATGGTACATAGTCCTGCCTGTCGACCTTTAACCTTGGATATTCAATGCTACAGCAATGACATAGAGTAGCCGGGGTTGCCGCACATGCTCAGAGCCGCCAAAGCTAACTGGGTAGCAGCAATATTGCACCGCTACTAGTTGGCTTCTGTGGGTAAAACTAGACCAGCTTTTACTATGCCTAGTTTTATCCACCAATCGCTAACCAGGAAGTGGTGCAATTTCACCGCTACCCGGTTAGTGATAGTCTCCTCCTCCGCTCCACCCCAGAACACCCTCAACATGCGCCAGTGCCAACCGCATAGCATAGGGACAAGTAGCAGGGGTAGAAGGGGATAGTCAATGGCTCTATTGTACAAGTGCCATTGAATATCCTGATTTGAGGAATTTACATGGTTTACTGGGCTGTAAACTGTGTCAATGCCTTTCAAATATAGGGCCCTAAGTTATTAGCTATTTGGATTATGGAAACTCATATAACTGTCTATCCCAGGGATGGCGAATGCCAGTCCTGGAGTGCCACAATCCAGCCTGGTTTTCAGAATGTCCCTAATGAATATTCATGAGATATGTTTGCATCCACTGTGTCCCATTGTATGCAAATATATCTCATGAGTATTCATTAGGGACATTCTGAAAACCAGGCTGGATTGTGGCACTCCAGGACTGGCGTTTGCCATCCCTTGTCTATCCCTTCTGACCATTAAACATTTTCAATTAACTCAAAATGCAGTGATTAAGTGAATAGCACTCTATGAGAAATCATATCAAATCAACCTTCTTTTGAAAACCCATCTCTGGCAACACCAAAATTCTCTTGTTGGCCCATAAGATATTCTATACTGGACTTCCCTTTCATATAGCTGATTCCCTGAGTCTTTACGCTCCTACCAGGTCCCTACATTCACAGACCCCAAATAGGCTAAGTGGCCCCTCTAATAGCCTTGTCCACCATGAATCAACATGTCAGTATGTTTTTTATTTCCCGGCTCTCATCCTTTGGAACTCCATCCTCTTCTACTTCAGATTAAATTCCTCACTAAAAAAACCTTTAAGAAAAACTTTGACATACAGTTGTTGTTTTTTTTTGAGCTGGCATTTGGGGTAGACTAGTCTCATTCGATGGTGGGATTCAAACCACGACTCACCTCAACTCTTTTTTTTCTTTTCCCTCTTTATCCTTCTTAACTAATTCTTTCATAGTCTCTCTTCTTCTCCATTCCTATTTTTTCTCTTCTTATATTTGTAATTAGTGTTTGCAAACCATTTTGACACCCATACTAAAGGTGGTATATGAAGTTGTCAAATAATCCATAAACCTCTCTCAGCATGGTTTATCCAGTTAGCAGATCCTCCTAACAGGATAAACCAGGAGAAAACGATGAAGATAATCATGCACAAAGGAAAGAATAACATCAATGCATGCGGGAGTGTTACTGACAGATGAGTATTTCAATGGATTAAGGATGCCAAATATAATGAGAAAATTCAGTTGATTCACAACACTGCTTCTTGACTATTAATTGGAACAAAGGGCCCCTTCATCTAATCTGCTGGTAGGACTCTTCAGTAATTATTTTCACTGCACAATATTGTATGTGGTTTATTGTCATGAAGTAAATCGATGGTCCCTTTTTACAGGCTATTGCCTTATTGAATTTACTTATAATGTTTTTTTGCTTTAGGTGTTGGGTTCTACTAGATACTTTGTCCCTTTTCTACACATGCCAGGAGCTCAACCTCTAGCTCCTGAATTTTCTTTACTCTTTACCCAGCCTCCTGACTTGTCTTGTATTATTCTCCTGTGTTATACCTTTATCTGTCAATGGTGTCTCAATAGTTACTATTTTCTTTGCTCTGCTTCTTTCAGCATCTTTCTTCTGGTGCCCCTTTGGATCTCCTCTTTCTCATTCTGCATCAACCTTTCTTCTGATGTTCCTTTTCAGAACCCATTCTGTGCATCTCTTCTTCTGGTTCTGCTTTCCAGACTTCTTTCTCCTTCTCTTTCTGCCTTTTATTCTGGTGCTCAATTACAGATGCGCTTACATGGAACTGAAGGCAGGAAAATGTATACCTGTGCCAGAATTCTTCAGATACAGGGGAATAAGGTATCTATAAGTCAGTTATTTAGAAACCTTAAAGGTTTAAATAGCACACAGGCACACACGTTTTTGATGGAAAGAGGAACATCGGTTCTTTTGAGAGTTTTCAAAAAGTAAAAGTAGTAGTGCTTATAAAATGTTCTGAACAAAACCTGCAACATTGGTTCTTTAGTCAGGGGAAAGAGGGTACAACCAGTGGCTAAATTATTGCAGTTTCTATTTTCCTGGATATCTTTGTCTGTGGTCTTTTTCTATGGTTATATGTTTGTTCCCCAGTCTTGCCTAGCACAACAGGATTTTCTACTTTTATTAATCCCCACTGGGTACTGTGTTTGGACTGGGAAACATTTACATTAATTTCCACCTGAAGGAAGTGCAAGAAGGCAGCCATTATGATTTTAAAGGGCCAGGCTTTTTCTGATTCACAGTTTTAGCCACCCTAAACTTGCATTACATCCTATTTAAGACTTTCTATGAGCTCTGCAACGTTCATGATAATTCAGGGATAAAATGTCTACATTTGAATTACTGCCCAGAAAAATAAACAATAATCAAGTTACTGTAGGCAGGGAGCACAGGGCAAGCTGGATGGGCTGAATGGTGTGATCTGCTGGCATCTGCTATGTTATGTACATTAATGGATTACCAATGTTTTCATGAATTTTGATGATAGCCTCACGTTTATGTATATGTAAACTACTTTGATATCATATCTAAAGAGCAGTATAGCAGATTGTAACAAACAATAAACCTATTGTTAATATATGCAAACTAAATTCTGTTTTAGCCTACATAAACATTTTATGCCTGTTAGACAAAGCTTAATGTCTATGTTTATGTTTATTGGTTTTCTTGATTTACCGCTCCTTCATGACACCAGGGCAGTTTACAATTACATAAAATAAAATATACAGTGATGGCCGAAGGCTGAGAAAGGAAAAGAACTACAATGTATGACAGGACAGAGATAGTAAAATCACACACAGAGAGAGGAGAAATGAAAAAAGGCAGGTGCCGTTAAGGGTCAAGGGGTAGTGTGAGGTAGATCAAATGCGGATTGGAAAAGGTAGGTTTCTAGAAGGTTCTTCACATGCCAGAACTATGAAGCTGAAAATAAATAACATTAGCACATAAGAATTGGGTCAGACCCAAAGGTCCATCAATCCCAGTGTCCTGTTTCCAACAATCCAGGTCACAACTTCCTGGTAAATCCCAAAAGTAGCCAGTTCTATACTACTTATTTCCAAGGATAAGCAGTGCTTTTCTCTTAAACTACCTTAACAATGGTTTATGGACTTTACCTCCAGAAATTTGTCCAAACCTTTTTTAAACCCAGCTACACTACCTGCTTTTACGACATCCACCGGCAATGAGTTCCAAAGACTATTGAGAGAAAAAAATATTTGTTCTCATCTGTTTTAAATATACTACTTTGTAGCTTCATGGTGTGTCCCCTAGTCCTTGTATTTTTGAAAGAGTAAACAATCGATTCATTCCACTCCATTCAGAATTTTAAAGATCTCTATCATATCCCCCCTCAGTCATCTCTTCTCCAGGCTGAACAGTCCTAACCTATTTAGTCTGTCCTCACAAGGGGGTTGTTCCATCCCTTTTATCATTTTGTTTCCCGCTATATCTTTTTTGAGATGCAAAGACCAGAATTGTACACTATACTCAGGTGTGATTGCACCCTGGAGGGATACAGAGGCATTATGATATCTTTTGTTTTATTTTCTATTCCTTTCTTAATGGTTCCTAATATTCTGTTTGCTTTTTTGCTTGCCGCTGCACACTGAACTGAAGATATCAATGCATTGGCAGCAGAATGGGGTGGGCCACTGGGGCCATGGCCCTACTAATTATCATCTAACCTGTACAGCATCAGCAATTAGAGGGCTTGAGGATAGACTGCAGATTAGTATGTTTGGCTCCTCCACCCTAAAGTTGTTCCGCTGCCCCTGCTTCAATGTATTGTCTGCGATCACACCCAGATCCTTTTCTTGGGTGGCGACTCCTAATGTGCAGCCTAGCATTGTGTATCTACAGTGTGAGTTATTCTTCTCTACATGAATCACTTTGCACATGTCCATATTAAATCTCATCTGCCATTTGGATGCCCAGTCTCCCAAGGTCTTCCTGTCATTTCTCATAATTCACATGTGATAATCAACTTCTAATATTTTTATGCCATCTGCTAGATTATGCAGCAAATCACAGTTAAATCACCAATATCAGGTTAGCATTTATCTTTCACAGAGAGGAAGATGAGTCTCATTTTTTATACAATGTAAATACTACATATTTTAGTGTTTATGAAGGTAATACCACTTGCTATCAACTGATATGGCCTAGAGTAGACAATGTCTATCAGGCTTCCGATCACAGACTTGCAAAGATATCTGAGTCTGGAGTTTCATTATGCTCTTAATTCTGTCTTTGAATAAGCTGTAAGTAAACTCTGACAGCTATACAGAATTATACCAATTTGTAGTGGTATCTACAGAATTATTTGAAAATCATAGGAGAAGATATAGCAATCATTCTTTGGTGTCCTAAGATTGTTCATTTACTCCATTCTACATAAAAGCTCATAGTGAAGGGATCCTTTTTGTAGACATAGTGAATGGAAAGCATGAAAAATCAGGCAGCATACTCCTTATTAAATGGAATCTGAGGTACAAAGAAATAAAAAAAAATAGATGGCACATATAATGACTGGCTGTCATATACTCTCCTAAAAATCAAACCTTATACATAGATAAGTAGTAGTAAACTCCCAAGAGTTTTCTGTTTCATAACTAAAAAACACTGCAGTACAGGTGGAGAAAAATCTTACCCTTCCATCGGCCCAAGGTTTATGTCAATTCTTTTCAAGGAACACATGGTACTGGATGTAATCAGACATATTTTTTGTGGCACACAAGCCAAATAATTGTCAGACAAAGATCCTGACAACTGGCAAAATCAATAATTTCACCCTTGATAAAGAAGAAATTAACCATTTGGATCAATAATCAATAAAGAAATGACAAACAGTCATGAAATCTGATGACACATCGCTCTTGGCAGAACAGCTATGAAGCACCTAGACAAGATTTTCAAGTGTATCTCTGTGTACAAAGATTCAACTTGTCCAAGCCATTGTATTTTCATATAACTTCATATGGATGTGAAAGTTGGACAGTAAAGAAGACAGGAAGATGCCTTTGAATTATGATGCTGGAGAAGAATACTGTATAAACCACAGTATGCCCGAGGAACAAATCAATCAGTACTAGAGGAGATCAATTCAAAGCTTTCTTTAGAATCTCAAATGAGAAGATTTTGATTTTCATACATTAGAGACATCATAGGAAGAGCAAGATCATTAGAGAAAGATATCTTGATTGGCAAGATTGAAGGTTAGCAATGTGATTGGCATAAAAAGGTTAGCAATGTGATGGATGAATACAATAACAACAGCTATGGATGCCACTCCGTCAACAATTAGCTTCCTGGCTAAAGACCGAATACAGTTTGGGACAACTATCCACAGGGTTGACATGAGTCGACATTGACCTAACAACACTTAACAACAAAATGACAAATTTTAGAAAGAGGTACCTGATCAGGAATAATTTTATTGCTCAAATTAAAAAAAGATAAACAAAACAGCTGTTTTGGTCTGTTTAGTGTGGAGAGTAATTTAATTTTTCTAGATGATATTCAGAAAGAATTTTCTTAGTTGAAACTGCCTAGAATTTCTTTTGCTGGCTGGTGCCTTAAGTGCTGCAATTATGCACAAAAAGGTAATCAGTAGATATAATCTGGCAAAAACTAGATAGAGCAGGACGCTGTATAAGAAGTAGATTTTGAACAATCTCTAAAACAAAAAAATGGAGAAAAATAGCAGTATGAAGATTTTGCAAAATCTCACCTCTTGGTACTAAGCATTGGTGGATGATGCGTACTATGTTGTTTTTTATAGGCTATGCGATATTATATCCAAGCTTCAGTGCACTTCTGCTGGGAGAACCTTTATAAAAAGTATTATTAATCATAAGTATGAATTTGCAACCTAAGAAGCATGCAAAAAAGTTCATGTATTTTATGAAGTTTTATGAAATAGGTAGTATATTCAATTTCATCAACAGTTCCAAAAACTCAGAACGTGCAGATGTATGAATGCAAAGTGCTTCAGTCATCTCCATCCTCACACTTGGACAAACATTCCAATGAATAGAAATAAGGAGTCAGAATCCACCATCACATGGACGGAAGAAGCAACAACATTTGCAAAATAAGAATGAAACAGCCAAAATTTCTTCCAAGACCTCCTGAAAAGAAATGTTCAACAAATCCTGACCAGTATCTGATAAGTGCATACCACCTGGTCTGAGAAGGCCTGCATACCCATCCCATGTCCAAGAGTAATGAATGTGCTGCCTGCCCAACTGACAAATCTAGGATCCAATCTTCTTATTCATCTTAGTTCTGCAACACTCCCACATTCGACCAATAAAGAGCCACATCAGTAAGTCAGGACAACTATCTGGTCAAATACTTATACACAATATCGATCATTTGATAACAACTCCCCTCACCCAGATCATCGCTGCCCAGATGAACAATACTCACCGTAGTCCTCGCATACAATTGGAGACACAACTGCATCACAGGAAGAAGCTGCTCCCAGAGTGACCCATGCCAGCCAAAGCAATATAGCATCAGTCTTTGATTCAGAAGGCCAAGATGCTGATCAAACAGACATTTATGTGCAAACCTATGCAACTAAAATACATAGAAATGGCCCACAGGGAGGAAGTGATGTCACATCACATCACAGCATGGATGGCTGAGCCAAGTGCTCTGCTGACCCAACCGCCTCAAAGGGTTAAAGTATTGTAGCCCTGCCCCTCATTGAGGTCGCTGCAGGTGAGAAGGGAGTATACCCAGCCTCGGTGGGATGACGCAGACCCTGCAAAAAGCGGCCTACCTAAAAGAATTTTCATATCAATGCCACAAAGACTCTGGTTCCAAAATGGTGCCAGCAATGGGGAAAGCTGGGGGAGAGAACATGGAAGAGGAGAGGAGCATGGCAATAGAGGATGCAGTGGGCACAATGGTGCATGTCAGCAAATATGAAATACAGTAATGGTTCAGTGAATTAAAACATGAAATCAGAGCAGTAAGGACTGAACTTGGTTATATAAGGTGGAGGACATAAGATCGGATATACCTGAACTGGGCAATGGGTGGAGGAGGTGGAAGGGAGAATAGACAAACGCCAAGCACAGCAGGAGCCACATACAAGAAAGCCTCAGTAAGATGGAAGAGGTAGCACAGCAAGTGCAACTAGAACTAGTGGACTTATTTATTTATTTATTTATTTTATTTTATTTAACATTTGCTTCTATACCGCGCTATTAAAATCAGCGCGGTGTACATCAAACAAGCATACTACAATGTATACAAACAACATTGAGTTTTACAGAGAACAGGAAATTGAACATGGGAAGGAAACCAGGGGAACTAAATACATATTAACTCAAACTATGTACAATACTTTAATGTAAATGGGTGTTGCATTAGTTTTGTGAAGCTAACCATTATCTGAGGAGATGATGTGCAGGGGCGGCAGGTATATGGGGGAAGTTTGCAGGTTGTTGGATGTGCTTCTATTACTGGAGGTTTCTGAGTAATATTTTGTGAATAGGTGGAGTTTTAAAGCTTTTCTGAATAGTATGATGCTTTTTATTCCACGGATTTCATGGGGGAGTGCATTCCAGTTTAAAGGGGCAAATAAGGAGAAGGCTCTGTTGGAGGTAGCTTTTGTGCATTTAGTCATTAGGTTGGGGACTGCTAACGTGTTCCGTGCAGTAGATCTTCTGCTTCTATTTTCTAGGGTGCCATGGATTAGCGTGCTGATTGGCGTAGGGGGGTAGTTATTTAGGGCTTTGAAGGTAAGAACCAGTGATTTGTATTGGATCCTGGCGTGAAGAGGTAGCCAATGTAAATCCTTCATGATGGGTGTTATGTGGTCGGATCTTGATGATCCGGAGAGGACTCTTGCGGCTGCATTCAAGGCTAAGCGGAGCGGGTTTAAGGTCGACTGTGGAAGGCCATGAAGAATAATATTCGCGAAATCAACATGTGGAAGGACTAGAGCCTGAAAGGTTGTTCGGTAGTCTGTGAAGTCCAGTAAGTGTCGGAGGTGACGTAGAGTTCTGATCTTATGGTATATTGCCTTTGTGATGTTTTTTATATGCGTTGTCATGTTCAGGTGCTGGTCCAGGGTGATGCCGAGGTAACGAATTGTGGATTTGGATTTCAACTCTATATTGTTGACTCGTAGAGATGAAGGGGGTGTGAATTTGAGGTTCCTCGTGACAAATAGGACATCCGTTTTGCTGTGATTGATCCGTAAATTCTGGGATAAAAGCCAATCTGTTACTGCTTCGAAGCAATTAATTATTGGGGAGAGCACTGGTTGGTCTATCAAGAATGGCATGTAAAGGAGGATGTCATCAGCGTATGCAAGGCATTTTACGTTGAAGGATCGAATTAAGTCGCATATCGGCTGCATATAAATGTTAAACATCAATGAAGATAAGGACGAACCTTGGGGAACTCCCTGTGTTTGTAGAAATGGTTCGGAGGATGAGTGGCCAGCCTTGACTTGCTGCCATCTATTGGATAGGTAGGATTCACACCATTTTAGAGCTGTGTTTTGGATCCCCTTTTCACTTGCGAATTAAAGGAGTACCGGAAAGGCCTGAATATCAGGATTGCACGGCAGTAGCAGTTTCTGTCTTCCAAGTACTACTAGGAGAAGGGGAAAGGGAACTGGCTGCACTGGAGTTAAAATTGGACAGAGCACATAGAGTGCTTGGACCCAACGAAGTGAACGCCCCAGAGACATAGTAACCTGCTTTCATAATATTAAAGAAAGAGTGGAAGCAAAGATGAGGCAAGCGGGCAAATTGCAGTGGCAAGGCCACCCAGTAGCTATGTTTGCGGACCTATCAACAAGAACTTTATAGCATTGGAAAAGCTTTGGCCCTATCATGGAAAGGCTCAGTGAGGAGCTAATTAAATACAAATGGATTTACACAATAGGACTATCCTTCACAAGAAATGGAACAACACAACATGCAACAAGAGTGGAGGAAACCATCAAGGCACTGGATGCCTCAGAACTCTTGGATGTATGGAATACCATGCCTAGGAGACCAATGGAAAAAAACAAAAATAAGCCATGAACAATGGTAGAAAGAGGCGAGAAATGCAGGAAGAAGAAAATAGGAAGAGATGAGGCCTTGACTTGACTGTGCTTCATAAGACAAACTAGGATTATAAGCTTAAGTTTCACTGTTGCAGAGAAGATCTATATGTTTAAAAATGATTGCTGACATTACATTGAAGGGCTAGGTAAGAGCAATGGGTGATGGTATATGGATGTAAGGAGTGAAGAGGTTGGGTACAAACATTTTTAAGGGGATGTAATCAGTGAATAAAGACACATGGGGGTGGAGGAGGTAATTGATGGGGGTGCGTGAGTCAAGAGGGATGTAGCTGAGCAAGCATGTCAGAGAAGGGTTTAAAGTAGAGGGGGGAGGCAGGGAAAAATAGATATGATTGATGGGGGAAGGGAGGGTCCAGTATGCGGTGACGAGGTCACTACTCCAGTATATTACTGGCCAAACAGGAGCTTTGGTTGGATGGGGAGGGGGGGGGGGCTGTGGAAAGGAGGGGCCAGGAGACAAGGGGTGGATGTGTACAAAAACTATGAATAGATGGGACAAGATGCTGATTGAGGGTACCCATGAGAAGTAACAGTTCATAGAGCGATCTGTCAGTAAAACAGAATACTAATGGATTTTTCCACACCAGGGTGGGGGAGGGGGATAGATGGGAGGGTTCCTGTGAGTAAACTGTTATAAAATAAAATGCAACACAATAGAAGATGTATCAGTGTTAAGGTTTATTGTAGTTAATGTAACACCACAATTGCAGCTACATAAAGTGTTGCAGTTTATTGAAGCTGTTGATGTAAATCAGGGGTCACCAACCTGCGGCCCGCGTGCCGCATGCGGCCCACGAGGTCCCTTCGTGCGGCCCGCGAGGCTCTACCACTGTTAACATTGCATGCGGCCCGCCACACACTGCAGATCATCAGACACAAACCGCGCCGATTGGACCTATGGAGGCGGCTCGTTGACGCCAGGCGCCCTCTGATTGGTCACTCTTCATTAACCGGCTCCCTCCGACTTCCCGCGGCCCCGCGCTCCTGACATTACAGGCGGAGGTTTGGCGCATTCCGAGGTAATTGAAATCTGCCATTTTCATCTCATTTCTTTTAGCATATCATCTCCTGTCTCGAGTGTAGATAGACCCATTTCGAGATAGAGCTGCATTTAAGAAATGCAACTTGCAAGTTCGCCAGTGACACCTTCTCCATCCCATCTGTCCCCCACCTTGCAGCCAATAGTTCCAGGTATCTCTGATAATGGGCCGGTCGTACCATGTCTCGGATCTCCTTTGCCTGAGAGCCCCCTTCAGCCAAACGTGCAAAAAAGGGTCTCTGTGTCTCTGTGCCTGCCTGAAAAGGTAAAGGGAAGTAAACAGAAGGGTGACATCAGCAGGGCATTTGATTGGCGGTGCACAGCTTGGCTTTCATTGCAGTTGGTAGTGCATTGCACCACTATGCACTATTGATGCTACACCCCTGGTCAGTGTCATGATCACCAGCAGTGAGGATGATAGGAATCAAGCAGGGGTGACAAGCAGTGGCAGCATTTGTTCGTAGCCCTAGTGAGGAGAGGCCCAGGAGCACGAGTGTAAAGAGTATCTTAAGGTAGGTGCGCCACATGGTGCAGTTTTGCCTATTGCAAGTGGGGGGGTCTTTGTCCTTGTTGGCACTGTATGGCTTCTGCAGAGTTGATTCAGGGCTTTGATCAGATATCGGCGCTTCCTGTGCTGCAAGTTTGTGGCTGATGGCATTGTTTGGCCAGGTGGGCAGGCCGTGAAGGGTTTTGCGTTGCGTGTAGCACTTCTGCTGATATGTCAGGGCACTAAGCCATGGGACACTTCCATAAGTTGATGTCTAAGGATTCAGTTCAAGATACTTAACACCCATCGGGTCTAATATTCCTGTCTCCGATTCTTCCTTGCTGACCTTTTTGTCTCCTGTGCGCCTCTGTTCTTCACAATTATTGCGTCACATTTGCCAAATTGCTTAGAAGGCATCTGTAAATCTTGTTTTAGTGTGATTGCCCCTACTCTGGAATTACCTGTCCCTGGACCTCAGGAATGCTCACAGAAGAGATTCAAAAGTTGGCTGAAGAACAGCTGTATTGTGCTTTGTACATTTTTGATTGTAAAAGTGCTGTAATTTGTTAACTGCTTAGCAGGCTTTAGTAACAGGGTCACTTAGTGGTTTTTCTCTGGCATTGTACTGTAATGAATGCGCTTACTGACTGTGTCCTACTTATTGTACTTCTTTCCCAACTGGGGGAAGGGATAAGGGAGAAACAAAGGGCTCCAAAGGCGGAGAAGAGGTGCTGACCCAACAACGACAACAACACACAGCATGCCACCACTCCTAGCCCCCATCTATCTCCTAACACCCCTCCTAATCCTCCACCCCCACTCAGCCAAACCCTGCAACCCCTCTGCCCAGACACCACAACAGCTCAACCCACGAGCACCCACAATCATGCACACAGAAGTCGCGCTTCATGGCTATGGGCCCTGTCGCATTTTGGAAGACACAGGCGGCCACCCACCCGTCCATGGCCGCCAACGCACGCAAGGTCACTGCTCTCTTCGGCTCAACCTACTGCTGCGAACAGCTGTTCAGCCGAATGAAATTGATAAAGTCATCCACACGCTCGCAGCTCACCGACGACCACCTGCAAGCGTCCCTTCTCCTGTCAGTGTCATCTGTGAAGCCAGACTTTAAGCGTTTGTCTGCTAGCATGAATCATCAGCCATCTCATTAAATTCAATAAAGGTGATCAGCCATTGTTTTCATAATTTTGCGTTTGTTTTTTTTCGCGGGGGCGGGGAGAAGGGGGGTGTGGCCCGCGAGGCTCCCGGTAGTCGGCTGTGCGGCCCGCGGCCCTCTGGAGGTTGGTGACCCCTGATGTAAATTGTGCAAAATATGCTGATGTAATATAATGAGGTATGTTACTGTACAATATAAATTAAAAAAAAAAGGAATGGCCCACAATCCTTGCACACTCATCATCCCTGTGATTCCCCTAAAGACAAAGTTTAAACACCAACAGTATTCTCCACCAGCTCATCTTGGCGAATGTAAGTATGATAAGCTCCCAATTTCCAATGCCAAGTCTGCTGTATCATGCCCATAGAAAGTGCAACACCTGCAGCCAATGCGGCTGCTCCAATGTGAAAAGAATAAGCCCCAAAATGAGAGGCAACTAAGCCTAAAATACATAATACCCCGGGAACCCCTCTGAAAACTGATAATGAATCAGAGGAGAGCTCTCCCCTTCTATAAAACATTAAGACTAGAAGGATGCCAATACAAAATAATTGGAACATTCACCACCAGGCAAGTAATCAACCATGTACCAGATCCACACTCAAGCTCTTCTGATCAGTATTTGCTAGGAATGTCCCCCATTCTTTTCCTTGACTCTTTTTATAGGAAACTGGAGAAGTTAATGTTTATTTTCTTGTAGAATAATAAAACCCCATGCATTGCAGGCTGGAAGCTAAAATGTATGTGAGAGAGTTTTGGGGTTCAGTTTTCTGATTTTAGGCAGTACCACTTGTCATTCTTTCTCAAGCAAGGCTCCTACTGGGTGTCCCCTCCTACTAGGTCACAAGTCCCTACCTAGCTTGGATTGGAGCATCAAATGGTATATCATATCCCTACAGATCTGCTGAGTGGGATGTCCCCATTGCCTATGAAACATATGGCCTCAGTTATTCAAGCCATGCAGGTAGCTTGTTAGCAATTTGGTTGCATACTTGGTGAAGGCAATCTAGGAACCAGGTGACATCCAATTTGATTTTAACCTAAGCTGAAGATCCACAGCCATCCATTTGGCTGGAGAACCTGAAAGGATGCATGTATTTGGCTATTGGATCACCTGATGACTGATTGTGCTGTCAAATCCTTTGCTGACCTCCACTGGGAATATCATTTACCCTATAGTTGTTTCTTTCAGTGGCTTCAACTTCGCTACTGCCTACAAAAAGCACTGCCTTTTCTCTAATGTATACATATTAAGATCTTTGTTTGTCCTCATATGCTTCAAAACGAAGACCATTAACATTAGGAACCACCACCCAGGAAAAGATGTAGGCATGTTGAAACCCTCCTCCCAGTGTGCAGCAGCAGCCAAGAGAACAAATAGAATGCTAGGTATCATAAGGAAAGGATATTATAATGCCTCTGTATCATTCCATGGTGTGACCACACCTTGAATATTGTGTGCAAATCTGGTCACTGTATCTAAAAAAGGATATAGCGTTATTAGAAAAGGTACAGAGAAGAGCCATCAAAATGGTAAAGGGGGATGGAAGCATATATCTATGAAGAGAGGCTAAAACGATTAGGGTTCTTCAACCTCGAAAAGAGATGGCTGAGGGGAGATATGATAGAGGTCTATAAATTAATGAATGGAGTGCAACAGGTAATTATAGATAGATTGTTTATGCCATCAAAATATAGAAAGATTAGGGGACATGCAATGAAGCTACAGGGTAACATATTTAAAACTAAAAAGAGAAAATATTTTTTTCATTCAACATGTAATCAAACTCTGGAATTCATTACCAGAGGATGTAGTAAAAGCTGTTAGTGTAGCCAGGTTTAAAAAAGGTTTGGACAAGTTCCTGGCAGAAAGGTCCATAAGCCATTATTAAAGAGGACCTGGGATATCCACTGCTTGCCCCAATACAAGCATTGTGGAACCTGTGTCTTTTAGGGAAACTGCTAGGTTCTTGTGACCTAGATTGGCCACTGATGGAAACAGGATACTGGGCTTGATGGACCTTGGTCTGACCCAGCATGGCATATCTTATGTTATTATGGGTATGTTCCTTCTAGATTGGAAGCCACTGGCCACGTTCACATCGGTTGCAGTCTCTTCAAAGGTGACTTCCCGT
Organism: Ichthyophis bannanicus; assembly: GCA_033557465.1. Lineage (NCBI taxonomy): Eukaryota > Metazoa > Chordata > Amphibia > Gymnophiona > Ichthyophiidae > Ichthyophis > Ichthyophis bannanicus. The sequence goes on along the minus strand of CM066050.1, from coordinate 84,753,141 downwards.
TTTTATGCTGATTTTCAGACTGCTTCTCCCCGGCCATGGCTACGGGCAGAGGCTAATTGAGAAATGGATGCTGGACAACTTCTTACCTGCTGACATTGGCAGCAGATTTAGAGTCATCATATTAGGTCTCTTGGCTCAGCCTCTAATACAGAACCTGTTCTTCCTGACCCACCATGGCTTGATCACGCCGGTGCAGCTTCTCAAGTGGAAAATGGATGTGAGTAATCATTGTTGGGCCTGTCGTCTGGATAAAGGGAATCTTTCTCATCTGCCCGTACCTTCAAACCTACTGGAGATTTGATTGGGAGCAGAATCAGAATATTTGGGGTTTGCAGAAGACCCTTACATTTCAAATTGTGGTGTATCAGTCCCTTGATGATCTGTCCTCTCTTTCAAAGCAACACTGCCCTCTTTTTGATATTTTGCTGGGTGTATCCCTGAAGTTTAATATTAATCACTGGAAGTCCTCTGCAGAACTGGAAGGACATTTTAGAACTTGGTATGTCCATATTGGACATATGAGGCAGCTAACTCCATCCATACCTCGCGGTTTCTTCATAGCCACCTTGTTTGGAAACGTGTTGATGATTACGCGCAGCACTTTAGATGATGTATCTTTTAAAGATGTGCCCATAGAAAGCTTTTCCTTAGTGCTGCTCTATTTCTCTTTCTTTTTTTTACTGTTACTGCTGGAACCAGGGAGCAGAGAGGGATTTTAGATATTGATGTTAGAGGTGTGTGTGTGTGTGTGTGAGGGGGGGGGGGGTTACTGTGTGTCAATTCAAAAGATATAAATAAAGGCTTAAAAAGAAGAAACGCCCTGCCACAGGCATGACCCTGCAAGTGAAATTCGGAGCCCACTAGTAGTTGTATGTGCTTCAACACCATCTTCCTTACCCCAAGAGCCTCCACAACCAACTGCCGCAGCCTCTACAACTTGTCAACAGATAACCTGGAGACCATTTCCAATGAATCCAACTCTATATCTAAGAAACTAATTTTTGCACTGGCCCCTTAGTCTTCCAATTGCAACAGGAATACCAAGTTCCTCAGCTACATGAAGAAAACTGCTAAGCACATGAGAGCAAACACTAGAGTCAACAGGTCCCACAAGCAAAAGGTCATCCGGATAATACACTGCGCTGTCGATGCCACACACCTCCAGAATCACCCAATGTAAGTTTCTAAACTAGAAAATGGGGAAAAGCCGAGAGTCGCCCAAGAGTGCAATATTCAGAATGATGTATCTTTGAAGGATGCTAGCAAAACAGGGAAGTTAGAGCATCTCAGTAGAGAGGTTCCAATAAAGGTAAAAGCAACCCTGGTGTCTTTAAATAAAAACCAGACTGAGTTGGAAGATTTCCAAACTGTTAATATGAACTTTGAAATGCCAGTATGCAAATTCTAGAAGTCTAAAAAATAAGATGGGCAAGTTAAAATATACAATATGTGGTGATGAGGCTACTGACAAGCAGAGAAAAAGGGCTGCTTTTAAAACTTTTTCTTCTGAGCTAGAGCATGGCTCAGACAGGCATTCATTTAAATCAGCACTTAGAGAGAAAAGCCACAGGATTGAGTGTGCTGAGTACAAGCCACACCCTGCCTCCATGGCAACACAGAGTGCAAAGGAGAAACACCTGGGGAGGAGGGGCAAGGAAACAGGCTTCACACTCAAGCATTTAACCTCTCAGAATCAAAGGCAGAGAGAGAGGGGGTTGGAACAGAAGCAGAGGTCAGAGCGTGAGCAGGAGAAGGAGAAAGAAAGAGAAAGCCTGAGGAGTCTGACCAGAGGCTTTGGAGCACGGCAGAGAAAGGCTGACCTTCAGCAAAGAAGGGGTTCTAACAGGAGATCTCCTAGCAGAGACAGCTGCACAGAGTTTGCAAGCCTTGGTGAAGGTAGGAAACCAAACTCTGGGAGAATTGTGGAATGTAGTTCAGATAGCAGTGAAGCTACTGAGGATTCAGAAGGGGAAGTTTATCCCTCTAGAAAGCCTGAAGGGAAATCTGTTCCTAGAAGCCAGGGAAGACAGCATGTGAGTGTCTTACCCAGAGAGATAAAGCCGTGCAGCTCACGTAGAAAACCTGAAGGGAGAAAAGGGAATCCCTGGGACAAACTGTTTAAGCTAATGCAGCAGTTGAAACCTGATTATGCAAGTAAAGACCCAGAGCTGTTTCAGAGTGAATGTGAAGATATGGAAACGGACTTAACTTGATTGGAGGAGGATACAGAGTCTCCAATGGATTGCTCAACAGCCTATGTTTCATAGGAGAAAGGCTGACTTGCTAGCTAAAAAGAATATTTCAGAACTGTGATAAATGCTCTGAGGTTTCTGAACTCTGAAAGCTAAAGGGAAAGGATTACAACTGTGTTTTGTTTGAAGCATTAGTTCCTGTATGCTGAAGAAAGCTATATGAGTTCCTTATTGTTTCTGTTATTGCTTGTTCATATTCTGAAGAAGATTTGCTTTACAAAAGTTTGATGATAAAAGAGAAAATTAATAAATTTCCTGTGTATTGCCTAAAACTACTCGGACTGCTTACTGACCACAACTACAAAAGTCCCAGCAGCATTTGCGCTGGTAATAAGCAAGAACAGTTGGCACGCGGCCCCTTCTAGGTGACCGCCTAGACAGGGTGCAGCACCACAGGTGGCGTAGTTGGCAGGATTCTTTTGCATCTAACTTATACAAGCGTGAACAATTTGTGCACCTACAACAAGGAAGAAGCTGTAGGAGGCCAAGCACAACAGAAAGATACAAGAAGTGGAGGAGAAAATCCGGAGTGGCATCCAGCAGGAACCGGAGGGAGTTCCAGCACTGTTCCTAATTGTTGCAGAGCCTGAATCTATGCCAGAACCAGGTAACCCGTAGAAAGGAGGGGGTTAATGGTGGATACTGGTGTAGGAAGTGTATGGTAGTACCAGTCACTGAGAGCAACAAGGAGCATTTGTAGTGCCACACTTGGTGGGTTTTCTTTTTCTCTTTCTTTTCTAGGGAAGCACCAGAACGGAGATGGAGCCACGGGATCTCATGGCCTGGATGACTGAGCAATTCAAAAGACAACAAGAGATAGCAGCGAGAAGCCAGGAACAGGCAATTGCCATGCTGCAGGCCCAGCTGAAGCCACTCCTCGACCTGATGGGGAGATGGTTAGGGGCACAGGATAAAGCAGCGGAAGCCACAAGAACCATTTCAGGTTCCCAAGCTGTTTTACCAGGGTTAGGGGTGCCTGACACTGGAACTTTTTCTTTTGGACAACTAACTAAGGACGCTGATATTGACGATTTCATAGAGTCCTTTGAGAGAGCAGCACTATTGGCTAGATGGCCAAAGGACCAATGGGCAGTTAGAATTGCCACTTCTCTTACAGGGGAAGCCATGGCAGCCTATAGGGCTATGCCCGCAGTGCTAGTTAACAACTATGAAGAAGTGAAGCGAGCCCTAAGGGATCGTATGGGTTTAAATCCAGCGGTCTATAGACGTCATTTTAGAGCGTCTAAGCTAAAACAGGGTGAAACACCCCAAGCTTTATGCCATCGCTTAAAGAGTCTGGCATATAAATGGCTCACTCCAGAGACTAAGAGTCTGGAGGAAATATTAGATTGCATTGTTCTTGAGCAATTTATGGTTGCTGTGCCTTCAGAGTTGCAAACCTTCCTGGTCCTTCAGAATTGCTGTAATACTAAGGATGCCATTTCGCTGGCAGAGCGTTTTCTAGCTGCCGAATTGGTAGGCCATGCAAAACCAGCGCTGGTGGAGGCACCAGAAAGGAAGGCAAGGACAGCAGAGGTTGAAAAACAAAAATATTTGTCTGTGGATAAATGTCACTATGCCCAGGAAAGAAAATGTTTTGCATGTGGGGGAATGGGGCATTTCAAAAAGAATTGTAAGGCCAAGATAGCCCTAGTAACCACAGAGCCCGGTAGGATAGGAGAGGGATGCCTATTGGAGGTGGAGGTGGAAGGGGTTCCCACAGTGGCATTACTGGATTCTGGGGCAGACCAATCCATGATTTCCCAAAGACTGTGGAAGAGGATTGTATCCCAAAGTGATCATAACCCAGGGTCTTCTGGAAATCAGGTGAAGATCCGATGTATTCATGGTACAGCTACATCCTATCCAATACATCATGTATGGGTGAAGGGCCTGAGAAAAAAGATAGCGGTAGCAGTCGTGCCCAGACTCCCAAATACCTTAGTCCTGGGGAGGGATTGGCCCCAATTTTGGCATGGGTTAGCGGACGAGGTAAAGAACAGGGCAAGCAAGGCCACTATCCCAAAAAGCTTAGAGAGCCTAGGAGACGCCTCACCCAGGGTAGGAAGTGTGGCAAACAGCCAAAAAGGAAAAGGAAGGCAGGTAAGCTCTTCAGGTTAAACAAGAGCAGGGTGGAAAGCCATAACCAGTCCTTTGTTTGGGGGTAGCCCGAAAAAAAGCTATAAGAGTGAACACCAGAAGCTGGAGAGTGACCCCAAGCCAAAGTTTGTGCTTAGGTTCTGTCACACCACACCTGATGCCCGGGTCCCAAAACGAGCGTCCGAACAGGCCGCAGGTTTTGGCCTGTGTAGCGCAGTAGAGATCACGGTACCTCGACAGGGAAGAGCCCTAGTCAAAACCTGTCTCCAGTTAGAGATACCGCCAGGCTGCTATGGCTGGATTGCTCCAAGGTCAGGCCTGGCGCTAAAAAACTTTATAGATGTCGGTGCGGGGGTCATTGACCCCGATTATAGAGGACCTGTCAAAGTACTCTTGTTTAACTTTGCAAAAGAGGATTTTAAGATTAACATCGGGGACCGTATAGCGCAGCTAATATGCGAAAGAGTAGGGTTCCCACCTCTAGAGGAGGTAAATGAATTGGGCATTACTACCCGGGGTGCGAGCGGATTTGGGTCTACCGGCAGGGCAGAAATAAAGGGTTTGACCGCAAGTTGCGTGGAAAGGGAGGAAGAGGATCTCGGCCCGCAACTAGCTGATTGTGGGACAGATCCAGTTCCCAAGATGGGAGAGGAACTTTCCTGGAACCAACGACAAGATTTGTCGAGCTTGTTAAAGGAGTTCCCAGATGTTTTAACCCCGGTGCCAGGGGCGACAAAACTCGTGGCTCATGAAATAGTGACGCCACAAGGGGAAATAGTCCAGCAAAGACCCTATAGGTTGCCTGAAGCAAAACAGAGAGAGGTAGTGAGCCAAGTAAAAGAAATGCTAAAAATGGGGGTCATAGAGGAGTCCAGGAGTCCCTGGAACAGTCCGATAGTACTGGTCCCAAAACCAGACGGCACAATGCGTTTTTGCATAGACTTCCGAAAGGTTAATGAAATATCCCGATTCGACGCATACCCCATGCCTCGAATTGAGGAACTTTTGGATTGTCTAGGCCAGGCGACCTATCTTACCACACTTGATATGACGAAGGGGTATTGGCAGATTCCCCTTACCAGGGAATCTCGCCCAAAAACCGCTTTTAGTACCCCCATTGGCTTATTTCACTTTCGCCGTATGCCATTTAGTTTGCATGGAGCGGCAGCGACATGCCAAAGGCTTATTGACATGGTTTTGCGTCCACATCAACAGTATGCAACGGCATACATGGACGATGTGGTAATACATAGTTCTAATTGGGAGCAACATTTGGCCCAGATTAAGGCCGTATTGGGCGCCATGCGACAGGCGGGTATCATGCTAAATCCGGCAAAATGCATGTTTGGGGGCAGAGAGGTAAAATACCTTGGGCATTTAGTCGGCCATGGGACAGTAAAACCCCTACTGGACAAAGTGGAAAGTTGTTCCCAAGGCCTCAGAATAAGAAACAATTACGTAGTTTCTTGGGGTTAATCGGATATTATAGGAGGTTTATACCGCATTTCGCTACAGAGAGTACCACACTCACCGAAATGTTACAAAAAATGCCCCGAATCAGCTGCGGTGGACCGAGATTGCAGAACAGGCCTTTAGGACTTTAAAGGATAAGCTCTGCAGAGCTCCGGTGTTGAGAGGGGTGGATTTTAGCCGTTCTTTTATAGTACAAACAGATGCATCTGAATATGGCTTAGGTGCTGTGTTATCCCAAAAACATGATGGCGTAGAACACCCAGTAATGTTTTTGAGCCGAAAGTTAGCTTCCCCAGAGCAGAGGTACTCAACAGTAGAGAGGGAGTGTTTGACTATAAAATGGGCGGTAAACACACTACGGTTTTATTTGACAGGGCGCAGGTTTTTGTTGGTCACCGACCATGCGCCATTGAAGTGGTTGAATAAAATGAAAGACCACAATTCTCGCCTAACGCGTTGGTATATGGTCCTTCAAGAGTTTGACTTCCGCATTGAGCACCGGGCCGGTAAATTACACACGAACGCGGACGCCCTTTCCAGAATTACTAACTTGCATGGCTTAGCACGCCAGCCAGTAATAGCTTAAGGGGGGGGGGGAATATGTGGTGATGAGGCTACTGACAAGCAGAGAAAAAGGGCTGCTTTTAAAACCTTTTCTTCTGAGCTAGAGCATGGCTCAGACAAGCATTCATTTAAATCAGCACTTAGAGAGAAAAGCCACAGGATTGAGTGTGCTCCACAGGATTGAGTGTGCTGAGTACAAGCCACACCCTGCCTCCATGGTAACACAGAGTGCAAAGGAGAAACACCTGGGGAGGAGGGGCAAGGAAACGGGCTTCACACTCAAGCATTTAACCTCTCATAATCAAAGGCAGAGAGAGAGGGGGTTGGAACAGAAGCAGAGGTCAGAGCGTGAGCAGGAGGAGAAAGAAAGAGAAAGCCTGAGGAGTCTGACCAGAGGCTTTGGAGCACGGCAGAGAAAAGCTGACCTTCAGCACAGAAGGGGTTCTATCAGGAGCTCTCCTAGCAGAGACAGCTGCACAGAGTTTGCAAGCCTTGGTGAAAGTAGGAAACAAAACTCTGGGAGAATTGTGGAATATAGTTCAGATAGCAGTGAAGCTACTGAGGATTCAGAAGGGGAGGTTTATCCCTCTAGAAAGCCTGAAGGGAAATCTGTTCCTAGAAGCCAGGGAAGACAGCATGTGAGTGTCTTACCCAGAGAGATAAAGCCGTGCAGCTCACGTAGAAAACCTGAAGGGAGAAAAGGGAATCCCTGGGAGAAACTGTTTAAGCTAATGCAGCAGTTGAAACCTGATTATGCAAGTAAAGACCCAGAGCTGTTTCAGAGTGAATGTGAAGATATGGAAACGGACTTAACTGGATTGGAGGAGGATACAGAGTCTCCAATGGATTGCTCAACAGCCTATGTTTCATAGGAGAAAGGCTGACTTGCTAGCTAAAAAGAATATTTCAGAACTGTGATAAATGCTCTGAGGTTTCTGAACCCTGAAAGCTAAAGGGAAAGGATTACAACTGTGTTTTGTTTGAAGCATTAGTTCCTGTATGCTGAAGAAAGCTATATGAGTTCCTTATTGTTTCTGTTATTGCTTGTTCATATTCTGAAGAAGATTTGCTTTACAAACGTTTGATGATAAAAGAGAAAATTAATAAATTTCCTGTGTATTGCCTAAAACTACTCGGACTGCTTACTGACCACAACTACAAAAGTCCCAGCAGCATTTGCGCTGGTAATAAGCAAGAACAGTTGGCACGCGGCCCCTTCTAGGCGACCGCCTACACAGCGTGCAGCGCCACAAATACAAAATCAAAGTTTAGATATAATTGGCATTTCAGAGACTTGGTGGAAGGAGGATAACCAATGGGACACTGTGTTACCAGGCTATAAACTATATTATAATGATAGGGTAGATCACATAGGTGGAAGGGTGGCCCAATACGTTAAAGACGGCATTGAGTCAAACAGGATAAAGGTTTTGTAGGAAATAAAATATGCTGTAGAATCTTTATGGATAGAAACTCTGTATAAATAGGGGAAGGGAATGGCTATGAGTGTGTACCTAGTCAGAATGAACAGACAGATGATGAAATTCTAAAAAAAATTAGGGAAGTTTGCAAAGTTTACAATGCACTAATAATGGGAGATTTCAATTACCCCAATATTGACTGGGTCAATGTTACATCAGGCCATGCTAGGGAAACAAAGTTTCTAGATAAAATAAATGACTGTTTCATGGAGCAGGTGGTTCAGGAACTGACTTGAGGTGATGCAATTTTAGATCTAGTTCCTAGTGCAACATAGGATCTAGTGCAAGAGGTAATTGTTTTGAAGCTGCTGGGCAATAGTGATCATAACATGATCACGTTTGATTTAATAAATGGCAGAAGGATAACAAGGAAATCCACTGCACTAGCATATAAATTTCAAAAAGGAGACAATGATAAAAGGAGGAAAATGTTTAAAAAAAAAAAAAAAGGAGCAACAGCAAAGATTAAGGGGCTTGTTTACAAAGCCACGGTAGCGGTTCGCGGTCATTATCGGAGCCGCGGTCCCATTGAAATCAATGGGGTCGCGGCTCCGATAACGATCGCGAACCGCTACCGCAGCTTTGTAAACAAGCCCCTAAGAGTCTACATCAGGCCTGGGTGTTGTTTAAATGTACTGCCTTGGAATCCCAGACCAGATGTACTCCATGCAGGCCTGACCAACCACTAGGCAAACTAGGTGGTTGCATGGGGCAGCAACCGCTGGAGAGCAGCAAAAGCAGGCCATTCAAAGCTAAATAATAGATTGTAACCTATACAAAAAAAACCCCTTTTATAATAAATCTCTAACTCCCTCCATCTAAACTCAAAAAATATTTTTTTGTTGGAACCGTTGCCGTGAGGTAAAATCTCTCATGGCAAAATGTTCCTTTTTATTCGTTTTAAATTAGCTGTTACAGCTCAAACTATAAATTTAACATTAAGGGAAGTGCACCAAGCAAGCCCCTCTCAATCTCAAAGACAATTATCATTTGATAAAATTGCCATAGTCCACTTATCTGTAGAGTCAAATCTTTTATCATCAACTTCAGACTCCCAGGGACTTCTTCTCCAGCAACAGAAAAAACAGCTGGGCTGTTGGAGCCATTCCCTTTCAAAACTGCTGAGTCCTCCCTATAATGTAATCACGTTACTTGCTAGACTGTAATGCTGTAGTGCAGGCTATAGTGCTGTAGTGCTACACAGCGCCATGTTTCATGCCTTGTTAATCATTTGGCCCTTCTTCAGGCATATCAGCCTCGATTAGCCAATCCTTCAGCTTGTATTTCCTTGAATGAATGTTATACCGGAAAGACTCGCATCTTTAAGTAAGGGAGTTTTCAAATGACGTCAAACATTCAATGTCCTCCTACTAGATGACTCATACTACACTCCACCAATCTAACTCCAAGTTTAAGCCCCGAGGGGCAACTGTCCTTAACGTAAATATCCAACGTTGTTCTAATTGCTGTAATCTCATAAATCTATCCCCATCATTAAATGACAGGGGAATTTGATCTATGATCCACCAGGTATAATCCTAGAAAGAATGACACAATTGTACACTATGAGATACCAGTGGAGCTGACATCACAGGCATATGTAATTGAGATTGATGTTCTTGCAAGCGTATCTTAACCAGTCTAATTGTCCTTTCAATTTATTTTTGAGTTTAGATGGAGGGAGTTAGAGATTTATTATAAAAGGGTTTTTTTTGTATAGGTTACATTTTTTGCCCTTTTGAGTGCTTTAGATTATTTGTAATAATAGATTTTGACAGTCAGAGGGGGTGTAAAGCTTGAGGTTCGTCTACTGCTCCAACACATTGGACCAACTCTAGGGTCAGTCCTGATTGCATGCCTTAAGAAAGGTGGAAGGAAGGCCAAATGACAGCTAGCATGGCTTAAAGGTGAGGTCAAAGAGGCTATTATAGTTAGGAGAAAACCCTTCAGAAAATGGAAAAAAGAACTAAATAAAGAAAACAGGAAACAACATGAGTACTGGCAAGTTAAATACAAGGCATTGATAAGACAGACGGAGAGAATTTGAAAAAAAGCTTGCCATGGAAGCAAAAGTGCATAATAAAAACATTTTCAAGTACATTCATAGCAAAACCCCTTGGAGAGAGCCACTTGGACCATTAGATATCTGATAGAGGGGTAAAAGGCCATAGTGGAGAGACTGAATGAATTCTTTGTTTTAGTCTTTACTGAAGAAGATGTAGGAAACTTATCCATACCAGAAATGATATTCAAAGATGATGTACCAGAAGAATTGAAACAAACCTCAATAAATCAGGAAGGTTGTATTGCAACTATTTGATAAAATAAAGAGCTGCAAATCACCTGGACTGGATGGCATACATCCTAGGGTGCTTAAAGAACTGAAATATGAGATTGAAGACCTACTTTTAGTAATCTGTGATCTATTCTTAAAATCATCTGTATTATCTGAGGACTGGAGAGTGGCCAATGTAACACCAATTTTAAAAAAGGGTTCCAGGAGTGATCTGGGAAGCTACAGACCAGTGAGCTTGATGTTTGTACAAGGCAAAATGGTAGAAACCATTATAAAAAAAATAAAATTATTGAACATGTGGATAGTTATGGCTTAATGGTAGGAAGCCAAAATGGATTTAGCTGAGGAAACTCTCTTGTCTCACTAATCTGTTATATTTTTTCGAAGCTGTGAATAAAAAATTAATGGTGAGCCAGTTAATATAGTGTATCTGGATTTTCAGAAAGCATTTGACAAGGTCTCATGAGAGACTCTTGCAGAAATTGAAAAATCATGGAATAGGAGACAGTATACTATTGTGGATTAGGAACTGGTTAAAAGATAGAAAACAAAGAGTAGGGCTAAATGGGCAATTTTCTCAATGGAGAAACACAAATAGTGGAATACCGCAGGGGTCTGTGTTGGGCCTGCTGCTTTTTAACATGTTCATAAATTACCTGAAAATGGGAGGAGATCAAATTATTCAAAGTTGTTAAAATGCAAGAGAATTGTGAAAAATTGCAAGAGGACCTTGAAAATTTGGAAGACTGGGCATCCAAACAACAGATAAAATGTAATGTGAAGAAGTGCAAAGTTATGCAGATAGGAAAGAACACCCCAAAGAAACAGTTACATGATGCAAAGTTCCACATTAGGAATCACCACTCAGTAAAAGGATCTGGGCATCATCATGGATAGTACACTGAAACCCTCTGCCCAGTGTGCAGCCGTGGCCAAGAAAGCAAATAGAATGCTATGAAACATGAGGAAAGGAATGGAGAATAAAACCAAAGATATTATAATGCCTCTGTATTACTCCATGGTACAACTGCACTTTGAATATTGTGTCTGATTCTGGTCACCATATCTTAAAAATGATATAGCAAATTACTTCACATAGACATATTTCTGCACAAAGATCTTGCAATCTGTAAGTTTTAATACTTTACAGACGTGTCATATGACTCCCTCTCTATCACGGCTGTCAAAGCCTGTGACAATGCCTGCTAAATCACTGATGACTCAATACAAGAACCCAATTCTCTTTTGGTGCATTCAGCTCCATAAGCCTCCATCCCCACAGGCCCCAATGCTGGATCCCATTGGGGCATGACCAAATCCTTATATTTGTTTTCATTCCTATTAACAACCGAAGCCTCCTGCACATCTGCACTCCTATCAACCTTGCTCTGAGCCACGGGACCCAGAATTGCTCAGGTTGCCAGCCAATGGTCCTAAGGGACCTCGTGCTCGGGCATAGCAAACAATCAAAAAAGTCCTCTAAGCCACTTAAACCGCAGCTATAATCAACATGTAACCTTGTACCAGTATTCAGGAAAACTGGCAACTGATCCCATGATTGGCCTGCAGCCAATCTGTCTATGCTTGCAACTCACACCAATCCAATTAAAAGTAAGCAAGCACAGCCCACCAATCCAACTCCACTCTCATCCCGCCAACCCAACTCCCTTCCTGCCCATTCAAACCCCTCCTGTCCTCTGGAGTGTGAGGCATACAAGGCCCGGGAACCCCCTTACAGTGGATATCATAGATGTCCCTGTGCAGCCCTTCCCTTAATTGCAGTGAAGGACAGTAGACTGTAGGGCAGATGGTTCAATGCCAACGTAGACAAAAGCTTTTAAAAGAGGTAGATTGAAGGAAAAGAAGGAAACACAGCTGGTTCATGTACGATAAAAGGTCCCCTTACCCAGATGTTGAAACTTAAAATCATGTTGGATGAGTACACTAAGTTTTGTAAAATTAGTGGATTTTGGGAATGAAATGATCCCCAGTATAATAAAGTGTGTGCATAAAAATGACTTTGACTACAACCATAAATACTACAGAATGTGAGAGTGAACTGGACTTTAGAAGTGAATTTGAAATGACATTCAGATAAGTGATACTTTTAAACATATTTTTGATATATACAGTTTTGTGATTGGATTCATGCAACTATCTTAAGTGGGATATTATATAAACCAAAATAATTTTTAAATAATGGTGGACCAATGATTATGAAACTTGAAGAGAGATTAGTGTGTAAATGATGATTTTTCTTGCATATATGATGACTCAACAACCAAAATAAAAATGAGGAGTTATACTTTTGAGAAATGAAGTAATGAAACTGGATAGGGATTGATTTTGGCTCATGTTTAACCATTTTTAAATGACAAACTGCTCTTCAGTTATACAAGAAATGGGCCATCATAAGCAAATTCCAACTTTGTGCTTAAGGCATCTCAAATATTCATTAATAAAGGAAAATTAGTCTATAAGATTTCTCCCAAGATACAATAGAAAATACAATATAATATGCTATATAGGTTAAAAATTGCATCTTTTTGTCTCTGTGATGTGTAAGAAAATATGCAAAGTTCTGAAAATATAACTTTAGGCATCCTTCCTGACGACATAAATTGGGGAAAACTCTTGAGTACATCTAACCCAATTTGTTAGACGTATCTTCACTCCTTCATGATCAGTGACATCAAAACTGACGAGCATACATTAAGCATTTTCTATGCCTTACTTGTTGTTGTTGTTGTTAAGTGCCGTCGAGTCGGTGTCGACTCATGGCGACCCTCTGGATAGTTGTCCTAAATTGTGTTTGGTCTTCAGTCGGGCGGCTCATTGTTGACAGACTGGTAGCCGTCATTCTCCAGGACCAAGCAGGAAGTCAGTCCTCACATATGGGTGTCATCGGCGCCGATGAAGCCCCAGCGGAGCATTTCCCCAGCTTTCCATGAAAGCCTTTGGGAATGCTGGCACGCATGCGCGGTTCCCTTCCCGCCTAAAGGTGTCATCTTACCTCAGTCTCTTTTTTTCCGAGAAGCCCATCGGACGTGTGTTCTGTTCTCCCGGATAAAAGTGATTTTTTTCTTAGGCGATTTTCGCTATTTTTTCTCCGGTTCGACGCCGGTTCCCCTCCCGCTGGGTTTGGTACACCGGTATCAAGCCCGTTTTCTTCATTTTTCGGTTTTTGCCCTTCGTGGCTGGTGTTTGTGCCCTTTTTTCATTTTTCACTAGAAGGCCGGTCTTTTGACCTCGCTGGGGCTATTTTTTCCCCAATGGCTTTCAGTGGTTTCAAAAAGTGTGATCGGTGTAAGAAAATTATGTCTCTCACCGACACACACGACTGCTACCTTCGGTGCCTCGGCCCTGACCACGACCCCAAGTCATGTGGGCCATGTGGGAAGATGTCTTCCAAGGCACTAAAGAGTCGACAGCATCAAAAGGAAAGGTTTTTCTCGGACTCTGCCTCCGGCTGGGCCCGGACCTCGTCTGAGGCCTCGACATCTCGGGATTCTGATCCCGAGCGCCATCGAAGCTCCTCGGACAGGGGATCCCCCGACCGGGAACGTAAGAGGAAGAAGCGGCTCACGAGGGCGTCGTCGTCGGAGGTCCTTGGTCCCTCAAGGGCCAGGTCTAAGACCCCCGACCGCCGTCCCGGGCCCGTGGACCAAGAGAAGCCTGCCAAAGTTCCTCGCGTGGAGCCGGAGTCTCCTGGACACGTAAGCCCCATAGTCCTCGTGGACTCTCCTCCCAGAGAGCCGACGTCAGGCCCGGCACCGCCGGGGCCCGAGTCGGTGACTGCTGCGTCTCCTGAGCTGAGTCTCAGGATGACAGCCTTGGAGTGCAGACTGTCTACCTTCATGGAGCAGCAGCGGGCACTGATGGCCAGCCTGTCTGGTGCATCTGCCCCGACCACCAGGACGTCGACGTCGACTTCGAAAACCCCGGAGACCGAGCCGATACTCGAGACCCTCGCGGCTCGAAGTCGTCCTCGGTCGAGGTCTCCCTCGACCTCCCGTTCGGGACCGAGGGTGTCCATGCTGGTGCCCCCGGCGTCGGGGCGGGTGCCTCAGGGCCCCATGAGGTCGGACCCTGACTCCTCCTCGGACGAGTCTGCCTGGGAGACGGACGACGAGGAGTCTCCCAATACTTTTAAGACTCGGTGCGTCCCATCAGACTCACCGCAGTCTGATCCCCGGAGTAGATCCCCTCCGGAGGACACTAGGTTCTCGGAGTTCGTCCGGGATATGGCCGCTACCTTGGCTATCCCTGCCGATCCCGAGGAAGAGCCTCGAGCCGAGGAGCTCGATGCTCTACAGTACGACTCTCCTCCGAAGGAGGCCTTTACTGTCCCGGTTCCTCCGTTGCTGGAACGACTCCTCTTCCGAATGTGGAAGGCCCCGGCCTCGGCGCCAGTTCTCAGCAAGTGAGTCGATTCCAGTTATCGTCTCCGCAAAAGCCCTGGTTTCCAGAAAGCACAACTACCACACCATTCCATGGCTGTGGAATCGGTCATGCATCGTCTGAAGAGCCAAAAGATGCACTCTGCGGTGCCCCCCGGCAGGGAGGCCCGCAACCTCGATGGCGTCGGTAGGAAGTGCTTCCAGGGGTCAATGCTTGCTTGCCGTGTCCAGTCTTACCAGCTGTACATGGGCATGTACTTGTGGGATCTGGCCAAGGAACTGGCCGGCTTCTCTGCTGGTCTCTCCGGGGAACCCTTGCAGAGATTTCAGGCCTTGTCCTTGGGGATTCGGGAATGCTCGAAGTTCATTTCCCGCGCCGCCTACGATGGCTTTGAGGCTTCGGCCCGAGTAGCAGCTGCCGGCATCGCGGCTCGACGCCAGGCGTGGCTGCAGTCATTGGGCCTCGAGCCATGGGTTCAGGACAAGTTGGTTGATGTCCCCTGCCGAGGTGAGAACCTTTTTGGCAAACCCGTGACCGAGAGGGCCGCTCAGCTTGAGACAGAGCACCTTACCCGGACAAGGCTGTCGAGGAAGACCTCTGCCCCTTCACATAAGAAGAAGGGCTCGGGTAAAAAGTCCTTTTACCCGAGGAAGGGCACTGCCTACAAACAGTACCCTCAGTATCAGGCTGCCCAAGCTGCCCCCCAGGGTCAACAAGCCAAGGACCAGGGTAATGGGCCCCGTAGGCAGAGGGACCCCCAAGCCTCAGGCCCCTGCTGCCACTCAGCAGGGTGGGGTTTTTTGACTCCTTGAGCGTAGCCTCTCCTCCACTGCTCTCCCCACCCTGCACAGGAGGTCGCCTCGCCCTCTTTGCCCACCAGTGGCCCCTTATCACCGGGGACAGTTGGGTGCTGAACATAGTCCACAATGGCTATGCCCTCCATTTTCACCAACTTCCACCACCACATTTTCCAGGGGAGCCTCCAAGGCCTCCCCTGCACACAGACCTCCTGCTACAAGAGCTTCATGGTCTGTTGGTGGAAAGGGCGGTGGAGCCTGTGCCTCCTGCGGCGACCCTGCCCGGCTCAAGCGGTTAAGGACATGAGCAGCTGCTGTACTTCGTGAGGGAAGGAGGTAACCTTTGCCCCCAGGAATGCTGGGAGTTGTAGTTCCAGTTCTTCTCACTCCGAATTAAAGAAACTGTAGTTGTGGTTTCTTTATAATAAGTATTTTATTAAAGCAAAAAGGTAAATGTTCCATCACATGGCATATAATAATGCAAACAAGGGTGCTTCAAAAGGCAGACAGAAACTTAGGTTAAATGCAACTCAAAATACAAACGCTGCTTTTTTACTTTCCAGCAAATTGCTCTCTTTTGCCTCCAGAGGTCAGTTGGCTTCACTGCACCTCTTACAGCCACAGTTACTTTCACTATGCTGAGAATCAGGTGGAGGTAATTAGAACTTCCATTTTCACGGCAATACAACAGCTTTACAGAACTCAGCTCACACACGATAAAGGCAGTTCCCTTCAGCTTGGCTTTCCTATACAACAAAATGTACAGTCCATTTGTTCACACTCAGGTATGCTTGTATTTCCCTGGGTTACTCCTTCAAGCTGTGCTGAATTATTTGCCTCTTGTGATACTAGCTGTTTTCTAGCCTGTAAGTCTAAAAACTGTTGGAAGCTCTGAAGTAGCAATTCAGCCTGTTCCTTATGAGAGAGGGCACTACTATCTGCTACAGCTTTTCCCTTCTGCTCAAGGCTGTTTGTCTTCTCTTCCTTTAAGATAAAGGTATTAGGATAATTGCTAGTTTCTTTGGTAATAGACTCATAGGAGGAAGAATTATCTCTATATTCAGCTTGGCAGCCGGGTGGCCAATTACTCACTGTTTGTGCAGCACTTCTGCCTGCAGACGGCTCCCAGGCTCTCCAGCTGATCTGTTTGTTGCTCTCCGGCACAAACGACGTTTCAGGGAATGATTGCTCTTTCACCTGTGCTTGTCCTGAAGTCTTTCTCCCCCAAGGCAATGCCTTCCAAGGGCTATCCACTTCAAGGTTAAATCCTCTCTGCGTGGGACTTCTGCTTATTTCCCTGGAATAGGATTGTGCAGGTTTTCTTCTTATGCCAGGTTCCAAAGTATCATTAATCACTCCACTGGCTTTCCAGCCATCCCCTTGTTTCTTCTTCCAATATTCCTTCCTTCCTTTACCTCCTGTATTCCTTGTACTTCTTGTACTCCTTGTACCACCTTCACTCGTGCTTCCTCTACTCGGGTCTCTCGTCCTTCCCTTACTCGGGTCTCTTATCCGTCCTCTACTCGGGTCTCTTATCCGTCCTCCACTCGGGTCTCTTATCCGTCCTCCACTCGGGTCTCTTATCCGGCCTGCCTCTTCAGAGCCATGCTCTGGTTTAAATGTACATTCTCTTTTGGACACGCCCCTTCCTAGGGCTGGGTGTGCCCAATCAGAACTGCAGGGCTCCTCCCCTGGGCTGGTCTCCCTACTCAGCTCTGAGGAATAGAGTCTCTCTTTTTTCCTTGCCCTGTCATTTTGGTATAAATCCTGCTGACCCTCAGGATTTTCTACTATCTCCATAGGCTCAGGAGGGCGCTGTTCACCACAGATCCCCCCCCTTAAGATATCACGGGCTGGCTTCTGACCAGAGGCACAGCACGGGATTCGACTCAGGGCATCTGCGTTCTGGTGGAGCCGTCCGGCTCTATGTTCCACTTGAAAGTCGAACGCTTGGAGGGCTAGGAACCAACGGGTTAACCTCGCGTTGTGGTTATGCATCTGGTTGAGCCATTTGAGCGGTGCGTGATCCGTAATCAGGGTAAAACGTCTCCCCGTAAGGTAGAAGCGCAGCGCGTCTATGGCCCACTTAATAGCCAGGCACTCACGTTCAATTGTGGAATAGCGCTGTTCTGCTGGGGCCAGCTTTCTGCTCAGGTATAACACGGGGTGTTCGGTACCATCGTGGCGCTGGGACAGTACTGCGCCAAGGCCCGTCTCTGATGCATCAGTCTGGACAAAAAATGGTCGGGAAAAATCCACACCTTTAAGAACCGGTGCTGCACACAGCTTATTTTTCAACAGGTGGAATGCTTCTTCCGCCTCTTCTCGCCATCTCAGTTGGTTAGGCGCGTTCTTTTTTAACATTTCAGTTAGGGGGGCACTCTTCTCCGCAAATCCTAGAACGAACCGTCTGTAATACCCCACTAACCCTAGGAAGCTCCTTAATTGCTTCTTGTTGAGTGGCTTGGGGAACGCTTGAACAGCGGCTATCTTATCCGTGAGGGGCTTCACCACTCCATTACCCACCAGGTGACCTAAATACTTAACTTCCCGGCCTCCAAACAAACATTTGGCCGGGTTTAAAGTAAGGCCAGCATCTCTAAGTGCCCTAAGAACGGCCTCAACTCGTGGAAGATGTTGTGTCCAACTGTCGCTGTGGATGACCACATCATCCATATAAGCCACAGCGTACGTTTGATGTGGTCTCAGAACCAAATCCATTAATCGCTGACAGGTAGCAGCAGCTCCGTGGAGGCCGAAAGGCATTCGTTTAAACTGGTACAGGCCCACCGGGGTGCTGAACGCCTTCTTTTGCCTGGCATCCCTGGTCAGTGGGACCTGCCAGTATCCTTTCGACATGTCCAATGTAGTGAGGTATTTTGCACGGCCCAGGCGATCCAGGAGCTCTTCTATTCTGGGCATAGGGTATGTATCGAACCGAGATATTAAATTGACCTTCCGAAAGTCGATACAAAATCTTATGGAGCCGTCGGGCTTGGGAACTAGAACAACTGGGCTGTTCCACGGGCTCCGCGACTCTTCTATAACGCCCATCTGCAACATTTCCTGTACCTGCCGCACGACCTCCGCCTTCTTGGCTTCTGGCAGCCTATATGGACGTTGGCGTACTATCTCGCCCGGCGGCGTTATAATCCCATGGGTGATCAGGTCTGTCTTGCCTGGCATGGGTGTGAGGACATCCTGGTACCTTGTCAGTAGCTGGACCAACTCTTGTTTCTGCGCCCACGACAAGCCTTCATCCATTCTAGGCTCAGGGTGGCTTTTACAGACTGCGATTTGCGGCCCTAGGTCTTCCTCTTCCTTTTCTTCTACCACCGCAGCTAGAGCTTGGAAGCTGGTACCGCCCGTTGACCCGAATCCACCTGCTCCTCGAGCCGTTGTAGATAAGCTGGATACTTCTTCCAGCGGAGGCAGACCTACACGCTCGCAGATTAGTTGAGCTACTCGGTCTCCAACCTGGATTTTAAAGTCCTCCTTGCCGAAGTTGAACATAAGAATTTTAATAGACCCCCTATAATCCGGGTCTATCACTCCGGCTCCTATGTCCAGAAAATGTTTCACGGCGAGTCCCGATCGTGGGGCTATTCGGCCGTAGCATCCTAGTGGCATTTCCATTTGTAGAGCAGTATCTATCAATGCCTTCCCTTGCTTAGGAACTATGACCTCCTCAGCACTACAGAGGTCATAACCTGCTGAGTTACTTGAAGCTCTCTTAGGGGGTTGCGCATTAGGGTTCAGTTTGCAGAATCTCAGCACAAATACCGGTTTCTTCACCATTTCTTCCCTTGGAGGCGGTATTTTCCCTTTTTG
Organism: Ichthyophis bannanicus; assembly: GCA_033557465.1. NCBI lineage: Eukaryota > Metazoa > Chordata > Amphibia > Gymnophiona > Ichthyophiidae > Ichthyophis > Ichthyophis bannanicus. Next base: position 84,733,946 of record CM066050.1, on the reverse strand, counting down.
CCTTTTTAGGTGAGCAAACAAAGGACTAGGCACTATGCTTTTCCTAGTGGCTTGGGTTGGAGCTTCTACCGGGGATTCTCTGGTAGCTTCTTGCTCTTTCAAAATTAAGCCTTGTTCCACTCCTTTATGGAAGTGTGGCCAGTCTTTACCCAAAACTAGGTTATGAGGTAGCTTGGGGACTACTGCAATGGGGATTTTCTTCAGCGCACCTAGTGCTTTCACCTGCAGACTGTATACAGGGTATAGCGACGTACCACCATGTACACAGCGTATCTTCACATTTCGAACAGGCTGAATCGCTATCCCTGTTGCCTGGATTTGCCGCCACAGCGCCTTGGAGAGCATTGTTTGCTCTGCGCCAGAATCAAGTATCGCAGTGGTGGCAATCCCCTGCACCTCGACCTCTATAAGAAACCCTTCACGAGCTTTATGTGCACTCTCTGCTACTAAGGCAGTCTTAAAGCAATTTCTCTGTATATGCCCTTCTTGGCCACATTTAAAACATTTGCTAGGCTGAAACCTAGCCTTTACAGTCGGCATACACATTCTGCTTGCACCATATTGAAATTTCCCCTTCCTTTCTGATTCCGTGATTGCTGCCCCCTTTAACTCACTATTGCTTTCAAGAGGCATTGCTTTGGCCTGCAAGAAGCGTTCCGTGAGGTCCACTGCCTCATGTGGGGTTTTGCAGCTTTGCAGAATCAGGAAGGTCTTTATTTCAACTGGTATAGCGTTCATATATTGCTCTAGCACTAAGCTTTCTAGTATGGACTCTTTAGTCCTATGCTCCGGATTAAGCCATTTATTCAACAATGTGCTTATCCTATACACTAGGGCTTTTGGTGACTCACCCTGTTTTAACCTCACCGCTCGCAAGAGATTATGGTAGGCTAGCGGCGTAAGGCCTAGCCTTTCCCGGACCGCTTTCTTCACCTCCCCATAATTTCCGGCAAGGTCAGGTGGCATGCTCCTGTAGGCCGCCATTGCTTCTCCTGTGAGGGAAGCTGCGAACCTGATGGCCCAATATTCCTCTGGCCATGCACTCAACTGTGCTACCCTTTCAAAACTTTCAATAAAATTGTCAATGTCATCATTGTCCTTTAACTGACCAAAGTTAAACATAGTCTCTGCGCCTAAACCATGCGCAACTATAGGAGCTAAACCTGGAGGTACGGTCGGTTTCTCCTTTGGCATTTTCTGCTCAGCTACCCAGTTTTTCAGCATGTCCAGGAGGGGTTGCTGCTGAGCCTGTATGGCAGCGGCAGTCTGCTCTTGAAACTCTAGACTCAGGTCTCGCTGTTTTTCAAGTTGGGTTGCCATCCACTTGAATATCTCCGCTGCTTCCAGCGACATCTTTGCTATCTGTGAATGCAAACAGAGAGAGAAAAAAAACCAAGTGCGATTCCTCACACACACCAAAAAAAAAAAACACTTTTCCTTTTTTTTTTTTTTTTTTTTTTTTTCCACTAGCTGGCCAACACCCTCAGCCCTGTATCCTTTCCCTTTCCCAGGTGGATACCTATTACCTGGCTCAGGTGTTGCGTCACGCTTTCACAGCCTTTGTTGCAGCTGGCACACCGATGCTGGGACTGTCTCCTTCCTCTCAGGATGGTCTGCAATCGGTTCCTTCTTATAGTTGCTCCTTTGAAGTTTCTTTCTCTGCGCGGCACCTTGCGCATGCGTGGAAGATATCCTGCCAATGTAGCCAACTTGCGGCGACCCTGCCCGGCTCAAGGGGTTAAGGACATGAGCAGCCGCTGTACTTCGTGAGGGAAGGAGGTAACCTTTGCCCCCAGGAATGCTGGGAGTTGTAGTTCCAGTTCTTCTCACTCCGAATTAAAGAAACTGTAGTTGTGGTTTCTTTATAATAAGTATTTTATTAAAGCAAAAAGGTAAATGTTCCATCACATGGCATATAATAATGCAAACAAGGGTGCTTCAAAAGGCAGACAGAAACTTAGGTTAAATGCAACTCAAAATACAAACGCTGCTTTTTTACTTTCCAGCAAATTGCTCTCTTTTGCCTCCAGAGGTCAGTTGGCTTCACTGCACCTCTTACAGCCACAGTTACTTTCACTATGCTGAGAATCAGGTGGAGGTAATTAGAACTTCCATTTTCACGGCAATACAACAGCTTTACAGAACTCAGCTCACACACGATAAAGGCAGTTCCCTTCAGCTTGGCTTTCCTATACAACAAAATGTACAGTCCATTTGTTCACACTCAGGTATGCTTGTATTTCCCTGGGTTACTCCTTCAAGCTGTGCTGAATTATTTGCCTCTTGTGATACTAGCTGTTTTCTAGCCTGTAAGTCTAAAAACTGTTGGAAGCTCTGAAGTAGCAATTCAGCCTGTTCCTTATGAGAGAGGGCACTACTATCTGCTACAGCTTTTCCCTTCTGCTCAAGGCTGTTTGTCTTCTCTTCCTTTAAGATAAAGGTATTAGGATAATTGCTAGTTTCTTTGGTAATAGACTCATAGGAGGAAGAATTATCTCTATATTCAGCTTGGCAGCCGGGTGGCCAATTACTCACTGTTTGTGCAGCACTTCTGCCTGCAGACGGCTCCCAGGCTCTCCAGCTGATCTGTTTGTTGCTCTCCGGCACAAACGACGTTTCAGGGAATGATTGCTCTTTCACCTGTGCTTGTCCTGAAGTCTTTCTCCCCCAAGGCAATGCCTTCCAAGGGCTATCCACTTCAAGGTTAAATCCTCTCTGCGTGGGACTTCTGCTTATTTCCCTGGAATAGGATTGTGCAGGTTTTCTTCTTATGCCAGGTTCCAAAGTATCATTAATCACTCCACTGGCTTTCCAGCCATCCCCTTGTTTCTTCTTCCAATATTCCTTCCTTCCTTTACCTCCTGTATTCCTTGTACTTCTTGTACTCCTTGTACCACCTTCACTCGTGCTTCCTCTACTCGGGTCTCTCGTCCTTCCCTTACTCGGGTCTCTTATCCATCCTCTACTCGGGTCTCTTATCCGTCCTCCACTCGGGTCTCTTATCCGTCCTCCACTCGGGTCTCTTATCCGTCCTCCCTCTTCAGAGCCATGCTCTGGTTTAAATGTACATTCTCTTTTGGACACGCCCCTTCCTAGGGCTGGGTGTGCCCAATCAGAACTGCAGGGCTCCTCCCCTGGGCTGGTCTCCCTACTCAGCTCTGAGGAATAGAGTCTCTCTTTTTTCCTTGCCCTGTCATTTTGGTATAAATCCTGCTGACCCTCAGGATTTTCTACTATCTCCATAGGCTCAGGAGGGCGCTGTTCACCACACTCCCCACTTGCAAGGTCACGGATTCTACTCCAGGTATTTCCTGATACCCAAAAGAACCGGTGGCCTTCGACCCATTCTGGACCTCAGGAACCTCAACAAATTCCTAGAGAAAGAAAAGTTCAAGATGCTTACTCTTGGGACACTTCTGCCCTACCTCCAGCAGGGAGATTGGCTATGCTCCTTAGATCTAAAGGATGCGTACACTCACATCCTCATTCATCCAGATCACAGAAAGTACCTCAGGTTCATTGTGGGAGGAAACCATTATCAGTACAGAGTACTACCTTTTGGCCTGTCCTCCGCTCCCAGGGTCTTTACCAAGTGCCTGGCAGTGGTTGCAGCCTACCTGAGAAATCAAGGCATTTTTGTCTTTCCCTATCTGGACGACTGGCTCATCAGGGGTCAGACGTCCCTGGAGGCCAGACAAGCCACTCTCAACACCATTGCTCTAATTCAAAAGGTGGGCTTTGTCATAAACTTCGCAAAGTCCACTTTGCTCCCCTCGCAGAACTTGGAGTTCATAGGGGCAAGATTGGATTCTCAACTGGCAAAGGCATTCTTGCCAGAAGACAGGGCTCAAAGGCTGATTGACGTGGCAAAGCAGTTTCTGAACAGGTCCCTGGTCTCCGCCAGACTCTGTCTCAGGCTTCTGGGTCACATCGCTTCGACAGTACATGTGACTCCCAATGCCAGGCTCCATATGAGGCCTGCACAATGGTGCCTTCGGACTCAGTGGTCTCAAGCCATAGGCCACTTATGACACAAGATAAGGGTGTCCAAACCCCTTTTGGCCTCCCTCAGCTGGTGGCTACAGCCATCCAATCTACTCAAGGGAATGCCCTTCCAAATGCCAGAATACTCAGTGGTCCTCACCACCAATGCCTCTTTAAAGGGCTGGGGGGCTCATTGTCTGGACAAGTGCACCCAAGGCCTCTGGTCTCCCTGGGAGGCAGCCCAACAGATCAATCTGCTGGAACTTCGAGCTATCCGCTTGGCTCTCAGAGTTTTTTCTCCAGCCCTGGCTCACCGCTCAGTCTTGATTCAAACAGACAACCAGGTGGCCATGTTTTATGTGAACAAGCAGGGCAGCACTGGGTCCCAGATCCTTTGTCGAGAGACTCAGGACCTTTGTTCCTTTGCCCTGAAGCACCACATGCTTCTCAAGGCGGTGTACCTCTCAGGCTAGGAGAACTGCCTGGCCGACCGGTTGAGCAGGATTCTGCAGCCCCACAAGTGGCAGCTGCATCCCTTGGTAGTTCAAAAGATCTTCCTGAAGTGGGGTCTCCCTTGGATAGATCTCTTTGCCAGTCCACTAAACAAGCAGCTACCCAAGTTCTGCTCCAGGCAACCACATCCTTTGAGGATCGCACCAGATGCTTTTCTGAGGTCCTGGTCTCAGGGCCTCCTATATGCGTTTCCTCCCACGCCCTTGATGGCCCGAACTCTGTTCAAGATTCTTCGGGACAAGGCCTCGGTCCTACTGGTAGCTCCCGGATGGCCGAGACAGCCTTGGTTTCCTCTTCTGCTTCAACTGGCGGTGGATCCCCCACTGCCTCTGGGGTTGCAACCCGACCTTCTCTATCAGGAGCAGGGTTCCCTACTACACCCCAATCTCAAGACTCTCAATTTGATGGCCTGGAGGCTGCAAGGGTAGTCTTGGCTCCCTGGGGCCTGCCTCATGAAGTTGAGGAGGTTGTCCTGGCCTCTCGAAAACAATCCACTAGGAAAGCCTATGCCCTCAAATTGAAAAGGTTTTCTGTGTGGTGTCAGCTACGTACAGTGGATCCTTTCTACTGTACTGTGCAGGTAGTGCTTCAGTACTTGCTGCACTTATCCAATCAGGGACTTAAGTCCAATTCTGTTTGGGTCCACCTCTCAGCTTTAGCAGCTCACCACTCACTAGTGGAGGGACATTCTTTGTCAGGCCACCCCTTGGTATCCTGCTTTCTCAGGGGCTTGCTTTTGCTCAAGCCCCCCATCCGTCCTCCTGCTCCTGAGTGGGAGCTGAATGTGGTCTTGCAGCAACTGACTCGCCCACCCTTTGAGCCGATGGCTACTTGTCCACTGCGCTTCCTCTCCTGGAAGACACTTTTCCTGATAGCCCTTACCTCGGCTAGGCGAGTGAGTGAGCTTCAGGCCCTGGTCTGTGATAGGCCTTACACCAGGATTTATAGGAACAGAGTAGTCCTCAGGACTCATCCCAAGTTCCTTCCTAAGGTTGTCTCCTCTTTCCACCTCAATCAGGAGGTGGTTCTTCCAACATTCTTCCCTGGGCCTCATGCAAGCCAGGCTGAAGCAGTCCTGCATACCCTGGACAGTAGGAGGTCCTTATCCTTCTACCTCGACCGTACGCAGGGGCATAGAAGGGCTACTCAGCTCTTCGTATCCTTTGACCCCAATAAGTTGGGGTTAGCTGTGTCCAAGTGTACCTTGTCCATCTGGGTGGCTGACTGTATCACCTGGGCTTACAAGGCGGCTGACCTTCCTTTGCAGGGTAGGGTCATGGCCCATCGTGTCAGGGCAATGGCTGCCTCAGTGGCTCATCTCCACTCTGTGCCCTTGGTAGACATCTGCAGGGCTGCAACTTGGTCTTCAGGTTTTGCAGCCCATTACTGTCTGGAGAGGGAGTCCCGTAGGGACAGTGCTTTTGGCCAAGCAGTACTCCGGAATCTCTTTGAGGTTTAGGCAACTCCTGCCCTCCTGCCCTCTGTTGGGCTACCAGTGGAGGTTGTGTCCTTGAAAAGCCTTTCTTTGCTGCTGGGACTAGAGGGAGTTCTCTTGTTCAGCCTGGGTTCCTCGGTAGCCCAGAGCTAGGGAGTCACCCATATGTGAGGACTGACTTCCTGCTTGGTCCTGGAGAAAGAGTAGTTACTCACCTGTAACAGGTGTTCTCCAGGAGCAGCAGGAATTAGTCCTCACAACCCTCCCTCCTCCCCTTGGAGTTGCAGTTGTACATAGTTTGTGTTTTTACATTTTGTGTGCTCTTCTTAGCTATGTCATTTGACTGAGGTAAGATGGCACCTTTAGGCGGGAAGGGAACTGCGCATGCTTGCCAGCATTCCCAAAGGCTTTCATGGAAAGCTGGGGAAATGCTCCGCTGGGGCTTCATCGGCATTGATGACACCCATATGTGAGGACTGATTCCTGCTGCTCCTGGAGAACACCTGTTACAGGTGAGTAACTACTCTTTCTCCTTGCTGGCCTTCCTCTTTTGCGTTGACCTTTTCTATCTTGCCAAGCCTGTGCATTTTAATACTTTTCAGAAGTTTGTAGTCATAAAGGTTAAATATACCATGAATTTAGAGACAGAAATGGGCAGGGAACATCCTCCAGGTTGGCAGGTCTGAGCTCGGATTACTGCCTTGCCATATTATTTCACTTCCACTGTGTACATGCACTTCTGTATTCACATGTTAGTAAATGTACAGCAATAACAAAGAGAACAGATAAATAGACTTTAAAAGGCAACTAAGCTTCAAGACCAATAGCAGTAAAAAATGTTTTTTAAACTGGTGTGGCTGCAATTATTCATTGGGCCTCTGAGCGCCGCTGTTGACTAATAAGGGAGAGAGAGAAAAGCAGTAAAAGATCCGGCACATACTGAGCCTCGTTTTCACTAGATTACGAAACCTAAAGAGACGGATCAAACACAGGGTTTGGATTCTGAAAGGAGGCTTAATCTTATCCCCCAAGGATTGCTTGAAGGTTAGTGCTCATTGGAATTGCTAAAGCATCAGATTTGTAAACTGAATACACAAACATTTAAGTTGGTTCTTGAAGAAAACAGCAGTTACAAAGGAATGGCCACGACTGAGAGAAATCGGGATTTAGAAGGTCGACTATTTTGCCTTGTAACGCTTATTGTTTGGGAGATGGCTTTGGGGCAGATTCGCTACTCCATTCCTGAAGAGATGCAGAGAGGTTCTTTCGTTGGAAATATTGCAAAGGATCTGAGACTGGATGTAAAGAAATTATCGGATCGAGCACCCCGCCTTATTTCCAGAGGTAGGATTCAATATTTTGTTCTCGATTTTAAAACCGGTTATCTTAACATTAAAGAGAAGATCGACAGAGAAGAAATTTGCAAAACGGTTAATCAATGCCTCTTAAGCATAGAGATAATTGGGGAAGACATGATAAAAATGTATGGCATCGAGGTTCTAATTCAAGATATAAATGATAATGCACCTACGTTCCCTAATGAGGAAACAGTGTTAAAAATCAGTGAAAGCACAGCACCGGGAGCGCGTTATTTTCTGCAGGATGCGCGAGATCCAGATGTGGGGACTAATTCTCTCCAGAGCTATCAGCTCAGCAATAGCAAGTACTTTACTTTGGATACACAAACAGGAGATGATGGTGTGAAACACGCAGAGCTCGTTCTACAGAAAGCTCTAGACCGGGAAGAACAGGCAGTTCACCATCTCACGCTCACAGCCACTGACGGAGGGGATCCAGTTCGATCTGGCACTGCACAAATCCACGTCATAGTTCTGGATGCGAATGACAATGCTCCCGTTTTTAATCAATCCGTGTATAAAGCAGAGGTTTTGGAAAACGTCCCTATGGGTACTGTGGTAGTTACACTGAATGCTACTGACAAGGATGAGGGAATACATTCAGAAGTAATTTATCAATTTAAAACAATTACAGACAGGGCCTCACAACTATTTCAGCTTAATTCTAAAACTGGTGCAATATCAGTTGTGGGAGATTTGGACTTCGAAGAGTCTGAAGGATATGAAATGGAAGTTCAGGCAAATGATGGTGGAAGTCTTTCTGCTAGGTGCAAAGTTTTAATCGAGGTTATCAATTTAAATGATAACGCCCCAGAACTTACCATCACATCCCTCTTCAGTCCAGTAGCAGAGGACAGTCCTCCGGGAACAGCCGTTGCACTATTAGAAGTGCAAGACCGAGACTCGGGAGACAATGGCCGTGTAACATGTTCCCTCTCGGGCAATTTACCATTTCAACTTAAGAAGTCTTATGGCAACTTTTACAGTTTAGTAACGAACAAAAATCTTGATAGGGAGCAAGTCTCCGAATATAACATAACCGTAAGAGCTATTGATAAAGGGGCACCACCTCTCTCTGCAACCATAAACCTTCTACTGCTCGTTTCTGACAAAAATGATAATGCGCCTACGTTTGATCAGTCATTTTACACCGTTTATGTAAGAGAAAATGTACCTGCTGGATCCTCCATTTATTCTACAAAGGCAACAGATCTGGACTGGGGTCAGAATTCTAGAATTACTTATTCTATAAACGAGGGTCAGCTCGGTAAAGCTCCTCTATCTTCCTATGTATCCATTAACTCGGAGACTGGAGTAATATATGCACTACGATCATTTGATTATGAACAAGTAAGAGATTTTCAAATCCAGGTGAGGGCTGAAGATGGAGGTTCCCCATCTCTCAAAAGTAATGTCACCGTTCATATCTTTATTTTAGATCAAAATGACAATTCTCCTGACATCTTATACCCTTCACTTCCTTCCGATGGTTCCACTGGTGTAGAGTTGGCACCTCGTTCCTGTGATCCAGGCTATCTGGTAACTAAGGTGGTAGCTGTTGATGCGGATTCTGGGCAAAATGCCTGGCTCTCTTACATTCTAGTCACATCTACAGAGCCGGGGCTGTTCACGGTTGGACTTCATACTGGAGAAATCAGAACAGCCCGTCCCTTTATAGACAAACACGCCATCAAGCAAACTCTGGTGGTTTTAGTGCGGGACAATGGTCAACCTGCCCTGTCTGCCACGGTTACTGTGACTATTATGGTGACAGACAGTATCCAGAACCTTCTTTCCGACATGAGCAGCCTTTCCTCACCCTCCTCAGACTCTGAGTCCAACCTCACCCTGTATTTGGTAATCGCTGTTGCTACTGTATCTTGTCTCTTCTTTATTTTCATCATATTACTTCTAGCCATCAAGCTTCGTAAATGGAAGGAATCTCAGCTCTTTGAGTCTTCCAGTGTTAATTTCAGTGCTGTTCCCACCTCTCAGTATGTAGGTGTTGATGGTGTCAAAGCATTTCTTCAGACTTACTCTCAGGATCTTTGTTTAACCACAGACTCTGGAAAGAACCAGTTTACATATCCCAGTTCAAACCAATCAAATACCCTTGCTGTCTATCAAGAGTCCGAGAAACAAGCAACAATGTTAATTGCTGAAGCAATAGATATGAATAATGAGGAGCAGAACCTCTTTCAGGTAAGCTGTTTTGCAGCTGTTTTAAGGATTGATATGTTTACGTGTGAGAGAAGGTATTTAGTTGCTTCTTCTACAGATAGAATAGAGGAAACTAAGCTTATCCTTGTGATTGACCGATTTACTAAGCTCCTTCCCGACACCATACGAGAACAAGCTTTAGTGAATCACTCTGTTGCTTTACTAAAAAGAAGTTCAGTTGTAGAGTGATTTTCTTGTATTGTATCGAATATATTCGCTGTCATTTACTCGAGGAAGGTGTGGAGAACTCTCAATGCGTATGTTATGAGTTACCTTCTGCAGCAACTTAACCAACGATGTTTCACTATTAAACGTTTTCACTGTCCAACAGTAGACTTATTACGCATTATTCTACCGTATATCAGAAATTGCCTCTCTCTATAGCATTCTTTATTTACTGATTATCTAGTGCCTACACAGGTTATTTATACAATGAAGTAGAATTATTTAAACAAATACCTGGTTGGAGTGGAGGAGTAGCCTAGTGGTTAGAACACTGGCTTGGTAACCAAGCAACCAGGGTTGAAATCCCACTAGCACTCCTTGTGGCCTTGGGCAAGCCACTTAACCCTCCATTACCTCGGAAGAAAGGCCTGGCAATCTACTTCCGGTGACACTGCCAAGAAAACCCAGGAGATTCTGGGTCGCCAGGAGTCAGGACTGACTCGAAGGCACACATTGCATTGCATTTACCTGGTTTAAACAAATTGAGGTAAACAAGGTGTATAGAAAAATATATCTACCAGAAACAATCTTAAAGATTCTCTGAAATAATTCATATTTGCCATTGATATCACTGATATCATTGCAGTTATTAATATGCTTTATTCGCTATATCTCTTTACCAAAAACACCATTTCGATTGTATTTTGATATCTACGATTTACTGTTCAGATGCAGCAAAAAATAGAATTCTACAGATGATCAATTGAGTCAGTATGAACCACAGGCTATCTGCCGGCCTACAGACACATTTGACCCACCCACACCTTTTCGGTACGTGTGTAAATTGAAACTTTGGAGCAGCATCTGCAAATATCACAATGCTAAAACAATTCTGCTCTAACGATTAGTAGCATTAGTCCCATACTGGCGTAAATCGTGATATATAATTGTTCATTCTAGCAATATGAACTACTAATGCAATTCAGTATTAATAGCTTTGCAAGACTTCATCGCTGTTCGGAAAGAATCGGGCGATTTTACACTGTGAGACCAAACTTTGCATTCTGATACTGTAGAGTTTTTTATGCCAGCAATACTGAGTTTTAAGAATACTTAGCTTTTATCCAAGACCAGGACAATATCTGAAAGGTGGAAAGTTCTAGTCTCTCCTTGGATCCTAACCGGATTCGATTCAGACTACAAAACCTTTCAATTTAAGAGCAGACTACTGCGATTCTTCTATTCTTGGATTTCATTTTGGATTCAGGGTATTGTAGGTGACAAGCATGAAAACTGTAATAAGACGCAGATTCGAATATTTATAAATATACCGTTAACTTAAAATATTGGTTGGCTTTAAACAGGATTCTGGATGCTTGGATGCATCTGCGAATAAAAAAAAATGTATTTTTATTTCTTTCCAGACGAGAAGGTTTCTAAAACGGTCATGAATAGAATTACCTTGATTTCTAGTAGCTGCAGTACTCTAATTGGGCCTCAGTGTGTCGCTGTTGGCCAATGCGGAGCAAGAGCTGGCGCCGGAGATCCATTGGAACCTCCTTCCGTGTATTTCCGGTCAGAGAAGAAACCCTTCAAGATGCGATCATCACGCGATTAAACCAGCAGAAAGAAAAGCATCGTCTACTTCATCATAGAAAGAGGTGGATTTAAATTTCTGTTTTAAAGAATGACTTTATCTGGCTGAAGAATATTTCGGTTACTGATTTTGCTCAGACGCCTGGAAATCTAGGATCCGACCATGGCAGTGCTGCTCCTAAAACAAAGAGAGGCTGAATGGGGAGTCAGACGGCAAGTAGTATTTTCCTTTCTATTTTGCCTCTGTGGGGCAGTTTCTGAAAAGATCCATTATTACATTCCTGAAGAAATGGAAACGGGTTCATTTGTGGGAAATCTGGCAAGTGATCTGGGTCTGAATTTAAAAGACTTTTCAAGTCGAAAGTTCCGTATGGTTTCAAATGCTAAAAAGCAATATTTCACAGTAAATACAGAAAATGGAAACTTATATGTAAATGACAGATTAGATAGGGAAGAATTGTGTGGCGAATCCATCAGTTGTGTGGTCAACATTGAAACAATTGTTGAAAATCCTCTGAATGTCTTTCACATCGCGGTGGCAATCCTAGATATTAATGACAATGCGCCCAGTTTCTTTAAGAATAACATTGAACTTGAAATAACTGAGTCTATTTCACCAGGGGCGCATCTCCCTCTATTAAATGCGCGAGATCCCGATGTTGGAACCAATTCGGTGCAGAATTATCACATCACTCCCAATCAGTATTTTGTAATGGAACAGAAAGAAAACGCTGATGGAAAGAGATATGTAGAACTGGTGCTGGAAAAACCTCTTGATAGGGAGAAGAAAAGTACTTTTAATTTTATTCTCACTGTTTCTGATGGGGGAGATCCAATCAGAACTTGCACTGCCAAGATTAATATTAAAGTTACTGATGTAAACGATAATTTTCCCACTTTTACTCAAAACATTTACAAAGTAGCCCTGAAAGAAAATACTCCAGTAGGTTCCAAAGTACTTCAAGTTAAAGCCAATGATAATGACGAAGGTTCATATGCACAAATTACATATTCTTTCAAAACTCTGCCGGACAGTGCTGGTCATATATTCAGCCTGGATTCTAGAAGTGGAGAAATTACAGTCACTGGTCACCTGGATTTTGAAAAAATAAGATCTTTCCAAATGGATGTGGAAGCAAAGGATGGAGGTGGTCTGGCTTCCCACTGTACTGTCATCATTGAGGTTCTTGATGAGAATGATAATGCACCTGAGATAACTCTTACATCCCTTTCCACCACAATTCCTGAAGACTCTCCTCCTGGAACAGTAGTTGCATTGATCAAAGTCCATGACAAAGATTATGGAGAAAACAGTGAAGTCACCTGCCACATCCAAGATGATTTTCCTATCAAGGTAATATCATCTTCAAGTAATTACTACAAGATTTTAACTGACAGTGCCCTAGATAGAGAAATAACCTCAGAATACAATGTTACAATTGTAGCAACAGACAAAGGCTATCCTCCTCTTTCCACTGAAAAAATAATTCAAATCCAGATTACAGATATCAATGATAACCCACCTGTTTTTCAGCAAAAGTCATACATGGTTTATGTTCAGGAAAATAACTTATCTGGATCTTCCGTTTTCAAGGTAAATGCCTCAGACCCGGATTTTGAGCATAACTCTAGAATCACTTATTCCATAGTGAACAGTAATACTGAGTCATTACCTTTGTTCTCCTACATCTCCATCAACTCTTTGACTGGGATCATCTACGCTCAGCGTTCTTTCGACTATGAGCAATTCAGGGAGTTCCAATTCCAAGTGAAAGCACAAGATAGTGGATCCCCATCTCTTAGTAGTAATTGCACCGTGAAGGTGTTCGTTATAGATCGTAATGATAATGCTCCTGAAATCCTCTACCCTTCAGTTGTAACCGATGGCTCCGGCTCATTTGAGATGGTTTCTCCTTCTACCGATAGAGGTTCCCTAGTTACAAAAGTGGTGGCTGTGGATGCTGATTCTGGACACAATGCTTGGCTGTCTTATCAACTGCTCCAGACTACAGAACCAGCACTGTTTAGTATCGGAATCCACACTGGGGAAATAAGGACATCTCGTGTCTTTATGGACAGAGATGCTCTGAAGCAAAAATTGATCATCTTGGTGCATGATAACGGAAAACCATCTCTTTCAACAACTGTTGTTATGAACATAATATTTGCTGAAAACTTCCAAGAGGTTCTTCCAGAATTAAGCAACCAATCGATAGACTTGAAAAATGAATCTGAATTGAATTTTTACTTAATAATATCTTTAGCCTTAATATCATTTTTGTTTCTGGTGATTATTTTGCTGCTATTAATGAAGATATACATAAGATCAAGGAAACCAAGAGTTCTTCAATGCTTAGGGTCTGATACTTACTCCAGACCTGCTTCTGGCTACCCTCCATACTTCAATGATGGAACTTTACCTTACAATTACTAGCTTTGCACTGCAACAAAGTCTGGAAAGAATGAATTCTCTTTCCTGAAATCAAATATTGAAAATGTTTTTGACTACACAGCAACTGGGTCTAAGAGTAAACAAGACGATATCACTGGCAATTCTGATACTGACACATTTCAAAAGGTAAGCTAGTTTCTTAGTGCACTTTAATATTCTGTTGGTTTTTAACTGCTGATCTTTCTTATACTACATCTAAAATCTTCTTAAATAAGTGACAAAATGCTGAGAGAAAATAAATCAAAGGAGCCTCTTTACTAAACTACGCTAACTGCAGTGAGCACATCATTCTAAAATTTAGCATGGGGCCCTGTGCAAAAAATATCATGCTACACAGTACACAAATGGGCAGAGACAGGCCAGACTGAGGGGGTAATGTGAGCATTGATGGCACACTGTGGTTAACATTAGCATTTTGGCCACGTGCTAACCATGACTGTTAACCTTAATTTGAGTGCACTTAACGCCACCTCAATGCATGGTGTTAGGTGCACCTGTATGCTGGGTTACCATAATGTCACACATTAGCTATCCACCAATGACAGGGGGATGGATACAGCTGCCTTCTAAAGTTGGCATGGTCCTCTGCATTGGTTTCGTGGCCTGACATGTGATAATGGCACTCTTGTTTGTAAACTTGTCCCAAAGCGTTTGTCTTTTACAATATTATTGCTACTTCTTATCATTTGTAAAGCGCTACAAGGCATACCCAGTGCTATACAGCCATATGTAATAGATGGTCCCTGCTCATCAGATTTTGCAATTTAGACAAGAGAGACAACACAACAGGATATTTCAAGGGAAATGGTAAGGAAATACATAGGAGACTAAGCGCATCAGGATCCGTAAGTGGTCTCAAAAAGGTGAGTTTTCAGCCTGGATTTGAAAAAAGGCCAGAGATGAAGCCTGATACACAGACTTGTTGGAGGCATAAGGAGCAGCAAGGTAGAAGAATCAAAGTCTGGATTTGGCAGTAGAAGAGAAGGGCATGGATAAAAGGGATCTGCTAGAAGAACAGTTCCCGAGGAGGGATGTAGGGAGCAATAAGAGAGGAAAGGTATTGAGGAGCAGCAGAATGAGTGCACTTATAGGTCAGTAAGAGAAATTTGAACTGTATATGGAAACGAATAGGGAGCTAGTGAAGTGACTTGAGAAGAAGAGTTATATGAGCGCATCAAGGCTGGTGGAAGATTAGTCACTCAACAGAGTTTTAGACAGATTGAAAGTGAAAGAGATGATTCAGAGGGAGACCAACAAGAAGGAGCTTGCAATAGTCTAGACGGGAGATGACTAAATATTGGATAAGCATCTTAGGAAGGGGCAAATTTTGCCAGTTTTATAGAGAAAGAAGCAACAGGTTTTAGCTATCTGTTGGATGTGTGCAGAGAAAAGGAGAGTCAAAGATGACCCCAAGGTTGTCAGCTGGAAATGGAAGAGTGTAGTGTTATCCACAGATACAGAGAAGGGAGGAAGAAGGAAGGTGGGTTTAGGGGGAAAGATAAGTAGCTTAATTTTGGCCATGTTCAATTTCAGATGGCGGTGAAACATCCAGGTAGCAATATCTGATAAGCAGGCAGAGATCCAGGCCTATATTCCTGGAGAGATTTCAGGCACAGAGAGGTAGATCTGAGAGTCATCAGCATAAAGATGGTACTGAAAATCATGGGAGGAAATAAGTACAACAAGGGACAGAGTGTACAGAGTGAAAAGGAGAGCCCTGTCCCAAGACAGATTCTTGAGGTACACCAACTGAAAGTGGTATGGCAGTAGAGGAAGAACCAACATGTCGATGGGATCGATAAGAACAAAACCAGGACAGCATGTAGCCCCTAAATCCAAGCGAGGATAGGGTATTGAGGAGAAGGTGGTGATCGATAGTGCCAAAGGCACCGAAAAGGTAAGAAGGATGAGAATTGAGAAGAGGCTTTTCGATTTGGTGAGGAACAGTCACTGGAGACTTTGGCAAGAACCGTATCTGTGGAAATTAGAGAATGAAAGCCAGATTGCAGTGGGTCCAGAAGGTCTTGAGAGGAAAGAAAGTTAAGACAGAAGCGGTGAGCCGCTCATTCAAATAGTCATGAATCAAAGGAGAAGAGAGATCTAGGCCAATAGCTGGAAGGACAGGTAGGATCTAGGGAAGACGTTTTGGATATATTTCCTGAGTTTTGAACACTTTGGCAAAAGACAGATATCTGAATTAGAAATAGAGAGCATTACGTTTTAGAAGTCTGTGAGATTTAACTTTCCCCAAATAATTCTTTTTTCTTCAGTATTTATAGCAGCTGGTTTCTTGATTTGGTTCATTTTGCTTTTTGAAATGCAGTTAAGCCTGAATAAAAACAATATTCATATAACTCAAATAAAATATTTGTATTGAAATGATCTAAGAAACATAACATTGACAAAGTACATAAATATATTTTATTACATGTTGCCCTTCCATAAAAACTTCAAATCAAGGCATTGAATAATAAAAACAAATGTTATGAGGGGGCGGAGCCCGATGTCCAGCGGGATGGTCGCATAACGCTGAGGCTCCCGAGAGGCCTACTCAGAATCCTGAATTAACACCGGACATACTTGGATTTCTGCTCTGATCTTACCGGGGCACACTGGTGAGATGGCGGGGACCAAACCTACGCGCCTGGAATTTGGATCTCCAGCGGCTTCTCACGGCAAACGCTCCAAAACTGAACCCCCGTCCCCGCAGAAGGGGCTGGCTCTACGCGAGGGCCCCGAAATGCAGCAGGAAATCCTCGCAGAGATCAGAGGGGTTAAAGACCTCGTGCAGTCAAACGGGGAAGCACTCCGAGCGCTGCGGGAAGACCTTGGTGTATTGCAAGGCAGGCTAGAGGGGCTCTCCTCGCGTCAGGACAAAATGGAGAGCATATTAGGCTCCCATGTGGTCCGGCTGTCCAAACTTGACAAAGTTGAACGTCAGGTGCGGGCCTTGCAGAAAGAAGTGGAAGATGGCAATAATAGAGCGCGCCGCAACAACCTACGACTAGTGGGCATACCGGAGGGAGCGGAATCGGGAGACATGAAGGAGTTTTTATATAAAATCCTCCCTTCTCTGCTCCAAATCACCTTTACCAAAGAATTGGAGATCGATCGCGCTCATCGTGTACCCACAAACATAACGCTCAACAGGAAGACCCCGCGGCCTATCATCTCTCGACTTTTGAGATATCAACATGTGGAGCAAATTCTCAGCGCCTCTCGGGCAAAGGGCCATATGGAGTTTGAGAGCCACAAGATCTCCTTCTATCCTGACTTGGCTAAACCCACGGTTGATCGCCGAAAGCGCTTTCTGGAATTCCGGCCGAGGCTTCAACAATTACAAGCACGCTATGGCCTGATGTACCCGGCCAAGCTCCGAGTCACGCTTCACAATCAGACAAGAACATTTGAGGACCCTGATCTACTAGCGGAGTTTTTGGATGCTAAAGAAGCCGACTTGATGCGCTGACTTCCAGAGTTTTCCTACCAGTGTTCTCATATCCGCTGTACCTGCCATCTTGGATTTGCCACGGTTCAGCAAAGAGTCTGTCGAGGGCGGTTTGTTGCCTTATTTTGATGATATTTGTGACCCGACTCCATCTACCCAGAGTAGCCTCGATGAATATCAGAGACAGTGTTAATTATGGACTCTGGTGTTTCTTTTCCTTTTTTTTTTCATGTTTCTATCCTCCTCTCTAGGGCCTCCTCCCGCAGACATATGGTCGCCATATTCATTGGGGGTTTTGCTTCTTCTCTAAGTTACTTTGGTACATGCTTTTCAATATGGGGTGTATTAGCCAGCATACTCGGTGATTATGTCATTGTTGTACAGATTCTGCTTATGTTGTATGTTTTCAAGCGCCCTTACCTAAAATGTCTATTACCGATTGATGGCACCATGTAAGATTTTATCATTGAACGTAAAAGGCATCAATAATCCGATAAAACGGAAGAAAATCCTGAGCTATCTAAGTCATGAAGCTGCGGACCTGATTTTCCTCCAAGAAACGCATTTAAATTCGAAGGAAACTCTTAAACTCAATATTAAACCTTACATGGTGGCCGCCTATTCCCCAGCTGTTTCTAAGAAATGTGGGGTTGCCATACTGGTTAGGAAATCTCTGCATGCTACTATTATTGCGACTAGCTCAGATACAGCAGGCAGATGGTCTAGGGCTCACCTCAAGATAGGTAACCTTGAAGTTACATGTATATGCCTTTATGCTCCTAATGTGGATGACCCTGCCTTTTTTGCTACCATTGCTCAGGTTGCGCAGGCCTCTGCTAATACTTCATTGATAATTGGGGGGGATTTCAATTTAGTTCTTGATCCCCTGATTGACAAACAGCCGCCTAGGACGAGTGGTCCCCCCAAGAGTCACACCACGCTTACCTCTATGATCAAAGATCTTGCTTTAGTCGATCTATGGAGGTTACTACACCCCAATGAGCTTGACTTTACCTTCTTCTCTTCCCCTCATAAATCCCAGTCTCGCATAGATTTCTTTCTAATATCAAAACTGTTAGTTCCTCAGGTGGACACTGCAAAGATTCACTCCCAACATATCTCAGATCACGCTGCTATTTCTTTTCAATTACACACCACTGCGCTCCAAGGGAATTCGGGGGTCTGGTTCTTTGATAGAGCCCTATTAACTCAACCAGAGTTCCAGTTAGAAATTCGAGCAGCCATACAAGATTACTTTCACTTTAATTTACCCCAGGACACTGCAAATTGGGCTTGGTGGGAGGGTTTTAAAGCGGCCATTCGTGCAACGATCACTAGTTATCAAATTCGCCTGCGGAAACAACGCAAACAGCAGCTCCTTATACTAGACCAACAAATCAAAGCAGGCGAACGAGTTCTAACTTCACGTACTGATCCATGCGTCTTAGTTCGCTTACAGCGTCTCCGTTTTCAATATAATGCAATCCTTTCAACTGCAGCTTCTCAGAGTATTGCACTTCAACAAGGGACATACTACCGTGAAAGCAACCGAGCCGGTCGACTTTTAGCCAACGCCTTGAAAGGTCAAAAAGAAGCCAAACGCGTAGCGGCCCTTCGCGCCCCACAGGGAGGGGGCATACTGACCACAGACTCCGATATCGTAGAACTCTTTCGGGATTTCTATACCCGTCTATATCAATCTGAATGTGAGTTCTCATCCGAGACCTTCGAGCGCTTGTTTTCTGGTATTCAGCGGCCGACCCTTTCTGAAGCTGATAGGGATGCGCTGGATGAACCCTTCTCTACTTCAGAGATCCATTCTGCCCTAAAACGAACAGCCTCGGGTCGAGCCGCCGGGCCTGATGGTCTCCCGACAGAATTCTACAGAACGTTCAGTGCAGATTTAGTTCCCTACTTAAAACTTTACTTTACTGCCCTTGCGGTAGATACATCCTCTTTGGGATCCTTTTCTGCAGCTAATGTGGTAGTTTTTGAGAAAGAAGGCAGAGACCCGCTGCTAACCGCCAACTACCGTCCAATCTCCCTACTTAATGCCGATTATAAGATCTTCACAACGATCTTGGCCACCCGGCTATCTGACAGGATGGCCACCTTAGTCCATCCCGACCAATGCGGTTTTATACCCGGCCGCTCCACCGCTGACAATGCTCGGACCTTGTGCCATGTGCTATCCAGTGCTGCCAATTTAGACCACCCATGGGTGGGTCTTTCCCTAGATGCTGAAAAAGCCTTTGATCGCCTAGAATGGCCCTTCTTATTTGCAGTTCTCCGATGGTATGGCTTTGGGGAGGGCTTCCTTCGATACCTCCAAGTCATGTATTCTCAACCCGTTGCCAGTATTTGTGTAAATGCCATTAAGTCTCGGCCTTTTAATCTCCAAAGAGGCACGCGTCAAGGTTGCCCCCTATCACCAATGCTCTTTGATCTAGCTCTTGAACCCCTCGCCCTCCTTATTAGACAGTCCGCACGTATTCGAGGTGTCCCCTTCAGTCACAGAGAGATTAAACTCTCTGCATATGCAGATGACCTTATGCTCTTCGTATCCCTTGATTCGGTCCCAGCTGTCTTGGACCTGATTGATGGATACTCGCAATTATCGGGCTATAAAATAAACTGGACCAAATCTGTAGCATTCCCACTGAACCGCTGGGTACATGAGGCTGACATGCAGGCCTTTCCTTTCCTTTGGCAATCCCGCATGGTGAAATATCTTGGCGTCCACTACTGTTCTCCTTTAGAAGACACTATTAGTTTTAATGCCAAGGAGGTAGTCTCCAAAGTCCGTGAGCTCACAAATCGTTGGTCTCCCTTATCCCTTACATGGTGGGGCCGCCTAGAAACCGTGAAAATGATGATAGTCCCCAAAGTGAACTATATTTTAGAAATGCTGCCCTGCTTCCTCCCGCTACACACCTACAAAGACATTGAGGGCCTTCTCGTCCGTTATCTCTGGCAGGGAAAACCACCAAGGGTAGCTAAACAAAAACTACAGTCTGCGAAGGAACTAGGGGGTACCCGCTTTCCTGATTTTCTTAGATATCATCAAGCCTTCCTACTTAAACAAGGTGCCCGATGGCTAGCTGCCTCAACAGACAACAGACCAGTTTGGCTTGACATTGAAGAGGAGCTAAGTAGCCCAATTCCGTTGATCCATCTCCCCGGTATGTCCCATCAAGTAGACACCCGCCATCCCCCAATGATTGTCGATACTCTTGCGGCCTTTAACACTCTCATTCTGTCACTGGGCCCAAACGTATGTCCTCAGGACGGACTCCCGCTGTGGAATAACCCCAGAATTCAAGTCCTAAATAAAACGATCGCATGGAAACCCTGGTACTCTAGGGGGATCTGGACACCCCAACACCTCTTCTCTGCAGCTCGTTGGAAGACCTTTTCTGATTTACAAAAGGAATTTGCGTTACCAGCGAAACATTACTTTCAATTGATGCAGCTTCAACACTGCCTCAAAAGTGCTCAAATCCTGCCGCCCTCTGCCCCTACTGAGGACGGGCTATTAGAACTAATTCACTCTATTAGTAGTACACATGGGGTAGCCTCTAACTTTTATAAATTATTATGTCAGGGTACCGATACTGCTACTTGTAGAGCTCAACAAGCCTGGGAACACGAACTGCAAACCACTTTAACCCCTGTGCAATGGAGCGTTTTCTGGAGCAAAGTAGTGCGGGTTTCCCGATCTGCCTCTGTTACCCAAACTCTCTTCTTTTTTGCACATAGATGCTTTTATACTCCAGAAAGAATAGCCAAATGGAACACAACTGCTAGGGACCAGTGTTGGTCTTGCCATACTGCTGTGGGAACCCTCGCTCATGTTCTTTATGAATGTCCTCAACTGCAGGTTTACTGGGGGCGGGTCTGGGGTCGTATTCAATCCATCTTACACCTCCACGAGCCTCTTTCTTGGAAGATTGTGGGACTCCGCTCAATGGTGGAGGTCCCCTCTCTTCCTAAGAAGGGTCGCTTTCTCCTTGATTTCATGCTGGGTATAGCCATATGTTTAATCACGAGGAATTGGAAGGATAGCTCTCGAATTACTGCCAATGAATGGTGGAACCTCGTCTGCTTATATAGTAAATATGAGCAGATATCTCGGAGAGCTATTCCCCATATCCAAACTTACTCTCGCTTGTCTAAATGGCAGATGCTCAATGATTATGTACAATCTGCTCATTGCTCCGACATGTCTGTTTAATGTATACTCATCATGTTTCAGATCACCGTTAGGTTTTGTACCACAATAATGTCTGTACACGCCCGTTTTCGGGAATGATTAGTTTCTAGAGAAGAAGCAGGGGGGAGGGGGGTGGCAGGGGTTTACTTTGGTGTATGTATCACATTCTATGTATGTATCTGTCTTTTAGCTGTATGTCTTCCTTTCCTTTGTTGTTATAAAACGAAAATAAAGCATTAAAAAAAAAAATGTTATTATTACAGAGGAATTGTGATGCTACTGTTATATAAGCATATTATCACATACAGGGCCCTGTTTACTAAGCGGCGCTAGTGGCTTCCATGTAAAATCAGAGCTGTGGCCCCAATTTTGCACGGAAGCCGCTAGCGCCGCTTAGTAAACAGACCCCACAGTTATGATTTGTTCTGAATTTCTAGAATCTTTTTATGGCCAGAGAATGGTCAAAATATGTCTCCACTGAATATTCATACTTTATCAACATGTAATCAATTCTAAGAAGAGTTACATCTCAGGTACTGAAAGTGTGTATTTTGACATAAAAGGAATTTTCTTTTTTGAATGTAAAGAACACCAGGACTCAGGTTCTATATATACTTTGGAAGATTAGCAACAGTTCATTAAAACCTCCAAGGAGACCCGATGGGGTCAGTAATTAAACTCCACAGCTGGAGCTGGAATCCAGATATCCTCCAGTGCTAATATCTGGGTTCAGGGCTCACTGCCATTGTGGTCTGGGTACTGGTGATATTCAGCTGCAATACAGATAGCGAAACTATAAAAAGCCTTTTTCTGGCCTAACTTTATGCAGCCATTTAACTATTTAGTGGACTGATAATCATTGCTAACTGGATATGTACTGGGACCACCCTCACCCCGCCCACTATCCAGACAGTGCCGTGTGGTTAGAAGGAATATTCAATGGCACTGTCTGGGATTTCACACTAAAGCAAGCTTGTATCACTTTGGCCCCCATTCAGTTGAAAATATTCATACCAAACAAAGCAAATTCCTGGTATCATGGGGATCTGCATCAATTTAAGAAGCAGCTTTGCAGTGAAGAGCGAGCCTAGGGGTTAGGTAAATCACCATCTAGTTTAGCTTATTTCGAGACGATATCACTTTTATATTCTCAAGGTATCTCTAAGGCTATGAAAGCCTACTAGTCTCAAAGTATCCAAAAATGCACAAATCCAGCAAAATAATTATTTAAGATCTTGGCAGAATATCAAACTTGTATCTCTAGCATTACCATGACACAGCAGAGGATTTTGCCTCCTTTTTTGTATCAAAATTTACTCGCTTCTAAGAGTATTCAACCAATGGTCTCCGCTCCCGTTATTTCAACGCAACCCACTTTGACTCCACTCTGTTTCCTTCTATTTTATCTCAAGTTAGCTTATGGTTCTTATTTAATCCTTTCACACAAAGTTTAATTGGAAATAATTCTCACTCAACTTCACCGTAACACTTCATTTCTGGAACCACCTCACCCCTCCCTACTTCCTCAGTGTACTTAAAATCTCAATTGCAATCTCTCCATCCTTTTATTCTTCTGATAGTGAACTCATTTCTAACATTAACCATTCTAAATGCCTAGAAATGTGTTTTAATCAAACACATTTTACAAAAAGGTTCAGGAAATACTTTTTCACTGAAAGGGTGGTGGATGCTTGGAATGCCCTCCCAATTGAAGTGGTGGGGGCAAATATAGTGACAGAATTCAAAATGGCACGGGTTAGATATAGTGAATCCTGTTATAGCAACAGGATAAAATCAAAATAAGCATGACTATCTCTTATATCTGAACAAAAAGGGGTGACCTACATGGAGCGGGGGGTACACCCCTAAATAAAGGCATGGGGAGAGGTAACCTGCATTGAGCGGCAAGTGCACCTAGTCTTGTCGCCTTGCTGGACCATATTGATCTTTATCTGCCATTATATACTATGTTACTATGTTACAAAGACAAAAATCTTGCTGGCAACTACTCTATAGACCCATTTCCTCACTCTCTTTCTTAAACAAGATTGTATTTAAAAAATGGAATTTACACGATTAAGGGATTTCATGGAGAAACAAAAATCTTTTGCATCTATGACAATCTGGACTTAGAGCATTGCACAGTATGGATAGCTGTTTAACTTTTATGTTAAGGGAAATACATCGATTCTTGGACTGTGGTAAGAACACACTCGTATCACAGGATCTCTCAGCAGCCTTCTACTTCATTGGCCATAATCTTCTTCTCAATCACCTAACTGGCATTAACCTGGCAGGTGTCATCATTGAATGGTTTAACTCATTTCTAATTGATCACTCCTTCACTGTAACTACCAGCTCAGACACCTCTTTGGTTTATTACTTGACCTGTGGTGTCCCCCAAGGCTTGATTCTCTCTCCCTCCTATTCAATCATTTTCTCTCTCTGTTAACACTGAATCCAATCACTAGAAATCTCAGCTCATTTCTTTGCTGATGACATTCGGTTAGTAGCATTTCTTGACCCTTGTGCCCCAGATTTGCAGCCCCTAAACGCTTGTCTGGTAGACATTGCTCAATGACTGGAGGCCTAATGTCTGAAATTAAATCCCTTGAAATGCAAGTCGATGTAGATAACTAGTCATTCTGCCCAATCAGTTCTTGCCCCGAATCTAGCAGGTTCCACTCTCCCTTTGGTTACAAGTTTGAAGATTTTAGGTTGCTATTTTGAGTTCTTATTATCCTGCAAGGTTCAAATTTCGGAAACAGTTAAATCATGCTTCTTTGCTCACAGAACCATTTGGGCAATTTGGCAATATCTGATAAATGAGCTTTCACCATCTTGGTTATATCTTACGTTATTAGTCATTTGGATTATGGAAACTCATATAACCCATTTCCTTATTCTCTTTCTTAAGCAAGATTGTATTTAAAAAAATAGTATTTTCACAATTAAGGGATTTTGCTTCCATGCCAATCTGAATTAGGGCATTGCACACTAATGAAACTTGTTCAACTTTTATGTTAAGCGAGATAGATAGATTCTTGGACTGTGGTAAAATCACACACATCGTATCACTGGATCTCCCAGCAGCCTTTG